>CANSNZ010000402.1:0-1202500 GCA_947646795.1 Beta lomatogona | reverse complement strand
CCAGTTACCTGTTGGTTACCTACTAAACATAAGTAGCTGTTACTGTTTCATCTAACTTGCATTAATGATATTTAAACAAACAAAAAATGCGGGCCCTTTGCAATTAAGTTGTTTTTCATCTGTTCTTCTTCTTCTTTCTCCATCTCTATGGAAGCTTGTGTAACCCAAAATTTCGTGCAATCTTGCAGATTGTCAAAGTGAAAGTCATGTGGACAAATATGTTTTGGGTTTTTAGTTTCGAAGCTAATGTAGAAAAAATTGCAAAGCTTAAATTCTGCCACCAAAGTTATAATTTTTGTGTAACATTTTTAAATTAATGGGTAATCTGAAAGTTATAAATGTTGTGGGCTTTAAGTTTGTAGTAATTTTATTGTAATGTACTTTGATTGTGGAAATAATTATATGGTTTTATGCATAAACTTGAAATTGATTGTGGTGCTGGATTTTCTGTGTTTTTGTTGTTGTTGGGAGTAGGTAGGTAGTTACAATTAGGTTGTGTTTAATGGAGATAGCCACATTAAGGTTTTGGCATGGTGGGCTGTTTAAAACACATAAAAGGGTTAGTGTATTTAGTGGGGGGGGGAGGGCAAAACATATAAGGTAGATCAAGATGAGCTTTGCTACTGGTGGATTAAGGAAGTAACTAAGAAGTGTGGGAATTATAGGAAGATTTCTAAAGTGTGCTATGTACTTCCTTGGCCAAAGCTGGAGGAAGGGTTGAAGAGAGTTGATGATGATAATGAGGTCAGGGAGAGTGCTACTGTTGAGGGTTGTTCACAAAGGAGGGCTAAGAAGCTGACCCCAAGGAGAGCACCTAATAAGAAAGTTGAGGGGGGCCGAAAAAGGGTAGAAGAGGTGATATTAATAGAAAAACCCATGATTTTTCCAAGCATGGCGGAGAAAAGAATACTTGCTTTGTCAAAGATGCAGCCAGATCAGCAGATGTGGGCCCCCCAAAATCTAACTTCAACTCAACACCTACCCTTGGAGAACCCCCTTTAACCAGCACTAATAACATACCTAACAACCCAACCCCTTACATAACATCATTCTTGAGGTTCCACCACAAACCAAAAGTCACACTCCACCACTTTCATCAGCAATACAAACCAAAAGCACAGACCCACCACTTTCATCAGCAGCCCAAACCAACAACACTGAACCACCTTCTCTTCTTGCACAGCCCAACAACGGTCCACCACCTTCTTCTCGCGCATAGACAAACAACATTTCTTCTCCTGCACAAACAAACACTGAACCACTAACTTCTTCAAATGCATAGACCAAAAATGAACCACCACCTAACAGATCTAGGGCTAGGTGTAAAAATGTGCCTGAAGCATATGATAGGGAAGTTCACAGAAAAGATAGACCACTGGGATGGCAAGAATAGATTGGTGAGGATGATAGTGAAGAGAAGAATAGTGATTCTGATTATGAAGCAGAACCTGATAGTGATCTTGAGGGTGAGAATGGAGGTGGGTTTGATGCAAATGACCCTGATTGTGAGGGAGAAGCTGACGGTGAATATGAAGATGGAGAGCATGTAGAGCATGAGGGTGAGTTTGATGAGCAAGAGGACTTCTTTGACGATGAGTTTGTAGGGTTTGAAGGTGTTCCGGTGTGGAATAAATGATGTTAGGCTGAACCAGTATCCTCTAGTCACATATGCCGGTTTGATATCCTGCAATACATAACACGTAAACTAACCTCAGGGGTTGATCCGAGGAACGCCTTTTCGATGCCTAAATCAGTAAACGTAAAATCGATAACTCTTAAGTGTTGTATATCTGGGATTGTGAACGTACCTTATGACTCAGATCGTGGGGTATTTATAGGAGCCGGCACCCAAGCTAGGTAGGACACTGCTCCAATTGGCTGAATACAATTCTATCCACTTTTGATACTTATCTTGAGGTGCATAGACCTACGTAAGATAGTACAGGATCAGGCCTAAGCTCATTGAGAGTGGCCCGGGTAATTAATACCAGTAAGGTGCCCGGTTAGGACCGGTATTATAGGAATACTCGTATCATGCATATCACCATTCCAGTCATTAGTAGTTTTCTAGATGATTTGACCATGACGGTCAATAGCAGTCAAGTTGGACCGGTATAGAAACTGTATAGCCCCCATACAACTAGCCCCAAAGTCGGTATGACTGGCAAAGTTATGTCCTGCTTAATCAATATCAAACTCTCATGGGGCGTTGTAAAAAAATTGATATTTCATTCTTTTACTCATGTGAGAGTAGTAAGAGCTTTCAGGGATATTGTTGGCTTACTGACTACGAAATGTTGCCTTGATTTTCTGCAATGGTACAGCCAGTCTCACAGATAACTGCCAAACAGTTGGTCTGGATCTAGTAACGCGTGGCATGATCGTGGATGGGAAGTTGAAACGTCTTCTGATCCGGACCACTGGTTTGACTATAAATAGAGTTTTGCATCCCCCATTTTCATATTTTTGGATTTCTCTCAAACTTAAACTGAGCTCAGTGAAATTTCTCTCTAAACTCGAATCTTCTTTTGCTCACAACACTTTTGAATCTTGCTCAAATTCAACGAACACAAGTGCCAATTGCTTATCGTCGTTTTCTGTTTCATTACTGACCACTTTCATCAGCTTTCCTACCGGTCGAGCTAGGTTAGGAGTACTGCTTAATTTCTAAGCATTTTCGAAGTTTTTCGTGCACCTTATCTGAGTTTGTCGTTCCAGGTACATATTCCCCATAAACACTCTAAGTTTCTTTTTCCAATTTTCGCTTTTAAGCATGTCTTTTGCTTCTGACCCCCAAAATTACTCTGAGAGTCCTTCCTCTATGACCGATAGAGACTTTAGCTCTGGTAGGTCTTCCACAGCTAGTCCGAGATCTTCCTTAGGGTCTCAGAAGCCACCGAAAGTTGATGTCGCCAAGGAAGTAGGTCGAAATTCGGTAGGGATAGTAGCAGTTCAGGTAGGGTTGAGCCAACAACCTCTTCACTGACATTGCCATATGCTAAATCCCCTGTCTAGACATCTCGCCTTTGACCACTGTTGAAATTTATGGGGATGATATAGTCGTTATTCCGAATGGTCAATATGGTAGTATGATAGGTGTAGCAGAGAAGAAGACTTAGTAAATGATGGGATTCTTGATGAGGAGGATGGTAGCTCTGATGAGGATGACATCAATGAGGACGATGTCCTTAGCGTTGAACAGGCAATGACGGAAGGTGACGAGTCCACCGACGTGGAGGCCGAGGATGATGCGGAAGATCCACCGGAAGTTATACCAGAGGATGATGATGATGATGACCTTCCGTCCCTTCATGCCGTTTTGCGAGAAAGGCAGTCCTTCTCTCGAAGAAATTGATAATAAATGGAGAGATACCTACTTGTCTTACGACTTTTGTCGCGATGGGGCAGTGGCCTTTGTTTTACCAGTTAATTATGCCCTGGTACTGCCTGCTAGGGGGAGCGTTGTAACAGATTGTCCTGTTGGCCATGTTGCCGTCTATGTTCACAAGCTCGATTTCGGGCTTAGGTTTCCCCTTGACCCCTTCATTAATAAAATTTTAAACGCCTTCAACATTTACTTGGCCCAATTAACACCGCTATCATGGCGCAACCTGATAGCTTATGCCTGGACAGTGCGATTTAAGAAGTTTCCAGAAACATTGAATCATTTCCACAAGCTGCACTGGTTGAAGGGGGACAGTTCTGCTAAAGGTAATGGTAAGAAGAAACGTTACAAGGCCGATAAGGAAGATGGCTTGGATGGAGGTTGGCTATTTTTGTATACATGTCATCACAAATTGACAGTGTACCCTAAGGTGACCTCTCTGAAGGAGTGGCAGTACCGATTCTTCTGGCTACGAGATCCCGGTGACTTCCCCCTTCGTCGGTATTTCACTAGGATGCGAATAATGGAGCACATCCCAGATTGGGGCTTGACATCTCGGGAACTTATAGCATTCAATTACTTTGATGGCCTGACTATGTCGGCACCCAAAGGATTAAAACCGAAGCCCATGCCGAAGACCAGGTTACCCCATGTGTCCTACATCCTGACTAATCCCGCATTGTCGGCTTTGGGGTTTTGCCAGGCGGACCCTCACGGTAAGGTTCCAGAGTTATTGTGGAAGTTTGTTACCGTCTTTCCCTTCCGTACTTTTTAAACTTTGATGTTTAAAATTTTGTCGATATTTCTTGTTTGTGCAGGAACGGAGCATCTCATCCGTGAAGCGTTACCTCTGAATCATAATTGGATTCCAACATCAAACATGCCGCCCAAGCCGGCTAGAAAGTTTACTTCCATTCCTTGATCAATTAGCGGCTGGGGGGGTGGGTAAGATTGTCGGCGCTGACTGAGGTGACGGTACAAGTCCAGAGACAGTCCAGTTGGTCGACCCTCTAAGGCCGCCGTTAAAGCTCCCCCCAAACCCAAATCCTCTGGCACCATGGTAAAACGGAGCCGGGAGGAAACTGAGAATGATGTCGACAAACAGCAAAAGAAGATGCCGCACTCTACAGTGGAGACAAAGGTTGACGAGGGCAAGCTAGCCTCGTCTTCTCAGAACGTCCTCTCTGTGGACGATAGCACTCCTCTTCCCCCACCGTCAGGTCCCTTGGCCACTTTGAGACCAAAGGTCTATAAGCAGCTCCTGCTGCAGGATCTTGTACCAGTGTTTGTTGTCGTTAAGAGGTTAGGCCTGGGGGTAAATGTAACCCGACCTTGGATGTCGGTGATGACGAGTCCCTACTACTGGACCTTCCTTTGGAAGGCAGTACCCTAGGTTACAGGCTCCTCCGGGCAATGCAGTTGAACATTGATATGCAAGAGGCCGATATTCAGGAGGTGGATGATGTGCACGCCCATCATCTGGCTCGGGTAAGTTCCGCACCCGACAACTATTGCTTGTTATAATTATTAGCCCTTATTTTGTTTTGTTTTTGTATTGACGAATCTCCATTGTTCATTGTTTGTTTGCTCAATCCGGTAAGGAGCTGCTAGATCTCTACCGGTTTTATCAAGGCAGATACTTTACTGGCCTGGATGACAAGATGGCCAACACGATTCAGCTCCGCAAGCAGAAAGAAGAGCTGCAGAAAATCCATCTTAAGCTTGTCGAGGTGGTGGTCCTCGAGGAGGAGAACAAGAAGCTCCAGGAGAAAGCCGACAAGTATGAGGAAGCCGCTTCGAAGGCGACGGAGCTTACAGGGAAACTTCAATCCCGTGAAACCTTAGAGCAGGAGTCAAAAGGAGTTTCAACAGCTGAAAGAGAAGCAGGCTCGCCTGGCGGAGGAAGCAGTGTTTGATTACCGGCGTTCGGATGATTTTGTGACTCGTCTTCAGACCCGATACAATGGTGGGTGGTCTGTCGCTACGCGATGTACCAGGCATACTATTGTTGACATCTGTTGGCCGGATGTGGAGAAGGCTCATGAAAACCGGGTCTTCGAGACTTCTGCAGAGGGTGAATTTCTGGATGACAAGGTCACTGAGGCCAACATTGCGAACGCTGATCCTCGGGCCGAGTTATCCGAGTCGAAAGATGAGGATGTGCCTGTTTAGTGCCATTCCTAGTTGTTTTGCTTATGTTGCCATTTTTACCGTGTACCTTGTACTCCTGCCCTGAGTGGCTTTTGTAATGATGATAATTATTTGTTATGAAGGTTTTTGTCCAACTGTTATATTGGTTATTTGAGTTTTGGTTTCTTGTATTACTTTCCTTGTTATTTTTCTTCTTATGAACTTGCTAGTAGTTGTGTACGGCAAATAAAAAGAAATAAGTAACGAACTCTTATAACGCACTAGTAGAAAAATACTCAAATGCTCCGGTTAAAAAGCCCACAAATGCTCCGTATTTGACGCGTAGCAGACATCATACGAGCATTTGAGAATTTCACAAATGCTCCGGTTTAAAACCGGAGCATTTAGTTTATCAAATGCTCCGGTTGTGATTAAAACCGAAGCATTTGATGTATTTTACATGCCTAGAATAGATCAAATGCTCCGGTTTGTAAGAGAAAACCGGAGCATTTGTGGAGATACATGCTCCGGTTTAAGCGTACAACCGAAGCATTTGTACAATTTTATTAAAAAAAAAATTATGCACAGGTTTAAAGCAGAGGCACCTACTGTCATACATTATATTTTATATATTCCAGCAACAAATTACATAAATTAAGCAGCATTTGAATTCCTTCATCACTTTATGTGTATGTCAGAATGAAGCAGTTAACTTCCAAAATGCAAACATCCTATATTCAATCATAAATCAACCCCCTAATAGCATAAAAATAATCGTCCATTATGCTTCCTTCTATTAGCAAGGAAAGATACATATTTCACCCTAATCAGACCTAACACATATCAAAATCCAACTATTTATAATTGAACATTGCACTGCTAATCAGAAATTTAGCTCCTAAGATCTGAACCAACAAAACAAGATAAAACCAGTAATTACATTGATAAAAACATTTCACTTATGCATGTTTTCGCACCTTACAAAGTACAGGTGAGAAAATTTATAAACATTTAATGAGAAGAGGCAAACTTAGGCGCCATTTATTCGTGAATATCTTATTTACAACAAGTGACAATTCTAGTAGTGAAGGAATGTTCACAGCATACCAAATTCCTCAAGATTGGTAGCAACAGTCTCCCACTTTAAATTGGTTTCTTGCAGATCTAGACAGTATTTGCCCTTCTGCTTCTATTTCAAATTGACATAGTTTGCTTCTCTATGACCGATCACTGAGTTTCCATCATACCTACCAGCAGTTCAGCAAAGAATATATTATTAATATAATTTTCTGCTTACAATTACGTAATATAGCAGTACAGAGCATTAAATACCAGTAAGATATTCCATTTCTGTCTTGACCAACCCTATCTTTACAAAAATTAGAGATTTGGTCCCCTTGCTTCAGTGCATCATTGATATTAGAAACCAAATCAGGTTGCTATAATCAAAGAAAACATATTAAACCAAAATTTAGTGCCTATATAATATCATTAAGATACAAATCAAAACTTAGCTTTTACCATCAACAAATGTATAGTTGGATCAATTTCCTTGTATCCGGATATTTCTTCTCTCCACAAGAAACTGCAACACCTCAGCAGTCAAATTACTCAAAATAAAAAGAGTAAAATAGGGGGTCAGAGTAAAGAAGCAAACGGTGATACCCGTTTTGGGGGATTTCACCTTCCACAACCTACCCAGAGCCACCAATCATCAAGCTTCTTACAAAGGATTGTCACCCAAACATCACTGACTCAATATCTCTAAAGTATTTGAGCGGGGTACAAAGATAAAGCTAATTTGTTCTCGCTAAGTAATTGAGCGGGTTACAAAGATATAATACAAGATAGAAATAAATATAATTTGTTCTCGCTAAGCCAAAAGTGCAAGCCCTTCTAAACTGAGATATCCAAGCATAAAGCCTATACAAACAGATAAGATCAACCAAAAATGATAATGGTAAAAGAGGAAGTACTTGGGCCATAAATCCTATAATTATGAGGTGGAAGTTCGTTCCCTTGAAGTGTACAGGTTTCGTCATAGTACCTCCAACACCTTTCTCACCTGAGACATATAAACAGCAAACATATATCTTCATTCAGTGCAATATATATAGAGTGCAAAAACCCACAAAGAAGGCTGAGTCATGGTTCTTGATTCTATTTTTATACTCTTAAAAGTGAACAGGGGAAATTTCATTGCTTGGAGAACGAGTTGCAATCACGCAAACACGCAGAAAATCAAGAAAAGGAAAGACGCAAGGGTTTCATTGAGAAAAAGAAGAGGAGTTACCTGTGCAGAGTACCCAGAAGTTTTCTGCAAATTTAGTAACCAAATCAGGTAAAAGCTGCAGGCAAGCATATCAACAAAATGACTTACTAAGGATATGTGTATGTGCACAATGAGAATGCCTATATCACTAGAAAAGATCAATGAAATTAAAAAGAATGAGTCAAATCCCAATTACCTCTATTACGATTCTTTGGACAAGATCCCCACCAGTTGATACATCTAAAAACACATGACGGTTCTATATCTTATCCATATTTCTTCATAGTGTAGAACCTAAAAAGGTAGTCCATTTCAAAATTAGGATCAACTCCAACAACGTCAGATACTAAGGATATATGTATATGCAAAATTAGAATGCTTATATCACTAGAAAGGATCAATGAAGATAAAAGAATGAGTCAAATCCCAATTACCTCTATGACGATTCTTTGGACAGGATCCCCACCAGTTGATACATCTAGAAACACGTGAGGGTTCTATATCTTATCCATATTTCTTCGTACGGTAGAACCTAAAAAGGTAATCCATTTCAAAATTAGGATCAACTCGAACTACGTCAAACACTAGTCATCGGCAATCTCCAACTTTTAAAAAATTGAAAACTTTCATCCCTGAAGAAAAGAAAGTATCACCAGTTTCATTCGTTTAGCATCACTAGTGATTAGAGTTTGAAGATATTTGAACAAGCACTTCAAGAAATGATAACAGTATTAGCTTGTAGCCGACCTCAAGTTGCCTAACAAATTCAGATAAAAACACCATTGACAGAATAAAATCCATTCCTAACTTTTATTTTCTTTTGCAGAAACTAGAGAACTGCACCTATACCAACCTAGCAGTCTTCTCCCTCATCAATAAGTGGCTTGCTTAGCCAGATAGTTCTTCCTTTATGAACTAGACTTAGCAAGGGAAAATGCGTTTTAATCACATAAGCATTCTTAACAGCCACGAGAAAACTATAGAGGAGGTTTTTTTATGGGCAAACAACATATTGGAGATTTGAATCTACAAGTAGTAGCAAATATAAATGTATACAACTGCTGAAAGGGAAGACTCTGTCCTGCCATCTTGAGACCAATAAATGACTTGTATGGTTTTTGAGGTTTCCGTTACCATTTGTGTGGAAGCATCATCAAGTGAATTTAGAGGATAAAACGCTAATATGCACCAATAAACATGAGTCCACTCAAACAATATGTTAGTAAGAGATTGAAACAGCAACACCAAGCATACAATTCAAGCACATGGTTCTTAAATCCATTTATTGTGTTAACATTTCGAAACATCAATAATATTAGTTAGCGATTGAAACACTAGAGGATATGTGAAATAATTAGACTAGAATGAGATTCTAGCAACATTATGAAAAAAGAATCTGGAAGCATAAAAAATCTTAGAGCCACCACCAAAGGACTCAGGTCATATAGTGCTAGCGAGACTTTAGTGGGGATTGATTTTGCTAATACAAAAGGTAGTAGCTAGTGAGATGTATGAATCAAGAGCCAATAAGTGAGTAATTGAACAGATTACCAGAATTTCAGAAATGTTTTTAATTCTTACGGCTCCTTTGCTTTCTCCTTCAAAGTAGTTGTATAAACTTTGTCATTTTTAGCTCTATTTTTCGTATCCTTCAAATTCATTATATAAACTACACTTAAACGAGTTAATTATAAGTTACTAGCAGTACAAAGGTTGTTGAATAAGGGATTTTAGATAACCGAACACGAGTTATAAGTTACTAGCAGAGTAATAATTGCTCGTAAACAAACATGCTAGGTATTATTAAATCACTCTTAAATAGAAAAAGTAAGATATCTAAGGTTATTGAATATATAAGGATAAAACTGCATACATATGAAATTAATGTTATGGTTGTTGTTCTATGCCTCCTACTTGACAAGCTTTATACAGGTTGGTTGATGTTAAGGTTGTTGTTGTTCTATACTTCATTTTTTAGTTCGCTAGTTAGGTAATTAGTATGGTTACCCATGTTTCATTTAAATAGCTTTCGTCAACCATAACCAGATAACAATGCAAGAAAACATTAATGACTCTGCAGGCAAGATAGCAACCCATAATAAATTATTTTAATAGCTATAATCAACATCCACATTGCAAATTTGTAGCCATACATAATTGCTATGATGTTTCTCAACATCATTATATAACTTACATAACACTTTGCAGAGAAGTTGTTACCAAAGAGTTTGTGCGTCAATCTTCACTAACTAATAGTCTTCTGCTGCTGCTGTAATCTGCAAGCTCTATCAAGCATCTCTGCCAACAGACAGATAGCCACCTACTCTCTCAAAATGTTTGCATATGTAGTCCCAGAAGTTCTGCAAAAACTGAACCCTAAGTTAGGATCATTCAACCAAAATTAATCCTACGAACTTCGTAATGAAAAAAAGAAACTAAATTTCGCAAACAAACATAAAATCAATCACCGAACTGAAGAACAACAATGAAAACAAACCTGGCCAATTCGCGCACGAGCGACCAAATCACAACAATTCATAACCATTCATAACCATACCAAAGGTCATAGCTTAGAATAGGAAACAAACCCTGAAACCCTTTCAAAATCAAAATATATTTCAATGGCTGTAAAAAAACGAAAATTCGAAAGTGAATTAGGGTTTTGCGCTTCATCTTCTTCATCCGCCTCTCATCCATTAATTTAGGCTTTTTAAGCTTCAAATGAACAACAGGTTCAACTAATTCAGAGTCTCTTCTTCTCCTTTTCCCTTTCTTTATCGGCCTTTTTACTGGTCTTGATTTCTTTTCGAATCTAAGGTTTCATGCTTCGTGCTCTTGATTTTCTCCTCGGATCTAGGGTTTCATGCTTCGATTTCTTCGATTGGCCAATGCTTTCTCTCTCTTCGATTGGTCCATTATTTTAAACCCTAGAATTGATTCGAGTAATTCAAAAAAAACCTAGAAATTAGGAGAAAATCAAACCTAAAGGAGCTTGGCAATTTGATTAAAGAAATAGACGCCTTGTGATGCAACCCACTGAGCTGCGGCGAACTTGAGAGAGAGGGGGCTTGGGAAAAAGGGTTGTCGGAGGGAGGGACGGCGGAGGTTTCAATTGAGAGAGGGTCCAATTGAGAGAGTCGGGGGACTTGGGAGGGAGGGAAAACAATGGAGAGATAGAGAATGCCTGTTGAGGAGATACGAAAATTAATTATTTTAGCACGTACAATGTGAGGGTTCATGAATTGAGAGAGGGTCCAAATGCTCGGGTTGACTAGTCAACCGGAGCATTTGATATCAAATGCTCGGGTTGACTAATCAACACGAGCATTTGTGAATTTTTTAAATTAAAATTTTCACAAATGCTCGGGTTGATCAGTCAACCGGAGCATTTGATAAGTTGCAAAAGCAGTTTTTTCCACTAGTGACGGCATATCCACATAGGTCGTAAACCGTTAATATTCTAATACTTTAGCATTCTTGTGCGGGTAGATCCGCTTAGGTCGTGGACCGGCAAAGGTTAGCTTTTACAAATGTAAACGTTTCACTTACTGGCAGATCCTCGTAGGTCATAGACCAGTAAGAGAGTTACATAATCATTTCCCTCTAATCGGCTGATCCAAATAGGTCATTGGCCGACAAGGGTTTTAATATTGGTGGTGCTTCTCTTGTGTCGGCAGATCCATTCAGGTCATTGACCGATAGTAAAGATAGTCACTTATGATCTTGGTTTCTCATGACGGTAGATCCAATTAGGTCATTGACCGTCAAGGAACCTGCTTGAACTGTAAACAATAATAAGTAAGAAGATGCTCATCTCATTATGAGTGGCTCTTCCCGGTTACACCGAAAATATTGTAGCTAAGTAAACACTAGTGCTACGAGTTTTGGAAACAATGCCTCAGTGTTATTGAAAATACTATTGCGGCCATAATGTCGTTTTAATAACTAAAATATGAACTAAAAAAGCATTAAACAATGTACTTTTTAAGCACGCTAGCATTCCAGCTGTTCTTGAGTAGCTTGGCCGCCATGTACTCCAGTCGATAGGCGCGTGGGACGATTTCTTCCTTTACCAGATAGGATCTTTCCCAATTAGCCATTAGCTTGTGCTACCATGCGTCTTCAAACTAAGTCTCCTTTCTCTATTGGCCGGCTTCGCACTCTTTTATTGTAGGCCTTGCTTATTCGGTCGTTGTAAGCAGCCGATCTGAGTTATCCTGCTAGTCTGACTTTATGTAGTAGGTCGAGATCTTCCTTGTGCAGTTTTTCATTCAGCTTTGGGTCAAAGTTCTGGATTCACCAGTTTGGTAATCCCACTTCGACTGGTAAAACTGCTTCGGCCCCAAATGCCAGCCTGAAAGGGGTTTCTCCTATAGCTTCTTTCTCAATGGTCTGGTTGTACCATAGTACTGCGGGACCATATCGGCCCATGCTCCTTTCAGGTCGTCTAGCTTCGTTTTCAATGCATTCAAGATCTGCTTGTTAGCGGCTTCGGCCTGGCCGTTGCTATGTGTATGGCATACCGATGAGTATGCGAATTTAATGCCGTAAGGGCTCAAGCAGTTCTTTATCGGCCCACAGTCGAATTGGACACCATGGTTTATGACAATTCCCATTGGAATTCCAAACCTCGTAATCATGTTCTGCCATATAAACTTTTTCACCTGATTGGCTGTGATCTTTGCAGTCGGCTCTGCTTCATTCCACTTTGTGAAGTAGTCAATTCCTACTATCAGGAACCTTCTACCACCGGATGACGGTGTGAATGGCCCTATGATATCCATCCGCACTAAGCAAAGGGGATTGGATTTTGGATAGGCTGCAGATCGTTTGCCGGTTGGTGCATGAGTGGAGCAAATTTCTAACACTTGTTGCATTTTTTCACGAAATCTTGCGCATCTGCCAACATTGTCGGCCAGTGAATCCGGCTGTCAGAGCCTTTAACGCCAGCTTTATCCCTCCGATATTGTTTCCACACACTCCTTCATGAATTTCTTACATTATCTTCGTGGCTTCGTGGGCCGTTACTGCCCTTGGAAGATGCAGTACAACATCGCTTCTCTTTTAATCTTCTTTGCCACCATTTTATCCTCTGGTAAGCTATCTGTCAGTTTGTATGCAATTATCTCATCATAACATTCTTGTCCTTGACTAATCATGTTTACCTCGGGTTGAGCGGCATCTATGCTCCTCTCTGGTAGTATCTCAATCATGACACTTCTCTTCTGATCGGTTATACTCGAGCTCGCCAACTTAGAAAAGGCATCTGCGGCCATATTCTTAGTTCTCGATACTAGGACTACCTCGAAACTCTGTACGGAGTCGTTATCTGCTTCACCCTGCTTAGGTATTTATGCATTACCGGCTCTCTAGCTTCGCATGCCCCTTCTATCTAACTTGCTATTAACTGGGAGTCTGTCATCATTTTCACGTTCTTGGCCCCAACCGCGATGCGCAGATTGATCCCGGCAATAGCCGCCTCATACCTCGCCTCATTGTTTGATGCTTTGAACCTAAAACGGACGGCAGACTCAAAGGTATCCCACTATGCAGATGTAATAACTCACTACTACATTAAAAGGCAAAGGCAACACACCAAAATCGTTGCAATAGGGCTAAAAGTCTTTGCAATAGGCCTACTGCAATGGTTTTGTACCGTGCCTTTGTTGGCGTTGCAATAGGCCTAATATTCTAATACTTTAGCATTCTTGTGCGGGTAGATCCGCTTAGGTCGTGGACCGGCAAAGGTTAGCTTTTACAAATGTAAATGTTTCTCTTACTGGCAGATCCTCGTAGATCATAGACCAGTAAGAGAGTTACATAATCATTTCCCTCTTGTCGGCTGATCCTAAGAGGTCATTGGCCAACAAGGGTTTTAATATTGGTGGTGCTTCTCTTGTGTCGGCAGATCCATTCAGGTCATTGACCGATAGTAAAGATAGTCACTTATGATCTTGGTTTCTCATGACGGTAGATCAAATTAGGTCATTGACCGTCAAGGAACTTGCTTGAACTGTAATCAAAAATAAGTAAGAAGATGCTCATCTCATTATAAGTGGCTCTTCCCGGTTACACCGAAAATATTGTAGCTAAGTAAACACTAGTGCTACGAGTTTTAGAAACAATGCCTCAATGTTATTAAAAATACTATTGCGGCCATAATGTCGTTTTAATAACTAAAATATGAACTAAAAAAGCATTAAACAATGTACGTTTTAAGCACGCTGGCATTCAAGTTGTTCTTGAGTTGCTTGGCCGCCATGTCCTCCAGTCGGTAGGCGCGTGGGACGATTTCTTCCTTTACCAGATAGGATCTTTCCCAATTAGCCGTTAGCTTGTGCTACCGTGCGTCTTCAAACTAAGTCTCCTTTCTCTATAGGCCGGCTTCGCACTCTTTTATTGTAGGCCTTGCTTATTCGGGCTTTGTAAGCAGCCGATCTGAGTTATCCTGCTAGTCTGACTTCATGTATTAGGTCGAGATCTTCCTTGTGCAGTTTTTCATTCAGCTTTAGGTCAAAGTTCAGGATTCGCCAGTTTGGTAATCGCACTTCGACTGGTAAAACTGCTTCGGCCCCAAATGCCAGCCTGAAAGTGGTTTCTCCTATAGCTTCTTTCTCAATGGTCTGGTTGTACCATAGTACTGCGGGGACCATATCGGTCCATGCTCCTTTCAGGTCCTAGCTTCGTTTTCAATGCATTCAAGATCTGCTTGTTAGCGGCTTCGGCCTGGCCGTTGCTATGTGTATGGCATACCGATGAGTATGCGAATTTAATGCCGTATGGGCTCAAGAAGTTCTTTATCGACCCACAGTCGAATTGGACACCATGGTTTATGACAATTCCCATTGGAATTCCAAACCTCGTAATCATGTTCTGCCATATAAACTTTTTCACCTGATTGGCCGTGATCTTTGCAGTCGGCTCTGCTTCATTCCACTTTGTGAAGTAGTCAATTCCTACTATCAGGAACTTTCTACCACCAGATGACGGTGTGAATGGCCCTATGATATCCATCCGCACTAAGCAAAGGGGATTGGATTTTGGATAGGCTGCAGATCGTTTGCCGGTTGGTGCATGAGCGGAGCAAATTTCTAACACTTGTCGCATTTTTTCACGAAAATTTGCGCATCTACCAACATTGTCGGCCAGTGAAGCCGGCTGTCAGAGCCTTTAACGCCAGCGTTTTCCCTCCGATATTGTTTCCACACATTCCTTCATGAATTTCTTACATTATCTTCGTGGCTTCGTGGGCCGTTAATGCCCTTGGAAGATGCAGTACAACATCGCTTCTCTTTTAATCTTCTTTGCCACCATCTTATCCTCTGGATAGCTATCTGTCAGTTTGTATGCAATTATCTCATCATACCATTCTGGTCCTTGACTGATCATGTTTACCTCGGGTTGGGCGGCATCTATGCTCCTCTCTATAGTATCTCAATCATGACACTTCTCTTCAGATCGGTTATACTCGAGCTCGCCAACTTAGAAAAGGCATCTGCGGCCATATTCTTAGTTCTCGATACTAGGACTACCTCGAAACTCTGTAACAGAGCCGTTATCTGCTTCACCCTGCTTAGGTATTTATGCATTACCGGCTCTCTAGCTTCGCATGCCCCTTCTATCTGACTTGCTATTAACTGGGAGTCTGTCATCATTTTCACGTTCTTGGCCCCAACCGCAATGCTCATATTGATCCCGGTAATAGCCGCCTCATACCCCGCCTCATTGTTTGATGCTTTGAACCTAAAACGGACGGCATACTCAAAGGTATCCCACTATGCAGATGTAATAACTCACTACTACATAAAAAGGCAAAGGCAACACACCACAATCGTTGCAATAGGGCTAAAAGTCGTTGCAAAAGCCCTACTGCAACGGTTTTGTACCGTGCCTTTGTTGGCGTTGCAATAGGCCTAAGGCAACGACTATTAGAGCTATTGCAATGGCTAAACGTGTCGTTGCCTTAGATCAGCTATCTTTTGCAACGGCTTTGTTAGTGGTTGGTTATGCAACATTCTTGGCTAGTGCAACGCCTACCATTTAAGCTAGTGCAATGGATTTAAGTTAGTGCAATGGATTTTTGTTTTCTTTCTTGTGGGGATATTGCAACGACTATTACTGTAACCTACTGAAAACCTATAATATTACAGCCATGTATATATATATTAGTAACGATGCAACAAATGCCAAAATACACTTGAAATACCAAAAAAAATTGTCATATTTGTATTATAATTTCCAAAACTTATTAAATTAAGAGTATACATGATAAATCCTAATTAACAAAAACGAAAATGTACTTAATCAAACCCACCTAATAAATATTTGTTTTAGTACCACAAATACTTCTAAGTACTTATAGATCATTTTCCTTCTAACCACTAAGTATCACATCACTATAATATAGCTAGCTAAATCTGGCCAATATTGTGTATAGTGAGACGTCTACGTTTGATCTCCTCCAGTTGGTTCGTTATTCACCTAAAAGTTCAAACATTGTAATAGTTAGTAAACATACACCATCAACAACACAAAAAAAAACTTTTCTCTTTGATAGGCAAAGCGAAAACAAAGCAAGTTCTTTCAAGCAAAAGCAAGTTGTAACTAATAGTAGCAGCCATTTGAAAGGAGATTAGTTACACTTTAGTTTTAGTAACTTTTAAACAATCTAGTCATTGTAGTCCTCTCTGCAAAAGGCTTTTAAAGTTGATGCACTAGTCAATAGTTTTGTGTACTCAGCTGAGACAGTGAAACAAATGTTGCAGGACAAGAAATCAGTCTCAACCAGGCCAATGAACATAGCAGCAGAATGGGGAAAACTGAGGAGAGAGTATCATCCTCAAGAGCAGCAGACCGGAGTTTGAATCCTGGAGATGCTAAATTACGACCCTTTTTCGAGAAGGTGGACTGAATCTACGAACTACTATTCTGCGAAGCAGGAAAGTAAAACTACTACAACATCTTAGGTAGCAGCTAAAGGAGGTGGAGTTGATGATATCACCACATCAAACCCTGAGAATAGCATGATTTGTGGTCCTAAAGCTGTAGCAAGTGTTGGGTTCAGTACTACAGCTGCAACCTTGGTTGGTGCTGCTGGAGCAGGCAAATTAGTGGATACAAAAGCACCAGTGGACTATGGAACATAGTCAAACTTGATGCATAATTTTGATCTACTCATTTCACTTTCTGTGCTAGACATATTTGGAGGTGCATATGGAGAAACAACAACCTTTTTAGCCAGAAAGCAGAGGATTGAGGCTAAGATAGGTTACCAAGTCCCAGTTGACGATGGAAAAAAGCATTCAATGACTCAACAAGCATACATCATTCATTAGAAATAAATCAGCTTTACGGGAAAAAATTGTGATCCCATAGCATATGAAATAACACAAGACAGGTAACAATAAAAGACATATATCAATTATACATGGAAATCTATACATAATTGCAAAAATATTTGATCCAAACCATCTAATTATTCAGTATCATGATTCACATCCCTCAAGACACAATCAGTATCTTTTGGCTAACATTACTAACATCCAACATTCCTCAAAATCATCTCAAACAAATAGAAAAAGTATTCTACATCCTTAACATACAGGACTCCAGAAGACCAGAACTAGGCATGGAGCATCATGATCCTTAGAGCCAGGTATTCCCTGCCGAGGCAGAGGCATAGAAACCCTCACATAAAAGCATAAGATATTCTTACATCCCCACGAACTAAACAACAACGATAGCTATCAAAGTTAAATCAGGGCCAATAATGTTTATGCAGCTCCTCTATCATTTGTTATTTAGTTATAGACAACTAATTGAACAAAATAAAACCCAAATTGGAGCTGGGAAAATACTCCCTTCTTTCCGAGTAGCTAAATTCATCTATCCTCTTCCAGCATAATTAGCTTTTTCAACTTCAAAGATGACAATAATAACAAAGACCACTTCTTCAACCTCAAAAACAGTGGGGTCTAACCATCAAACATACCCAAATCTCACCTCTGAATGCATGCAATCACCACCATATCATCAAAAAACACTAACCGAACAGTGGGGTCTAACCATCCTAATTTCATGATTAATTCCAATACAAGTTTCAATTAAGTGCAGTAATCCGAATTTCAATTATATATTTTCAATATTTTCAAGTTTCAATTTCAATATAATTTAGGCCAATATAAGTTTCAATTAACTATAGTAATCCAAATTTCGCCTCTGCTATGCATAATTCCCATAAACCCCATGACTCACGGGCACTAAAACTCTCATAAAAATTGAAATTAAACAACATACATTTTGAAGCTCGATTGATAATCCGAATTTCGACTCTTTGCTTTGGTTTTCTTGAAGAATTTCCCCTACTTGCTGCGTTTAAGACTTGAATTGTGCAGATTTTAGTAAATTCTGGAAGAGTTTTGGAATAATATTGAAAGAAATTTCGTGAATTCTTCCTCTTCCTCTTAGCAGTTGAAAGATTTGGGAGTTTGTAATTTTTCGTGAACTCATAGGGTTTTTCTTTTTTCAATTCGATCAGTTACAAGGTGTATGGGTCTTCTTTTTTCCCTTGTTTTAGGAAAAGTTAGGAGTATTGAAATCGGAAAAGATTTTGTAAAGATTTTAAATTTCTAAAAAAAAATAGAGGGAAATAGATAATTGCTGGAATTTGGCGCATGTTGCCAAAACTAATGTCGAATGCAACGACCCATATCAAAACGTTGTTGTAATTTCACCTAACGCAACGACTATTACCAAATCGTTGCTATAGATCTATCTCATGCAACGGTCATTGTATAGCCGTTGCAATAGCTCAATTCACGAACCTAAATTAACATGAACCATTGCAATAGATGCCCCTACTGCAACGGTATAACAAACAATCGTCGCATTAGCTAATTTTAGCCATTGCCTTTGATTAAAAATGTAGTATTGACTACTCCAACCCCAGCTTCTGTTTGCGCTGCACAACCGTCAACCAAGATTTGCTAGGTGCCGGCACGTTCCTCAGTATCTTCGTACGTGGTTTCAACAATGAAATCGGCCAGAGCCTGTGCCTTGATGGCGGTGCACGGCCTGTACTCAATGTCGAATTTGGACAATTCAATTTCCCATTTGAGTAACCTGCCAGTGGTATCTAGCTTATGAAGAGCCTTTTCTAACGGCTGATTATTGAGCACCTGGATGGTATGGGAGTCGAAGTACGGTCTCAATTTCCTTGCCGATATCAGCACGTCATATGCCCTTTTCTCTAACAGCTGATACCTCTGCTCTACTCCTACCAGCACATTGCTGACGAAGTAAATGGGATGTTGTTGTTTGTCTTTAATTTGTCTACCAGTAAGACTGTTGCCACCGTTTTCACAGAACTCGATACGTAGAGTTGGAGCTTTTCCCCCACTTTGTGCCTAGTGATGGTAGGTAGCTTCTTGAAGTGTTCTTTCATGGCACGGAAAGTCTGTCTCTGCTCATCCCCCCACTCGAACTTCTTGTGTGGCCTTTTCCGCTGATTTGGAGAGAAATCGAATTAATGCCGCCATTCTTCCAGTGAGCTTCCAAATGTCCCTGATGCTCTTTGGCTCCGGTAACTCACTTAATGCTTTGATTTGGTCAGTGTTCGCATGTATCCCCCTTTCGCTTACCATGAACCAAGAAATTTGCCGGATATTACCCCAAACACACATTGATCTTGGGGTTCAACTTCATCTGATACTTCCTGTGGGTTGCGAAGGTCTCTTCGAGGTCGGTCATATGAGCTTCTTCCGTGATGATTTTGACGATGTTGTCATCCACATAAAACTCTACATTCCGGCCTTTTTGAGCCGCAAATATCTTGTCGACCATCTTTTGATAAGTAGCCACTGCGTTCTTCAGTCCGAACGGCATGGCGTTATATGCATAGACGCCGACATCTATAATCAATGCGGCTTTGCTCCTGTCAACCTTTACGAGGCTGATCTGATGATACCCCGAGAAAGCGTCCATGAAACTCAGCAACGCGTGACTGCTAGTTGAGTCAACTGACTAGTCAATTCTCAGCAATGGATAACAGTCCTTGGGACAAGCCTTGTTCAAATATGTTAAAGCAACGCACATTCTCCATCAACCATTGGCTTTCTTTATCATTACCATATTGGCTAACCATTCTGGATAATCGCAGGGTTCGATGAAATCTACCGCGAGCAGTTTATCAACCTCTTCCTTGATTGCCAAATTCTTCTCAGCAGAGAAGTTTCTTTTCTTTTGTTTTACCGGACTTACGTTTTGGTTGACGTTTAGTCGGTGAACCATAAATGCTGGGCCAATTCCCGGCATCTCATCTACAGAGAATGCGAAGGCATCTGCATTCCTTCTTAGCAAACTTATGAAGTTCACTTTAACATCATCCCCCAAGTCGGCACCTATTTTGACCGTTTTTTCCGGTCTATCTGCTTCCAGACTTATCTCTCCAATTTCTCCTTCAGGGCTAGGTCACTGCATGTCTGCCGGTCTTCCCTCGAAATTCTCCTTGCTGGCCTTATTTTCTGCCCTTCGCCTCTTCCATTCTGACGGTGGAGATTCTGTCGGTCTTTTGTGAGACGAAGATATTAGAGCCGTCAATCTCTCTGATTTTCCAATATTTGAGGTGTATATCATCGGTAGATGATATGTGGACACTACAGCTTGAGCGTCATGAATAAGTGGATGCCCAATGATGGCGTTATCGGTTGTCGATACATCAACGACCAGGAATTCTACCATAAAGTTTCGTGATTGGGATCCTTCACCCAACTTAACTGGTAATCGGATAGTGCCTTCGCGGACTACAGACGCCCTTTGTGAACCCAATCACTGGATATGATACCGACATCAAGCATAATCTACCCAAACCCATCTTTTCGAATGTTAGCATGAACAGAATATTGGCGGAGCTGCCACCATCCATAAGGACGCGATGTATCATCGCGATACAAACCTGCAGAGATACTACCAAAGGGTCATCATGAGGAAAGATAATCCCCTTGGAGTCCTCCGCCGTGAATGCTATTGACGACATCTAAGGCGGTGCCGGCCATTTCCCAATGTTGTGGTAGTTGACCTAGTGTCTGACTTCCTTCAGACTAGCCTTGGCCCCGTGTATACTACCACCATGAACTGGCCCTCACGAGATGACATGTATCTCGGTTATTCTCTCCTTTACTGACCATATCTTACCTTTGTCTTCTCCAGATGACCTCTCTTGGTCAGTTTGAGCCTGAAATTGTTTGAAGTAGACCCTTCGATCACATCCTCGATTCCGTCTTTTCAATCTTTACAATCATCAGTGACATGGTTGTAATCTCTGTGGAAATCACACCACTTTGTGGATCTGCGTAATCCGGAAAATAATCATCAATACTCACTTTCACGACCTTAAGATGTGATGATGACTCCTTTTGTGGATGAACGGTACCCTCAGCTACAATGATCGGCCCCGAGCCATCCGCTAATGCCAAACGACATGAAACTTGACTCTTAACATCCAATGAGAACACAAGGTCATTAATTGAGTGTTTTAGAAGCATAATATCATAATCATAAAAGATATAAAATACGGTTTTTTCACCATATACCCCTGATAAATTTTTTTTTGCACCATATACCCTTTCAACTTTTCAAATTCACCATATACCCCTCATGTTTGAAAAAATACATCCACTTACCCTTAATGACTAACGGTGTTAAACTCCGTTAGTCATTAACCCTTAATCCCCCATCTAACCTAATTAACTAACCTAAATCTACCCCTGATCCTAACCCTAACCCTAATACCCTAACCCTTACACCTAACACCCCCACCCCTTCCCCCACCCCCCACCCCCACCACCACCCCCTTACCCCAACCCACTCCAGCCCCCACCGCACCACCGGCCCTTGCCCCACTGCACCACCACCCTTCCCGAGCCCCCTTTTCCTCCCCGCGCCCCCCCCCTCCCAACACCCCCTCCCTCCCTCGCAGACACCACCCTCCACCCTCCACCCTCCCCCCACGCCCCCTCCCCTTTCCCCGCAGCCGCAACCCCTCCTTCCATTCCCCGCCGTCGCAAGACCTCCCTCCCCTCTCCAACGACCATCTTCTCGAACGCAAAATCCCAAAAAATAGGAACCCTTGTAATATTTCTCTAGCTTTCTTGCTGTCAATTCAAGATAAATTCTTGCGTCTTGATTTTGTGGCCTTCAATTGGGTATTTATGCCCAGTTCTCGCCGGCCTACTGAAGATATTTGGACCATTTGAAGAAAATAATTGGGCCCCAAGAAAACCCATGGAAGCCAACTTTGCTTCCTCTTTGCAACGCTGAAATTTTGTTCCCCTTCGATTGGATGAGCTAAATTGCAACAATTGCAGCAGTATACTTTGGTGCTTTGTCGGTGGAGGGATGGTGTGGTGTGTGAAACTTGGAAGGGGAGGGGGGGCTCGCGAGGGAAGGGGAGGGGTTGCGCGACGGTGGGGGGAAGGGGAGGGGTTACGGTGGCGGAGGAAGGGGAAGGGGTCTGTGGGGATGGTGGAGGGGGTGCTGCGGAGGGAGGGAGGGGCTGGGAAGGGTGGTGGTGCGGTGGGGTAAGGGCCGATGGTGCGAGTGGGGGGGCTTGAGTGGGGCTGGGGTAAGGGGGTGGTGGGGGTGGGGGTGGGGGTGGGGGTGTTAGATGTTAGGGTTAGGGTATTAGGGTTAGGGTATTAGGGTTAGGGATAGATTTAGGTTAGTTAATTAGGTTAGATGGGTGATTAAGGGTTAATGACTAACGAAGTTTAACGTCGTTAGTCATTAAGGGTAAGTGGATGTATTTTTTCAAACGTGAGGGGTATATGGTGAATTTGGAAAGTTGAAATGGTATATGGTGCAAAAAAAAATTTGTCAGGGGTATATGGTGAAAAAACCGTAAAAAATAAATATATACCTGCAACTCTACAAATGGATCACTGCCCCCTGAGTGACAACTACTAGGATTAACTGGAGTATGAAGAATTCAATCCTGTGCATCTTCCCTTGTTCGATTTTGTACTTGAAGACCTAATTGCGCCGCAAAAGCCATGAACTTTCTTGAACTAATGCATCTATCTTCGAGTTCATCTTTTCAATCGTCTGTTCTCTAACTCTTTGGCTCACTCTAGCCTCAAACTCCTGCATTTCCTGATCATCCATGCCCCTACTCTTTCGAGCAGTACTACTCCGATCAAGATCTCCCCAAACAGATGTAATCCCAATGCTACACCCAACTGTTAACACACGTCCAGGACGGTCTTTCCTCTGTAGAGCACATGATAGAACATCATCCATCTGACTTGAAACAAACCCTCCTGGCTTTTCTTTCCTTTTCCAATCATCTTGTGTCCAATTAAAAAAATTCATATGATTAGTATAATACGAGTAATTAGACAAGAAAATATCATAAAATTTGAAGAAGGCTTACAATGGATTCTTTAATCTTTTGTGTTTGTTCATTAGGCAAGAAAAGATTTCCTTGCTTATCTTTTTTTGATCTCGCGAGAAGCCGTGGCAAAGTTCGATCCGACAAGGAGAAAAATACTGATGATGTAGATGAGTCAACAGATGATGCTGTAGAGGATGAAGGGATATACCCATTGTGTTTCCAAACGAGAATCATCTGTCGATATGACTTTTGACCCAAAAAATGAGGATGCTTGTTGGCAGCCTGAGACTTTCTTCCTCTTTCACTTTTAGCCTAATATGAAAACAAGTAACTAGTCAATATTCACACAAAAAAATTTCATTATATAATTTCATATGATTGTAACGTACATATTATATACCTTAAACTCCTTTGAGCTACACTTTGTCACAAATTAGTCCTGGATCTCTTGCGTGACGAAAGCATAGAGCACGTACGGTTGCGTATCATTGTTAGGCCCCTTCCTTGTTTTTGTGATCCATCGACTCACCAATTTTGACTTGAAATCTCTCCACCGCTTATCACAAGTAGTCAAGATATCTCGTTTCTTCCTCGTATCCTCTTGTATTCCAAATTCTCTCTTCAATATACAAATTGTACCAATAATACACGATTAGTATAATAAACATGATCCCGGTTATATTAAAAGAATAGTTTTTGAAATACATAGGTTTCTTCCCATAAAGTCATTTTTGTGCCTTATGGAACATCATCCCAACTCTCGTACAAGATAGACACTTTGCTTCTACTGATTTCGCCGCAATGTGTCTTGTAAGCACCAGCATGCTCCCCAATCGGACGTATTAAATCATCCAACTGAAGTACTATTTGGACATCGGGTTTGGAGTGTATCCCTTTTGTTGGACCTCTTTGCTTGCTCACTTTTTTCTTCCTAGTAGCTCCATCAGTAATCTTGGACTCAAAACATGGCTGCTCATCATCATCAGATGCATCATGCATTATCTCATCCTCCATCACTACACCTGAAACCAAATACAAATACCGACCAAAGACATGTTACATTCATAAATGAAGTAATGTTACATTCATAAATGAAGTACTACAAAATTATTTTAACAAAGCATAAAGTATATAATTGAAGATTATAAACAATAATAGTTGCAATAATATTACATAAATTGCCTATTAATCAGTTTTTTCTCTGACAACGTAAAATCCTTCATTATGGTCTCGACGAATGTAATTTGTGTCCAGATCTTCCCCTAATGTACTTGGAATGATTACTGACGAAGCAATGACTTCATTGAATTGTGTATCGTATTCTTCTTCATCGTGTACATCATCAATTCCAAGTATTTTCCTTTTTCCTTCAATGACAACAGACCATTTTTAATCGGTAGGAACCATGTAGAAAACTTGTTTTGCTTGTGATGCCAATATGAAAGTATCTTCATGATGCCCTAACCGGCTGAAATTGACTAATGTAAAAAAGCCATGTTCATCCTTCTTTACACCACAACGAATATCAACCCACTTGCATTGGAAGAGCGGAATCTTGAAGTCAACATAGTCAAGTTCTAATATCTCTTCAATGAACCCGTAGAAAGACTTCATTGTCTCAACAATCGTTCTATCACTTCCACTTTTATAATGTGATGACAAAGCCCCCAATGTAACACCACTATTTTGCATCGTGGATTTGTCATCTTGTCGCTTAGTGCAAAATGAATAACCATTGATGTCATACCCTTCATATGAAAGAACTTGCATGTTTGACCCATATGTCAACCATCTCAACGTATCCGATACATCATTAGGAGTGTCAGATAATTGGTTAATAAATCGTTCTTTGAACCAATCAACGAACGACCGATTATGCTCAATCATCAACTCACGTTCATTTTTCAATGGATACTGAACACTAAGCACAGTCATGTGCTCACTTAAGTAATGATGAACTTGTGTCAGATTTTCTAACACAAACAATTCTGCTTTTCTTTTCAACTCTCCATCAAGACACAATTTTTTCTCCCAATGGTACCGTAACCATCAAGCCTTATTTCATGTCTAGATTTTGGCAATCCAATTGCTTGTACACGCGCTATATACTGACTTACATATTCAGATACTTCCTCTGCAACTGTTCTCTGCACAATACTTGTTTCTGGTCTGGCTGGATTCATCACTTTGCCCTTTAGAGTACCCATATGCCTTTCGAAAGGCAACATATACCTCATACAAACAGGCCCACAAAGTTTAATTTCTCGGACAAGATGAATTATTAAATGAGGCATGATGTCAAAGAATGATGGTGGGAAGTACATTTCAAATCGACACATCATCTCTATTACATCGACTTGCAAGTTATCTAGAGTGTTAGTATCAATCACCTTGCTAGAGATGGTTCTGAAGAAGAAACACAGCTTTGTAATCGTGTATCTTACTTGGGAAAGCGAAATTCCTCGTATTGCAACAGATAATAAATGCTGCATCAAGATATGACAATCATGAGATTTCAAACCAACGAGTTTCAAGTCCTTCAGTGACACAAGGTTTTGAAAATTTGACGAGTATCTAGCAGGGACCTTAAACCTATGCAGAGACTCACAATAAATCATTTTCTCCTTCTTAGACAAAATGTAGCAAGCTAGTGGAAGATAATAGCGTTGTCCCCGCTCCTGAGGTGCTAGTTCTGGTCTGCCCATTTCAGCCATGTATTTCCTAGCTTTAACTCCATCATTTGTCTTCCCTGACATATTCAACAATGTTCCAACAATGGCATCACAAACATTTTTCTCAATGTGGATTACATCAAGCCAATGTCTGACTTCTAAACATTCTCAATATAGGAGATCCCAGAACTTAGACATTTTCTTGTATAAGTTCTTTGAGACACTTTTAAAGGGCTTACCAAACACTGTTTCAATATCCTTTACCCGCTTAGAACCCTTTTTTCCACGTATGGGTACAGGGGCTTCTCTCATCTCTACTTTTCCGTTGAACAACTTTTTCTTCTTACGAAATTGATGATCTAAAGGAAGCCATGTCCGATAATGCAGGTATACATTCTTCCCACAATGATGTAACCGCTCATCAATCGTATCCTCATCACAGATAGGGCTTGCCTTTGCTCCTTTAACTATATACCTTGACAAATTCACATAAGCCGGGAAATCATTAATCGTGCAAAATATCATGGCATGTAATATGAAGTCAGTTTTCGCATACGCATCGAATATCGAAACACGTTCATCCCACAACAATTTCAGATCTTGAAGGAGTGGGTCAAGATACACATCTATGTAGTTTCCAGGTTGCTTAGGACCCGAAATAAGAAGCGATAGGAGAAAAAATTTATGCTTCATACATAGAAAGGGGGGCAGATTATAAATGGTCAGTAGAACCGGCCAAGTGCTATGTTAGGTACCTAGTGTGCCAGATGGGTTCATCCCATCTATACAAAGTCAACGCCTAAGATTTCGAGGTTCTTTACCAAAACTGAGAGACTTTCTGCCAATATTTCTTCATTGCGGAGAATCGGCTGGATGTCTATGCATCCCATCTTTCTTCTTCTCGTCCGCATGCCACCTAAATAATTTAGCATTATTTTCATCCGAAAATGAACGCCTAAATCTCGGAATGATTGGAGTTTCTTTCTCACCCCCTCCTCATCCTCCATTATCTTGTACCGAGACTCTCCACACCTTGGACACTCACCCAAATCCTTGTACTCATTTTGATACAGCACACAATCATTTGGACATGCATGTATCTTCTCATATTCCATACCTAATGGACACAGCAATTTCTTTGCCTCATAGTTAGAGTTGGGAATTTCATTCCCACCAGGTAGCAATTCTTGTAGAAAAGTGAACAACTCACTTAGACTTTTATCTGTCCAACTACGCTTCGATTTCATATTGAATAATGTGAGGATGCCAGAAAGTTTAGTGAAATTCTTACACCCCGTATACTT
The DNA here is from genome assembly GCA_947646795.1 of Beta lomatogona. Classification (NCBI taxonomy): domain Eukaryota; kingdom Viridiplantae; phylum Streptophyta; class Magnoliopsida; order Caryophyllales; family Amaranthaceae; genus Beta; species Beta lomatogona. The sequence continues at coordinate 1,175,349 of CANSNZ010000402.1, read as the reverse complement.
AGGTTTGTCCGCTGCACTTAAAATACTATCATACATATGCGAAGGATCGGTTCCTTCATCCTCCAAATTGTGCAACATCTCATCTACCCTATCATTCTCATCATCTACCCTATCATTCTCATTATTATCCTCTCCTTTTTCGATATCAACCTCAACCTCATCATCAATGTGATCAACATGCAGATCATAACACAAGCTAGTGGAGCTCATACCCTGATCATAAAACTCTCCATGCCATGTCCACCTAGTATAATTACTCTTAAAATCATGACAAATCAAATGATCCTTAATTTGATCCACATCACGATACCCCCTAGAGTTATTGCAATCACGACAAGGACACAAGACTAACTTTGACATGTTCCCCTTGTAGAAGTGTCGCTGAAATCCGATTACCATACATCCAGTTTCGATCCATATTCATACACTAGAGACACCAAACAATAACACAATAGAGCACATTATTCAAAGTGTCTTATCAGATGCAGTCATGAACATTTTGGGTCCTTATCCCTTCAACTTAACCCATCCTTGACTTTATCATCTATCTAGTGAATGAACATTTGGTTTCAATTCTAAGAAAATTTCGGCAACACTTCCCTACAATTCTCCAAGTACACGATGATGATAGTAGGTAAACTATCAACATATGTACCCAGATAACGCTTAGGGAAATGAGCTAGATCTTCCTTAGAATCGAAAACCAAACATTCATTCACATCCTAAGTGAGATAAGAAACTCAAAGACAGTACCAAACCGGGGACTATTCAAGACTTACTCCTAAGGAGTAACCCTTGAACGGGTATCTAGGCCAATGATGCACATTGCAATTAAACAGCACAAACCAATCCATTCCTTACATTTCCCTCCCCACCCCATTAAGGTATGTCCATATCGAATTGCTCAATTAATTAACACAACAATCCACAAATTCATAATTCATATATAACAAGACAATAATTTCATAAAAAATCCATTAATTCATATATCAATCACATAACCAAACAATTCCTTAGAGTTCCCAACCCCCATATAGGTTTGGTCATAATCCAACATTATAATGACAAATAAAACAAATCCACATAAAGCAAAAGGTATAATTTATACCTCTGCTCCGAAGGATCAGCGAAGACAAGCACAACAAGGTGAGCTTGGAGCACCAGCAAGCCGACAAGTAGAGGACAGAATGTGGCAACTGCAGTTGGGCATTAACCAACCCAAAAATTAAATAGTGACCAAAAGTCATAACTCATAAGATTAAAGTAGATGAAAAGTTTATATAAGCTAAGATCAAGTTCCATAAGTGTGCAAAATCTTATCCTTTATTACTCATACTTAGAGCTAGCTACTTTACAAAGGTGACAAAAAACTAATTCAAAATTAACTCACAAAAAATATTAATCTAACTCGATGTATTGTTCATAAGTAGTTAAGAAACCTCATAGTTAAAGCAATAAAAAAAACTATTTGTTATTTAAACACAACTTGACCTCTATTATGAGTCGGAAATTTTAACGTAACATTATAAATAATACTTTAAATGGAATTGTAATACAACCTACATGCATCTAATTTTATCTCAAATTGAAACAAACAAATTTAAGTTGGAGTAAAAAAAAACTACACTTACATTGCCGGAGAGAGAGAGTGCGCCGGCGAGAGGAGTGCTCCAGTGAGAGAAACCGGCAGGGCCGCCGACTGGCAGGGGCGGCGAGCACTAGGTGGGTGGGACGCGATGTGGTAAGAGGAGGTCGTGGTTGAGAGAAACCGACGCGACGGAGAAAGAGGAGGTCGTTCGAGGAACACCGGTGAATGTCGCCGGTGGAAATCCTTTGGCGGTGAGCAGCAAAAACCTAGAGAGAGAATGGGAGTGACGAGCGAAAACAGAGAGAGAGAATGGGAGTGACGAGCGAAAAACGAGAGAGGGGTTGAGAGTGATTCGAATTGGTGTGCCGTTTGAAAAAGTAATATGGGCAAGACCATTTGCATGAAACATAACGCAAGGTCCGATGCAGATAGGGCTTGCACATTAACTAACTTGATTTGTGTCGCGTCCCAGCAAACTACGACGCAGAGAGCGGGTGTTTAGATGCGCATTTAGCTGAAGTAATGTGCGTCGGATCGCCTTAAAATGCGACGTAAATCATGGGATCCAACGATTTACATCGCACGGCAGTAGCGTCCGACGCAAATTGTGGTTGTCATTGGCGTCGCTCTCACATTATCATGCGACGCAAATGATCCTTCCACTAATATGTTGTGGTTGTTTGTGTCGCATGTTTTCTGATGTGCGATGCAAATGGTCTCTTTCTGATCATTTGCGTCGGTTCTACAAGTATTCGACGCAAATAGACAGACGTAAATCGTCCTCTTTCTACTAATGATGAGCAGCTCTTGCATAAACAACATCCAGGGACACAAAGGTCTCACCACCTAATCCCAAATAAATTTCCTCAGTCAGCCCTTGCTCAAACCTCTGAGCTTTCAGCTCTTCAGTCGCTACAACCTCAGGCGCAAATCTAGACAATGATATGAACTTACTGTAATACTCATAAATGGTCATACTCCTCATCTTAAGGTTTATGAACTCCTGAGCCTTTTGCTTTCTCATAAATGCAGGGTAAAATTTTCTCCTTAAAGTAGAAATAAAGGAATTCCAATTAAACCCTTCCACAACACTAATCCTATCTCCATTTTCCTTCCACCATAAATCAACCTCATCCTTTAAATACAACACAGCCTGACCTACTTTCATAGCCTCAGGACAATTTACGGCCCCAAAAATCTTATCGAACTCCCTAATCCAGCTCTCTAAGAATGTAGGGTCAGCAAAGAACGGTGGCTTAATCTTAGCTAATCTCTCAAACATATCCCCCGCAAGGTCGGGACGCTCAGTCCATTCTTGAGTCAGTTTCTCAGCCAACAGGCGAATAGTAGAGGATAACGCGGTATCGTTGTTTGCCATTCTACTTCGCGACCTGAAATTTAACGTAAATCTACGTTAGGTTTTGATTCATAACTCACTTGCCATTCTCTACGAAGGCATCAATCGATTTGACCATACAAGGTCGCATCAAAATAAAATTCTTATGGAATTACAATAGCACTAAGTTCAGACACTATGAACCATAAAATCATATATTCACGCATGAATAATATTTCACATTAGTAATCATATTAGGATCAAATGAAACCAATCGCAATAATTAAATAAAATATTCCCCCTTTTCGTGTAGTAAAACAATTCTCACTCAACTTAAATAACTGAATCATAACTTTTATTCCTCAAATGATAATAAGAATATTTTTCCAATCCAAAATAACCAAATTATTCCTCAAAAATATAACGATGCTAAAGAAAGAATTTAAACCATTATAGCTTAGCTACTTGTTCAACTACTAATCTTAGAACATACATAAATATTTTATGGAGTTACATTATCATTCCTATCCTTATTTTCTTTATACTTCTCTGGAGTAAACATTTCATCTTCAAAGTCTTTAGAGTATTCACTATCATAATAATAATAAAATAGATTCCTAGCTTTAGTAGATCTTCGAATCCTTTTAGGTTGAGATCCATCCTCTTCCAACTCTGAATCGCTATAACTACTCAGATAAGATCTCCAAGTAGCACTGTAGATGTCCTTTCTGGTTTGCCCTCTAGCACGATCAAAATCTTGGATTACCTCACCATCACTATCGGGGATGCCTACTTTTAAGCTAAGATACGACGCAAAATAATATCTAGGTTGGTGTAGCTCTCAGTATCATACTCCATATCAGACTCATCATCACTAAGCACAATGGGATTGGAGTAGCTTCCTACTCGGACAGCTTCACTATCAGACATGCCTAGTGGTCCGTTAACAGATGAATACGACATCTACAAATAAATAATACCCTCACTTAGCATGTATTCCCAAATCAATAGATAATTTATAGCCAGGAATGACATAATACAATTAAGCAGGGAGAAAACACTAAACATGTTGAACGAAACATTTAAATGCAGACATATAACATTTCTATCCTATATGCCATTTCCTATTCTACCCATCTCTCATAAAATTAATAAAGTAACTAAAATAAAACTAAAAGTACCAAAAAAAACAACTAAAATTAATTAATAATTTTCAAAAATAATAGAAAATTGGAAATTTTTTAAAAAAAATCGGACTATAAAAGAAATTCGAACTAAAAAAAATCGACTGTAACAAAATTTCAAAACAAATTTTCAAATTCTTTCGAAAACATGTTTCGAATTTATAAAATGATTTAAGCACAACAAATAAGTAGGAACTTGTTTTCTTTGAAAATTCTTTTCAAATAGATAGGCTCCTAAAAAAAAGATTAGCACAAAAGGCCAATAAAAACCCAAGCTCTGATACCACTTTGTAACACCCCGATAATTCTCTATTTTTCAAAATACCTTTTTCATATAAAACATAGAGAATTACCATAGTATTATCTCCCGTGTGATAACATATCGGCTTATTCAGAATTTTGCAGCGGAAATAAATAATAACTTTGAAATTATAAATAACTTAGTCAATTATAAGGTCAACTCCAAACCAGACCAAAAGTCAACCAAATCAAACGCCAAACTATTAAAACCATGACTAAACCGTAATTATGAAAGTATTAAAGAACTAAACACAAGCTTTCCAGACGAAATCCCGAAACCCAATGATGCATCATCTTCAGACCCTGAAATGGTCGATGCTTTATTGATCCTGAAAGACTACTCACCAAATGGGTCATCACAGGATCAATAAGGCACATCCATGATCGACTTATAGAAAAGCACGTAATCAGCAAACCTGAGTACTACATAATAATCAAAATATACTGAACTAGACTCCACAATCAATAGGTTAATTAATATTAAATTGAATAGGCAATGGAAAGAGTTGTCCAAACCAAAAATATCTTCAATTTAGAAGACGAGGTATGGGCGCGACTGCGTACTCCAACGACCAACGATATCGAGGTACTAATTAAATAAAATAGAACACGGTGATCAATCCGGTCCCAAGAAAAGCCATGGGCTACCACCATGTACTCCAACTCATACTAATCCAATAATTCAGACGTGCACAAGTCTAAAGCTTATTGCTATTCACTTTCTACTTCAAGTTATTAATATATTATCATTTGTTGTGACTCACAAAGTAAGACAACCAACATAAATATCATTGATACACAAAACTTCCATTTTTATCTTAGGATTAAATAGTGTGAACATACAACTCAAATAATCCAAGAATAATTCCATTACTTAGTTAATAACCAACCAATATTTGTTGACCTACATCAACAATCAACTAACCTTTCCATAGGTGAATAACCAACTTTACTAAACAAGGCCCACGGTCCTTATAAAGTAAATATAATAATAATAATCTAAGGGAACAACATGATACAATTCATGATCCAATAACAATATAATTATTAATCCCTCATATGAATTAAAAAAATAAAAGTTTCCAATCCCACATGCTTGCGTCAATCATCTATACAAACATATAATATTCATCACAGTCACATGCTGCACACAACGGCATAAAACATGCAATTTCACTTGAATATAAGCCATATATGAACTATAAAAGTTCCCAATACATAATACTACATCAAATCCTAATCTTAGGACATGATACTAGTCTAATAACACATAGGTATGTATCTACCTTGTGTAGACAAAATGAGAGGCCACTTTCACAACCTTAGAAATCACTCAAGGTATAATCTCCGCCTGCCAAATACCAAAACATCTAAATATTAATACTTTAATAAATTTACAGCAGCTTTAAAATATTTTAAACCCTCTCAAAAAGTGTTTTAAAACCTTCTTAAACATTAAGACTTCAACCTTTAGTACCCCCTAGTATAGTACTACCATATTAGTCATCAAAATCCTTAAAAATCCATACTTTGATATTCAAAAACCCAACATAAGTATTTTAGTAAAATTTCCAGCAACATATAACATCTTTAAAACCCTTTTAAACTTACATTAACATAGTTATAAATACTAAAGTACTCAATTTTCATAAACTACAACATAGTACTACAAATTCCAACCTTTAAAACATTAAAAATCCATGCTTTGGTGCTAAAAACCCTAACTTAAACATATATATTAAATCTGAAATTTAATTCCTTTACTATACTAATTATATAATATGAAATTTATATTTAAATAACCAAAGTTGCAAACTTTAATTATTAAAACATCAAAATAATACTTAAAACATAAAACCAATCCTTAAAATAATATATAGGAGGAAGAAAATAACCAAAGGAGAAAGATAGAACAAAGCCGAAAGAGAGGAGAGGGACGTCGTGCTACTGCTGGCGGCGGTCAGTCGTCGGCGGTGGTGGCTGCTGCGGCAGTCGAGGTGGTCTAAAGGAGGAGGGAGACACCGGGTGAAGGAGAGGATAGAGGAGAGGAAACCGAGTGGGAGAGAGAATAGAAAATTAGAGCTTTATTTAATGATGCAAAATTTATGAGATAGGGAATTATTTATAGGTTCCTATTAGGGTCCAAAAGAAACTTGTGCTTGATGGGTTAATTTAATAAAAGATGATCATAAGGAAAAGCTATAAGGTTTGGGCTCCTCTACCCAAATATTAAAATATTTTGTACTTCAACTCAAACTAAATAAATATTAAATAACTTTCAAAGTATGACCCAATAAAATATATTTGACTATTTAAAAACATTAAATAATTCTTTGACTTTAAAAATAGTCAACACTTTAAGAAATTAATAATTTAAATACTAAAACATATATAAATATACTTTAAATATATTTATAAAATTCATAAAATTGTGGGGGATTACATACTTACTTAAACCCATTCCCGTCCCACCACCCACATGGGTACCTGCACCCGCTTCGTACCCGCGTCGTACCCACTTCATCCCCGCCCCACCACCCGCATGGGTACCCGCACCTGCTTCATACCCACAGATTTATGCTTTTCTAGATAAAATTATTAATAATATAAGTATATAAATAGGATTTTAATAAAAAATATGTGGAGCTGGCAGGGGTGGGGCGGGCTCAACGGGGATGAGGTGGGTATATCATAAAATCCACACCCGCTCCACCATCCATTGTGGGTACGATTTTAAGCCCCATCCCCGCCCCATCTCCACCAACCCTTGACCCATCCCCGCCCCAGTTGGGCGAGGATGGGGTGAGTCTCCTACTTGACCCGCCCCACTGCCATCCCTTCTCCCACACCTATCTCTTACTCCAACCTACGCCTCTCTCATCCCTAACCCTCTCCTCTCCCATCCTCCCCACTCCTCTCTCAACCACATCTCTCATCTTCCCACGCTTATTTCACCACCAGTCCATCAACCACCGTTGCTCAATCACTGAGCCAACAACAACATTTCATCTGCCCCACTACCCTTCCTACCACCACCGACAACCCCTAATTTTGTCGTTCACAGCTCGTCATCACCTCTCTCAGCCATGCGTCGTCACTAACCACCATTATCTCTGCCGTGTTCCTCGCCAGCCACGCATTTCGTCGCCAACCATGCTTTCTCGCCGTTCTTGTTCACATTGTGTTTGAGTTAGGGTTAGGTTTAATCGGAAGTTAGGGTTTTTGAACTCAGATGGTTGGGTTTATTATCAAATTAGGATTTTTTTCGTTTGTAAATTTTCGTTTCTTTTACAACTCTTGTTTAATTTCGTTCTCTCAAGATCTAGCAATTTAGGTTTCTTTCGTTATTTAATATTCTTTATTTCGGTGGAATTTTTTTTTGATAAATTTCGTTATAGTTTATCTGTATTTATGCAAATTTCTGTATAATGTTGTGTAATTTGTTGTAAATTGTTCACAATTGTATATTTTTTTGTATAATTTTTGTGTAATTGTTGAAGTGTATAAATTTCAAAATTATACAAAATTCTAGAGCTTTGTCTTTGACTGTGATTGTTGGTTGAAAATCATATTGCAAATTTTAAGAACTTTATTCACCTAGTTTGTGTGATGGCAGATTGGTTGTTTATTCACTTTGTTAATATCTTTCAATCTCAGTTTCTGCTTGTTCCAAAATTCCGTTATGGACCACTCAAAAAGGCATGGTTTAGCCAGACCATTTCGCAACGATATATGGTTTTGCCATATTGTGAACTGCAGTTTTCTTTGTGTTCGATCATGCACCTAACTGATCCGGTCATGGTTGAAAACCATATCATTAAGGTACACTAATTGGTCCGGTTTTCAACCACCATTGGATCTGTAAGGTACTAACTGATTCGGTTCACAACCGGATCAGCTAAATTCTTTTTACTGCACCGCCCCCAACTGATCTGGTTCATTTTCGGATCAGTTAATCCCTTTTTGAACGAACCAGTTGGGCTTTTTTCCACTAGTGCTAGAATTTGACCTTACGGAAGAGTAAGTAGGCTAGCCAATAGGGGTGACTAGGCTTTGAAATTATGGAGGATAAGTAGACTAAACACTAGGCTAGACTTTGAACTTACATTTAGAATAAATAGGCTAGACTCAAAGATTCGGCCATTATGGACTTAAGGAGGAGTAGCTTCGATAGACTTGAGGATTTGGGAAGTTTTGGACTTAGGGAGGACTATACTTGGAACTAACATTTAGAGTAAGCAGTCTTGACAAAAAGATTAATGGTTTTTAGTGTTTGGACTTCGTCCTATATGGGTTAGGAATTAGATTTGACTAGGGTTTACATAGAGATGAAACTAGGATTAGGATTGGGCTTTCATAGGCTGAAAACTTAGCTAGGGCTTATACAGAAATTCAAACTAGACCTAAGGTCTGAATTGAGCTTTTATAGTCCTACGACTTTACTAGGGTTTACATGGAGATGTAAACTACACCTAGGGTACATACTAGGCCTAAATGGACCTAAATTGGATTGGACTTGACTAGAGTTTACATGGAAATGCAAACTAGACCTAGAGCCCGATTTGGGCCTAAATGGACCTAAGCTTTTGGATTAGACTTGGATTAATGTATGGGTTTGACTTAGATTAGAAGAGGCACATGGGCTTGACTTAGGAAAGGGATTAGGATTGGGTTAAGATTAGACTTAGATTGGAATACGCTGAGATTAGACTTAGTTTGGGCCTAAAATGAACTCTAACGCTAGTGGGCCTAATATGAATGTATGGACTTGTAGTACTCGATTTTTTACTGTCTTAGTTAACAGTCTGAATCCCACATAAGTCTCTCATTAGGCGATGATTTTTATTGAAAATTTGAAGTCGTCACCCTATTAATATTTGAATACAGATAGATTTATTTAATAAATCGTTTTAAAATTAATTTAAAGAAATATCATTTAAAATGATGATGACTTCATCTGAACAAGGCTTTTTTTTAAATGGTCTTTCATACCATGAGATAGGGTTCAGGGTTTAGGTTAAGTGGTGCGAACGTCTAGAACTCATCTTTTCTGTCGTTCTAAAGAACGTGCTCTTACTAAATGCGTTATTTTTCATTTTAAAGTATTAATGGCAATTCGAAAGAGAAAAAAACACATAATTTGTACATATACATGTCAATTATTTTTTATTTAAGATGGCCAATATATTATTTGTACATGGTAGGTTTGATCACTGAAGTTGCACTACATATTAATCATTGCTGGATTGGAATCCACTCATGGATCAAAACCATCGTAGTTCGATCATATGTCTCACCCTAGCTAAATGGCCAACTCCATTGGGAATGAAATGAAAAGAAGAGAAAATAGATCATGAACAACTCACCTATAGAATTAATAAAATCTATTAGAAGTTAATCACTCTAATGAGTTATTCAATTAATTAAGCTTGGGTAATGGACTATCTGAATGTTTTTATTTGTAACATTAGTGTATTATAATTTTCTCATTATTGGGGCAGGAAGCAAAATCCAAATTTCAAATTCTTCCCATCAAAAAAAATATTAAATAAACATTAGATTCTAGATTCTTTGAATAGAAAAACAAAACTAGTGTCTTCTATATTTTCGAAGTACTAAATCACTAAACTTTTATTCAATGTAAATTTTATTGTAATGGACTAGTATAATGATTTTATTTGTAAGATTAGTGTATTATAGTTTTCTCATTATTGGGACGGAAAACAAAATCAAAATTCCAAATTCTTCCCGTAAAAAAAATAGATAAAAAAATTAAATTCTAGATTCTTTGAATGGAAAAAGAAAACTAGTATCTTCTATATTTTCGACGAGTCAAAAAATTAAAAAGATGAACACACAACAGATTGTTATCGTGAATAGATATCTGCAAATCACAATTGATAATTGAAAATGCAACCTAGTCGGCCAGACTAATTCAGTTTATTCAATAAAGCAAAAAAAGTTAATTGTTGGTTTCTTGATGGAGATTAGGCTTTGTGTTGCTATTTTTCTTTCTCTTGCCATAATGTAATGAAACTAAGAGAAATTTTTTTGTTTGATTGTTTGGAATCTGAAATTCAGAATTTTGAAATGAAAGTCTGAAATTCGATCTTCATTAACTAAATTGGCGAAGTCAAACAATTCTCTACTGAATCTTTTGGAAAGTAGCGAAATTGATAGGGTCTTATAAATAGAAGAAGCAGTTATATTGAAACAATTATGAAGTTTGGTAAGCAGATTTATGGGAGAATATGTAGTTATACATAGAGATTAGTGAAACTTGATGTTCAATATTTATATCTATAAAAACTCTAAATATAGTTAATTGCTTTTTTCGGATCCCCCTATAGTCACTGGCCCTCAGCAGTCGCACTTCTCGCCTATCCCCAGGACCGGGCCTGGCATGACCTCGCCGTCCCAGCCCCTATTGATTTTTGCATGACGTTATTCCAATAGGTGCAACATCATTACATTCCTAAAAACATAGTGGCTCAAAGGAAGTACTCCCTTTATTTTTTGTTATCCTTCTCACTTTCCTGTGTGCGTCTCCCAATGCACTTCTTTGAACTTAAATATCTTTCATTATATATTAGTAAAAAATTATAACAATTGAATATTAATAAAGTACTAATTGAGACGAATCAAACAAGACCCCACATGACTATATTTTTTCTTAAAAATTGAAAAAAATATTTTCTCTAAGTATGAATAGTGTAAGATTTCAAGTGAAAAGGATAAAAAAAAACAAAGAGGGAGTAACAAACTAAGAAGTCATCCGAAATGAGTCAGATTTGAGCGTTTCGCTCAAAAATAAGTAGTTGATCAACAAACAATCTTGGTTAAAGAGTTTACCAGATTACTTTGTTTATAATCCAACTCCATATATTACATGTCAATCTATTATCGGTTACCAAACTTTTTGATCTATAATACGTGGACTAAAGACATGATTCCATGAATACATGACTCTTCCATTCTTTTTGGGCAATAATAACTAAAACCACAGAGATCAGATGCAAAGAAGGCCAGCATCCTCGGTACTTGTAGCGTATTAAAGTTAAAAAGAACACTGAAATTTGTACTGCACTTCATTTGGTGAGCTTATTATTCTATAATCCAGTACTATATATTCATTTTCTACTATAAACTAATTAACCGTCCAAATATACCAGAGTTGGAGCCACATGCCTTTTAATTGGGGTTAGGAGAGGAAAGTGGTTTGGGATTATAACCATCCATCCAAAATTAAATTATAAGTGGTAAGAATGAAGGGCTTTTGAGGAGCTAAATTTGAACCACTGAAAGCTAGCTAACAAGTAGAAAAAAGTACAGACACCCCTCCTAATTCCAAAGCATGGGAATACCTGATGATGCACTTTGCTTTGCTTCCTTAGGCCTCACATGATTTTGGGATCCTCAAATATATAAAGGAAAAGTTACAATGTGCTTTCCCCACTATAACTAGTAGTATTGTCCTTAATGCTAAAATAAAGATCCATTAGTAGACTGCTCAGCTGATTAATTAACTTGCAATTTGCACTAATAAATTCTTCAAGTGGTGATCCCTAGCTAGGGTGGTGTGCTTGTCCAATAGTTCTTGTAGGTCCTATTGAATAGCAATCTAGCAAATAATAGCAAACAATACTAGAACAACGAAAGAACAAAAGCAATAAAAGACACAAGAGAATTTTAACGTGGAAACCCAAGAACTGGGAGAAAAACCACGAATATGCACTAGGAATCGATGATTGTTCAAAAGAAGGTTACAAAAGCTCTCAAAGATCTCTCTCTAGCTTTTCCTCTCTTAAGTCTGTGAATGATGATGAATAATTGTCTTACATACGCATTAGGTTAAACCTAATTACAACTTAACTCGGAAAATCGCCCCTCCGCGTGAAATTAACCTCCGCCCGATCGGGTCGGGCGACATCCGTCCGATCGGGCGGCCAATATTGCCAAACAAGTTCTGCTCTCGGGCCCGATCGGGCGACTTTCGCCCAGTCGTTCACCCATCGGGCACCCTAGCTTACATGCTCCTGCCAAGTCGATTGACCCGCCCGATCAGGCGGCACTGCCCGACTCGATCGGGCGGACCTGTAAATCAGCTATTTGACGAACTACAGCTTCACGCAACCTCATCTCCACACCATACACACACATTGAGCCCCATATGACACCATATACCCAACAATCTCCCACTTGGAGATAGGTGTAAGTGAAGAATTCCTCATAACACCATCATCCTTCCATTCATCATCCTACACACAACTCCCACTGCAAAAGCAATGTCCAGTCGTGTACAAACCATGGCATACATCAAGCATCCCCATGACAACACATCTCCTCTACACCAAGGAAATAACATTGGAATTTGAACCAACTCCAATACAAAAGCCACTAGTGGAAAAAACCAGAAGGGCTGCGCTGCAAGGGCTGCGGTTAGCCCAAAAACCGCAGCCCTTCACTTACGAAGGGCTGCGGTCAATGCAAAAACCGCAGACCCAGCCCTATAAGCCCATAAAGGGCTGCGTTTTTTAAAAAACGCAGCCCTTTATGGGCTTTTTTTTAAAAAAAATTTGAAGGCAATTAATCGCGGGCTTAAAATATTAAGCGGGCTCATTTTCCTTCATTTAATTCTCCTCTCCCTCATTCTCTCTCCTCTCTCACGTCCTCTCTCTCCTCTCTCACGTCCTTCCTTCTTCCTTCTCTCTCACCCTCCTTCCTCCTCCCTCCTTCCACAACAACACGACAACAACCCTCCGGTGGCAGCAATTGTCGCGCCTCGCTGTTCCTCCTCCCTCCTTCCACAACAACACGACAACAAGCGGGTTCGTTGACCTGCGTCGCCTTGTCGCGCCTCGTTCCTCTTCGTTCGTCCATCTCTGTTGGTCGAACTACGACCATCTTTTCGTCGTCGTCGAACTCCTCTCAACAAGTGATGATTTTTCATTTTTCAGATTTATAATTTCTTGATCTTTGTTTTGATTAATTCATGTAATTTCAGATCTATAATTTTTTCTCTTTTGTATATTCATTTTTGTTCATTTTCGTTCATTTTTTTTCATTTTCGTTCCTTTTTTTTCAATTTCCGTTCGTTTTTTTTATTTTCGTTCCTTTTTTGTTCAATTTCAGATCTATAAGTTCATTTTTTTTCATTTTTGTTCATTTTCGTTCGTTTTTTTTCATTTTTGTTCATTTTCGTTCCTTTTTTTCATTTCCATTCCTTTTTTTTGTTTTCGTTCCTTTTTTTTTCATCTTCGTTTTTTTCATTTTCGTTCCTTTTTTTTAACCGTAAATTTTGGTTGTTGTTGTTGATTTTCCCTGTTGTAAATTTCGACTGTTCTTGTTGATTTTCTTGATATATTTAGAAGTAAAAAATGAAGAAAAAAATTTTTTTCTTTTTGGTCAAAAGGGCTGCGGTTATGGTCAAAACTGCAGCCCTTTGTACAAAGAAGGGCTGCGTTTGAGGCCCAAAACCGCAGCCCTTCGTTGTGAAGGGCTGCTACGAAAGGGTTGCTAGCCTAAAACGCAGCCCTTAGGGCTGTTTTGAACGCGGCCCTTCCGTTTTTTTCCACTAGTGAGCATCAAAGTCTACACCAAATTTGATTCTCAACAACTAACCTCCAAAAAACATTGCACCATCACTCCATGAACCTACACACCTACCTCGGAGGTCGGATCACCTTAGAAACAAGCACAACCAAATGAAGATCCCTTCCTTTACAACTAAGGAACATAACCACTTCCTCTCCAACCAAAGAAGCACATTGAAGTATCATCCAACTTCAATAAAAAAATTTACCACCTAAGCCAAAGAAGCTTCTCATTGTTCTAAAAACAAACTCACATTGCTCCCACTCGAACAATACACCCTTTGTTCCACTTAGGATTTTCGGCACAACATGCTTGTGTGCCGCCCTTCACCTTGTGTGCTTACCGGTCAATATGCCATCGGGATACCGCTTCACCACGGTTCTCATCCCTTGGCCCACTATCGATAGTTATCCGACCAAACGACACCTTACATGAAGATCTCATCCCAATCCCGGACCCTTTTATTGTGCTCCCCATGGTGTAAAGTGTTCCACTCCTTGTCCCACGAGCTATGATCATAGCTCCCTTGACAATCTTACAAGAACCACCATCAAACATAACCTTGTAACCCGATGTAGCAACTTTGGGATGTACTTGACATTCTTCAACTCCAACGAGCCACCATGAGTGAGTTTCACACTCACATCACCTTTCCCCAAGACTTCCACTGCCTTGCCATCCACAAGATATACCTTTTCAAGTTTTCCAGATTTGAAATTCCGAAACAACTCCTTGCATGGTGAGGAATGATGAGTTGAACCCGAATCAAAGACTTATGATCCCGAGCACCCAACCAACTCTTACGGATCATCCATGCTTACCATCAAAGCATTGGAATCGTACCTCGAAATCAAGTTAGTTGATGCATCTTATTCATCATCACTTTCTTGAACCTTCTTCTTCCCTTTCCCATTCACTCTCTTAGGACAATCTCTCTTTAAATGTTCTACATTACCACACACCCAACAAGTAATACTAGCTCTGCCTTTTGACTTACTCCGGGCTCCCCCTGACTCCGATCTTCCCTGAAAGTTCCTCCCTTTTCCCCTCCCTCTACCCTCAGCACTGTATGCTCCAGATGAATCTTCACTCTCCTTCCTTCGAATACTCTCACTCAAAATCAGATCACGGACAACATCATAAACCAATTTTTCTTTACCAGAAGAATTACTAACAGCAGTTACTACAGTTTCCCAAGCAACAGGTAAGGAAGACAGCAAAATTAGGGATTTCACTTCATCATCGAAGACAATATTAACAGAAGATAATTGACTTATTATTGAATTGAATTCATTAATATGTTCCGCAGCAGAATTACCACTATTCATCTCTAAATCAAATAAACGGCGCACCAGATATACCTTATTCATAGCCGAGGGCTTTTCATACATATCTGACAGAGCTTTGATTAATCCCGCCGTTGTTTTGATATCCTTGACTGATAGGTTGTCGTACACCTGTCAAAAATAATTCCTACAAAACCTTCTAACAATGTAGTAGGGTAAGTAGGGTCGAATCCACAGAGAGATGGTTGTTTTAATCTAGCTTCTAATGCATGGAGAAACTAAACAAGATCAGGAATAATGAATTAAAGTTCTAAACTAATCAAACTACGAAAATCAAGCTAAAAAGGATCTAGGGCAATGGTTCACCATGTTCATAACTATAATCTATCAAAATATCATCAATGATTCAATTAATCAGATATCTAGAGCACAAGGTAATCCTACGGTCGGGCCTTAACGCTCTCAAATCAACATATGCTAGTACGATCGCTCAACATAATCAGATTTGCTAATTGTAGGTAAGCCTCTAAAGAGTACTATCTCTCGATCTATGACTCGATATTAGCAATATTTAATCAGACAATTGATCAGATTGCAAGATTAACAATAAAAACACTAATCAATTAGAGATATCAATAACTAATCAAACCATTAATAAATATCAATCAAGAATCATAGCATATAAACATGGATTCCCAAACCCTAGAATATAAACTACTCAATCATGAAATAAATAAAGAAATTTAAATCTACAAAGATAAGCATGATCAAAGAAATCAATGAAAGAAAAGAGATGAAAATTATAAACTCATGAATTAATGAAGAAAATAAAAACTAGGGTTTGCCATGAAAAACTAGAGAGAAAAGGAAGAAGGAAACTAAAGCTAAAGCCTAAACCTAAGAATACAAAATATAACGTGAGAAGAGAGATATCTCTTGGGGAGAGAGAGAAGACCTATTTATAGTTTTTACAAAACCGGCTAAATAAGGCAAATAAACCCGTCTCGAGAAACCGCCCGGTTGACCGGGCGAATTCCGCCCGGTCGGGCGACGATGATTGAGGAACTACGACAGAACAGCAAATCCGCCCGGTCAACCGGGCGACCGCGCAAGCGATTTTGGCTCCATTCTCGCCCGGTTGACCTGGCTAACATGCCTTGCATCCTGTGAAAATTTCATTTCGCCCGGTCGGGCGAAACCGCCCGGTCGACCGGGCGGGAAAACAGAGATTTTGCGTCAACTTGCGAAGGCTGTATCTCTCGAACCAGAAGTCCATTTGGGGCGTGTGACCTATCGTTGGAAAGCCATTCAAGTCTAGTTTCCTACCCAACTAGAATTTCTTGATTCTAATAAGCACATCAAAAGTTATGATCAGAAGAGTACACATGACTCCTTTTTCACATTTCTTCTAATGATTTTCCGCTTCGTTTTCGCTCAAACTCGTACTAAGACATATCCATACTATCCTTATGCGTCGTAGCTTATTTCCAAGTGCTCCTAATCCTCAAGCTCAGCTAAATATACTCGAAATACGTTCTCATTACCTGAAATTCATCAAAAACAAGAAAACATACCGAATAGGAGTAGAATAACATAACTTAAGAATATGATGCAATAATGAACCTAAATATGAATCTAAATGCTCTAAAATGTAACCTAAATGCACCTTAAAACTATATATAAATATGACTTATCAAACTCTCCCAAGCTAAACCATTGCTTGTCCCCAAGCAATAAGACATAAACATTGGAAAAGAAAGACGACCTACAATATAGGACTACAACAGGGCTAAACACTCAATTGAAAACACAAGAGATATAATCACTACATAAACTAAGCATCGAAACAATCTCGAGCAAAGCCGCATAGCATGTCATGTATCGCAATCGACTCTCCAATCATACCACATACCATCTCTTCCAAGCTGGATTAAACAAAACCTGACAGACCTCACTATAGTTATGTGCACTCAAATCTCTCATGTGTTTAAGGCATAAATGATGACACTCAACCTAATTAAGTCGACTCAGATGAAGCAAATACTCTTTAACTTTGACTTTTTGACTCACTTAATACTCAACAATACAATACACAATGATCAAAAGGACTTTTAAGGGTTGTAATGGGGTTGAGGTTAAAGGTATGGAATAATTTGGGAATTGTGGTGGAAAAAACCAAGAAGGGGGAGCATCATATAACTGAAAACATGACCAAGAAAGGTCACAACAACTCCACGCAACAACCAACAATCTCCAAATATAATCAACAACCTTATTCACTCAAGAAATTCAATCATAATCCTTTTTATTTCACTTTATTCACAACTTTTTTTTTCACTTCTTTTTCATTTCATTTTTCACTTTTTTCTTTTTCTTTTTTTTTTTCGAACTTTCAATTCAATTTCAAAGCTCACTAAACATACTTTTCCATCCTTCTAAACCACAAATAGAGCATTTCAATTCAATACAAACCAAACCAAAACTAATACTCGCTTCCCCAAGCTAGGCTTAGGACAAATATAAAATGAGGCCAATGGCTTGTAATGTAGGTAGCAATCAAACATAGTCAAAAAGGCTCAGCGTGGCTAGAGGAAGGATAATATGAAAACAAGAATAACTCTAGAGCTAAGATTATGAAATAGAATGCCTCAATCATATCAAAATGTATGCACTATCAAATATCAAAGAGTACCAAGTCAAAATCAAGATCAATGCGACAACTAAGGAACTAATCACAAATGAAAGAACATAACTGACACAGAAACGTCAGTTTATAGGCACAGAAGCTCACTTAGTTTAAGGTGTCTGCACAATAAAGTTAAATCGAACCAGAGAGAGATCAATCAATCTTACCACAAACAATCAATTGCGAAACAATCGTGCTATAAAGTATCATGCTCAAGATGAATGACGCTTAGGAAATGTAGTAAAATATCATCAAAGTTCTCAAGGAGTGCCAACAATAGTCCTATAGATGCAACTAATAAAATGAGATGAAGTCTAATATGAAATGAAATATGCTAATGCAACTAAGAAAGCAGTACAATGTTTTTGGTTACACGTAAACTCCCACTCCTAGTGAGCGGTACAAACCGTGCAACATCCTATGAAAGCAATGAAAAAAACTACTCTAAATGCAACTAACATGCGCTAAGTAATGATGACAAACATCCTCCCCCAAGCTGAATGACGCATTGTCCTCAATGTGAACAAAGAGGAATTAAATGAGGGAGAGGTACAACTTACAAAAGGGGTGGGTAATCAAAGGGAGTGTCAAAAAAACATCGACACCTCCACCACAATCGATAGTTGTAATGAGACAATGAACTTAGCCAAAAAAATTGGCTATGCTTGCACCTAGCAAAAGACTTCATCACACATTAGCAAAGTTAGTCAAACCAAAAAAAATAAAAATAAAATAAAAATAAAATAAAAATAAAATAAAATAAAAATAAAAAATGAACAAAGTCGGGTTGCCTCCCGATAAGCGCTGAGATAAGGTCTTGCATGACCGTTTAAGATTAGTAGATCACTCATAATAGTTCAACGCTCTAAGAAGCTTATCATATGTTCCTGCAAACATCTCAGAGCATATTATATAAGAGTGGAAAGGAAAAATGAAAAAAAATTAATACTAAAATATTACTAAAACTACCAAAAGAAAAATCAAAGGAAAAATTATATTTACAAGAAGAAGAAAAAGAAAAATCGTTAGTCATTTTACAGGACTCAAAAGAAGGAAAAGAAACCAATTGTACATTATTTACATTATCATGAGAGTCATTCAAAAGGGGGGAAAGAAGGAACGATGGAGGATATAATAAAGGGGAAGAAGGAATAAGATCAAGTTTTTTAGAGAAGGGAACATAAGACTCAAAAACAGTATCAGATGGAACCGACAAAGACTCATGTATTATCTCACTCTCAACTTTAGACTCATATGCAGATGAAAAGTTTATAGAAGAAGTGTGAGACACTTCACTCTCAACTAAGGATTCGTCGACATAGAGACACTCACTACCAACTTCACCAATTACACCCTTACCTTCTACCAAATTATCATGAGTCATATCAACGCCTTTCTCCTCCGGAGTATAATTCTCAACACCAAAATCATCATCATCAAGTATAACCTATTGATTAGTAGATTGTTGCACAGTAAGTAATTCAATAGATTTCGCTATGTTTTGATAATCATGAGCTAATTCATTTAAATCTTCATGCTGTTTAACCATATACTCTTTCATCATGTTAAATAGTTTCTGACGCTCTGATGTTTCGGGTTGAAAATAATTATTCACTTCAGGTTGATAACATTGAGTAAAATCAGGCATATAAGACTCTTTAGGGTAATGGGAATATTCATCGGCATTCATGCACAGATTTTGTGAATTTTGACAATCACATGATGCATCATAAACATAATCATTCGCATTATTATAACCAAAATAATCATATTGCCCTTGATAATTCGAAAAAACATCCCCCACTGAACTAAAATTATTCCACTCCATGACAACACACTAAAACAGACAAGGAGAACAACAAAATAAATATATTCACAAAAAGAAAGAAAAAAGAAAACTGTATAAATATATATATATATATATATATATATATATATATATATATATATATATATATATATACAGTTTAATTTCACCAACAATAAAAACTAAATAAAACTATACCATCTCCCCGGCAACGGCGCCAAAATTTGATAGGTTGTCGTACACCTGTCAAAAATAATTCCTACAAAACCTTCTAACAATATAGTAGGGTAAGTAGGGTCGAATCCACAGAGAGATGGTTGTTTTAATCTAGCTTCTAATGCATGGAGAAACTAAACAAGATCAGGAATAATGAATTAAAGTTCTAAACTAATCAAACTACGAAAATCAAGCTAAAAAGGATCTAGGGCAATGGTTCACCATGTTCATAACTATAATCTATCAAAATATCATCAATGATTCAATTAATCAGATATCTAGAGCACATGTTAATCCTACGGTCGGGCCTTAACGCTCTCAAATCAACATATGCTAGTACGATCGCTCAACATAATCAGATTTGCTAATTGTAGGTAACCCTCTATAGAGTACTATCTCTCGATCTATGACTCGATATTAGCAATATCTAATCAGACAATTGATCAGATTGCAAGATTAACAATAAAAACACTAATCAATTAGAGATATCAATAACTAATCAAACCATTAATAAATATCAATCAAGAATCATAGCATATAAACATGGATTCCCAAACCCTAGAATATAAACTACTCAATCATGAAATAAATAAAGAAATTTAAATCTACAAAGAAAAGCATGATCAAAGAAATCAATGAAAGAAAAGAGATGAAAATTATAAACTCATGAATTAATGAAGAAAATAAAAACTAGGGTTTGCCATGAAAAACTAGAGAGAAAAGGAAGAAGGAAACTAAAGCTAAAGCCTAAACCTAAGAATACAAAATATAACGTGAGAAGAGAGATATCTCTTGGGGAGAGAGAGAAGACCTATTTATAGTTTTTACAAAACCGGCTAAATAAGGCAAATAAACCCGTCGGGCGACGGTGATTGAGGAACTACGACAGAACAGCAAATCCGCCCGGTCGGGCGCGCAAGCGATTTTGGCTCCATTCTCGCCCGGTTGACCGGGCTAACATGCCTTGCATCCTGTGAAAATTTCATTTCGCCCGGTCGACCGGGCGGAAAAACAGCGATTTTGCGTCAACTTGCGAAGGCTGTATCTCTCGAACCAGAAGTCCATTTGGGGCGTGTGACCTATCGTTGGAAAGCCCTTCAAGTCTAGTTTCCAACCCAACTGGAATTTCTTGATTCTAATAAGCACATCAAAAGTTATGATCAGAAGAGTATACATGACTCCTTTTTCACATTTCTTCTAATGATTTTCCGCTTCGTTTTCGCTCAAACTCGTACTAAGACATATCCATACTATCCTTATGTGTTGTAGCTTATTTCCAAGTGCTCCTAATCCTCAAGCTCAGCTAAATATACTCCAAATACGTTCTCATTACCTGAAATTCATCAAAAACAAGAAAACATACCGAATAGGAGTAGAATAACATAACTTAATGAACCTAAATATGAATCTAAATGCTCTAAAATGCAACCTAAATGCACCTTAAAACTATATATAAATATGACTTATCATTGACATTGAAGGCCACAGTCCGAGCCAATGTCAAACGCACCACCGCTAATGCTTGCCTATCGAGTACCTTCCACTTTGCCTCTTCCCTGTCTGTAGGCTTCGTCTCAGACAAGGGTTGATACAGATTCTTCTGATATAGGAAGTCTTCAATTTGCATCTTCCAATATCTAAAATATGTGCCATCAAACTTCTCAATTCTGATCTTCGCATCCTCCATTGTTAAAACTTCTAGATCTAGACAATAATCCAACCTCGCTCTTGATACCACTTGTAGGTCCTATTGAATAGCAATCCAGCAAGTAATAGCAAACAATACTAGAACAACGAAAGAACAAAAGCAATAAAAGACACAAGAGGATTTTAACGTGGAAACCCAAGAACTGGGAGAAAAACCACGAATATGCACTAGGAATCGATGATTGTTCAAAAGAAG
The DNA here is from genome assembly GCA_947646795.1 of Beta lomatogona. NCBI lineage: Eukaryota > Viridiplantae > Streptophyta > Magnoliopsida > Caryophyllales > Amaranthaceae > Beta > Beta lomatogona. The sequence goes on along the minus strand of CANSNZ010000402.1, from coordinate 1,153,449 downwards.
GTTACAAAAGCTCTTAAAGATCTCTCTCTAGCTTTTCCTCTCTTAAGTCTGTGAATAATGATGAATAATAGTCTTATATACGCATTTGGTTAAACCTAATTACAACTTAACTCGGAAAATCGCCCCTTCGCGTGAAATTAACCTCCGCCCGATCGGGTCGGGCGACATCCGCCCGATCGGGTCGGGCGACATCCGCCCGATCAGGCGGCGAATATTGCCAAACAAGTTATGCTCTCGGGCCCGATCGGGCGACTTTCGCCCGGTCGTTCGCCCAGTAGATCGGTACCTCGCCCAGTCGTTCACCCATCGGGCCCCCTGGCTTCCATGCTCCTGCCAAGTCGATTGACCCCGTCCGATCGGGCGGCACTGCCCGACTCGATTGGGCGGACCTGCAAATCAGCTATTTGACGAATTACAGCTTCACGCAACCTCATCTCCACACCATACACACACAATGAACCCCATATGACACCATATACCCAGCAACTCCCACTTGGAGATAGGTGTAAGTGAAGAATTCCTCATAACACCATCATCCTTCCATCCATCATCCTACGCACAACTCCCACTGCAAAAGCAATGTCTAGTCGTGTCCAACCATGGCATACATCAAGCATCCCCATGACAACACATCTCCTCTACAACAAGGAAATAACATTGAAATTTGCACCAACTCCAATACAAAAGCATCAAAGTCTACACCAAATTTGATTCTCAACAACTAAACTCCAAAAAACACTGCACCATCACTCCATGAACCTACACACCCTCCTACCTCGGAAGTTGGATCACCTTAGAGACAAGCACAACCAAATGAAGTTCCCTTCCTTTACAACTAAGGAAGATAATCACATCCTCTCCAACCAAAGAAGCACATTGAAGTCTCTTCCAACTTCAATTAAACAAATTACCACCTAAGCCAAAGAAGCTTCTCATTGTTCTAAAAACAAACTCACATTGCCATCACTCGAACAATACACCCTTTGTTCCACTTAGGATTTCCGGCACAACATGCTTGTGTGCCGCCCTTCACCTTGTGTGCTTACCGGTCAATGTGCCACCGGGATACCGCTTCACCACGGTTCCCATCCCTTGGCCCACTATCGATAGTTTTCCGACCAAACGACACCTTACATGAAGTTCTCATCCCAATCCCGGACCCCTTTATTGTGCTCCCCATGGTGTAAAGTGTTCCACTCCTTGTCCCACGAGCTATGATCATAGCTCCCATGACAATCTTACAAGAACCACCATCAAACACAACCTTGTAACCCGATGTAGCAAGTTGGGTCACCGATATCAAGCTTTTCTTCAACTTTGGGATGTACTTGACATTCTTCAACTCCAACGAGCCACCATGAGTGAGTTTCACACTCACATCACCTTTCCCCAAGACTTCCACTGCCTTGCCATCCGCAAGATATACCTTTTCAAGTTTTCCAGATTTGAAATTCCGAAACAACTCCTTGCATGGTGAGGAATGATGAGTAGAACCCGAATCCAAGACCCATGATCCCGAGCACCCAACCAACTCTTCCGGATCATCCATGCTTACCATCAAAGCATCGGAATCGTACCCCGAAATCAAGTTAGTTGATGCATCTTCTTCATCATCACTTTCTTGAACCTTCTTCTTCCCTTTCCCATTCACTCTCTTAGGACAATCTCTCTTTAAATGTCCTTCATTACCACACCCCCAACAAGTAATACTAGCCCTGCCTTTTGACTTACTCCGGCCTCCCCCTGACTCTGATCTTCCCTGAAAGTTCCTCCCTTTTCCCCTCCCTCTACCCTCAGCACTGTATGCTCCAGATGAATCTCCGCTCTCCTTCCTTCGAATACTCTCACTCAAAATCAGATCACGGACAACATCATAAACCAATTTGTCTTTACCAGAAGAATTACTAACAGCAGTTACTACAGTTTCCCAAGCAACAGGTAAGGAAGACAGCAAAATTTGGGATTTCACTTTATCATCGAAGACAATATTAACCGAAGATAATTGACTTATTATTGAGTTGAATTCATTAATATGTTCCGCAGCAGAACTACCACTATTCATCTCTAAATCAAATAAACGGCGCATCAGATATACCTTATTCATAGCCGAGGGCTTTTCATACATATCTGACAGAGCTTTGATTAATCCCGCCGTTGTTTTGATATCCTTGACATTGAAGGCCACAGTCCGAGCCAATGTCAAACGCACCACCGCTAATGCTTGCCTATCGAATACCTTCCACTTTGCCTCTTCCATGTCTGTAGGCTTCGTCTCAGACAAGGGTTGATACAGATTCTTCTGATATAGGAAGTCTTCAATTTGCATCTTCCAATATCCAATATATGTGCCATCAAACTTCTCAATTCTAATCTTCGCATCCTCCATTGTTAATCACTTCTAGATCTAGACAATAATCCAACCTGGCTCTTGATACCACTTGTAGGTCCTATTGAATAGCAATCTAGCAAGTAATAGCAAACAATACTAGAATAACAAAAGAACAAAAGCAATAAAAGACACAAGAGGATTTTAACGTGGAAACCCAAGAACTGGGAGAAAAACCATGAATATGCACTAGGAATCGATGATTGTTCAAAAGAAGGTTACAAAAGCTCTTAAAGATCTCTCTCTAGCTTTTCCTCTCTTAAGTCTGTGAATAATGATGAATAATAGTCTTATATACGCATTAGGTTAAACCTAATTACAATTTAACTCGGAAAATCGCCCCTATGTGTGAAATTAACCTCCGCCCGATCGGGTGGCCAATATTGCAAAACAAGTTCTGCTCTCGGGCCCCATCGGGCGACTTTCGCCCGGTCGTTCGCCCAGTAGATCGGTACCTCGCCCGATCCCATCGGGCGCCCTAGCTTCCATGCTCCTGCAAAGTCGATTGACCCCGCCCGATCAGGCGGCACTGCCCGACTCGATCGGGCGGACCTGCAAATCAGCTATTTGACAAACTATAGCTTCACGCAACCTTATCTCCACACCATACACACACATTGAGCCCCATATGACACCATATACCCAACAATCTCCCACTTGGAGATTGGTGTAAGTGAAGAATTCCTCATAACACCATCATCCTTCCATTCATCATCCTACACACAACTCCCACTGCAAAAGCAATGTCTAGCCGTGTCCAAACCATGGCATACATCAAGCATCCCCATGACAACACATCTCCTCTACAACAAGGAAATAACATTGAAATTTGCACCAACTCCAATACAAAAGCATCAAAGTCTACACCAAATTTGATTCTCAACAACTAACCTCCAAAAAACATTGCACCATCACTCCATAAACCTACACACCCTCCTACCTCGGAAGTCGGATCACCTTAGAGACAAGCACAACCAAATGAAGATCCCTTCCTTTACAACTAAAGAAGATAACCACTTCCTCTCCAACCAAAGAAGCACATTGAAGTCTCATCCAACTTCAATAAAACAAATTACCACCTAAGCCAAAGAAGCTTCTCATTGTTCTAAAAACAAACTCACATTGCTCCCATTTGAACAATACACCATTTGTTCCACTTAGGATTTCCGGCACAACGTGCTTGTGTACCGCCCTTCACCTTGTGTGCTTACCGGTCAATGTGCCACCGGGATACCGCTTCACCACAGTTCCCATCCCTTGGCCCACTATCGATAGTTTTCCGACCAAACGACACCTTACATGAAGTTCTCATCCCAATCCCGGACCCCTTTATTGTGCTCCCCATGGTGTAAAGTGTTCCACTCCTTGTCCCACGATCTATGATCATAGCTCCCATGACAATCTTACAAGAACCACCATCAAACACAACCTTGTAACCGTATGTAGCAAGTTGGGTCACCGATATCAAGCTTTTCTTCAATTTTGGGATGTACTTGACATTCTTCAACTCCAACGAGCCACCATGAGTGAGTTTCACACTCACATCACCTTTCCCCAAGACTTCCACTGCCTTGCCATCCGCAAGATATACCTTTTCAAGTTTTCCAGATTTGAAATTCCGAAACAACTCCTTGCATGGTGAGGAATGATGAGTAGAACCCGAATCCATGACCCATGATCCCGAGCACCCAACCAACTCTTCCGGATCATCCATGCTTACCATCAAAGCATCGGAATCGTACCCCGAAATCAAGTTAGTTGATGCATCTTCTTCATCATCACTTTCTTGAACCTTCTTCTTCCCTTTCCCATTCACTCTCTTAGGACAATCTCTCTTTAAATGGCCTTCATTACCACACCCACAACAAGTAATATTAGCCCTGCCTTTTGACTTACTCCGGCCTCCCCCTGACTCTGATCTTCCCTGAAAGTTCCTCCCTTTTCCCCTCCCTCTACCCTCAGCACTGTATGCTCCAGATGAATCTCCGCTCTCCTTCCTTCGTATACTCTCACTCAAAATCAGATCACGGACAATATCATAAACCAATTTTTCTTACCAGAAGAATTACTAACAGCAGTTACTATAGTTTCCCAAGCAACAGGTAAGGAAAACAGCAAAATTAGGGATTTCACTTCATCATCGAAGACAATATTAACCGAAGATAATTGACTTATTATTGAATTGAATTCATTAATATGTTCCGCAGCAGAACTACCACTATTCATCTCTAAATCAAATAAACGGCGCATCAGATATACCTTATTCATAGCCGAGGGCTTTTCATACATATCTGACAGAGCTTTGATTAATCCCGCCGTTGTTTTGATATCCTTGACATTGAAGGCCACAGTCCGAGCCAATGTCAAACGCACCACCGCTAATGCTTGCCTATCGAGTACCTTCCACTTTGCCTCTTCCATGTTTGTAGGCTTCATCTCAGACAAGGGTTGATACAGATTCTTCTGATATAGGAAGTCTTCAATTTGCATCTTCCAATATCCAAAATATGTGCCATCAAACTTCTCAATTCTGATATTCGCATCCTCCATTGTTAATCACTTCTAGATCTAGACAATAATCCAACCTGGCTCTTGATACCACTTGTAGGTCCTATTGAATAGCAATCTAGCAAGTAATATCAAACAATACTAGAACAACGAAAGAACAAAAGCAATAAAAGACACAAGAGGATTTTAACATGGAAACCCAAGAACTGGGAGAAAAACCACGAATATGCACTAGGAATCGATGATTGTTCAAAAGAAGGTTACAAAAGCTCTCAAAGATCTCTCTCTAGCTTTTCCTCTCTTATGTCTGTGAATAATGATGAATAATAGTCTTATATACGCATTAGGTTAAACCTAATTACAACTTAACTCGGAAAATCGCCCCTCCGCGTGAAATTAACCTCCGCCCGATCGGGCGGCCAATATTGCCAAACAAGTTCTGCTCTCGGGCCCGATCGGGCGACTTTCGCCCGGTCGTTCGCCTAGTAGATCGGTACCTTGCCCGATCCCATCGGGCGCCCTAGCTTCCATGCTCCTGCCAAGTCGATTGACCCCGCCCGATCGGGCGGACCTGCAAATCAGCTATTTGACGAACTACAGCTTCACAAAACCTCATCTCCACACCATACACACACATTGAGCCCCATATGACACCATATACCCAACAGTTCTTGTTGATTGTCATGAGGGCAATCAAGGATCTAGGGTGATCAAAGATTTATTATTGATCAAATCTTCTTTTTAGTGAATGTAAGGGACAACACAACCTCTACAAGGTAAAAAAAAAAAAAAAAGTAGCGAAATGAGTTTCAATAATGACATTGTGCTTTTAACGCCTTTGAGCCCTTTAACCAGATTACCTGTGGAAAATGGATTTTGAATATTGATAATATTAAGTTATAATACACACATTTCTTACCACTTCAATCATGTCTAGTTAATATATGTTTTTTTCACAAATATTTTTAAGTAACAAATTGTTTTAAGGTAAAAATGATCCAATATTGATACTAACATGACTATAAAAGTAAATCAAAAGTATGGGACTTTTTTATCTATTAGGAAAAATCAAGTCTTTTGCATCTGAACTATATAGAAGTTCCTAACGATCATATTGTCTAGTTATTAAGTACGAGTACAAGATGAGTAGATTATTGATGTGACAATGTAGGTGGATTTGAGGCGCATTTGACTACTCAATTAAAAGGCATTATTTTATAAAAGGTAAACAAGTTGTCAGCAAATCTGTAAAGTAAGACTCATAAACCTATTTGGATATTGATTAAGGGACAAGTAAAAGGACATGAATAGGGAATTATCCAATTTAGGTTTCCCTTTCGTAACTTTAAATTTAAGATCAATGAACCAAAGAACGAGTTTGGGGATGATCATAGGTAAGATCATAAATCAAACTTGTCAATTGTTGGCCTCTATTATACATGTTTCATAATTTCATCATTTGGTGCTAATAAATAACCACGCAATATATATTCAAATACCCCAATATTATTTAGTCTAAAAGTGGCAAATTAAAACAAAATACTACTTTTGTAACAAAATTATTAAGCAATCAAATTACAAGGTTCCGATGTCCAATTGTCCAAATTATATTATTAGGTGTCATGAGCATGAAATCTGGTCTTTTATTAACAATGATAAAACATGTGAGGTGATCTGAAAGCAAAAAGCAACTAAACTAGCATAATATACAAAAACGCTAATTCTTGTTAGAGACGGGTGTACATTAATCTATTGGCAGTGTGGATAACTTCATGCCCTAAATGGGTCACATACGGGTAACTATTTAACCAGAATGGGTCACTTTTATTCATGTAAATTGACTCATTTAAAGTTAAAAGTTACCATTTGTATTAAGGTGACCTCTCTTGACTTGAAATTTAACACATTTTGACTTGAAAGTGACTTATTTTGGTAAAGTCTTGTAGGGATGGTACCCATGACCTGGATCGTATCCCATCAACATTACTACGCTTAGTCACTCATTTACATCAAAAAAAAGTGTGTTGGTTTGATAATAAGTTTATTATACACTACCCGATGCACACAATATTAATTTACATCAAAAAAAAGTTTGTTGGTCAAAATTTACATATATATGGAGATCATTTTAAAAGTACATCATAAAAAACGCGTTAATAACGACATTGAAGTTGAAAGAGGAACGGAAGAAATGAAAATAAGGACCCTCAAAAGTTAATACTTTGTCGCCCAAGTGTTTTAAGAGTATCAAACGTTTGAAGGAGAAATCTGGAAAGTACTTTGGCGAACCTTCATTATTTGTTGAAATGTTTGATAAAGTATGACAGTAGTAGATAGTAATATATTATTTGTGTTTAATATGAAAACTTGTCTAAAAAACAGAGTTGGTGAGGCCGATTTGTAGAGAAATTAGGGTTTTCGAAAACTCGCCGCAGAACCTGCATCAATCAAGTCCTCCGCAAGGCTCGCAAGTAAGCTACGCAACGTGCATGCCTGTGTGTGAGTACATCTTGCCCAACACTCCATTTTTATCGTGACTGCTTCCAAAAAGTCAGCATGAGGACAACCATTTTTCTGACACGAGCTTCACTTGGTGCACAAGTCATGTGTTCCAAGCCAACTGTTGTCAGCCGATTTCTCATTTATACGTAAATAACAACCAAATTTGATTTTTTTATTAATTAATATCAATAAAAAAATAGAATTAATCTTTCTAGAATATTATTAACAATTAAAATATGATTTATTGAATTTACCGGATAAAAAAAATTATCAAGCATAATTAACCGGGATTTTTTAATGGGTTTTAGAAAATTTTATTCTTAAATAAGTTTTGAAATATGCTTGTGGGCATTAAAAGTTTTTGGGTAAGGCCTTTTAAATTTCTCCTCTTCAGTCCGCACCCATTAGGACGACGGTATATTTCAATCATCAGGTACTAAAACGGAGAGATACTATTATGTGTATAGACATATAAAGAGCTTTTTTGTTATTAGCGCGGACCAAGTACAAGACACTTGAGGTATTGGTATTTGAAGCAAAATAACATACCCCCTCCTATTTGGGCCGAGGACCTAATTCTAAGGTTCTTATTACTTAAACATTATTTAGAAATATAGGGTTGGCCAATGGCATGCGTAGGAAGGGTAGGTTACACACATAGGCGTATGGTTGAGGGTAATTGTTCAGTTTTTGCTAGCTCTGAGCTTCAGGCTGACGGTTATGCATTTTTAACACAATGGTAGAAGCGGAGGAAAAGGGATTTTGGTGTATCAAGGTTCACACAAATTTGTTCGAGCTTATTTAGGCAATTATTAAGGGACTCTCCCCTTTTGACATTGCCAGTTGCTCTGCTGATATTAGAATAAAATTTATAAAATTTCAATATTATGAATTTGTCGAGGTTGATAGAAGTGTGGTGCAACTGGCCTATTTCTTGGCTATCATGGTAGAGCCAGGAAGGTTGAACTAGGTGTAGGTTTTGTAGCTGTAGTTTCGTCCTTGTTGTTTGTTTGTTTGTTTATTTGTACTTATTGCCAAAAAAATAATATGATATATTGTAAATAATGAGATTATAACAAGGTTAAGTAGCAACTAAGTCCACAACAAGGAAACCAACACTGCTAAAGCCTTAATCTCATTAAAAATGGGTAGGAGTCATGTACATGAGTCAAGATTTTATCTTCATTGATATTTATAGGTATCATGTGGCTCCATTCATTTCTATCAAGTGCTACATGCTCTTTTAAACCCAATTTCTTGATATAGTTTCTAAGACCTTTGAACCAAATCATTTTTGTTCTTCCACGACTTTCTCAAAAATATCTCGTATTCCAACATTGACTACTTTAACTCCAACCCTCATTTGATACACTCATTCCAAATTCTATCTCTTAATGTGTTCGCATACATTTATCTTAACATGAGCATCTCGTTATCCTTATCATCCTAAATGATCTTTCCAAAAAGCCCAACAACGACCCATATAATGACGATAGTCTATAGTTTTCCTTTATAATATCTTTTTCAACCTTAGAGGCACACTAGCATCACATAAAATCCCACTTCACTTTTCATTTAGTTCATCATATTGACTGAATCATATCGCTCATATATCCACTACCGGTAAGATCGACCGGAGGTACTTAAACTATTCAATGATGAGGAACTTATGATTATCTAATATTACCAAATCATCTATTAAATATGGGCATGGGCTGCACCTATCACAAGGAGAGAGAGTCCACTTCACAACGCAAAGGAGGTTCCACCTTAAAACCATATGGCAATAAGGGGAGTACTCCCTTTGCATTATAATGTGAACCCATCTCTCTTATTTTATCAATGTGGGACACTCACATATGTTGTGCGCTATACATCATAGCTTCAACACTCCCCCTCACATGTGAGGTCCCTTTTTCAATTGGCCCTGAGGAAATTAACAGTCTCAGTTGTGGGTCTGGCTCTAATAACATATTAAATATGGGTATGGGCCGTACCCATCACAAGGATAGAGAGTCCACTTCACAACGCAAAGGAGGTTCCACCTTAAAACCATATCGCAATAAGGGGAGTAGTCCCTTTGCATTATAAAGTGAACCCATCTCTCTTCTTTTATCAATGTGGGACACTCACATGTGTTGTGCGCTATATATCATAACTTCAACATCATCAAGTGTATGCTCTCACTGCTAAGAAAACACTTCATGTACTCTGTTTTCGCTTCAATGTAGTCTAAACTGTCTAGATTTTGATGTTTGCCTCCATAGGTACAATTTATAATTAACACGATCCTAGTCACATTCACAAGTTCAATATCTCGTCTTTCATAAAGTATTATATGTGGTCGTGCGTGCGTCAGCTCTATCAGTCATTTTGAAAAGGCCATATCTATCGTTTGTCATCGGAATTGAGATTCTGACTGGTGGTAGAAAGCTACCGAGCCAAATTTTCAGATGGAGGTCGTTTAAGGTTAATAAAGTTGCTTTGATATCTAGGGGGTTTATTTGGTGAGATTTCAAGGTATGTATTCTCGTAATAAGGTTATAAATGGTCATTATTTCTTCGATAAGAAACCTTTGATCATTAAACCTTGGACTCTTGATGTTAATTTTACAAAGGAAGATGTTAAGACGATTCCAGTATGGGTGCAATTAAGATTGGCATTGAAGTATTGTGGGAAACAATCTTTGCATAAGATTGTAGCTCAGTTAGGAGATCCTATTAAGAGAGATGAGGTAACTTGTAATAAGAATAAACTTCAATATGCAAGAAATCTGGTAGAAATGAAGGTTGAGGAAGAATTTCCATATCATATTCATTTCATTAATGAATTTGGTGATAAAACTAGAGTGAATGTGGAGTATAAGTGGCTGCCTAATAAATACTCAAACTGTGGTAATTTTGAGCATGATGTGAAGGTGTGTAGAATACAAAAGGTGAAGAAATTATAGAGACAAAAGCAGGTTAATAATGTTCCCGTAACATCAACAGTATCTGCAGCTGTGAATGGGCCTGAATTATCAACAATAGCTGAAAAAGAAGAAAGGCAAATGCCAGAACCTGAAGTGGATCCGGATAGGTTTCAGAAGGCTCCAAGGCCTATAAGAGTAAGAACTAGTAGTGTTAAAACTACAAACACTGCTAATTTTTTTCATACTTTCATTCATGAAATGCCAGAGGAGATAGGGGCAGTAGAGGTGAATGATGGCAGAGGTTTAGAAGAAGTAAAGGAGAAGGGAACCTTCCCTATTCAAAATGGATAGGCTGTTGTGTTGGAATGTCCGAGGGGGTGAATAGTATCAAGAATCAAAGAGATGTGAAATAATTTATTCACCAATTTCCAATTGGTATTGTTGGCCTCTTGGAAACAAAAGTAAAGTCGCCTAAATTAGGTGGGCTTTACCAGCAAGTTTTTTCCAGGATGGTGTTTCTCTTCAAATGCAAGCTATGATGATCATGGTAGAATAATCATAGCATGGAAGCCAGGAAGGTTCACAGTGAACATTGTTAATGGTACAAGTCAGTTACTACAATGCTTCATTCAGCCTATGAGTGGAGTAAATGGTTTCTTTGCACCTTTATATATGTGTTTAATGAGAGAAGTAGAAGAGTGGAGTTATGGGAGGATTTGAAGAAATTATGTACTCAAGAGCCTTGGCTTATATGTGGGGATTTTGATTGTGTTTTGCATACTTATGAGAGGTTAGGTTTCATGGTGAAGGAAGTTGAAATAGTATACATGATGCAATGTATGAGTACTTGTGGAGTGAATGACATTAAATGTTCAGGTTGTTTTTTTACATGGAATAATAAACAAGAGGGTGCAGCTAGAGTATTTTCAAAACTTGATAGAATGATGGCAAATCAAGCATGGCAGGATTAATACATTTCTGCATAAGTGAATTTCTAGTGTGAGGGAGATTTTGATCATTCCCCTGTGTGCTTACTGTATTCCCATGTGATAATGGTGATAAAAAACCCTTCAGGTATTTTACAATGCGGAGAGAAGCCCCTCAATATTTAGACATCATTAGACAGGCATGGTCCTTACAAGTCTCAGGGTCTAAAATGTTTAGAGTGGTCAAAAGATTAAAGAATGTGAAGATGGCTCTCAGAGAGCTAAATAAAGAGCGGTTCTCAGAGTTGCAGGTAGCTGAAATTAAAGCTCATCAGCATATGTTGGAAATACGGAAACAAATGCACCTGAACCCTGGTAATGTAGAGATAGCTGAAGCTGAATTGAAGGTAGTACATGAGTATAAAAGAAAGCATAAAGCATATTTGGAGTTTTTGAGTCAAAAGGCAAAGATAGAGTGGATTAGAGATGGTGATGAGAACACTAAGTTGTTTCATCAAAGCATTAAAGCTAGCTGCACAATCAAATTTACAGTATAGATGATGAACATGGAATGTGGTGTGACAGGGCTGAAGATGTTTCAGCAGCATTATTATCTTATTAGGCAGTAATGTGAATAATAGGAAGAATGTTGTGCCTGAAATTGTTAAATTAGGGCCATTGCTTACAGAGGAACATAAAAGCTTACTTAATGCTCCTTACACAATTGAAGAGGTAAAGCAAGCACTGTTCTCCATCCCAGGATACAAAGCCCCGGGTCCAGATGGATTTGGCTCTTTTTTCTATAAGGATGCATGGAGTGTTGTGGGTGAAGAGATAATTGATGCAGTAGTAGACACATTACAACAAGGGAGACTATTGAGAGAGCTAAACAATATTGTCATTACTTTGGTTCCCAAGACTAGGTGCCCAAGTAATGTGACAGAATTTAGACCAATATCATGTTGTAACACATTATAAGTGTGTTACAAAAGTGATTTATGGCAGATTAAGAAGGGTACTACCAGATATTATAATAGAGAATCAAGGGGGATTTGTGCATGGGAGGTTCATTGTGCCTAATATTATGGTGATACAAGATATGGTGAGATATGGAAGGAAACAAGTGACACCAAGTTGTATGCTTAAAATAGATTTGCAGAAACCTTATGATATAGTAAATTGGGAATTTTTACAGGAAATGTTAAGGCATTTAGAGTTCCCAGATGCATTCATCAGGTTGGTAATGACTTGCACACCTATTTTCCCTTGTTGATTAATGGTAGTATGGAAGGATATTTCAAGTCTTCAATTAGGTTGAGACAGGGAGATCCAATGTCTCCTTTGTTGTTTGTAATATGCCTGGAGTATCTCTCTAGGATATTACATAAGTTGAGTGAACTTGAATAGTTTCAGTTTCACCCAAGGTGTAAGGAGGTGAATCTTACTCATATGTGTTTTGCTGATGATTTAATAATGTGCAGTAAAGGAGATTTTGCTTCAATTTACTTGCTGATGAGAGGCTTTAAGCTATTTTCTGAGTCTCTAGGCTTAAAAGCAAATATTCACAAATCTGCCATCTATACCTATGGCATGCCAGAAGGTGAGGTACAAAGAGTGGTTGAAGCATCAAGTTTCACTAGAAGTTCACTACCATTCAGGTACTTTGGAGTACCTATTTGCTCAAAAAGGATAACACAAGCACAGTGTGATATGATTGTTGAGAAGATGACATCAAGAGTTCGAACTTGGAGCTCAAGAAATCTTTCATATGGAGCTAGAACACAGCTAAATAACTCAGTACTGATGAGCTTACACATATATTGGGCTCAAGTCTTCATCATACCTAGAGTTGTATTGGATGAGGTGGTGAAAATCTGCAGGGCCTTCTTGTGGAGTGGACAGTCATTCTCACAAAAGCCTGGAGCAACAATTGCATGGGATCAGTTGTGCTAGAGTAAAACTTATGGAGGTCTGGGGTTTAGAGATGTGAGAGTGTGGAATATAGCTTGTTTAGGCAAGTATGTATGGGCCATAACTTCTAAACAGGACAATGTTTGGATTAAGTGGGTGCATTTAGTGTATCTTAAGGGTGCAAGATGGTGGGATTACTCTCCCAAATCTGGATCAAGCTCGTATTCGAAGAAAATCTGTCGAGTAAAGGAGCAAATGAAAACATATTTTACTAAAACTGAATTTAGTACAATCAGTACACATTCTATTCAGCAAGTATATGATAAAATTAGAGGTAGAAAAGAGCATGTCTCATGGGATAAAGGTATATGGAATAGGTTGAGTTTACCTAAGCATAAATTTATCATATGGTTAGATGTACAACAGAAATTACAGACAACAACAAGACTAGCCAAGATAGGAGTGAGCAGCTCAGATCAATGTTTGATATGTGGAAGTGAAGTTGAGTCACATGAGCACTTGTTTTTCAGTGTAGGTACAGCTTGGAATGCCTGGATGATCTTAAAACATGGTTCACTACGCATGCAAGTTCGGTATCTTTACAAGAGCTTATCAGATGGACCAGTAATAGTAGAAAATCGAAGTTTCAGAAGAAAGTGATTTATGCAGGTATTACTGCTATTGTGTATTGTATTTGGCACAGTAGGAACAAATGTTATTGGATGAATTATATGCCTCATATTGCTTATACTGTTAAACATGTTTTCCTTATATCTTCTGGCTCTTGTCTCAATACTCTCCATGTTTTTTGTTCCTTCAAGAAACTAAAACTAATGTTGCTTATGTAGAAAATGTATTTCATAGTACTAATCCTACTTTCGTTTGTGGTGTATATGCCCAGGAGTTAAGGGGTGGCCTTGTTCTGTTTTGTTGGGGGCCCTTTGACGTTGATGTTATATGTAGGTCTAGGCACTTTACCTTTTGTAAAATAGCTACCAGAAATGGGAAAATTAGCCATCTACGGTTTTTGTATGGCGAGTCGCAACTTCAGCATCGCTCTAGTTTATGGAACGAGCTTCAATATCTTCTTCAACATTATCAAAACTTCCTAGTTATCGGAGACATAAATCAAGTTGAGAAATTCAGTGATAAATTGGGGGGCTCCAGCTTAATTAGGGGTTGGGAGGAAATCATCAACTGGAAGCATATACTCAATCTGCAAGATATTCCTTTTTATGGTCCGAGATTCACATGGGCTAATAATCGCGAAAATAACGACTTAATCATGGAACGACTAGATCGTGCATATGCTTCTCCATATTGGCTTGAAGAGTTCCCTAACACAGTAATTCGCAATTTTCGCATTGCCATCTCTGATCATGCTCCGATTCTTCTTCAAACAGAGCCTCCAATATCAAAAAATCGTCCATTGTTCGTGAAATTTGGACCTTATGGGTCACCTATGTATACCCTCTCTCAGAAGTTGCAGATTACTCGTGATCGACTAAAAACATGGTACCTGGATAAACGGCTTTTTTGGGGCATTAATTGGTCAACGCAACTCCAAAGTGTGGGTTCAAGTGTGGAAACTATTTCTCAGGGTCAATTTTATGGGGTGCGTCGTCGGGCTCTCGTGGATGAAGCGTCTCTTGCCTATGCCTACTGGAGGCAACGCCTTAAAGATCAAAATATTAAACTTGGTGAGCTTTCGTCTTCCTTCCTTTTTAATCGTATAAAGCAATGCAAGAGACGTAATCATATTTATATGCTTTGAGATGTGAGTGGAGTTTAGTTGGATGATCAGCAGGCTATTGTAACTTTAATTGTGAATCATTTCAAAAATCTTTTCACTCCTTCTGCGCCAGAATTGGTCAATTCCCAAGGGTATGCTGAAAATATTGATTTAGTTCTACGGGAACTACATTCCCCTAGCATATCAGCAGATGATGCTGATGCGCTTCTAAAGCCTTTTTCAGATCAGGATATTGAGGAAGCTATGTTTGATATTGCAAATGATAAGTCCCCTGGGCTGGATGTGTTCCCTTCGGAGTTTTTCAAGGTCTATTGGGCTACCCTGGGGGCTCTTGTTATTCAGGCTGTTAATCGCTTCTTTATCTCAGGGCATATCTTGAAAGAATGGAACAGATCCCTTCTAATTCTTATTCCAAAAGTGGACTCTCCTGAGGAGGTAAATCAACTACGACCTATTAGCCTATGCAATGTCATTTATAAATGTACCTCGAAATGCCTGGTTAATAGGATGAAACCTCTCCTCCCCATTTTAATTGCAAACTATCAGAATGCATTCGTTCCTAGTAGACAAATGGGGGACAATATTCTTATTTCCCATGAATTGATGCACATAATCAACAAGCAAAGATCATGCGTCATTTGGCCGCTCTCAAACTGGATATGAATAAAGCTTATGATCGTGTGAGTTGGCTTTTTTTTCTTAAAGTCCTTACTGCTTATGGATTTCCGGCCAAGTAGGTCCAATGAATTCAACAATGCATATCTACAGTTTCTTATCGGATCCTCATTAATGGTAAAATTACTGAACTTTTGTTCCAAAGTGCGGCTTGCGACAAGGTGACACCCTTTCACCATATTTGTTTTTGTTCTGTATGGATATTTTATCATGAATGACTATTTTGGGGACAGACATTAAGCAATTTCAGGGCATTCGTACTTGTCAACGAGGGCCGGATATCTCCCACCTTTTCTTTGCCAATGATTCGCTATTCTTTTCTAAAGCTTCAGAGGCTGCCTGCACTAATGTTAAGTCTATAATTTAACGTTTCTGCAGTATTTCAGGTCAAATTCTAAATCTGCAAAAGTCGTTTGTTAAATTTAGTCCAAATATCAATCTAGACCAACAACAGGTGTACAAGGATATCCTTAGGATGGATTCTCTGCCATCTTTGGGTACGTACTTGGGCATCCAGGTGGATTTTCAAGAATCCAAGGTTCAACATTTTACTCCACTCCTAGACAAAATTTCAGCGAAAATTTCTCAATGGCGCCATCGCACCCTATCTCAATCAACGAAGATGATCATCATCAACTCCATTCTTATTGGCTCTATTATGCATCAGTTAGCGGTGTTTCTCATTCCCCAAACTCTTGTCAACAAAATTGATGGGCTCATTGCCAGATTCTTCTGGTCTGGGGCGTAGAGTAAAGGCATTCATTGGCGAAAAAGGAAGTTTTTACATCTTCCAAAGGGTCTTGGTGGTCTCGGGCTTCGAAGTGTGGGTACCTTTAATGACGCTTTACTAATGCAAAAGGCCTGGCGCATTCGTCACAACCCACAATTGCTTTTATCTCGAGTTTATAATACCAATAGGAGCCTTTCTAGAAGGCCTACTGCTTCTTGGGGTTCTCGGGGGTTATTCAAAGCACAACAGACACTCCGGGCGCATTATGTTTAGAAAGTTGGGAATGGCAAGAAAATTTTGGCAGTACGAGACAAATGGGTGGATGACCAGGTCCCAATCATGAAGGATGAAGTCTCTCTGTTAGTAGCGGCTAGACTTAAGGTAGCGGATCTTATCTCCCCTAATAGCAAAAGTTGGGCTACAAGGAAGCTTCGTGAATTTTTTGCTCCTTCTAGTGCTTGACAAATTCTGGGGTTAGAACTTCCGGTAAATCTAAATGCGGAAGATACTTTATATTGGCCAACTATAAAGTCTGGTGAGTATTCCACCAAATCAGCGTACGCTTGTATTCTCAAGCGTCAGCAAAATGAAATTTGTAGCATGATAACTCCATTTCACTTGCATTTCTTTCGCATTCTTTGGAAGTTGAACATCACACCAAAATGGAAATTGTTTCTTTGGAAACTTTGTCAGAATAGTCTTGCGACTTCGGCAAATTTATTCCGGAGGCAATTATCTGAATCGGATCATTGTCCGATTTGCCTGGGGGAAGCGGTGTCCTGTCAACATCTCTTCATGAATTGTCCTCTTGCTTTGGAAGCATGGGGAATTTCTAATGTTCTGACTCCGGATCTAAGCAATCATCAAACTCTCTTTATGGATTGGATCATGCAGTGTACCCTACAGTTTATGCAGGAGGGCGGGGGGCAGAGTAATCATCTAAGTGAGTATATAGGTACTCTTTGGGCTATTTGGACAACTCGCAATGCCCAGATTTTTCGACATGTTCGAGCTACAGTAGAAGTGCTTCAACAACATATTAAAAGAAGCAAGCAACAACATTTAGTGATCAGCCAGGATTCAGGGGTGGCTCCTACGCTTATCATAGAGGGGGGCCCAGCCCCGGGTTTTCTCTTTGCTAATATTGGTCGTCATAGGCATGGTTTGCCAGAAGTTACTATTCGGATAAATGGATCATGGGTAAAAGCTACGCATCAGGGAGCTGCAGCTTGGGTGGCGGACGCACCTGGCATGCCCAATTACAATAGTCAAGCTCAGCGTTCTATTGTGTCTTCAGCTCTTCTCATGGAGGCTCGGGCTTGTCTCCTAGCGCTTACTTGGGCGGCAAAAACAAATTTGTTTTCTAGCATCCGGCTTTTCACTAACTCGTGCGTGCTTATCCCTCTTCTACAACATTCTTCTATGTAGGACATCTTAGTTCAACATACCATATCTGAAATCCGTTCTCTGGTGGGCCAATTTAATTGGTGCCGCATCATTGAGGTTCATCGGGATGAGGTCGCTCCAGCACATGATTTGGCTAAGTTTTGCCGTTTATCTGCTTTTCCCTTTATGTATTTTTAATTTGTTTCGTCTCTTGTTGTATGTTTTCGCGTTGTTAGAGAAATAGTGAGAGTGAGAATTGGTGTTGTTTTACCAAAGAAGATTAGTAGGAAGGATTATAGCTGGTTTTTAACTCTGTAATCTGATGTAAAAGCATATGTAATGATGTTGATTACCTCCTTTGGTTGCTATGGTCCAACCTAGTTGGCTTGTAGTAGCCTTGGGTTGGTTAGGATGTAACATGTTTCAAGCAATAAAAATATTATTACATATCAAAAAATTAAAAAAAAACTTGAATCTTCTCAAACTATTGAGTGTACACTGAGAAATAGTGATTTGAAGTTGACCCAATTGTTCATAAGAGTACATTGATTAGTATTTCCTTTTATTATAAAAGTAACCTCATTTGAATTATAAGAGTGACCTCTTTTATTGTTTAGGTGTAACCATATTTAATCATACGAGTAACTCATTTAATTATATTAAAACCCCATTTAACCATATGAGTAACCCTAAATTTAAGGGTGTGCACAGGTCCAGAATCGGACCGGAATCGGAACCGGTTGGACCGGTGGACTGGAATCTGAAATTTTTTTGGACCGGGACCGAAATTTTTCCTGTCCGGTTTTGGACCTGTTGGACCGGAATCTGCACTTTTTTAAACAAAAAAAAAATATTTTTTATTTGGATTTATACATATTCATAAATTAGATATATTAAAATTTTATAATTCTAACAACAATAATCGTAAAGTTAATAAAGAGTAGGTTTCTAGCTTTCTAACTTTATAAATTTTAAATTTTTTTTAATCTTTAAACAATGTTTTTTTACTAAAAAAAAATAGAAATTCCAGTAAACCTGTCCAAACCAGATTTTTTCGGGTTTGGATCGGATCGGACCGAGAACCCGGAATCCTGATTTTATGTGGACCGGGGACCATACCGAAATCCACGGTACGGTCTGGTTTGGTCCAAATTTCGGTCCGACCCTACCCTTTGCACACCCCTAACCCTAATAATATAGAAAAGTTACCTCATATATTCATATGAGTAACCTCGATCATTCGTTCATAAGAGTAAATTGATTAGTATCCCCTTTTTGTTATAAAAGTAACCCCATTTGTTTATAAGAGTACTGCCTTTTTATTATTAAGACTAACCTCAGTCATCAGTGTAACTACATATATTCATACGAGTAACTTTATTCGTTCACAAGAGTAATCCTTTTATTCATTAGTATGTTAGCTATATTTTTAGATAGAACACCCTTTTGTGTTTTTATGTGTTATGTGTTGCCTCCAAGGTTATCATCCCACAAACCTGAGCATAAAAAGGGTCTTCGGGGTAAAAGAAGATGTTTTGGAAGGGTTTATGCACAAGGGAAGGGTGTGTACACGAGGGTCAACTTCAAATGGACATTTCTCACAACACACTCATTAGCATTTTGGGAATATTCATATTATAGATGAAAATTTGGCTCGATAAATTTTCAAAGCTTAGTCAAAAGCTCAATTCTGATGAAAAATGAATGAAATATGGCCTTATCAGATTAGCAGACAAAGCTGACGTGAGCACGATAATACTGTGTGGCCGGCCACACATAAAACGCGCTACTCATCTTTAATAGGCCATGCTATCTTTCATCAATCCGTCTTGCGTGGACCCGGTTCACATTAAAAATAGTGTGGACCAGGCCTAGACACGTGCCCCACTACAAACTAGTCACTCCCGCTTTCCAAAATCCGCTCGATTTTCTCTCTCTTCAATAAGATTCTCTCGCTCTAAAATTTTAACAAAAACATTTGTTCAAAACAAACATACACTATATCATTTTAAAACACACTATATCATGTCAAAATACACTATCATATCAAACACTATAACGATCGATTATGATAATTTTGTGTAATATACAAATAAACTACACTATAACATTTTAAAATACACTATATCATGTCAAAACACACTATATCATGCAACACTATCATGTCAAAAAACACAGCAAAACACAATCATGTCAAAATACACTATATCATTTCAAAATACACTATATCATGTCAATATACACTATAACATGCAACACTATCATGCCAAAAAACTCAGCAAAACACTATCATTTTAAAATACACTATATCATTTTAAAGTACACTATATCATTTCAAAATACACTATAACATACAACACTATCATGCCAAAAAACTCAGCAAAACATTATCATTTTAAAATACACTATATCATTTCAAAATACACTATATCATGTCAATATACACTATAACATGCAACACTATCATGCCAAAAAACTCAGCAAAACACTATCATTTTAAAATACACTATATCATTTTAAAGTACACTATATCATTTCAAAATACACTATATTGTTTCAAAAATACACTATCAGGAGAGTGAAGTTATCAGAGGAGAGAGAAGTTATCAGGAGAGAGAAAATAGGGGAAGATTGAACGCGGCAAAAACGGAAAGTTGTAATTATTAAAACTCACGTGAGATGGATAAGGTGCACACTAAGTTAGTGTGCACCGGGTCCATATTAGTTTTTTTTTATCTTTCATTATAACAACAATTCCCTTAAAACTAGGAACGCATTGGTGCATTTAGTAATGGATAAGATCGATAAAGATGAATATGAAGGAAAGATCCACATACTTTTTTTATTCAGATTAAAGTGTATGGAAGAACAAAATTTGTAGAAGGATTTCTATGAAAATATTGATTAACTATCCTGAAGGAAAATAAAAAGATAAAATAAAATTGTAGTTATAAGGGAAAATGCAACTTTTATAACCTCATGAAGATCCAATGCTATAGAAAAAAAGGTTACTCCATAGAGTACCATCTCGAATTTTAGGGCCTTGTCTACGATGTGAATCCTCATCTCAACATTTATATTATTGGGTAATTTCTCTTCTTGTAGTGCAGTGGGCCTTTGAGCCTATTGTTTTCAGGTTCATAGTCTTGTACCCACCCTATGAGTTCACGTGTCTTACAGACTAGCAGTAGCTTAACAAGTGTTTGCCCTTGGACCCATTATCTTACCTAATGGGGAAAAAATCAAATATTAAAGTCCAATCCCATTATCGTGGCCTCAGCGCAAGGCTGAAACCTATATACTTCCTCCGCTGTCTTTTAAATAAAACGTAGGGTTTTGACGCGGGGATTTATTAGAGGAGAGAGATAAAGAGGAAGAAAAAGAGGGACCCATATGATGAGGAGAGAGATAAAGAGAAGTGAATACCAAATAAAGTAATGTTTCATTTGTTTTAAAACAGCTTATAATAATAAGTATTTCATTTATTTTAGAACTGTGAAAGTATAAGGTTTTGAAGCTTCGAAAAGTTTCTTTGCAATATTATGGCAAGTATGATAGTTAATTAAATATTGTAACAAGAATTAGTTAATTAAATTGAATATATAAAATTAGCAAATTTTGTTTTGTTTTTTCAATTGAAGCGAGGCAGGGACGCATTGATAGTTTTAGTTTTTTTTTTTTGGTTTCCCCACCCAGTTCACCGGAGCATTGCTTCGACTACATCCGAGTCCGACCCGGGTCGCACACCTGACTTTGATGGGTGAGTCTCCCAACAAGAGTTTCTGCATACGGTGACGCTCGAACTCAAGACCTCCCTTAAGCGACATCAAGTTGCTTACCACTTGAGCCAACTCTTATTGGTATAGTTTTAGTTAATTAACGGACGAGATCAATAAATATGAGCATGAAGGAAAAAAAATACTTGCGTAAACGTTTTCTCAACGCATGTTTAGTTTGAAGAGTAATATTATACAGCAATAAAAAATCAAGTTAAACGTCGGAAACTATTAGATGGGTGCTTTTTATGGAAAATAAATGTTAGGTTTGGTGTGTTAAACACTCGATTTGAAGAACAAATCTTTTACGAGGCAGGGACGCATTGATAGTTTTAGTTAATTAACGGATGAGATCAATAAAGATGAGCATGAAGGAAAAAAAATACTTGCGTAAACGTTTATTCAGAACATGTTTAGCTTGAAGAGTAATATTATAGAGCAATAAAAAATCAAGTTAAACGTGGGAAACTATTAGATAGGTGCTTTTTATGGGAAACAAATGTTAGGTTTGGTATGTTAAACACTCGATTTGTAAGGTGATTATTTTAGGAAAATTCTCAATGGTAACTTTGAGTTATGGCTTGTTGTTTTTGGTAGTCAAACTTAATTTTAATTCTCAATGGTAACCCTGTGTTTATGATTATACTTGAAGAACCGGTATTACGAACGGCTTTTGGTTATATAAAATTGCTAATAGGGTCGTTTTCTAACTAAGTATTTTAAAGTATAGATAGACATAGCTTCCCTTTTAAAAAAACATATTCTCATTCATCTTTTTCTAAATACAAGAATCAAATAGTTTTCATATAATTGATTCTAAAAATACAACCTATCACCCACTAATTTTTAATAAGTCAACATTTTAATTATTATTGAATAATGCAACCTTTTATGGGTATTTGTTTTTAATGGGGTTTGACGTGTTGATAATCAGTTTGTTTAATAAGCCACATTTCCATTTTTCCCTTCCCTTGTCTCCATGTCCCTACTTCTATGGTAAAGAGTAATGTTTTAGACCACTCACTAGAAGTAAATAGGGTATAAAGGTTGCAGTATTCAAGAATAATTGAAAGGTTGGTTAATTAAAATTTAATCGGTGAAAGGTTGTATTATTAGAATCAATTATTCCAATAGGTTGTGAATGAGAGACAAAGGAAAATCAGTTTATTTTAAGGAAACTTATGTCATTCTAGTCTAAGAAAACCTTAATTAGTTTATAAACAACTCTTTTCCAATTCCTTATAACAACAAATGGCTATTGATACTAATTTCTCAAGTATAACCATAAATAGGCGGTCACCATTTAGAATTAAAATTAAGTTTGGCTACAAAAGAGAAAGAGCCAGATTTCGGGATTACCATGAAGAATTTCCATTATTTTATGGTGGGAAAGGAAAAGGACTAATTTTGAAAATTCTGTAACTATTTCATGGAAGCATTAATCTGACAATTACCTCTATGGCTCTAGGAATTAACTGATCTATTCCTAATTTCTTTATCTTATTTTTTGTAAGATAAACTTGGTTTTACATTATTTTGATGAGCGACAGACTGGCAATAAACATGGGATTTAGTTGGGAATTTAACCCAAAAAACTAATTGTGTTATAATTGCTTCTTGTTATTGTGACGTCCATATTTATAATATTAACGGCATAATTAACAATTTATATTATATTTAGATACATGTATCAAGTACTTTGATTCTAGGGAATGATAATTGCACATAATTGTGGATGTCGTTTAGTTTAATTGATAAAGTCCTATGAGGATTTTACCCAAAAATTGAGATTGAATCATATTGACATCACTGTTGTGCTTAGTTGCTCATTTACATAAAAAAAATTGAAGTTATTTATTATTATTCTGTACATAGATTCAAAAGCTATTCCTAGTAACATCGTAGAATAATTGAGTAAAAAGTAATCTTTAAACAAGTCTTTTTCGGTGAGAAGAACCATTTCAACGGGAAAGGTTTGACTGTGAGAAAGACCCCAAATAATGAAATTGCTAGTTAACTTGCACAATTAATCAGCTACCGTCGATAGTGAGAGCCTTAATGACATAAAGGTATCTTTTTTTCTTTGTTTGGTTACAGGCTTACAGCTTTCACAGATCTTTCTTGACTCAAAGAGTGGTTTATTCAATTCCAAAACATATGGAGTTCCTGTATTTTATTTGCACTTTAGAAAAACCAATTGAATGATAGAGTGTGCAAACATGCGGACAGAGCTAGGTTTAAGACCAAACTTTATATTTATGTAAGTCGTCGACATTGATATTCTTACCGGAGATCTAGCTATTGAATATCTGGAAAGAAATACAAGGATTTTTTTGGAGTCATACGTACAGTACTTCGAAAGGTTGGTAGGGGAATTTTTTTTTTTTCCCTAATATGGTGTATTAGAGTGAATGACCTTATTTGACCAGAATATTGAAAAATTAATCCTACTCATAAGGTGATAAATCTACCAAATACTGAGATGCTACTTGGTTATGCGGTGAGTTCCTTGCTTCATATCAGAAAGTTGTCGAAGGGAGGGACTTAAGTCTAATCCAGTTATCCAAGGAACTTACTTAGTAGTGGCCGATGTTGAAAAGTAGTTTTTTTTACATCGATAAAATTTGCAAAAGAGTCTACAAAATACAAGTTGAAAATAAACAACTAAAACGAGCTCTTTTAGCTCTTACATTACCGTCCACCAAAGCAAAAGAATCCGTGACTCTGCCCTTTTGTCACCAATACCTACCTTGAGAAAGGAAATATACTTGAGGTATTGCCTTTTCTTTAATAGCATGGATGACGATGGTGTTGAGACCTGGGTTATAGCATACATACGAATTAGGGATGGTGTTAAGAAAAGAAAGGAGGTGATTGCAGCTGACTTTTGTACCAATCCAGTGGAAGAGTGTGTAATATCACTACTCTTGACATCGACATCCATGATGAATCCTTGCTCATCAGTTCCATCTATGTCGATCATAACCTCTTTGGTGGATCTGGCCGCTCCAATATCATAATCCATAGCCACTGAGCTACCTACGCTCAAATTAGTAGGTAGATTATCAGATTGTCCCAGGCTTACCAGCTTTGGTGCATCATTTTCCTTCTTTGATGTGCATCAAATTATTTCTTTGGCACAATACACACATACTTCTCGGAGTATTCATCACTAGGTTTATGAACAATAACTTGCCTTCCTTGGATCACCTTTGAGTAGGTAGAAGAAGAAAGGTGTAGTGTATATGAATTCTTATGCTTGTTTGTAAACCTAAACTTGGTTGATGTTGTTCTTGAAAAAGTGTCGATCTTGACTCTTCATAAACCACTTCAGAATTTTCCATTACTATCTTCTCAGTCCCACACTCATTGTCGTGTAAAATGGAAACTCCATTGCTGCCCAAGCAATGTAAATTTTCTGCCTTCAAACTAATGGAAAAGTTGAAAAGGCCTTCAAACTAATGGAAAAGTTGAAAAGGCCTTCAAACTTTTCCTGTTCTTAGCTATCGGACATCCATCATCCAAAGGTCGCTTCCTTCCCAAAGGGACGACCTTGTATATGGAAGGGATTAAAAGTTCCTATTGGTTGACTCTTATTACTCAAAGAGCGGATTGGTTCTATTGGCAGGTTCATCATGAATGGCTTTGGTAGAAACCACTTGCTCATGTTGGTTTCCTTGAGTTTTACGAATGTTTGAAAGTTCTAAATTAATAGTTATGTCAAAAGGTTCCAGTGGTGATGCTTTTTTAAGATCAGAAAGAGCTTCCAAAATTTTACCTATCCTAACATACGCTTGGCCTCTCATGTAGAGGCTCTTGGTGTTATTACGATCCATAGTCAAGTTGACAGAGCATAGAAAAATGACTTTGTCGTAGTTGTGAAGCTTGAGTTCACAAGCTGAGAGGTTCGAAAAAGAACTTAGAATCAGGACGAAGGTTTTAGGTTCTTGCAAAGCCTTCCACGAAAGTTCTCCCATAGCAAAATCCGGAACTATTTCATAAATCAAGGTGGCAGCACTAAATTCCTGTTTCTTGAAGTAGCAATTACCCATCTCCTTGAGGTTAGATGCCTATTCTAATAAGGACCTAGGGGAAGAATCATCAAAAGTCCACAACATCATTACATGCAATTTAAAATCCATACCCAACTGTTGAAACCAAGTTTCCAATACTCTGACTCCTATAAAATCAGCATCCATGATGAGACTAACAAGCACAAACACAAATAGGTAGCACCGACTTCCCAAAAGGAAACAAACAAAACAAAGTAGGACAACTAATAACTAGAACAAATATCTAGGGATAATGAAAAGCATAACTAACTGCAAGAATAGACAACCAAAATAAAATTGAAATCCATATATAGAGGGAACCTAAGACTTTGCTCGAAGCGGGGAAAGTTGCTTTTCATCTTCAACTAGTCTTCAACAGTGCTGATGAATTCTGGCGTGACGAAGTGGGAGAAGACGATCGGCGCAGAGAACGTCGGCTGTGAAGGGGGATGAACTTTACAGCATCTGGCGGCGGAGAGACCGACACTAGAGTGAAGTAAGATGCATGGTTGCGGGAAGGATAACGGATGGCCGCTCGACTCTTGGAAACAAACAATGTTTGAAGCTCGTTGGGGCTGGAAGGAGAGCGCTAGGGTTTTTGGTTTTCGCTAGGATTGAGATTTGAGCCTACTAGTTTTTGTTGAAAAATAGTTGATGTAATATTTGATATTTAATCTCTTCATCGAAATATAACTAGAATATAATGTTGTCATTGTTATATAACAGTTTTAACATCTGTTTTGAAATAAATTTTATATTAAAGAACTCAAAAAACAATTCAGATCTCAATCTATAAAATTAAGTTCATATGAGAACCGTGAGAACCGCTCATTTTTCCTCATTTTACGAACATTTTACTCATTTCACAACGTTTTTACTCATTTTATGTTTTGCTTACTTTATGCTTTTTCTCATTTAACATTTTTATACTCATTTCACAACGTTTTTCCTAAATTTATGGTTTTCTCGTTTTACATTTTCGCTTATTTTACGTTTTTACTCTTTTTAATGGTTCTCACGGTTCTCAACATAAGATAGTTCTCATTAGAACCCAACAAGTGTGTGTGTGTGTGTGTGTGTGTGTATATATATACATATATATATACATATATACATATATATATATATACATATATACATATATATATATATACATATATACATACATACATATATATATATACATACATACATATATATACATATACCAAACTAAGCTTGGTCTAGTGGTAGGGATTGTTTATTCCAACCTTGAGGTTGGGGATTTCCCTTACCCTCCCCCCTTTAAGTGTCTAGCCCGCCAACCAGAGTCGGGTTGACCTGTGCGAAGTTTATATATACATATATAAAAGAATTGGGGTAGTGGTGAGTTTCCCATTCCCCCTAGCGATGTCTAGAAATCTAAAATTTTATTGGGATTTAAGTGGAGGGAGGAGGCTCTACAAGGGCATTCTAGTGGTTTCTTTTTTCGATTACATAACTTATAGAAGCATCTTTTAACTTCTCTACTTTCTAGCTTCAACTTTAATTTGTGGTCGGTTATAATTACAATGTGATTTATTCTCCCTCCGTCTTGTTTGTCTCTAGAGGTTATAAAATCTTTCATCAAATATTCTCATTAATATATACAAAAAAAAATTACTCATGTAGGATCTTGTTAGGTTCGCCTCAATGTGTACTTTCATAATATCAACTTTTTATATTTTTTATTAATACAGAATTGAAGATATTGAAGGTCAAAGATATATTTTGGAGACCGTGCAAAGAGGAAACAAGCACTATATTATGAGACGGAGGGAGTATCAATTAGTTGGTTAACTTTTGATTCTTTTGTGCTATTTTGATGATGAATTAGGATATTGTTCTAGTTTTGTAATGATTTTGTGTTTTGGAGTGGTTTTGATGTTTCATAGTGATATTTTGGAATTTGAGATTTTTAAATTGTGTACATATGATAGAATCTCATTTGAAGCTTACATATTGCGTGAATAAATGCTATATTTCCCACATTTGATTTTAATCCAAAAGAAAATTTGTCAGAAACAACCTTTTAAATGCATGTTTTTGTGAGAAGCAACCTTATAAAAAATCTGGCAAAAGAAGACATTAATTTTTTTTTTTGACCTATTTTCCGGCATTAATAAAGTATTTTACGGCGTTGACTCATCAAACCAAATATGTGTAGGGCACTTGCCCTGCAAATCTTATGTTTCAACCTCATTTATCTCCATTATCCCAACGTATACTGATGGAGTCAACACCGGAAATTATCTGGTGAATATGGGAAAATGGGGTTGAAACATAAGAACTGTGGGTCACATACTTTGCACATGTTTAGTTTTAATGAGTTAACGCTCAAAATAATTGGTCACTATTAGCTTTTGATATCTGGTTTCAAGATCTTAAAAGTCCTGTAATATATTACAACTCTTCAAAAGGTAAAACAAAGTTCGGAAATAAGGTAAATAATAAAAGAGGAAGGAATAAGTATATTCTCTTGGTAATCATAGTCAAACAATAGCCTGTATTTGGAATCTCCTTGTTACAAGTTTACATGATTGAACCTTATTCCACCATAAAGGTAGAAAAGGAACATGAAGCATATAGATTATACAATAATAGTACAATTTACTCTAAGCCAACACCAGCCCGTTGTAGAGAACAACTTGGAAGTTTTTGACCAGATTCCACTATTTTTTGTTAAAAGTAAATTTTGATTTATTTCAATGGTGTTCCATGCATCTACTTGCTCTTTTTCTTTTTCTTTTTCTCTCTCCCTCTTTCCCTTTGTCTTGGTTATGGTTCGTAAATTTGTAACGGACTTGCGGTGCACTTTTTAGCTGTGCAGAATTAATCCCCTTACGCAAATCAATTGGACTGGCATCACCAAACCATGTTTAGTTGTATATATTGTTGCCTAAGGTGTCAAACAACAAGTTAGATGACCTCATTTTTCGGAAACTTACTTGCCATAATTGGAGAAGACAAAAGTTCTTTTTTTTTTTTTTTTTTTTTTTTTTTTTTTTGAGAGGAGAAGACAAAAGTTGATGGTGTATTTGGCATGACTTGCACTCCGTTTCATTTGGCCTCAGTCCATGCCTCGTGCATAATTACCCCATTTTAGAACCCATAACCCAACAAATTAAGACATCTTGTGGCGTGAGTTTTAGTACATTAAATTCATGCATCTATCTATAGAAAGATATAAAAATATATCTAGAGAACTTCAATTGTAAATTATATCAAGTTTAAATCTTTTGTTCCACAATTTTATGTCATAATTTATTCTGGTCATTTTATTGGTCCACATCAACAAGTTGAACTCAATTTCTTTTTGGAAAAAAAGGAAACGAAAAATAATTTTCTTAAACTAATATAAACCAATAAAAATGAGTGGCAAATATTGTGGTAGAAACCAATGAGACAATGATTTTTTCCCCAATATATTACTTTATTACTATGCAGATCCACATTGCCAGCCGTAAGTTGTAGTAACTATGCATCTAAATTCAAATGTTTGGGTGCTGTTTCGTAGTGCAAGTATCCCATAGGTCTCTACCATGTTGACTTCAAAGTCGAATATGTCGTCTGTGATAACTGGAACGAATTAAACCTGACTACCTGAGCATTATTTCTGATATATTTAATTGATTTTTTTACTTTAGAGTTCATACTAGGAACTTTTTCTTGGAAGGTTAAGAGCTTAATCAAGTAAAGTAGGAAATGACCTCAACCGTGAATAAATACTAACATACTATTTTTCAAAGTGATATAAGGGCCTTTCTTTTGAGCTTAAAGGTGCGGTATTTTTGGACCTAACCTGATTTTCCTACCTTTGCATCATTGACTATGCAACTAAAATGAATAAAGGTACTACAAAAAGTAACTAATTCTTTAATGCTAATAGGGTGCAACATAAAATATGACACTTAGATAATTGTATTAAAATATGCTTGATGTGTATTCTAAATATAACGTTTTGATCCCACTAAATCTCGGAAGATCCGTAGTTTATTGTTTCAAAGTCGAATAGCTAAAGGTGGGGGTTCCAGATAACAAAGAGATGCGTTGCAAGTATCTATTTATTTATATATTTTGTAACATATCCGCAAACATATACGAATGCCTTGAATAACATTCTTTATTTTGTAATAATGCTTCCTGCGATTCAATTGCAAGTATAGAATGATTTTTAGATTTGGCGAATACTTGCGCTTTTGTAGTTGTTAGAATTTTCTTAGCTTCTTGATGTTAAAATTACAAAGGATCTACATAATGGTTTACTAATTTTTGTACTATTGCACTAGTCATAGTGGGTCATAGGGATGGCAATGAATCGGATTTTCCAACATCATTAATCAATCTACTTTTGTTTAGACTCGAACTTTTTCAATCGGATTCAAATTTATTTTCCGCATTTGGATCGAATATTTTTTATGTGGATTAAAACATTATACCATATATACTGGATTTTATGGTAATGCAAAAATGTTAATCCTATCATAATGTAATATGAAATTATTGGTTGTTGAGGTGGAGGTTATAATTGGGTTTTGTCAAATCTTACTTATTCTCCAACTCCTTCTAAATCTGAAAAGATTTTTCATATGTGATCCCATGGCCTAAGGGGGTAGCTCATTTGTTAGAGCATTTTCGAAAGATTTTCGTTGCCATGGGACTACGGATGGCAACGGGTCGGATATGGACCGGGTCCAGGTGGACCCGGATCCAGATCCGTTTTCAGACCCTGGATCCAGATCCAACCCAGATCCATCGGGTCTGAGAAAGTTGGACCCAGATCCAGATCCGGGTCCAAAACGGGTCCTGCTCATTTCATGCAATTTTACCTACTTTGTGATATTAAATGATTTTCGAAGCGATAAAATGATTTCCAATGCGATGAATTGCTAATTGTTCACATCTCCAACGGATGGAAGATCAATTTCATTACAACTAGGAGATAGAAAACCAATAAAACTACAATAAATTCCACACAAATGTCCTTCGAATAACAATAAAAAAAAGAAACAAAGTAACAACAACATTTCATTGTCAAACGTTTATCTCCCACACTTCCATTTTCCAAGAGCTCTAATCTTCATCGCTACTAATATCATCAACATCCTACAACATAAAACCAACCAACAAAAATTCATTAAAAAAATCTATGATATGATATTTGTAAATATCATTTATACTCATGATTATGTAAATGATAAATTTCTTAACATTACCATGTCAATAATATCTATCATCTCCGCATCATCCTCACAATATAATCTTCATTAATAATGGAACAAATATGAGTTCCTTCAAAGGTGTCTTTGTCATAAAGAAAATTAAGCAAAAAAAAACATTAGATAATAAT
Source organism: Beta lomatogona (assembly GCA_947646795.1). NCBI lineage: Eukaryota > Viridiplantae > Streptophyta > Magnoliopsida > Caryophyllales > Amaranthaceae > Beta > Beta lomatogona. The sequence goes on along the minus strand of CANSNZ010000402.1, from coordinate 1,122,564 downwards.
ATCAATTATAAAATAAGAGGGAGAACCGTAAGTATATACTACTTATAAAGTTAAAATTACCTTTGACATCATCAATCATCCAATTTTGCAAACACATCAAAGCCGCCATGATTTGTGAATGAAGCCTAGAACGGTGAGCACTAACCACTCTTCCACCCATGCTAAATGCACTTTCCAAAGCAACCGATGAGACCGGAATTTCAAGAATATCCCTTGCAATTTTTTTTCAAAGTAGGGTAATGTTTGTCTCTTTTCTACCAATCAAGAACATCAAATTCATTATCCTCGGGTTCAGTAGCACTCTCCAAGTATTGTTCAACCTCGCCCTTCACCGGCATCACTCCAATTTTTAGTCTCTTTGATCTAGCAAACTCATCCTCATCACCATCCTCATAGAACCCTCTTGCTAATGGTGATTGTTCATTCACTACATGACTTTTATTTTGATACTCAAGGACAAAATTATCATGAGTCTTCCTTACTCTTATCAATTCAACATTAGCACCATCTCCATATAACCTCCCAAAATAATGAGTCACACAATCTATTTTGTTTCTTGGATCTAAAATAGCGGCAATGGCTAATATCCCATTAATGTGTGACCAATATTTTTCAAACTTTTCAACCATACTCTTAGCCATTGTCCTAACAACCTCATTATCTCCATCTTCCATCCAACGACTCAAAGCAAGTCTATTCTCACAAACCGTTCAAAAAAACAAATTCGAAGTAGGACGATTTCTAATAGAGAAAACCTTAGTCGCCTTATAGAAAATTTCCAACTTTTGATAAACAATAGTAGCCATATTCCAATCATGTTCACTAGGAACAAAAAATTTCAACCTTTTATTTAAACCTTTCAACTTATTAAAAACTTCCTGGAAAGGCAAACTAGATTCAAGCATCAAAAAGGTAGAATTCCATCTAGTTTTGCAATCAAGACCAACTCTTTTAACGTTAGTCATATTCAAAACACGACAAACCTCTTCAAAATTTTCAATCCGTTTAGGGGTAGACATCCAAAATGCAATACACTCCCGAACTTTTACAATTGCGGGATCAATCATATTTAACCCATCTTTCACAATCAAATTTAAAATATGAGCACTACACTATGTAAAAAGTCTCCACCCAACACTAAACAACTACTTTCCAATTTCTTCATTAACACATTAATCATGGCATCATTTGTTATACAATTATCAACAACAATAGAAGAAGTTTTGTTCTCCAAACAATATTAAGACAAACAATACATTAGAATCTTAGCACTAACCCCCTTGGTGTGCGGGCATGGAATAAAATAAAACCTATACAAAACCATACATAACAAATAAATAAAATGACAAAACATAAATCTATTTATTCTAAACAAAACTAAATTATTATCATATAACCATAAAATAAACAAACTAAGTAAAAACATTACCTCAATGTTTGATTATGCAAAACCCAATTTTGATCGATGAAATGCAATGTCACGGCCATATACCCTTTCTTTTGGTTGGAAGCAGTCCACATGTTAGTTGTAATAGCCACTCTACCCTCATTGTTCTCCAACAAAACTTTAAGCGAACACCTCTCATTGTTGTATATTTTCAACACATCGCTCTTCAACATGTTTCTTGAAATCATCTTGAAATTGTCATTCAAGCTCTTCACAAAGCTCCTAAAACCCATGTGATCAACAATAGACAAAGGGTATTCATGTATTACTACCATTTTAACCAACCCCCTCCTCGAAACTTCTTGATCAAATATCACTTTCTTTTGCTTTTACTTAACCGCCAAAGAAGTAGATCCATCTGATTCCTCTTTGATCTTCAATTGTGTTTGACCCGCTGCAAGGTTGAAATGTCTTGCTGAACAATTCTTACACTTTGCCTTTTTCACACCATTAACCATAATCAACTCAAAAAAATTCCATGCCCCAGAAGTTAGTTTCTTATTTGACTTAAGATCACAATTCTCTTTTTCTTTGTCACCCTCAACAAAGCCTTCGGAATCCCCTTCTCCCCCATCCAAATCAAGTACCTCAAATGGTTGTTCATTAGGGTGACTAGAATCGGCATATATCACTATCTTTAGGAGTAACTCCATCCATATTCTAAAATCTGAATATATTATTTGACAATAAATTCAAATCAATTTTTCAATTTAATTGTCAATTCAATTTAAACAATACTATTATAATAAGAGTCTTCACATTCAAATCAAACACCCCACAAAGCCGGCAGCTGGCAGTCCACACGCATAACACCCATACACACAACACAACACAACACAACACACATACACACAACACAACACACATACACGAATTTCTAACTTAATAATTAAGTAATGTATATCAACAACAAACCAATAATAATTAAGCAATGTATATCAAGCAAGAAATTACATCCATATAGTAGAGTTTATAATACCGGAAAACGGATAAATTACATTACATAGAAGAAATTAAATTCGACGAAGAGAAGGTGAAAAATGAAATGAAATTCGTCGAAGAAAGAAAAATTACCGGTTCGCGGAGAAAGGTGGCCGAAACTCGGCGAAAAAACTCAGCAGTCCGTGGGGAAAGGTGCACTGGAAACGGTGGCCAGAACTGGTGGAGAAAGGTGCGCAGGTTCGGTGGTGTTAGGCGTGATTCGTGGAGCAGGAGATATGGAGAACCGAGAGGAGAATGGGAGTTAGGGTTTAGGTTAGGGGAGGTGTGATTTGTGTAGAATGGCCAGAACTGGTTTAGAAGTTAGAACATTAGAAGTGGAGAGGAGGCCTAGGCGCCCAGCCCAATTTGGTTTAAAAAAAAAAACAGATCTGCGGGTCCGGGTCCACTGTAAAGATCCGAATCCGGATCCGTGATCGGACCAGTGGACCCGGATCCGACGGGTCCAGAATTTCAGGATCCATACCCGGATTAACGGATCCGGGTCCACGGATCCGGGCCGGGTCCGGGATCCACTGCTATCCCTACATGGGACATAGTCTAGTAACCACACATCCTGTAATCCATGATTTTCCATTGAAATTTTCAGAGGATTCAATGGCAGATATAACTCTAAAACTCTAAAATAGTATATACAAAAAGAGTGGTTAATCTATAACCAGCTTAAAAAAGATTCTTTGAAGAACATGCATGTTAGACTTCTACTCCCTTTGTCCCAAAATATTATGAATTTATTTGTATTTGAATTTATCAGAACTTATTTTTTCTCAAATAAGTTCAAGTAAGTTGAATAAAAAAAAGCATTAGACATGTAGTTAAATAAGGTGTAGGTGTGTATTCTACATCTGAATTCTCCTGGAGTTATCTGAACTGAAATTCTATCTGGACTTGAATGAACTTATCTTCACTTATCTGAACTGTTCGAACTTATTGAAGCTTATTTATATCGTGTTAAACTTTAATTATCTCAACTAATTTGAACTTATATGAGCTTATTATATGGTGTTAAGATGGATTTGGATATAATATAAGGACGTTCATGCATGAATTTCTTTCTATTATATGTTCCCTTTGTCAAGTCCAACGAACACAAATATATGTTCCTTTTGTCATTTGTAGCTAACAGACAACTGAAAATTACCTAATCAAACATTAATCTTTGGTGATCATCAAATTCGTGTGTGAAACTTTTCAATGGAAAGTGTGTTTGTTAACTAATAGCAATAAGTGTTAGTTAATTAATAGCAATAAGTATATCTATTAACTATTACCTAAAAATTCTTTGTAGATAATTAGTGACCAATTTTGATTTTGGTAACTAATTTGCAACTGAATATTTGCGACTGAAATTATGTTGGTACCTAATTAGCTGTGGCGTATCCAGGAATTACGGGATGGGGGTACGGATGAGATAAAATCAAATAAAACAAAATACAATACTTGAGTTAATTTACGACTAAAAATCCAAATCAAAATACAATGCCAATATCAATTAATTCCAAACAAAATACCTTCTAAACTTTTGTTTTTCATCTTCCAAAACAACAAAAAGAAAAAAAATACCTCAACTAGTAGGGCTAGTGGGCTTCAAGGCAAAAAATAAAATTTTTAGAACTTTGAAAAAGAATTACGGGGTACTAAGGTTTCCTCAAGCAAAAGTGCAAAACCCTTGCCATCTTAACATCATTTCACACCTTCTCACAAGAATGCCCAAAACGTCAACCCTCCACCGCCCAAAACAGCAGGCCACCATCACCAAACAACCACCTACAACCGCTCCATAAACAGTAAAATTCAGCCAAAAATCAATCCCAATAACAGCAAAATTTAGACCTAAATCTGACAAAATTTTCATCCAAAACCTAGCGAAAATCAAAGTAGAATAGTAGCGAAATACCTACTGATTCAGCAGTGAAAAGCACTGAATTTAGCAACCGAAAGCAGCGAAATTTGGCAGCGAAATTGAACTAAACCCAGCGATAAACTGCAGCAGCTTTGGATGTTATGTGTGTTGAAATCTAGCGAAATTCAGTCACCTGCAAAAATTGACAATTAACAAAATCCAGCGAAATTCAGCAATTTTATTTTTTGAGAATAAAGAAAGAAAGAGAGAGGAAAAAGTATGAGGGAGAGGAAGCCAAAAAGAAAAATAACGTTATGAATGATATTGACAGAGAGCCCAGAGGAGAGAGAAAGAGAGGAACGCGTGAGTTACTGTTGGACTGTGTAACTTATTCTTTTTTTTCCTTTTTGCTTTTTTTTCTTCAACTTTTTTTTGGGGAATGGGGGTACAGATGTACCCACTGTTAGTGACGAAAGAACTTTTAGTCGTTACTTAGTGTCAGATTTTTTTGGGTAGTTAATTTGCAAGGAAGCACTTGCAACTGAAAATTGTGGTAGTATCAATTTAGGGACTGCATAATTTTCAGTAGCTCATTAGTGACCGATCTTGTTGCAGTAGTTAATTTGTGACTGAAATTTGCGACTGAAATTCTATTAGTATAAAATTAGGGACTGAATAATTTTCAGTGGCTAATTAGAGACCAATCATTTTTCAGTAGTTAATTTGTGACTGATATTTGCGACTGAATGTGCGTTAGTAGCTAATCCACGACTAAAATTTGTTTAGCTAATCAGTATCAACTAAGTGACAGACATCGTACCAGTAGTTAATTACCAACAATTTTTTGATTGGTCGCAAAAATCCGTCGCTAATGGGGCTCTTTCTTGTAGTGGAATTCTTAATATTTAGTGGTTTTTAGGTTTAGCATAAGAAGTAATTATTTCATATGAATTTTTTTTTATGTGTTTTGCTGATTAATTAATGAGTAAAATCTCCAACGGGAGGTTCCGTTTATACCCTGGGCCCTGGGCGTTTAAGTTAGCAATTTTCTTCATTTTGCAGGAAGTATAATGCTTTTGAGGTACTATAACTTTTTATGTTTTTGTTCTCCAACCAATTAACTTGCATCATTTTTAGGGTCAACCAAATAAGCGAGGATAAACCAGACAAATTTTAAAGTTGCACAAAAGTTGTGTTATAATTATTGTAACAATTTAGATTTTATGTACAAATCTCAAAAACGCATAACAAGTATATGATTGTTGGTTAGCAATACAAGTTTTAGAATGGCAAAATTATTGTTATAGCTAGTTTTTCAATTTTGTTGAAGCATCCTTTTCTTTTGTATGAACAATATAATGTCTATAACACCAAAAATAGCTTAATTCTCTTAAATTTTGTTTCTTCCTAACAACTTTCTAATTCGCTTGAAATTATTTCATAATCATAACAATTAAGAGAAATTGTACCAGATTTGGAACTCTTGGTTCATGTAGTAAGGACTATGCTTATAGGTTATTGTAATAATTGTTAACCAAGAAATTACATGTTAGTCGTTGGTTTTTCTACTCTAGGTAATACATATGGTATGCTTAATAAATATCTCCTAATGCCTTTAAAAAGAAATTGCAATAAGTTAAAGGTATTTCAGAACTAAAGTAACCAACACAGGAGTATACTTTGATCCAGTTGTCCAGTTATGTTGGACCTATGAATTGGTAAATTAATGATGAATTTCTATTCATATAAATAGCCAAACTATCACTTGCAATTCTGGCGATAATTTAAGATGTTGAGAGTCACTCCTTAAAATATACTCGTACATTGTACATTACCTTGTTGAGGGACTTAATGCAAAAATGCGTTCAGAAGGCACAGCAACAAGACTTAAAGTTCAAGGAAATCATTTGGATTTTAAAGTAGGAAGTAACTAAAAAATGTGTGCTAAAATTAAACATGGTCCTTCTTCCATTCATTTCTTATCCGCTAAATTATAAATAAAATTATTAAAATATTCTCATGTTAATTTTATTACATTTGATTTAATGTTAAGATTCAAGATGTATATTGAATTTATTTTTGCAAGTATGTAATTAAATATGTTATATTATTGATTAAAATTGTATATTAGAAATCGGGATACATCAATATAAGTAAAGATATTATTAGGGCAAAGGTTTTTCAATACAACCGAATTAAGTTAGAAGTCGTACACGAGAATTAACATAAAAATATTTACTACCGAACAATAATGAAATTATTACCCTAATTTAGGGAAAAAAAACATGGAAATTAATTGACACAAGTACAAGAAATGCTTCAATAATAAAATCTAGAAACCTTCAGAAAATATACATGAAATATATTTTGCTCCCCTCGTCTCTTCCATGAAATATTCTCCCTGTTACTTCTTTTTTTCCATTTTCCCTTTTTCTTTGCCCCCTCGTTTTTTTCATTAATGGGCCCACCTAGCTTGTTTAATTTGCACCAATCCCCATCAACAGTCAACACCACATTGCATACAATATTGCGTTATCCACGTGGCACATCATCAACGGCTGCTTTTCCATCGGCCTCGTTAATAATCATCTCACTATTATTATTATTACCATTTCCGAGAGGAGTAGTAATATTTCCATTATTATTGTTGTTTTTGTTCTCCTTCTCCTCAACCATTTCTTCCACAATAACTTCAATAACTTCATTCCTGTTTTGGTGCTCCAAAGCAGTAGAATCTTGCTCAATTTTCTCAACTTTACCAAGCTTTATATCAACTGCTATCTCTTGAAGTTGCATGATATCTGTTTCTTTTATCACAAGATCGCCATTTATATTATTGTTTTGCTTCTTCTTTGTTGAGTCTTTGTATATTATGTATAGTATCATTTGAGCTATGCCAAATCCAAGTCCAAGGATATTTGGCAACTGCAAAAAAAAAAAAAAAAAAAAAATATTCGTTAGTTTACAACCAAGAAAAATAGTTACTACAAATAGAAAAATACCAAGAGTTTGAGTTACTTACAGCAATGTAGAAGTCCTTAATGAGGAAACCATAAAAGAACCACATAACCGCGCAAAGGGTGAGGGAGAAAGATAACCAAAACGGCATGAATTCCACACTCTTTGTCCTAATTACCATTCTCTGCATTTATAAGAATTAAAAATATCATCAATCATGCATGCCTTAAATATCTAGAAAAAAAAAATTAGGAATATAGTGTTTTGCAAAACATTCATACAATGGCACTAAGAGGAGCAGCGAAGACACAAACGGAGAAGATGCCACAAATCCATCCAACAACGTTTTCACGCAAACCGCCTTTCGATAACATCTTATGTTGGTCGATACCTCGAACGAACACCATGGTTGTAAGAACTATCAACCCGAAAAACCCTACATTGAATAGTCCTAACAGCTTGGCTGTGTAAACCTGCTCAAAAAATAACCATTTTAGAGATGTTATATGCACTATTAGTAAGAATGAAGTACAAAATATAGGTAGTATCAAATTGATAAATATGTACCTTGGCTTTTTTAGGAGCATAAATGAGGTACACAATGAGATAAGATCCTTCAATGGCACAGCCAATGGTGTTGATGGTGATGATCATAGTGCCATTCTTTTCTTTGATGAAAGCATAGTACAACAAAAGCATGGCACTAAAGAGTGCAACAGAATAAGGTATGGATTGAAAACCTTGTGTTGATTTCTTCTTGAATATCCTCCAAAACGTTGGCCTATACTCAAACCGACAATTAAATTAATATCGTTCCTCAAGATACTTCAAATAAAAAGTTAAGAAAAAAAGAATAAACCATTGCTAAATCTTGAAAGGCTCCACATATATACTATGAAGCCCGAAAACCTCCGGGACCTGAGGTTTCATAATTTTCAAAACTTTTTTCCTTTTGAAAATCCTAATGGTTTTTGTGTTAGTGAAGCACATGAGGTTTTATAAAACGTTTATCATGAAACCCCGGCCGTTTCCATGCTACATATTTTGTACATGTAGATGTTTCTTGTATTAATGGTATGAGCGAGTGAGAGAGAGACTTACAAAGGTGCCAAGTAGACACCAAAGGAAACAATGTTTCCGAGAATGCCAAAAATAACGGTTAATTCATGGAGGTGAAGAGGTGTGAATGCCATTTTTAACTTAAAAACTTTAGTAGATAGGAGCTGGGAAGCTAAAATAATAAGCTCTCTTAGAGAGTGAAAATAAGGAGAGAGAGAAAGAGAGGAGATAGAAAAGAGTTATTATGGCAACTACGGCAAGAAAGGAAGTGAGGGAGGACGGTATATATAGGAAGGAAAACGCACAGATGGCGTGCCTTGGGAGAGTAAAGGTTTTTTGTTGTTAAAAAAATAATTAATTAAAATTAGTTACTTAAAAGTTAAAAGCAAATATCGTGTTGAGCTGTTTTGCATTACTGTCTAGTATACGGTATATAAGATGTTGGTACCACACTGCTTGTACTCCTGACTAAGCTTAATTATATTGGGTGGACAATGGACATTTTGCATGCATACTCGGTAATTATTGTTTGTTTAACTTTGCTTTTAACGTTGCTTTGCTTGCCCAATTAGCCTAAGTTATGACTTATGAGCCAATTTCCTTTCTTTTCATTTCCGAAAATGATATATTGGAGTACAATTTTAGGAATGCATAAAGAAAGTTTAAAGTGAAAATTTTTATCAATAATTAAAGTTCGATAACATCAATTGACGTATAATATTATAACAAATTCTTAAATTATAACCATGTACTCCCATGAAATCAATAATATAGCGTGTATATTTCTTTTTGCGTGTCCCAAAAAAGTGTTCCCATTTTAAATACTTCCACTTTAATCTGTTAGACGACTTGAATACATGAAATCTTAACTTTCTATTTATATTGGTTGCTAGAAATATTTGTTGTAATCATATTAGTTAATTTTGGTTTGTTTAGATTTATACAAACTTTGTTCCTCTTTGTGTTTAACGTTAGTAAACATTAAATGTTGCTTGTCAGTTTAAATGTAGTTTGGTTTTTTTGAGCCATCTTTAATTTATTGAAAATATTTGAATTAAAAAGACAATTAGCTCACTAATACAAGTATGGAGTATCATTTAATAATACAAATGATATATTTTTTTTTATTTTCTTTAATTCTTGTAGGAAATAAGAAACAAGCTATATATTTTTTTCGTAAATATAAACAAGCATTACAACATGAAATATTGAAATGAAGGGAATAATTTTACTTTACAGAATGTGTATTTTGCTAGACAACATAAAAGAAAACTGTTTTTATTCTTAAGATTTCTGACAAATGACAATTGACAATTGAATTCTAGCTAGGCTGTTATCAAATAGTAAACGCACCAATCATACATAATGTCGTGCTTTTAAATTTCATCTGAGCTTCCTTTCAAAAAAAACAAAAAAACAAAAAAAAAAAACATCTGAGCTTTAAATGTAGTCCCTTCATTTTGTTGTATTTAAATCTTGTTTTCTTACCTCCCTTTCCCAAAAGCATATGTTCTACGGTTTCTGAATTCTCACTATGGACTTTTTTTTTTTGACATCGCGAAAATTTACATTGATAAACAGAGTTTACATACTACCACTAGGGTCATTAAAGACCTATTACAACACTGATAAAACACACTAAAAACATATTACAAGAAACTAACATAGTAACAAGGGCTTCTCCAATGGATCCTTGATTGTTAAGATGATGTGGTTGACAACGTTCAAGCTTGCCGAAACCATCAATAGTGATTGTAATATAGGAGATTGAGCTCCAGTTGGATGGATAAACTCTTGAGAACCTGGGGGCTTTAAAAACCAAGGAAAGAACCGAAAGGGTAGTAAAGACGCGAGCCGGTAATACTGACAACAGGCTTATGATTGTCGCACAAGCCATAAGAGTCACTACAAGTGACTCAGGAAGCATGTTATGAACCCCCATAAAATGAGGAGCAGCGTTCAGATAAAATTTTTTGAGAGCGATGACAAGCAATATCATCGCTAACCGAGACGGAGAATGAACCTCCGTTAATTCCACACATAAACTGACAAACCCGACCCCTGAAACCCTAAACCCCCTTCCACTCAAGTCTTTTTTCCTTGACGACCCACAATACCACATTACAACTCCTCCGAATACCAAAATCCATTCATCGGAGGAGGAACAAACACCAACTAACAATGCCTCTTCTAGCCTAGGCATTTTTTTTTTATGCTAAATGAGTAAGTATATTGAACCATCAAAAACAGAATACAACCTATTAACCAAGTCTAGGTGAGGGCGAACCAACTAGGTTGGACCCCCCCTCCCCCCCACAAAGGCTCAAGAGCTAAATACAAATTTGCATAGCCAAACCTCTTAACCACTCTTTATCTTTACAAGAAACTCTCTTAGGTAATACACCATAACATCTATCTATAATCTGCTTTTGTATTCTGTAAACTATATTATTTACATTATAAACTTTATGATTCCAGAATGCATCATTACGAATCCACCAAATATGATAGATCATAGCTGCAACAGCAGCAGCCATTACTCCCCTCCTGAATTTTGATGATCTATGGCGAGCTATCCCATGAAGGAGTCCTTGGACATTGACCTGTGTAGTAGCCCATTCTAGCCAAAGCTTCATTTTCTGCAGCACACATCTACTAAAGTAACATCAAAAGAGCAAATGTTCCTGAGTTTCTATTTCATTACCACAAATATTACAATCCGTGCAGCCATTAACACCAAATCTACTTAATCTCGCTGCTGTCTGTAATCTATTGTTCATTACCAACCACAAAATAAACCTATGTTTAGGAACATTCATTCTGTTCCAAACATACTTGTCCCAATAAATCTTTTCATGATCTCCCACCAGCATTGAGTAAATATGCTTCACAGAATATCCCACCAGCCTAGGCATTAAATCCAACTGGTTCCACACATTATTACTCAAAAAAACATTCTTAACGAGGATACATCTACTATATCTAACGAGAAAGCACAACAAAATTAACAACCAGTAACAACTAACAGTAATCATACTCAAATAAACAGGAAGACAGAATTGCAGAAAATGAACAGGACCCAATACTAAACTAGACACCCTAACCTAATCTTTACCTTTACCGTCAAGATCGGGGTCAATCCGAAACCACAAGACGTCGGGGACAAGGTTAGCTGCGGTAAAAGGTTGCCAAAATCGCCATCTAAACAGACCCACAAAACTCGAATTTAGCACTTCCTAACCCAAACAAGAAACCCTAACCCGAAACGTTACCTTTACCGGCGAGATTATCGACGGCGGCATTCGTGAAAGCTTTGGAGAGAGGTTGCCCGAGTTTGTGAACTTAGATCTGAGTAGGTTCTCCCAAAAACTGACTAAAAGCAAATGAAAACTGACGAAAACGACCCAAATTGAAAAGCACCGACGAGAAGCAATGAGAAACGAAGAGGAGGCGAGATAGGCCACCGCCAAATCGCCACGAAGATCCTCCCGTTCTTCTTCTCGGACGATGGAAGCACACGAACTTAAAACCGGCGAAACTGACAAGCGGTTTACGTAGGGTGTTGGAGCTACGGTGGTGGAGCAGGTCGCCGGCGACCGGGTGAGCAGCGTGCGCTGAGGCCGGTCACCAGCGACCTGCTCTGTGCGACTTTCGTTTACCTAGGGTTTTGAGTGTGGAGAGAATTTGAGAGATGCGGCTAGGTTATTTTGCTTCTAATTCCACTATGGACTTGAGATTTGAGATATGAGCCTTGACAAACAACACACACTAACTCAACATTTTTTTTGGTTTTTTTATTAGGGAACACTGACTCAGCTATTTAGTCTACCCAAATAAATATCTTAATTTAACGAAATCTCGTGTATTTCAATTTTCTTTCGATTAAAATCTTCTATAATCAATCAATCAATCAATCAATATATATATATATATATATATATATATATATATATATATATATATATATATATATATATATATATATATAAAGGAGAAACGTTTCGGGAGCATAGGGAGCTCCTCAAGATTTCGAGCTCATAGAGCGCGCCACGTAGGATTGCCACGTAATCAATTTATATTTTTATTTTCTACAAAAATAGAGTTCTAGATGATTTAAATACATATAAGGAGATTTGGATAAGCGAAAATTAGAGTTTGAATTTGAATCAACAACTTAAATTATTATATCATGAAAATTGTGTATACTTTTGCTACGTAATTCGGAATATTATAATTTTTGTACCATTGGAGAGTGCTCGGAATATGCTTCGAAATAAGATCCATTTATAATATAGTTGCACAACTTATGAAATATAGAGCGCCATGTAGAATTGACATGTCATCAATTTTTATTTTTATTACCATTAGATAGTGCTCGAAATATGTTTTGAAATAAGATCCATTTACAATATAGTTCTACAATTTATGAAATAGAGAGCGCCACTTAAGATTGCCATGTTATTAGTTTTTATTTTAAATATTTGAAAAAAGTAGAAGTCTACATATATTTAAATACATAAAAGAGTTTTGGATAGGGGGGAATTAGAGTTGCGTTTTGAATAAACAACCTAAATTATTATATTATGTAAATTGAATTTCACTTTTGCTACCTAATTCAAAACATTATAATTTTTTTACCATTGGAGAGTGCTTGAAATATGCTTCAAAATATGATCTATTTACAATATAGCTTTACAACTCATGAAAATATATTATATTAGATGCATTGTAGGACATTATTTAGTCTTATTTTAGATAAATATAATAATGGCTATAAGTATTAAGTATAGTGTATTATATGTGTTATAACATTTGATTATAGGTCCAATTTACAGGATTAAACATATTATCTTTCAATATCTCAACCTTACTCAACTAAACTAAAACAATATAGTATTGCAACAAAATTTATTAACTAAAATCTATGGCGATCAAGTTACGTATTAGAGTTTTAGATTATGTAAAAATTAGAGTTTGATTTAAATAAAACATCCTTAGAATATTATAAAGAGCTCCATCTAAGCATGCCATGTCATTCTTATCAATTTTTAAGAAAATATTAATTCTGTCCTGCATCAATTAAATTATTACCCTCTACTTTCTTAAAGTATCATTCGGGTATTATTCATGTTAAAACAGTATTAGCTATTGCTAGTCATACCTATTATTGGGATACCATTTAATAATAGACTTAGCTACAATATTCAATTGAATATTAAAAATTATAAAATTTATATATCACAATAACAAATCTAGAAATTACAGTATAATGACAAATACTTTCTCCGTTTTTTTTCTACTTCAACAATTGGTTTGGACATGGTTTTTAAGGGGAAAAAAAGGGTAGTTTACCATAGAGGTACCTCTTTAGTTAACTAGAGTAGGGGACAAATAAATCCTTATTAAAGTAAACGCAACTTTATAAGGCAATTCGGGTAATTAATGATGGTTTTATTAACATAAAGTAAAGGTAATATTGTCAACTATAGTTTCTCAAAACTGTAATGGTTCCAAAAGATGAAACTACCTAAAGTGGTAATTGTTGTAATAGAAAAAGAACGGAGGAAGTATGTAAATATAATGATATTGAAAAATCTCATTTTACAACACCACAAAATCAACAATAATTTTAACAAAAAATTTACAATAAAATAAAATAAACAACAACCCGTGCAACGCACGGGCTTCAAACCTAGTATATATATATATACATATATATATATATATATATATATATATATATATATATATATATATATATATATATATATATATATATATATATATATATATATATATAAAGGAGGAACTTTTCGGGAGCATAGAGAGCTCCTCAAAATTTCAAGCTCATAGAGCGCGCCACGTAGGATTGCCATGTCAACAATTTATATTTTTATTTTTAAAAAAATAGAGTTCTACATGATTTAAATACATAAAAGGAGATTTGGATAAGCGAAAATTAGAGTTTGTATTTGAATCAACAACTTAAATTATTATATTATGAAAATTGTGTATAACTTTTGCTACAAAATTCGAAATATTATAATTTTTGTACCATTGGAGAGCATTCAGAATATGCTTTGAAATAAGATCCATTTACAATATAGTTCTACAACTTATGAAATATAGAGCGCCATGTAGGATTGTCATGTCATCAATTTCTTTTTTCTAAAAATAGAGTTCTACATAGATTTAAATACATATAAGGAGTCTTGGATAAGCAGAATTTAGAGTTTCGTTTTGAATGAACAATCTAAATTATTATATTATGTAAATTGTGTATAAATTTTGCTACCTAATCCAGAATATTATAATTTTTGTACCATTAGATAGTGCTCGAAATATGCTTCGAAATAAGATCCATTTACAATATAGTTCTATAATTTATGAAATAGAGAGTGTCACTTAGAATTGCCATGTCATTAGTTTTTATTTTAAATATTTGAAAAAAATAGAATTCTATTTAAATACATAAAAGAGTTTTGGATAGGGGCAAATTAGAGTTGCGTTTGAATAAACAACCTAAATTATTATATTATGTAAATTGAATTTAACTTTTGCTACCTAATTCAAAATATTATAATTTTTTTATCAGTGGAGAGTGCTTGAAATATGCTTCAAAATATGATCTATTTACAATATAGTTTTATAACTCATGAAAATATAATAGATTAAATGAATTGTAAGACGTTATTTAGTCTTTTTTTAGATAAATATAATAATAGCTATAAGTATTAAGTATAGTGTATTACATATGATTATAACATTTGATTATAGGTCCAATTTACAGGATTAAACATATTATCTTTTAAAACCTCAACCTTACTCAACTAAACCAAAACAATATAGTATTGCAACAAAATTTATTTGTTACAACAAAAATTAAAATCTATGGCGATAAAGTTACATATATATTAGAGTTTTGGATTATGTAAATTAGAATTTGATTTAAATAAAACAACCTTAGAATATTATAAAGAGCTCCACCTAAGCATGCCATGTCATTCTTATTAAGGTGTTATGGATGAGTGAATATTACAGTCTAATTTTAAATAAACAACCAAAATTATTATACTATGTAAATTAAATATAACTTTTGCTACATAATTCGCAATAGTATAATTTTTTTTACCATCGGAGAGTGCTCGAAATATGCTTCGAAATAAGATTCATATACAATATAGTTTTACAACTTATAAAAATATATTTATTTATATGAACAATAACGTATTATTTATTCTTTATTTTAAATAATTATAAAAATAACTATAAAAATAGCATATAATATGTGACAATAGTAATTATGTCTTTTAAAACCATACTTTTAAAAATCAAGTCATATGAAGATAAAAAAATTCATATCTATAGTTTTGAAACGGTAGCATTCCATGAAGATCAAATGAAAGTTTGTCATCGAGATTGCAGAGGTATTACGCAATTGACTAATTATTTTATTCTTATAATATTTATTGTATACATACTTATTTATTTATTTTCCATATATCTATATCTATATCTCAGATCTTATTCTTTTTTCCATTAACTTAATTCTACTAAAACTATTTGGAAATCAAGGTTTGCATTTCTAGACTATTTGAGGTCACAGATCATAAAAAAGGGGGAAATTTGATAAGACTTGATATGGTCATGATTAATGAAGATATATTTTTTTCTCTTAAATTGTATTTTCGATTATTTAATAGAGGTTAGTTTTATATTTAATTAATTTTCTTCATGATACTATCATTATAATCTTCATTTTGGTTTTCGCATCTTCCATTCTATATGCGTTAGTGTTTATGTGCTATATTAAAAGTTGAAATTGTGGCTGTCACTCATGTTTTCTCTATTCTTTCTGTCCTGCATCTATTAAGTTATTACCCTCTACTTTCTTAAAGTATCATTCGGGTATTATTCATGTTAAACTGTATTAGCAGTCATACATATTATTGAGATACCATTTAATAATAGCTTAACTATAGTATTCAATTGAATATTAAAAATTATAAAATTTATATATCACAATAACAAATCTAGAAATTATAGTATAATGACAAATACTTTCTCCGTTTTTTTTCTACTTCAACAATTGGTTTGGGCATGGTTTTTAAGGAAATAAAAATGGTTCGTTTAGCATAGAGGTACCTCTTTAGTTAACTAGAGTAGGGGGACAAATAAATCCTTAATAAATTAAAGACAACTTTATAGAGCAATTTGGGTAATTAATGATGGTTTTATTAACATAAAGTAAATGTAATATTATCAAATGTAGTTACTTTATTTTTACCAAAAGTGGAATGGTTCCAAAAGATGAAACTACCTAAAGCGGTAATTGTTGTAATAGAAAAAGAACGGAGGAAGTATGTAAATACAATGGTGTTAAAAAATATTATTTCACAGCAATACAAAATCAACAATAATATTAACAAAAAGATTGGAATAAAATAAAATAAAATAAACAGCAACCCGTGCAACGCACGAGCTTCAAACCTAGTTATCTCTATTCTATATGTCAACTCATGACCCTTTGGTGTCCACCCTCTTTGCCCAAATTACCCCTAACAACCAAATAAAATTACTAATTTTATTCTCTCATTTCTTTTAGAAAAGAGAAAAAAAAATCCCTACAACTACAAAGCAGTTACATCTACACCAGTAAAAACAAAAAATAAAACAATAACTTGAATGACGTTTAAATTAAAAACTTACCCAAAATCACTTACACACGATGTCACGCACGCATCGCGTGCAAAAGATACTAGTATATATTATTAAGGCTATGTTTAGTTCACCTGAAATTTTCTGATCTGAACTTATCTGATCTGATCTGATCTGATCTGATCTGAACTTATTTTTTCTGATCTGATCTGATCTGAACTTATTTTTTCCGATCGATCGATCGATCCGATCTGACCGATCGATCGATCGATCTCGATCGATCCGATCCGATCGATCGATATGATCTGATCTGATCTGATATGATCTTATCTTATCTTTTAAAAAACATATTATTACTAATATTATTATTACTTTGTATTTCATTACTAGTATTACTATTATTATCATTTTATTAGTATGCACAACTTTCAATAATAATAATAATAATAATAATAATAATAATAATATAAATAATATAATAATAATAATAATGATAATAACAATAATAATAATAATAATAATAATAATAATAATAATAATTTATTATTATTATTATTATTATTATTATTATTATTATTATTATTATAGCATAATTAGTTTTTTTTTTTGAAAAAGAGCACATTAGTATATGAACACACAATTACAAAATAAAAGACTAAGGGCTCTTGGGTCCAATGGCATGGCTTCTTACCTCCCACGTGGGAGACCAAGGTTCAAATCTTGGTGGAAGCATATATTTTAATATTGTTGTGGGTGGGGGAGGGGGTTGGGGCTTGTGGGGTCTTTAGGTGAGTGACCTCGTGCGAGGGCACCCTGCAGAAAATTCATCTTACCACGGGATTCCCGAAAGGGCTCAAAAAAATTAAAAATAAAAAAACACTCATGTTCAAGGTCCGTTAATAATAAAAATTTAGGTAGTAATAAAAAAGAACATATAATGATATTAAAAAAAGAACATATACTGAAAGAGCATACAAGATCTATTTAAAGAACACATTTTAAAAATAAAAGATAGATGTTATTTTTATATTGATGACATGTTTGGATCTAACTAACAACATGTTATTTGTTATATCAATAA
This sequence comes from Beta lomatogona, assembly GCA_947646795.1. NCBI lineage: Eukaryota > Viridiplantae > Streptophyta > Magnoliopsida > Caryophyllales > Amaranthaceae > Beta > Beta lomatogona. The sequence continues at coordinate 1,104,519 of CANSNZ010000402.1, read as the reverse complement.
ATTGTTCTTTTTTATCATAAATAAACCTATAAATATATATAATCATATGATCTTGAACAAAATGGTTAAATATTCTTCTTATATCGTTGTCTTGTTCTATATAAACTTTGTTTTTAAAGATAAGTTGAAATCCTTTGTAGGGAAAATTTTAAACGTGATGACAACACCATTAGGTTATCCCATACGACTCATATTTTATATAAACTAGTAATATATAATTTATATTATTCTACCAAAATTCTTTTAAAAAATAAACATCATATACTATTGTCATGTTCGTTACATGTACAACATCAAAAAGAACATCACATATCAAAATTATTAATTTGAATAAATATAAAAAAGAACACTTATAAATGCCAAAAGAACATCCTTCTTCTTGAACACAAATAGCTTCAAATAGTGATATCAATGACATTTATAATAATAGCAACGACATTAATAATAATTACCAATATTAATATTTAATAATTACAACAAGGACAATAATAATAATCTTTTTGACAAATGTACTAGTAAATAGTAATATTAATAGTAATAGTAATTGTATAAAGTAGTAGTAGTAGTAATAATAATAATAATAATAATAATAATAATAATAATAATAATAATAATAATAATAATAATAATAATAATAATAATAATAACAACAATAATAATTATTACAATAACAATAATAGCATTAGTAATACTAATAATCATAATAATCATGATGATAATAATAATAAGTTTTTAAATATAAGCATAATCTGAACTTATCCGATCCGATTCAACTTATCCGATCGATCCGATCCGATCGATCCGAACTATCCGATCCGATCGATCCGATCCGATCCGATCCGAACTTATTTTTTCCGATCCGATCCGATCCGAACTTATTTTTTCGATCGATCGATCCGATCTGATCCTGGCTCGATCCGATCCGATCCGATCCGAAATAAGCAAAAATAAGGTGAACTGAACATAGCCTAAAACATGTTGGGGAGCATTGGAATCCTTCACATAAAAGTTGGTGACATTCCTCTTTTGTTTTTAAAAGACACAAAACCAGGTAGGAGGTTTCAATTCCCTCGTCATTTGATTAAAATATCGTCAATTCCACCACTAAGCTACACCACCTACTTTGTAAAACCAAGTCCAAATCAAAATATATTATGTTTATGCTTCATTCAAATTTTTCAATAAAAACATAAAAGTACACTATGCACATTAAGTTAAAAAGTTTCTTCTCATAGCATTTTCCTTCTTCCTCTAAATGCTTCCGTGGCAACTGCTTTGTGTACAAAACTTTTTCATGGCAACCGCTTCCTCCAAAGCTCTGCCTTCCATGCATTTCTTTTCCATCTCTCGAACGTACATCACACTTAACCTCAACAATGGAGGGGATGAAGAATTGTTTTCCTCCGCCGGAGGATATCAAAGGTTTTGTATTCTTCTTGAAAAAATTAAAATCCAATCCAGATTTCTTAACTGCTAAATAAGGTAATTCACTCCCACATATCACAGCCGGCCTCATAACCCCTAATTACTTAAATCAATAAATATCTTTGAATTTCTAACTGAAAATTGTGTCAAGTTATTCTCTTGGCTTTTGTAATTGAAAATTGGGTACTACATGCAATTTTCCCTAATTACGCCATCTCATTACTCCAAATTATTGAAATTAATAAATGCTTCATTTAACTGCTTTAGTTTTTTAAGGGATATTATCTCAGATAACCCTGACATATAGGCCTTTTTCCAATATAACCCCGACTTTGGCAGCCTATCTCCGATAACCCTGAACTTGGTTTTTGTCGTTAAATTGGAGGGAATTAGAGACGGCGTTAAGTACTCCCTAATTTTGATTGACTTTTGCTAAATTCATCTCTTTCTCTCTCTTGTTCTTCATCTATTCTCTCTCTTGTTTTTCATCTCTTCTCAAGCCCATCATTCTCTTATTTTTTATCTCAATAAATTCTCCAGATTAAAACTTTAATGCAAAACATAACAAAATAAAATAAAAAGCCACAAAATCAAATTCAATAAATCACTTAATTACGCACGAAATGACGAAATCAAAGTATCATACTACAACAATCGAGTAAAATTTGAAGCCTTCATCCATGGAGCAAACTTCAAATACTCAAATTTGAAGCCTTCATCCATGGAGCCTTCATCCATGGGCACATTTTCACAGCAAGGGGAATGAATTGAGTGTTCTTCACCCCTATCGTCTCTTGATCCCCTCTCTCTCTCTCCTCCACCACCTCCACCACCCCTTGATTTTCTCTCTCCTCTTCCATCCACCCAAGTTAATTAAGCACCATTAAAATCAACCCACAAAAGAAACAACCAAAAAAAAAAAAACTTGAAAATGTGATTTTCAAATTGACAATATACCAGAGAGAAGATAGAGCAGAAAATTTTTTGCGGCGGGCGTTGGTAGAGTAGAGTGGTGGTGCACTGGTGCTTGATGAACTTTCAAATAAGGGCGATTTCAAGAGGTCCTCAAATTCCGAGAATAGAGATGAAAGAGAATATCTGGAGAATTGATTGAGAAAAAAATAATAAGAGAATGATGGGCTTGAGAAGAGATGAAGAACAAGAGAGAGATAGAGATGAATTTAGCAAAAGTCAAACAAAATTAGGGAGTAATTAACGCTGTCTCTAATTCCGTCCAATTTAATGACAAAAACCAAGTTCAAGGTTATCGGAGACAGGACTACCAAAGTTGGGGTTATATTGGAAAAAGGCCTATATGTCAGGGTTATCTGAGATAATATCCCTTTTTTTAATTGTTTAAGATGTACACGACTTCTATAAATCATCCAAATCATTTTTTTAAGAGCATATTGGGGGTACGATCTACTATTATTATTAAAATTATGGGTAAGAAATGTAGGTTCGCATGTGTTGTCTTTCATTATCGCACAAAACTTATTTATATGATTCTAAATTACATGCAATGATTCGGGACATTGTCCGAGCCAAAAGCTAATTAACTTTTCTATAAGGTCATTTTTTTTGGCCAGGCCAAATTAAATTTATTATATCGTAATGGAAGGAACTATTTTATCCCAAAATAAAAAAAATTAAGTTGTCCTGCTTTTTTTTTTAAAAAGATACAAATAAAGTTAAGGACCCTTTCTCTTAAGAAATTATCTTAATTATCTAATATAATAAAAAACAACATTTCTGAATTAAAATGAAATTGATGTCTTGTGTCCTGCTTGCAATATCAAGTTTAAAAAGTTTCTCGCTACTTGAATCTATAATAATATACAAAACAAAATTTATCCTAAGTCCCACATGGCAATTAGGAAGTTGTTTTACAAATTATTTTTGCCATGTGTCTTCCCTCATGGTAGTATGTGAGAACTTCAAGAAGCCACGTGTGTGGCCTTATGCCCTTGCAGAACTTTCAATGTGATGACTTCTTTAGGTGCCTTTTTCATTTGGGCATTTTTCCAAATTGGAAATAAATACCATAGACACTACTAGAAAAGGACTAATTAATGACGGGAAATCCCGCCGTAATCCTGTAGCGAAAGACTTATAACGACGGGATTTCCCGTCGCGAACCCGTCCTAGAAGGGGGCCTTCGTAGTTGATTTTTCCCGTCGTGAACCCGTCGCAAAAGCCAAATACGACGGGAATTAAATCCCGTCGCAAAAAGATAACTATGACGGGACAAAATCCCGTCGCAAAAGACCAATTATGACGGGACTAAAGACCGTCGCGAAAGGCAAATTATGACGGTACAAAAGCCCATCGCGAAATGCAACCATGAGACTTTCTCTCTCTAGAATATCTCTCGATGTGACATCATCGTAGCCATGGCAAGAAGTTCGAGGAGTCAGAAATCAGCAGCAAAACCTGGAAAAGCGAAGGGGCCTAGCTCGGATACAGTTGCGAAAAAGATAAAAACAATGGATGAATTGCTTGGAATTTCAGCTATGGAGATTGAACCAGTTATTCAATGAAGAAGATGACCTTATAGACATTCAGCGAAGCCAAAAAACTCATAGAATGTTCTCTGAATGGTTGTATGCGGTGGATACGAGTGGAAAATGTGGTGGTTCATAGCAGGGGAAGACGATTTCATTGGCGAATCCGGAATGTTCGTGAAGTAGAACCTGTTCCTATCCTCCAATTTTCTGATCCTGAGGTGAGATCTCTTTCTGATCATTCTGTAACTGAGAAGAATGATGATATTGGTTGTAGTAAGGTTAAAATTGATTTAGAAGATATTCAATATGAGATAGTTTTTTGGAATTACTCGGTGATTTGCTATGTAATTGGTGCTAATCCACCAATTCATGTCATATATGGCTTTATTAGACGAATCTGGAAGAGTAGGGGTGTTGCTAGAGTTGCTATGATTAAGAAAGGTCTCTATATAGTTAGATTATTCACCATGAATAAAAGAGATGAGGTGTTAGCTAGTAGTATGATGTTTTTTGACACCACCCTTGATTGTTAAACCCTGGGAGCATGATACAGATTTTTACAAGGAGGATGTTGATGTGGTTCCTTCTTGGATCCACTTGAAGGTGGATTTCAAATACTGGAATGTGAGATGTTTGGAGAAATTTGTTGCTCAGACTGGAAAGTTTGTTAAGGTGGATCAGGCAACGGAGAGGCGTGAGAAGCTTCAGTTTGCAAGGGTTATGGTGGAAGTGAAAATACATCAGGAGTTTACTGATCAAATTTCTTTTATAAATGATAAGGGAGTGGATGTGGTTATTGATGTTAAGTATGAGTGGAAGCCAGTTTCATGCTCTAAATGTAAGAAATTAGGACATGGGGTAGAGGAATGTAGATGGAGACAGGATAAACAAATATGGAAGCCCAAAGCCCCTGCTCTAGTCCAAGAGAAAGTGACTGAAAAACCTGCTGATAATACTGAGTTTCAAGTGGCAAAATCAATGAGCAAAATAGTAGAGTCACCAATAGCTTCTACTGTGATTAAAAACTCTTTTGATGATTTGGGAGGATTGGAAATTGAAGGAATAATGATTGGAGATGTTCCTTGTGCACATGATGCAGACAAAGAAATGGGGAGAGGGACCTCTCCCAATGACCATGGATAAAGTCCTATGTTGGAATGTTCGAGGGATAACTAGTATACAGAAGCAAAATGATGTGAAGAAGATGCTTAACACAAGATCCCTTGGACTTGTTAGTCTCATTGTGACTAAGGTGAAAGTGAATAAAATGAGTTTGATGTATCAAAACCTGTTTCCTAGCTGGTGTTTTAGTTGCAATTCTTCAGCTCATCCTGGTGGAACAATTGTTATGGCTTGGAATGCATTGGATTTCCATGTTGACATAATGATAATTACTGATAAACTTATGCACTGTCATGTTAAAACAACTAGTTGCAGTCATGAGTTTGCCTGCACCTTTGTTTATGCTCACAATTATGCTAAACAAAGGGAAGTTCTCTGGAGGGATTTGGAGTTTATTGCTCAAAATACCAGAGGTCCTTGGGTTGCTATGGGTGACTACAATTGTATTCAGAATAGAGATGAAAGGATTGGGTCTGTAGTTAGAGATGGTGAGATGCTTGATTTTAGAAGATGCATTAGTAATTGTTAATTAGAAGATCTGAAGTCCACAGTAAATTTCTACACATGGAAAAATAAACAATTTGGAGATAAAATAGTTTCTTGTAAGTTGGATAGGATTCCATGTAACGAGAAATGGTGTGAGATGTACCCTGCTTCTAAAACCTCGTTTATGCATGAAGGCTTATTTGATCACTCACCAATGATGCTGTCTGTCTTTACTGAGAGAGGAGGTGGTAGAACCTCTTTCAAGTACTATAAAATCTGGAGTCATGCTCCAGAGTTTCAGGCTAGAGTAAATGAGTGATGGGAGAGTAGAATAACTGGTACAACAATGTACAATGTGGTTCAGAAACTCAAGAAAATGAAGCAGGTTTTAAAATTGATCAATAAAAATGGCTTTTCAGAAATTCAAGATGCAAAAGCTTATGAGAAGCTGCTTAATTGTCAAGAGCATTTAAGGCATGATCCTGGTGATATCGAGAAAGAAGTCAAGCCTGCTGATGAGTACAAGAAAGTTCATGAATGTTATATGTCTAATTTGAGACAAAAAGTAAAACTCTCATGGACTTAACATGGTGACGAGAATTTAAGCTTGTTTCATAAAGCTATTAGGCAGAGAAGATTGCAAAACAATATGTATGGTATACATGACATGAATGGTGTTTGGGTGGAGGGTAACAAGGTGGAAGATGCTTTTATCACCTATTATACTCATTTGTTACGCACTGCTAAGGTGAGAAGTAGTAGTGTGTGTGAGAAAATATTGTCCAAGGCCCTGTTCTTAATGCTGATCACCATGAGATGCTGTTGAGGCCAGTTAGTGACAATGAAATTTGTAATGCATTATTCTCAATCCCAGGAGACAAGTCACCAGGTCCGAATGGATTTGGGACCCATTTCTTCAGAGGGACTTGGTCTACTATAGGCCCAGACATCATTGTTGCCATCAAGGATTTCTTTAATTCTGGTAAGCTCTTTAAAGAACTGAACACTACCATTTTAACTTTAATTCCTAAAGTTAAATGCCCTAGTAGTGTCACTGAATTTAGACCTATTGCTTATTGCAATACTATGTATAAATGTATTACAAAAGTCATGTGTGCTAGATTAAAATTGATTCTTCCTGTCATCATTGCTGAGAACCAAGGAGCCTTCATTCAGGGGAGGTTTATTGGTCATAATATCATGATTGACCAGGATTTGGTTAGGAATTATGGTAGAAAGAGTACAAGTCCAGGTTGCATTATGAAAATGGATATGAAAAAGGCCTATGACTCAATAAACTGGAATTTTCTTGCTGAAATGTTAAGAGGTCTTATCTTAGGAAATTCATTGATCTCATTCTTGAGTGTGTGTGCTCTCCTAGATTTACTTTGATGATTAATGGCCAATGTTGTGGCTTTTTTGAAGGCAAGAGAGGTCTCAGACAAGGGGATCCTATCTCCCCCTTGTTATTTGTAATGTGCATGGAGTATTTGAGTAGTACTCGAAAGGTGGTGGGGGATAAAACTCAATTTAAATTCCACCTTAGATGCTCTGGAGTTAGATTGAATCATCTTTGTTTTGCTAATGACATTATACTCTGTAGTATAGGAGATTTTGTTTCTGTTTATTCTCTTCTCCAAGGATTTAAACAGTTCTATGAGGTTTCAGGCCTTGAAGTCAATGAAAATAAAAGTAAAATGTACACCTCTAGTATGAAACAAGATGTGATACAAAGATTGGTGAATGTAATTGGTTTTAAAGTGGGCTCTTTCCCCTTTAAATATCTTGGTGTGCCAATCAGTTATAAAAAATTTTCAGTGAAGGATTTCATGAACCTAGTTGAGAAGATTACTGCAAGAATATGGAGCTGGAGCAGTAGAAATCTAGCTTATCAGGGCAGACTAGTGCTGGTGAACTCAGTGCTTTTAAGCATCCAAGTCTACTGGTCAGAGGTGTTTATTATCCATAGGAAACTGCTCCAATGAAGTGGAGAGTATATGTAGAGCTTTCCTTTGGACTGGAGATTACTATAGTAGAAAACCAGGTTATGTTGCATGGCCTAAGGTATGTTTGCCTAAGTATGCCGGTGGCCTTGGTATTATGTAGATTAGTCACTAGAATACAGCTGCAATGGGGAGGTATGTATGGGCAGTTGCTTCAAAGAAAGACAACCTATGGATTAAATGGGTTAGTGAGCTTTATGTGAAGAATAACAATTGGTGGGATTACTAACCTCCAGTGGGGAGTAGTTGGTATTGGAAGAAGGTTTGTGAGGTAAAAGATATGTTAAAAGAGGGGATTTCAGAGAACACTATGAGGCAGATGAACCCCTATTATGTCAGCAAGGTCTACTCTATGCTGGTCGGGGCTCTTGATAGAGTTCAGTGGGATAAACAAGTATGGAATAGTATCTCTATTCCTAAGCACAAGTTCTTTACTTGGCTTGTAATGAAAGATAGACTTCAGACCAAAGCAAGGTTGTTCAAGATTGGTGTTAGTGATTCACCTACATGTCTCATTTGTGGTAGTTATGATGAAAGTCAAAATTATTTGATGCTCCAATGCAGTTATAGTCAGGCAATCTGGATGCAATTTAGACTGTGGATGCAAATAGGCAATATGTCAAGCACTATTACTGACGTGGTGAGATGGATTCAGGGGTGCAGAAGAAGCAAATTCAAGAAGAATGTGTATTTAGCTACCCTTGCTGCTGTTATATACAATATATGGAAAGTTAGGAATGAAGTGTACTGGGAGCAAAGGTAGTGGCTGTGCATAGAACTGTTAATAGTATACAAAGGTCTGTTATAGATAGAGTGTATAGTATAATACCTAAGAAAGTTTCAAAAGTTGGTAGAGAGTGGATGAGGCAAATCACTCTTCAAGTTTGTAATTAGTTATTCTAGCTTTGTTGGGGAGCATCCAACCTAGTTGGTTTGTCCCCTCAAAGTCTCGATGTTCGGTTGTAATGGTTTTGAGTTTACAATATATCTTTCTTAATTAGCAAAAAAAAAAAAAAAAATGCAACCATGACCGAACAAAAGCCCGTCGTAAAAACAACATAACCCGTCGCATAAAACAACATAACATATATATATATTCTTCTCAATGTGCATCACATCAAGATTATGCCTCAAGGAAAGTGTTCGCCAATATGCTAATTCAAAAAATATACTCTTCTTGTTCCAGCTATCACCTCTTTCTTTATGTGATATTGTAACCTTTAAATTAAGGTCTTTGGTCAACTTGATGCCTTCTAAGTCCTTGACTTGACTAAGAACATAATCTCCACTCAATGGCTTTGGAGCTAAAACATGCTTCTTATCATCACAAAAGCAATCTCCATCATTTCTCCATGGGTGATCAGAAGGAAGGAAACGATGATGGCACAAGTAACAACCCTTACCACCACATTGTATACAACAAGTTTCCTTATGACAACAAGGGCAATCAAATGTTCCTTCGTGCTCCACCCGGACAAGTTTGCATAGGCTGGGAAATCTTTGATGGTCCAAAGCAAAGCTGCATGGATTGTGAAATTATTCTTGGTGGAAGCATCATAAGTTTCAACACCTACTTCCCATAATTCCTTCAACTCTTCAATTAGCGGTTGCAAGTAGGTGTCTATTGCATCTCCTGGACCATCCGGGTCGGGAATGACTATATAGAGTATAAAGTTGGGTTGTTTCATGCACAAGTGGGGAGGAAGATTGTATGGAATGAGCAACACAGGCCATATGCTATATGAAGTTCTTGAATTGTTGTAAGCTTGGAAACCGTCACTTGCAAGACCAAGCCTAACATTTCTTGGCTCCACAGAAAAGGTAGAATGTAACTCATCAAAATCTTTCCATTCCTTTGAGTCCGCTACATGTCGTGCTATATTGGCATCGACTTTCCAATCACGATGCCAACTCATCAATGAAGCTGTCTTACTAGACATGAACAACCTTTGAAGCCTTGGTTTTAATGGAAAATACCTCAATATCTTAGTCGGAGTTTTCTTACCACTTTTCCCAACCTTAGGCTCTCCATTTCTTATGTCTTCCTTCCACCTAGATAGCTTATAAACTTTGGAATTCTCTAAACTTTCATCTTCCTTCCAGTACAACATGCAATGGTTTGGACATGCATCGATCTTTTGATATGACAAACCAAGGTCTTTAATCACCTTCTTAGCTTCAAAATATGAATCGGGCAAACAAGAACCTTGGGGAAGTAGTTATTCTTCATTAAATCCAACAACTTACTAAATAAATCATTACTCCAACCACCAAGACTCTTGAGGTGCAATAATTTCACCAATGCCGACAATTTTGAGCACTTTGAGCCTTCATATAATGGTTGCTCATTATCTTGAAGCAACTTATAAAATGCTTTTGCATAGTCATTTGGCTCATGGTCTTCCGTTCGATCGATATTAGGAAATATGTCACCCAACATCTCTCCTATATCATCATATTCATCATCATCTCCAACATCCAGTTCATTGTTATCATCATCCTCTTCGAAATCCACATCCATTAAACTTTCCCCATGAAAGTACCAAGTCATATACCCCTTATCTATTCCACAAATAATCAAATGATTGCTAACCGTCTTCCTATCATGATGAGAAGCATTCTTGCAACGAGTACATGGACATGAAATCACTTGAGAACCCCCCGCTTTGGTAAATGCATAAACTAAAAAACCCAAAATCCCATCTCTATATGCTTTGCTAAACCTATCATCACATTGCATCCATTCCCGTTCATTTGCTTTATTCATCCTATAACATTACTCACAATTCACAAAGTAAGTGTAAAAAATATAAAGTTATGGTTTTAAATGAACACCAAAATAGGACCATAACAACACTCCAACATAAAATTACACCATATAGTTCACAACAATATATATATATATATATATATATATATATATATATATATATATATATATATATATATATATATATATATATATATATATATATATATACATGTTTACGTAATCTTATAATTATAAGATCAAATTGCCTTTGAAACTTCATTAATGAAACCTTGTTCACCGATAATAAATGTATTCACCTAAATGGGGAAGGAAGGGGGTACGTCTTGGCTTAGTGCTGTAAAAAAAGGATTTCAGATCTCCTACTAAATTATCTCTGAAGAAAAACTGCGAAAGAAGAGAAGAATTTTCCAGAGAGGATGAATATGAAGGAAAGGTGATAGATTAATGCATGTTGTTTTATGAAAAGTGATAGAATTAACAAATTTCTATAACTATTATTCATATGTTAGGTATGACTTTTGGTGTTCACAAAAATCAGAGAAAAGAAGATGGATTTTCAGAAAACTGATAAGTGATAATCAACATTATGACGCTAATGTGAATAGCAATGAAAAACCAGCTAGCGTAAGTTTTTACTTATTCAAGGCACGACGAACTTCTTGAATTTTGACTCGAACTTTAAGTACTTGTGATTTGTATACTTTTGCATCAGTTAGCAGCATTGATAAATGATTCAGTTGGCGTTATAGCAACCAACACAACAGCTATCCAGCTTGCATATGCCCGAGATAAACCTAGGTTAGATTAGACTAACTTTATGATAACATATTTGACTCAAACAGTTTCAGTAACTGAGACTAAAGATCTCAGAGTAATTATACATCATATAGAGAATCAAGATCTCAGAGTAATTTCATTGAGTTTCAAGTACAACAATTACACAGGTATTTATACAACAAAGAGAACAACTACTGTAGCTAAGTTAACTCCAACTATTATAGCACTAGCCAACTATTTACACATAAGTAGGAAACTGAGATTAAATACAGTAACAAATAAACCACGTTTTTTGTTGGGCATATGGTGTCATATGGGGCTCAATGTGTGTGTATGGTGTGGAGATGAGGTTGCGTGAAGCTCGTTCGACATCAAACAGCTGATTTGCAGGCCCGCCCGATTGGGCAGGGTCGACCGTGTTGGCAGAGGCGTGGAAGCAATGGCGCCCGATCGGGCAAAGAACCGAACTACCGGGCGAGCGCCGGGCGAAGGTCGCCCGATCGGACCCGAGTGCAAATCTTGTTTGGCAATATTGGCCGCCTGATCAGGCGGAGGTTATTTTCACTCGGAGGGGCGATTTTTTGACTTAAGTTGTAATTAGGTTTAACCTAATGCGTATTTAAGACTATTATTCATCATTATACTCAGATTTAAGAGAGGAAAAGCTAGAGAGAGATCTTCGAGAGCTTTTGTAACCTTCTTTTGAACAATCATCGATTCCTAGTGCATATTCGTGGTTTTTCTCCCAGTTCTTGGGTTTCCATGTTAAAATCCTCTTGTGTCTTTTATTGCTTTTGTTCTTTCGTTGTTCTAGTATTGTTTGATATTACTTGCTAGATTGCTATTCAATAGGACCTACAAGTGGTATCAAGAGCCAGGTTGGATTATTGTCTAGATCTAGAAGTGATTAACAATGGAGGATGCGAAGATTAGAATTGAGAAGTTTGATGGCACATATATTGGATATTGGAAGATGCAAATTGAAGACTTCCTATATCAGAAGAATCTGTATCAACCCTTGTCTGAGACGAAGCCTGCAGACATTGATGAGACAAAGTGGAAGGTACTCAATAGGCAAGCACTAGCGGTGGTGTGATTGACATTGGCTCGGACTGTGGCCTTCAATGTCAAGGATTTCAAAACAACGGCGGGATTGACCAAAGCTCTATCAGATATGTATGAAAAGCCATCGGCGATGAATAAGGTATATCTGATGCGCCATTTATTTGATTTAGAGATGGATAATGGTAGTTCTGCTGCTGAACATATTAATGAATTCAATTCAATAATAAGTCAATTATCTTCGGTAAATATTGTCTTTGATGATGAAGTGAAAGCCCTAATTTTGTTGTCCTCCTTACCTGTTGCTTGGGAAACTGTAGTAACTGTTGTTAGTAATTCTTCTGGTAAAGAAAAATTGGTTTATGATGTTGTCCGCGATCTGATTTTGAGTGAGAGTTTTCGAAGGAAGGAGAGTGGAGATTCATCTGGAGCATACAGTGCTGAGGGTAGAGGGAGGGGAAAAGGGAGGAACTTTCAGGGAAAATCAGAGTCAAGAGGGGGACGGAGTAAGTCAAAAGGCAGGGCTAGTGTTACTGGTTGGGGGTGTAGTAATGAAGGACATTTAAAGAGAGATTGTCCTAAGAGAGTGCATCAACAAACTTGATTTCGGGGTACGATTCCGATGCTTTGATGGTAAGCATGGATGATCCGGAAGAGTTGGTTGGGTGCTCGGGATCATGGGTCTTGGATTCGGGTTCTTCTCATCATTCCTCACCATGGAAGGAGTTGTTTCGGAATTTCAAATCCGTAAAACTTGAAGAGGTCCATCTTGCGGATGGCAAGGTAGTGGAAGTCATGGGAAAAGGTGATGTGAATGTGAAACTCACTCATGGTGGCTCGTTGGAGTTGAAGAATGTCAAGTTCATCCCAAAGTTGAAGAAAAGCTTGATATCGGTAGCCCAACTTGCTACATCGGGTTACAAGGTTGTGTTTGATGGTGGTTCTTGTAAGATTGTCAAGGGAGCTATGATCATAGCTCGTGGGACAAGGAGTGGAACACTTTACACCATGGGGAGCACAATAAAGGGGCCCGGGATTGGGATGAGAACTTCATGTAAGGTGTCGTTTGGTCGGAAAACTATCGATAGTGGGTCAAGGGATGAGAACCATGGTGAAGCGGTATCCCGGTGGCTAATAGACCATTAAGCGCACAAGGTGAAGGGTGGCACACAAGCATGTTGTACCGAAAATCCTAAGTGGAACAAAGGGTGTATTGTTCGAGTGGGAGCAATGTGAGTTTGTTTTTAGAACAATGAGAAGCTTCTTTGGCTTAGGTGGTAATTTGTTTTATTGAAGTTGGATGAGACTTCAATGTGCTTCTTTGGTTGGAGAGGAAGTGGTTATTTTCCTTATTTGTAAAGAAGGAATCTTCATTTGGTTGTGCTTGTCTCTAAGGTGATCCGACCTCCGAGGTAGGAGGGTGTGTAGGTTCATGGAGTGATGGTGCAATGTTTTTGGAGGTTAGTTGTTGAGAATCAAAGTTGGTGTAGACTTTGATGCTTTTGTATTGAAGTTGGTGCAAATTTCAATGTTATTTCCTTGGTGTAGAGGAGATGTGTTGTCATGGGGATGCTTGATGTATGCCATGCTTTGGACACGACTATACATTGTTTTTGCAGTGGGAGTTGTGTATAGGATGATGAATGGAAAGATGATGGTGTTATGAGGCGTTCTTCACTTACACATATCTCCAAGTGGGAGATTGTTGGACATATGGTGTCATATGGGGCTCAATGTGTGTGTATGGTGTGGAGATAAGGTTGCATGAAGCTCGTTCGGCGTCAGACAGTTGATTTGCAGGCCCGCCCGATCGGGCGGGGTCAACCGTGTTGCCAAAGGCGTGGAAGCAATGGTGCCCGAAGGAATCAGGCAGTCTCGCCCGATCAGGCGAAGTACCGAACTACCGGGCGAGCGACCGGGCTAAGGTCGCCCGATCGGGCCCGAGTGCAAATCTTGTTTGGCAATATTAGCCGCCCGATCGGGCGGAGGTTAAAATTCACGCGGAGGGGCGATATTCCGAGTTAAGTTGTAATTAGGTTTAACCTAATGCGTATTTAAGACTATTATTCATCATTATTCTCAGGTTTAAGAGAGGAAAAGCTAGAGAGATATCTTGGAGAGCTTTTGTAACTTTCTTTTGAACATTCATCGATTCCTAGTGCATATTCGTGGTTTTTCTCCCAGTTCTTGGGTTTCCACGTTAAAAGTTCTCTTGTGTCTTTTACTGCTTTCATTCTTTCGTTGTTCTAGTATTGTTTGCTATTACTTGCTAGACTGCTATTCAATAGCACCTAAATTCTTACATTATTACATGCAAAATACAGCAACAAGCTCAAGACCGATTCTAGACTTCTAATCATATGCATATTAATCGCACATTAAACGCACAAACAGAAAGTAACAAAATCAGATTTTAGGCACATTAATCGCACATTAATAGAAGCAAACGGTGTTTGTCAATTGAATTTGAAGTAGATCTCAATTGCAGCTGATTTTGGTTCTGACAATTCGAACAAAAAACAAGCAGTAATTCACCTTAAAAATAGATGAAAATCGAAAAATTAGGTCACAAAATATTGATTGAAAAGCGACTATTACAATCTCAATTTCAACAATTTAAAGAAGAAGTAATCAAAATTTCGCTGATTACAAAAGAAAAAGAAGAAGATTCCAGAAGAAATTTGTAGAAATTGTAAGAAAACCATGGCGAAAATTCAGCTTACTCGCAATTTAACAATGGCAAAGAGATAACAATCGAGTTAAATCGCGAAAATTCCTTACTCGAATGAAGAATAGCAATCCAATTAAATCCTAGGAGATGGCGAAAATTTCAGCTTTCTCCATTTTTGTCCAGTTGAAAGCTTAGCGAAGGAGATAACGAAGAGTTGAGCGCAGGAGTTTAAGGCTTTTCGAAGGAGTTTAATGATATTCTTTTTTCACGACGCAAGAGTTTGGGCTTACAATATGAGACACGGTTCAAAAATCAAAAGGGATTGGGCTTATAATTGAAAATTTTCACGACGGGCCTTAAAACTGTCCTAAATCCTTAGCATTAATCATAGGGTTTAAGGCCCGTCGTTAATAGGTTGTCGTTATTAAGCCTTATTTTAGTGGTGAAATCACGGATGATAATTTTTATGGATCTGCAGGCAATCATTAAGACTTTCCATGAGATTACGAAAACATAAAAGAATCAATGGATCTGCAGGACAATAAGAATATAAAAGTGAAGGAGAAAAAAAAGTGAATGCATGTAAAAGATCTGAAATGTTAATGGGTGAATAGTTTCAAACTTTTGGCATTTAGTCTCTCAATTTCATTTAAGCTACATGGAAACAAGCTTTCTTTTTATTAAGGAAAGAACAATAACAAACAAAAGCAGAGAGGCCCTACGAGTCCAAACTTATGTAAGAAGTACAAATCAACGACATAACTCCATGGAATTGAGACCCTTATGGTTAAAACCCCTAAGAACCGTTTTCTCCTCATAGTTTATTGAAGGATCTGCTACAATAGAAAAGGGATTAAGTGCAATTGATAGAATGGTTAACAATCATGAAGAAGACCCAAAGCCAACTGGATTCCACTGATGTAGGTAATTCTCAATCTCGTAGATTGTTACCCAATTTTGAGAAAGTTTAATCTAGTATATATGTATCACATGATCATTCAACAATAAAGATATACTTAGAATATGTTCAAGAACAATTTAACTACTGGGAATCTTCTACGGATTGTTATGTAGTGGGTGCCAAGTGCCAACCCCCCATTCCTTGTTATGGATGGTTTTATTACGAGGGTTTGGGCAAAAAAGGGTATAGATAAGGTGGTTACAATAAACAAATAAAGGAATCTTCATTGTTAGATTTTAGAATGTGGAACAACGTGATCATATTCTGTCTAAGAAACCTCTCATTGTGAAACCATAGAATCCAGACATGGCTCTTCAGAAGGAAGTGAAAGTTGTGCCAATATGGATACATTTACCAGTGTTAGATCTGAAGTATTTGGGGGGAAAGGTGTCTATTTAAACTTGTTGTTGGTATGGGAAAACCTTTAAAGTTAGATAAATCTATACTTAATGAAGATAGATTGATGTATGCTAGAGTAATTGTTGAATCTACTATGAATCAGGAGTTTCTTTATAAAATCATTTATGAAAATGAGAAAGGAGTTTTAATGGAACAAAGGTGGAGTATGAATGGAGACATATAAAATGCACTAAATGTACTGGTATTGGGCATTCAAGCCTGAGGAAGGGAAAAATAAGGTTGTCTATAAACAAGTTAATCCCCTCTATTAAACAATAATTGTAAAGCCTATGTTACCAAAACTAGCGTTGTGGCAATTTAGGGTCAGTACTTAAGGAATGGTGCTTTGTATATTTAGTTCTTGTATTCATAAGCTAATTCGGAAGCAAGTTTTAATTGAAAGTTATCTCTACTATTATACTATGCAAATATTAACTCAAAACAAGTAAAGCTAGGATATGCAAATCGGGCAAGTGCTAGGGGAATTCGGATCCACTCCTAAGCTAAACAATTGGAAAGATGGGAATGCTCCAACAACTACCAAGCAATGACTAAATGCAATAGAAGCTCAACAATTCATGATGCACTCCTAATTCCTAGATCTAATTCTCACTACAATCTAGCAATCACGAGCATGAATCCCAAATGAAATGTGACTGATGCAAATCATGCAGACATTCTCATGCCATACATGACCTACACTTCATGAGTATGCAATCACTAGGTTGATCACTCCTAAAACATACACAATCATGAATAATCTAACATTTAATCAATTTAATCACAAGATTGAAGTTACTTCATCTTCAAATTTATCCTATTACTCAACTTAGGGGCATCACTTTACCCCTAGCATGAAATCTACTCACTAACCATCATTATACTAGATTAAACAAGTTCGATAGAAAGCAAAATAGAATAAATCAAAATCCATGATCAAACAAGCAAACAAAGCTTTCAAGAGAAATTTACTATTTGATTGAAAAACAAAAGAAAATGACCAATAAATGAAGAACAGGTAAGATAAAGATATTAAGCTAGAAATTAAGCTACTAATTAGAGAAAACAAGAGAAATCAATAATCAAATGAAAGATCCCACTTTAATAGATGAGAAATCCATGTTCTACAAGCTAGATTGTAAATTGCTTACTCTTCAAGTTACTCTAAGAATTCTAATATCTCTAAATTAGTCTCTAGTGTAAAGTGTCTCCCTCTCTCTTAAAAGAATCTTTATATGTACACACTAAATTAATGAAGAAAAGAAAACACGAGCAACTCCACGTACGCGGAAAAGTGTTGACTGCGAGTAAAACTGCAGGCGCGGTTTACTCTAGGCTTCGTGCATAGTGTAAAGCTTGCAGGCATAGTACGTTCCATGATGCAAGCGTAGCTCAGCGACTGCAGGTGAAGCTCCAATATTGAGGGCGTAGTCATATTCACCTGTGGGCGCATTCAATCTTCTAAAAATGTGGCAAAACTTCCTGCCATGTTTAGGTGCGAGCTACTATCACGTAGTGAACAGTAGGGGTGGCAATGATGCGAGTCGAGTTCGAGTTTGAGCTAACTCGACTCGACTCGTTAGCATTTCGAGTCGAGTTTGAGTTGAGTCGAGCTCACTCGAGTCGAGTTTTGACCGAGCTTTGACCGAGTCGAGCATTGATCGAGTAGATTTCGAGTAGCTTGCAAGTGTCTCATGTTAAAAGCAACAATAAGGTGAAAAATGTTGAATTTAGGTATTTTGCTATTGATAATTGGGTGGTATTCGAGCTTCTCACGAGTTTTCGAGTCGAGTATCGATTTGCTCAACTTGACTCACCAGCATCTCGAGTCGAGCTCGAGTTCGATTCAAGCTCACTCGAGTCGAGCTTTGACCGAGTTTTGACCGAGTCGATCTCGAGTAGCTCGCGAGTTGTCTCGACTCATTGCCACCCCTAGTGAACAGGGATGCGAGAGCAGCTCCAAGACTGCGAGCACAGTCACATTCAGCTGCAGGCTTAGTCAATTTTCAAAAAAAAAGTGCCATGTTTCGGGTGCGGGCTCCTATCACGCAATGAAACAGGGCTGCGGGAACAACTAACTTGGGTGCGGGAGCAGATAACTTGGGTGCGGGAGCAGATAACGTGGGTCATTGTATTGGCTGGGGGCGCAACGCAAGTGAAGAGATGGAAATTGCATTTAGTTGTGGCTGCCTATAGCTGGTGCATAGTGCTGCTGCTGGTTAGCTTGATGTATTGTTAGCTGTGGTTTGAGTTGAGAAGTAGAGGGGGAAGTTTGCGCGCCAAACTTCTATACTTCAAACCCCGCAAAATACATACCTACATACATATGAAACAAAGCACGAGGGAAGAAAACGTGACGAATAGAATAAAGGGAAAAGATATAATATGACTAAAAACAACTAAAAGGGAATAACAATAGAAAGAATAAATGAAAATAAACTTAAAAATAACCCTAAAAGTGATATAAATTTCACTTATCAAACTCCCCCGAGCTAAGTTGTTGCTCGTCCTCTGGTAAAATGAGATAAAACACAAGAGAAGGAGAAATAAATTATTTAAGCAAGGTGAAAAAAGAAGTGATGATAATATACATTAACTCACTTTGTTAGGAATCACGGTTGATTTAGCGTAGACAACAAGCCATTTAAACCTCAAAATCTCTAATGAAGACGAGTAATGCTTTCGTAAGGGTTTTCGAAGAGATTAACCCATAACTCTTAGGGAGGGTGGAAGAAGAAAGAAACTCAAGGCAAGAGTAAAATAACAAACAAAAATATTAAAGTAAAATATTCACACAAAACTAAAACAATGTGATGAACCAATTATTGGAGGGTCAAGTCAATGAAACTCTACACCTTCCTAGACTAAGTCGAGAAGCACTAAGAAAGTGCACAACCCCGTCTACCAAGTGTTGATGAAAAAGCACATTATACCAAAGTGAGAAGTCAAACAAGCACCGCATCCACCTTCATTCTCAACCAACAAACCACGCTTCCTTTAAGTAGTTTCAAATACAACCCTTAGCTAGTTTCTCTAGACTCCTTAAGAGAGTAAGAAAAGTAAATAATTAAGGACAATAGAAGTGTCACTCAACATTTTGGCACAACATGGTCACTCAATAGACTTGCTCTTAATCTCCCACCACCAACATTAGACTCAATCCTCTAGGGTTGGGAGACTATTTTTTGGGATGTAATGATAGGCTAGGGACAAGGTGTGGAAGAATTCGGCTATTTGGTGCTATACCTGTTGTAGCCTAACATCTACGGCTCCCTTAACGATACATGGGTTCATCAGAGCCGTACACGTGTCACCTTATTTAAAATGAAAAGAAGGCTTAATCTCTGGGCTATACTCAGTTGGGGTAAAAGGATTGAATTTCTGGCCCAACAGTCAGAATCCAGTACTACCAGGTGGCTGAAGGAGAGTGGTTAATAGACTTTCACCAGTCCTGGTCTGCCACGTGTCATGATCTGATTCCCCAGCCAATCAGAAGCCACTATTCTAGGGCTGATTTTAAGGATAGCTGTCAACTTGCTATCACTATAAATACCCCTGAAATCAGGAGAAACATTCATTCAATGCAAACAGTGTAAAGTTACTCTGATAAAATACTCTCTCTCTCTTTCTCTCTCTATCTCTACTTTCTCTCACTACTCCTGATATCTGACTTAAGCATCGGAGGGGGAACCACCACCCAAACCTCCAGGGTGGGTCCCTTTTGCAGGTTCGGGAGCAGAGCCCAAACCCAGGGACTAAGCGGATTCAGACATCGTTGCACAAGTCTCCAGCTGAAGAACACTCAAGACACTAATTTACTTGCTCGACAAGGAAGCTAAGCCTACAGCTTACTTGTTGGACAAGTGGTTAAAACATTTGGCGCCGTCTGTGGGGAGACGCAACGATGACTGATTGTCAATCATCCAACATTGCCAGGAATCGAAGCCTTCAAGTTAATGTCGAAGATACGGTGGAGCATGAAAGACCACCTCGAGGAAGAGATAGACCTCCATCAATTGTCAATGTTCCTGGACCAAGCCAGCAACCGGTCATCCAAGTGAATCTAGATCGTCCAGTGACTGCCGCCCACCTGGAGAATGTTCTGAATGACTTTCAGACTAAGATGGCAACGGTCGTCCAGGAACAGATTAAAAGCAATATGTTGTTTTTTCATCATAACCCGGAGCCAGCTGCTAACAATCCACTTCCTCCTAGGGGACGTTCCCAAGTAGATCGACCAGGCCCTAGTCGACCTGTTCGTCAGGAACTCTCTAGGAGGACGGCAAGAGGAAAGCAGCCAGAGGATAATGATCAGCGAAGAAAGATGGACTGGAACCTAGTGGTGAGGACCCAGGACCATGTTCGTCCAAGCGGACACCGAATGGAAACAGATGCCAGAGAATATCTAGAAGCAAAGAAAGCTGCTGTATTACAACGATCAGCGACAGGATCTACACCATACCTGAGAGACCCTCCTTTGAGGTTGTCGTCCAGAGGGGAGGGACGAAGTTTAAGTCACTCTCTTGTTCATCCACGTCAGGAGAAGACGGTGGCTCAACCCATGGTCTATAGGCGTCCAGTGCCTGCAAACACGTCATCTGATCCGGTTTTAAAGGAATATCGTAAGGAGTACATACCCATTGAGGGACAGATGGGAGCCCTCCAGATTAACTGGCCCACTCCATTCTCGGCTAGGATAATGGAGGCGCCCCCCTTCCCAAAGGTTAAACTCCCTACTATAGAACCTTTTGATGGAACAACAGATCCCGATGATCACTTATCTGCTTACAAACATCAGATGTACGTCCAAGGAGTAGATGATGCTACTTGGTGCAAGAACTTCCCAACAACCTTGAAGGGAGTTGCTCAGAAATGGTTTAACAATCTTCCCCCCAATTCAGTCAACAATTTTACTGAACTCAGTTTCTTATTTACTAGTCACTTTGTTGCCAACAAGCAAGAACAGAAAACAAGCATGCACCTAGGCAAGGTCGTCTAGGGACCTAAGGAGGCTCTTAGAAGTTTCGTTAAGAGATTCAACCTGGAAGCCCTTCAGATCCAAGATCTTAATGCTGGAGTGGCCTTCGACGCCTTCATCAGGGGTCTAAGGCCAGGAAGTTTCAAGTTTGATCTTGTTAAAAAGAAAATCTCCACTCTTTCTGAGGCTTTGAGGGAAGCTGAAGCGTTTATCCACGCTACCGAAGTGTGTGCTGAAGCAAAGCATTCCAAGTCTAAGAAGCCTGAAGAGGTTGCTCAGCCAAGGAAGAGCAACCCCAAGAAGGCCGAGACTTGGGCTATAACCTCCACCACCACTTCGTCCAGAAGGAGCAAGAGAAAGGAGGCTGAGCCACCCTCATCCAATCCTATTGAGTTTAACAAGGACCAATTCTCCATTCTCATGGAGATTAAGGACCAGTATAAGTTGAAGGCCCCAACGGAGATGAAAACCCCTTATAGAAATAGGGATAAGAGCAAGTATTGCCACTTCCACAAAGATTGCGGTCACGAAACTAATGAATGTAAGCACCTTAAGAAGGCTTTGGAGGAACTAGCTCAAAAGGGAAAGATGAACTCCTATATGCCTCAAGGGGGAAGGAAGTTTCAGAGGAATGATGATTGGCATAATAAGAAGAAGGAGAGTGCAAGCACAGACGAAGATGTTGTTCTTGTAATCTCAGAAGGATTTGCTGCCGGAGGACCAACCAATAGAGGACACAAAAACTACCTTAGGGAGCTTGGCCAAGTTTTGTTAGCTGATCAGACAAAGGCTGAGCCCTTCCCAAGGGTGGTAGTTAGTGAGCAAGATCGGGGCAGGTTGAGGACTCCCCATGATGATCCTTTGGTTGTAGAAATGAAAATAGCAAACTTGAGAGTAAGAAGGATTCTGATCGACACCGGAAGCTCGACGGATATCATTAGCGCTGATTGCTTGTCCAGACTAAAGTTTAATGAGAAGAACTTAGTTCCCGTTCACCATCCCATCATAGGGTTTGGGGGAGGAGTCATCCATCCAATAGGAACTGTTACTTTGCCCGTTCGAATGAGGGAAAAGGATGCCGCTCGAACTCTGTTTATCAAGTTCTTGGTGGTCCGAGATTTGACAGCCTACAATGTCATTCTTGGACGACCAACTCTGAACCATGTCAAAGCAGTATTAGTAACTCACCTGATGTTGATGAAGTATGAGTGTGATGATGGCAAGATTGGCTCCTTATATGGAGACCAGCAGGAGGCAAGGGAATGTTATCTGACTACCCTCAAGCCGTCATCATGGAAGATATGCAATGAAGATCAGACGAAGGTTGCTGGTGAAAGGAAAACGTCTGAAATGGAGAAAGATAAGCAAGACCAGACGAACGTCGCTGGCGAAAGGAAAACGTCCGAGATTGTGAAGGACCCTGTATATTGTAATAGCTTTGCTTATGTTACTAGGTTAGGGGTGAGTTGCAAAAGTTGTATTGCTTACTTTGCTTCAACATATGTGTTACCAGTTCTACTTTTTTTATGCTTTGTTACTATTTTTTCTTTTAGTCCTTCTGGTCCCCAGATCACTATGAAATATAAGTATCTGTTTAGAGGTGTTGCTTCTCCTACTTCCGTACCATTAATTAAACATTAGACGACTAAGAAGGTGAGGGAGTGGATAACCGAAGAAAGTGGGGAGCATGGTGTTAGGAAGATTGATGAGTCCACCTGTCCGATCACAAGGGGTGATGTGATTGTTGAAAAAATGGATGGTGTATTGCATAACCTATTGTTGCTCAGATGAGATGTGAGGAAGAATATGTGGTATCTACATCAAGCATTATCCCTGAAGCTCTTGAAGCAGATGTTATTTTAGTCAACTATCCAACGGGAAGAGAACGAGGCAGTGTTCATTGCGTTACATTTGACTTGCCTGCTGAGATAATGTCAAATGAAAAATTTTATCAAAATTCGAAGAATATAAGTATTTATTTAGCTATTACCTGGTTGGTTTTTTAAGGGTTACTTGTAAAGTATAATGGGGTTGCTCATTATGTTTGCATGGGGTTCCTTATTATGTTTGTACGAAAAATGAGTTACTTATTGATTTTTTTGGTGTTACTCTTATTCATGTTATAGGGTTACTTTTTTATTTTTTGAAGGGTTACTTTTAAAGTTTTGAAGGGTTACTTTTAAAGTTTTGAAGGAGTTCTTTGGTTAAGTTTAATAGAGTTACCTCTACAATGTGTATGGGGTTACTTGTTCAGTTTTTAGAGGTTACTTGTTCATCTTTATAATGTTTTAAATTCTGAAACCTAAATGAGTTAAATAATTGATGCAACACCCGACCCATCCGAAGTCGAGTATATCGTCACCAATGCGCATCCAGGGCCAACAATTGTCCTCAATAACCAATACAAGTTCTTCCGACGCATTTTTGTCCTCACTCATGCCCACCCCGAGAAATTTCACAGGAGGTCACCCATCCCTGGACTACTCTCAGCCAAGCATGCTTAACAGGGGGATAACTAAGGAAATGAGCTCCCTAAAAAAAGATGCATCTTGTTGGAATGAGTAGCCTGCTAAATCTCTTTAAAACAATCATGAGGGGTATGACAATTGAAGTGAATTCTTGTGTTACATGATATCATTTTTACAGGGTTACTTGTCAAGGCTTGATGAGGTTACTTTTTGTCATTGTTATGGTTACCTATGAATCTAAGAAGCTGTAACTATTTTGAAATATTTTAATTTTGATTTACTTATTGAATATTAAGGGGTTACTTTGGCTCGTGTTACCGGGATACTGTTTTAGTTTTATAGGACTTATTATTTTTGAAGGAGTTTTGTGGTTAAGTTTAGAAGGGTTACTTGTATAGTTTGTATGCGATGACTTGTTTACGTGGCGGGGGTTACTCATTAACTATTTAATGTTTTACTTGTTGAGTATTTAGGGGTACTTGTTCTATTTTGAATGGGTTACTTTTTATGTCCTTATGTGGTTACCTTTTCTATCTATAAGGGTTACTTTTGAATTTTTAGTTGGGGTTACTTATATTATTTTTAATTTGCTTTTTCTGGATCTTCAAGAGTGGTATCTACTCCTGAAGAGGGATATTAAACTTCTCTGATATCAAAGTGAGAAGCATGTGGGGGTGTAAGCCAAACAGAAGCTGGTGGCAGTCAACGACCAATGTATGAGAAGGGTCTTTCTCCTGTTATGTCGCAGTTGGATCTTGCATTGATCCAAAATTCTGGGAGCAAATTGATCGTCTTGTGCTCTAGAACATGACAATGAAGTAGTTGGAGAAAGATATGCCATCTTTTGAGGTTTTTTCCACATCTGATATCAATTTAGGATCTAAGCCTGTCATGGAGGTTTAAATGGACGAGCTTTTCAAAGAGTGATGGATGTGGCTCTGACACTATAAGAAAAACCCGGTTTAGCGACTGATTTTTGCGACTAACATTGAAGTTAGTCACTAAAAATAAGTTTAGCAATTGATGGAGGTTAGTAGTTGCTAATTTGCGACTGAACAAGAGGTGGTTTCTAAGTAGTCGCAAAATTGCGACTGTATAGTTTTTTGGCGACTGAAAAGCGGTTGCTATTATTTTAGCAACTAACCTTTATTATTTAGATACTATCACTGTAGTCGCAAATGATACATTTTAGATCAATAAAAAACATTCCCTCCCATCTCAAATCACACGCTACACTTTTAGGCCCTGTTCTTTTGGACTTATTTTCAGCAAAAATAAGTAAAAATAAGTTCAGTTCAGCAAAAATAAGTTCAGTTCAGCAAAAATAAGTAAAAATAAGTTCAGTTCAGCAAAAATAAGTAAAAATAAGTTCAGTTCAAGAAAAATAAGTAAAAATAAGTTCGGTTCAAAGAAAAATAAGTTCGGTTCAAGAAAAATAAGTACGATCTTATCTAATGTTGTAATTATTATTTTTATTTTCAATATTACTATTAATATTGTTATTATTATTAATATTATAATTATAATAATGATCAATTTCTATTTTTTATTTTTTATTTTTTTTACTTTCTTTATTTTTTTTATTTTTTTTTATTTTTTTTATTTTTTTTGTTTTTTAATTTCTTTTATTTTTTTATTTTTTTATTTTTTTATTTTTTATTTTTTTAATTCTTTTATTCTTTTATTTTTTTATTTTTTTATTTTTTTATTTTTTATTTATTATTATTATTTATTATTTATTATTATTATTATTATTTATTATTTATTATTTATTATTTATTATTTATTATTTATTATTTATTATTTATTATTATTTATTATTTATTATTTATTATTTATTATTTATTATTATTACTATTATTTATTATTATTATTATTATTATTATTATTTATTATTTATTATTTATTATTTATTATTTATTATTTATTATTTATTATTTATTATTTATTATTTATTATTTATTATTTATTATTTATTATTTATTATTCATTATTTATTATTTATTATTATTTATTATTTATTATTTATTATTTATTATTTATTATTTATTATTTATTATATATTATTTATTATTTATTATTATTACCATTATTTATTATTATTATTATTATTATTATTATTATTATTATTATTTATTATTATTATTATTTATTATTATTATTATTTATTATTTATTATTTATTATTTATTATATTTATTATTTATTATTTATTATTATTTATTATTTATTATTTATTATTATTTATTATTATTATTTATTATTTATTATTATAAAATAATAAAAAAATAATAATAATAAGTATTGATAATATTATGTTAATATTTATTGACTATTATAATAATGAGTATTGATAATATTATGTTAATACAGTTTAGTTCAGCAAAAATAAGTTCAGTTTAGCCAAAATAAGTTCAGTTCAGCAAAAATAAGTAAAAATAAGTTCAGTTCAGCAAAAATAAGTAAAAATAAGTTCAGTTCAGCAAAAATAAGTTCAGTTCAGCAAAAATAAGTAAAAATAAGTTCAGTTCAACAAAAATAAGTTCAGTTCAGCAAAAATAAAATAAGTTCAGTTCAGTTCAGCCAAAATAAGTTCAAAAGAACAGGGCCTTACTAAAATGAAAAAGAAAATCATAGGCTACTCCTTATACTCCCACCAAAACGCAAACCCTAAAGTGGCATCTCTCTCTTCGCATCCCTCTTGGCTGTTCCCTCCTCCTTATCCTGCCGCCTCCACCGTCTTCCTCTCGACGGAGCTTTGTGTCTCCTCGCCGCCACAAGCTAGCGGCGGTGCTGGTCCTATTTTCCCTATCCTCTATTCGTGCTCTGACACGCGATGGTGGTACTGTTCGATGCGGTTGCTCTGTCGGCCCTGCTCGTGCACGCCTGCCGCTCCATATCTGTTGTTGTTGGCCCGCGGTGCTGCTGCCGCCACTGTATTGTGGTGATGCCGCTTTATCGTAGCCGTTTTGAGGTGCCACACTTCTTCCTTATGTTTTATTATGTATCTAATTAGGGCTAGATTGAATTGGGAATTGATTGTTGTTCTTGAATGTTGTTGTTGTCGTTGCTTTAATATCGTTGTCGATGATTGCTTAGTGTTGATGATGTTACTGTTGCTGTTGTTGTTGTAGAATTACTGTTGTTGTTGTTGTTAATAAGTTTCAGAGATTAAATTTTGTCATTTTCGTGGCTGGTAGTACAGCTCACTTTGACAGTAGCTTAGAGAGGTCAAATGTTGTCCGTTTTGGCTCCGTAACCACTTAAATCGAAGCTCTACAGGTCTACTATATAATGGTTCTAACATTGAGCTGTGGGTAGTTTTAGGAAGTTAGTTGTGAACTTTTTAGTACCGCCTGTCCAAAACCTGCGTATTTAGTGTTTTATTATTGTTAGTGTGTTGCAAGTGTTGTTGCTATGGCTGTCATTGAGGTTATTGCTGCTGTAATTGCAAATTACAATTGTTATGCTGGTGGTTGTTGAGTTAGTATGGCAATATAGTTATATTCTCATATTCAAAGTGATGAATGAGTAGAAGTTTGAAACATGTTTTTATCAATATTAATTGTTAGAATTAGAGCTTCTTATAAAAAGTTGATTTTAGTATGGTGTTATGATGACATGATGTTGTAAGGATGGATTTATGCATTACATGGGAGTTAAAACTGATGTTCAATTAGTGGAAATTGCAAATACAAGTTTAAGATGGTGTTAGTAGCATAGAAAAAAAACGCGGTCGCGGTCGCGTTCGCGGTAACGGTCGCGTTTTCGCGGAAACGGCTCGTAACGGTGAAATAGAACGTTTCGCGGCCGGCGCGGTGTGAATTTTTTCAAAAATTTCACATGGATGTCCATTTAAGCTTGTTTTTTCCTTTTACTTATTTTTTACACTATAGTATGTCCAAAACTATTATTATTATTATTATTATTATTATTATTATTATTATTATTATTATTATTATTATTAAGTATTGGAGGTCATTTAGGAACATTCTACATTAGAATAACTCAATTTAGAAAAAGAGCAATTAAAAATAGGCCACACAAAAAACAATTAGCAAGAAAAAGGAAAAAGAAGAGTGATTTAGAAATAGGTGTTACGTTTTCCAAAAGAAAAAAAGAAAAAAGAAATAGGCAGTTTACGTTTTCCAAAAGAAAAAAAGAAAAAAAGAAATAGGCAGTTACGCTTTCCAAAAGAAAAAAAAAAGAAAAAAGAAATAGGCAGTCACGTGACATGACTTTATGTGGCTTCAAAATTCCTGGTCAAGTTGTACTTGACATAGATTAAAAATAAAAGAAAATAAAAGAAAGAGAGAGAGAAGAATGAAGATCGACATTACGTTAGACGGTTAGAGAAGATTGACAAGAGCAAGAAGCTAACCTGAGTAACTGCCGCCGACTATGGAAGCGACGCCGCCAAGAGCAGTCGGAAGTATTTCGCCGGCATTCTTAGCCATGACCGGCGAGAAGCGGCCGTTTATTGCCTCCCCCACTCAGATTAGGGTTTTTTTAATTAGGGTTTCAATTTAGGGTTCAATTCGAAACAATTTCTTGAAATTAACTGAGGGGTTTTGCTAGATTTAAAATTGAATTTTAATTCAGATCTAATTGATTTTTGGATTATATTTTTCTACTGGCTGTTTCTTCTCCTTTTCTATGCGGCCGTTTTACTTTGTCATCTTCTTCTTCCCTAGACCCCATCTGAAAATAACGGCCGTTATAGTCGGTGTAACGGGTCTCGAACGGCGTTACACCGTTCCGTAACGGCGTAACGCCGCGATTCTTGTGAATTAAAAAAAACCGTTCCGTAACGGGATATAACGGAACGCCATCTCACAAACCCGTTACAAAGCGGCCGTTCCGTAACGGAACGGCCGAGTTTTTCTTCCATGGTTAGTAGCAACTACATACAGTTTCAAGTGATTTCTATATTAACTCTTATTAAATTTTCAAAGAAGATTTGATTCCAAATGAATGTTGCATTGTGTTTTAGTCATTCTATGCTTAACTGTTGCAAGTTCAATTTCTAAAGGATTTATGAGGTTTTGATGAAAAAACAAGACTTATTATCAGAGAGAACTTATGAGCTTTAAGGCTCGGAGAAACAACAAAATAGTTTCATGCTTACTTATTCCGGTAAAAAGTATTCCCTACCAAATGATTGAAGGGGGTAATGAAGAGTTTGTATGCTGTCTAGATTCTTGAATAAGTATATTTTCAACTTTACTATGTTGTGTTATAGAGCATGATCCACATTAGATTTTTGGACCTATTTCAAGTATATATGGAAATGTATAGTGTTGATTCGGATTAAGGTATATGATATGAATTACAATGATATTGGATGAGTTGACTAGTGTGCAATCGTGGAATCTCTGAGAATATTGACAAACTCTAATGCTACTCCAAATCTGCTAAGCAGAAGATCGATGAGCAGAAAATCCCATTTTCTAAGGTCATTAAGCTCTCTAAATTGAAGAAAGATTACAAGGTTGAGGATTCATGTCGATTTTTCGGCGATAAAGAATGCGATTGTGGAGGAGGCGGAGGTTATTATCTGAACAACCTGTAAGTATTTCCAATTTCACTCGACTTGCTATTTGTTGTGTAAATCATGAATTGTAAAACTGAGTTGCAAATTGGGGTTCAATTACAACTATCTTTCCCCAACATTGATGCTTGCACAATCTAATTTCTTTCTAAGCCATTTTCTGTTCTTGGGTTCTGCTGTTTTTGCTTGAATTTGAGACTCCCATCTTGTAAATTCCGTCTAGTTCCCGAAATGCAAGGCAAATCAATTAGGCAATTCAAATCTAATTTTTATTTTGCTACCTTCTGAAAATCATAATTTTTGTGAAGAATTAACAAGATAAGTTCTAGATCTTTGCTTTTTTTGTGGTTTAGTTTTCCTATTTAATAGTATATTATGTAATAAATCAGTTTTTTTTGGGTAACTCACTAGTGTTACAGGTTTTAGATACAAGGAAGAAGTTTTATGATTGATTTATATTGTTAATTACTTACCGATTTTTAGTTTCATCGTGAAAGCTTAGAATTTTCTCTTGTATTTTGGGAACTCTGTGGGTAAATGTTGGCCTTGAAATGATTTGTGGCTTAGATCTAAATAGCATCAAGTTTACTCGTTCAATTCGTAAGGTTGCATTAAATTTTTATTTTTTTATATCATGATTTGTGGCTTAGATCTAAATTGTATCAAGAATGCTTGGTTCGTCCTCATGTATGAGTGTTTCTAATGTTCCATAAACTTTACAGTTTTTTGCTTCTTCAATTGAGCTTGCAATTTTTTTCTTTTCCAGGTTTGGTTCTCATATATATGAAGACACAAGTTTCACTTACAACAATGTAATTATTTCATTGTGTACTCAAAAGTTATATTTACTTACACTTGTGAATATCTAATACTTTGTATAATGTAGAATTTTACCATTTTCTAATTTATATTTGATGGATGAAATTTTTATGTTATTTATATATAATTTTCTGATTCTTTGTTAAGTAATTTTGGTACTATTGATTGGTAGTATAATCAATCAAGTAAGTTGTACTGTATTATTAATTTGAATGAAATCAACAATAATTTTTTGTTGTTGATTTCATTTTTTATTAATTTTTTTTTGGTATTTTGCGACTACCACGGTAGTAGTCGCTAATATGCATGTTTGAGTCGCTAAATTTGGTCTCCACCTCCTAGTTGGTCTCTTATGAGTTAGTCGCTAAGTAGTTGCCACAACTAACCCAAAATCAGTTGCTAAAATCATTTTGCTACTCGCCTTTTAGCGACCAACTATTAATTGGTCTCCGGCGGTTGCTAACTCAATTCAGCGACCAATTTACCTGTTTTAGCGACTCCTTAGGTCGGTCGCTAAATCCGGCTTTTCTTGTAGTGTGATTGATGACTTGGAAGGTTTTGGGGCTAAAGTAAATGAAGTTTAATTTGAAAGGATTTAAATTGTGTCGACTTGGAGTTAAGCGACGTGGAGATAACTCCTCAAGTAAGAAATGAGGTTGATAATGCAGTAGCTGGTGCTAGAGTTTCCCAAGTAAGTGAACAACCTACTGGGGTTACTATTGCTCACTTAAAGGTTATTGAACCAGCTGTAGGTGAAGAGTTGAAGCTACTAGTACAACTAATGAGGTTACTAAATTAGTGAACAACTAACCAGTTATCGAAGGTACAACCTCTATTGGTTAATGAAGAACTTTATGGTGAACAAGTGATTGATGCTACAACCTGTAGAGTTACTATAACTGTTGGAGTTACTGGAACTCATGAAACCGGAGGCGATATGTTGTTCATTGTTGATCAGTCGAAGGTCACTGACTTTGTTATCGATGTTGCTAGTAAGCCTGAGTCTGTTCCTGTTATTGAAAATACTAATTGTAGTCAAGAAGAAACTGTTCCAGCAGTAGAGGCATCCAAGGTGGTTTAGAGGAAGGATGTTCCTAATTCTGTCGGTGCAAGCAAGCCTGCTGATTAGACTGGCAAGAAGGAGTAGTTGAGTATTTCGTAAAAGTGTTGCACGATGGGATCTGAGATCTTCGAGAGTCACTGAAGTTGAGAAGAAAAGGGATGGAAATGTCGGGAAGAAGAAGAGAGGAAGAAGAAGAGAGCAGCAGCTCAGAGAAGCATTCAAGGCATTTTTGAGGTGGTCACATTTGAGTCAATGGACCCCTTCTTATTGAAGCCACCATAAGCTAGTACGAAACGACGAGCAGTATGAAGGAATAAAGCAGTAGCTGCTTCAAAGGGCAAAGTAGGTGCACCTGCTTCAAAGGGAAGAGGTAGAGCAAAGAAGTAAGTAATGATAGCTTTTGTTTGTGGTTGTACTCCTAAGGAATCAAGGGCCATCTTGGAGAAGATATTTTCCGAAGGGCCTTCCTGTCATAATCCTAAGGAAACCAGCGCCATCTTGAAGGAGAATTTTTATGAAGGGCAAGGTCTTGAAACTCAGACAGTTGAGATTGATTATGAATTTCGCAAATCATTGTCGCCTATAAGACGTGATATGGATTCGGGTGAGCAAGGAGGTAATCAGCTGACTTTGGTTTCAAAGTTCATGTGAGGCAACATGAAGCTTCTTCAGGCAAATATGAGAGCTTTGAGGCTTCAAGTTACTGACTATTGGCTTGTACACGACAAGGATTTTTGTGCAGTATAATTTTTACTAGTTTAAACTTGGGTGTTGGTTTCTTTGCTCTCAACCGTGGTTCGAATAAAGATATCTGATGTGTATTTGGTTATTTATCAGGGAAGAACTTCTGCATTTCAACGATTTTATACGTTGCCAAGAAAGGACATGTTAACCTTGTGCCCTTTACAGCTCATCTCAAGTCGTGTGATCAACTGCTTTTTACTGTTGCTGAATGTAGGGGTGTTCACCGGTTCAGGACCCGACCGGACCTGACCGAAACCGGCTGGATCGGTGGACCGAATTCTAGGAAATTTTTGGACCTGGAATTTTTCCGGTCCGGTCCGGTTTTGGACCGGTTGGACCGAAATCTATGTTTTAAAAAAAAAAATCTTTCTTATTTGATTTAAACATATTTATAAATTAGATATATTAAAATTTAAAAAACCTTAATAACAATATTCCTAAAGGTAATAAATAGTAGGTTTCTAACTTTCTATCTTTTAAACTTTTTTAACATAAAATTTTTTTTTTACTAAAAAATCAGAAATTCTGGTCCATCGGTCCGGATCGGAATTTTTCGGGTTTGTACTGGACCGGACCGAAAACCCGGAATCGGTATTTTCTGTGGACCGAGGACCGGAACGGAATCTTTGGTCCGGTTCGGTCCAAATTCAGGTCCGGTCCAGATTTCGGTCCAAACCTGGTCTTTGCACAGCCCTAGCTGAATGTGACGGAGTCGCATATAAAGGATTACGAATATCCAAGATTCTTGTTTGTTTTTTCATACATGGTAAGTTTGTAGGTTACCTATTTGGTGTTACCTTTCTTGAATATTTGGGGTTACTTGTTCATATTTGTAGGGATTACTTTGTATTTTTTGCTGGGTTATTTGTTTATTTTTACAAAGTTTACATTTGTTATATTTTCACTTTTATAGATTATTATTTTCCGGATCAGGGGTTACTTTTCATTTATCTTTGGGGTTGCTGAACTATTTTTACCCTTTTTAAAAAAAAAAAATTAGCATGCTTTCAACTTGGTTTTGGTGGAAGGTTATTCATCACCACATCGACGTAAAATTTTTAATATGTGGGACATGTGGATTGATAATAAGATTCGTTCATGGGAGTTAATAGATTCATCTTGGGTAAAGTATTTCTTATATAAATATGCATCATTTCTTTTATTATATTAAAGTTGGAGAAGGAATTTATATATATATATATATATATATATATATATATATATATATATATATATATTCTAAATTGGCAGATTCTAATATCGGTTGTGCATCCTGATCACTTTTCATGTGTTGCAATCAATTTTAGAGGCCACACAATTGACTATATTGATAATAGGGTTTATTGGTTTCGGAACGAGGAAAAAAATTGTGATGAAGTTGTGTTTGATGAGCACATTACACCCTACTATACACTTGTTTAACATCTAGCTTGTTTTCATTTTTTTGTTATGCCTTCATGGATCTGTTGTGAATATGAAATCGTCTGAAACTTTAACTGTTTTTGTTTGTATTTCTGTAGAGAAGTTATATGTCCACATTTCTTGTGATGGAGAACCATGATTTTGAAGTTGCTATGAGGAACTTCAAGATTAGGCATATCCCTTTTACCTGGCAGACGATGTCTTCTAATGTTGACTATGGTGTGTTCATGTTGTATCACAGCTGCATGTATCAAGGTCGGAGCTCTAAATGTGAGGGCTTGAAGAAGGTAAGTGTTTACTATCCTTTCATGACTTCTTATATCTTACTGAAGTGGTTTTGTTTGCATTACTATATGATATGTCATGTGTTACTTAAATGTGAAGTATTGAATGTTTAAACTTATGTAAATTACAGGTGGTAGATAGGAGTTTTTAGAGTTTGGTTCTGGGTGTTACTAGGGTCACTGATTATAAGTATACGGGGTTACTTATGTAAATGAACATTATGACATGATAAGTTATTTAAAAAAAAAAGGTATTATTAAGGATAAAAATAACAATTTCAATGGAATTGGAGTAAGAGATATGTTATTACCTTAAAAAGAAGTGTAAGAGATCAAAAGGCTTTTCTATGTCTTTATAGTTACATATAGTCATAAGACTTTATTATGTTTACTTTGAAACATTAAATATTAAACTCTCACATTTCATTTCAAAGGTCATGTGTTTGATTCCTAGTAGATACACATTGTTAATATTTTTGAATGAGACCATACATGAACATGTGTATTAGAAGGTTGAGGGGAGACTGTTCCTATCAATGGAACACCTTCTAATATATTTGTATAGATATGTTTAGTTAACAATGATATGCTGACAAAGGAAGTCCTTTTACTTGAGAGGAGAATGTTATTATGTAAATTATTTTTTTTTACTGTAAAGATGAATAATCTTTCGACTGACCTTGCACATGGCCCTGGAAAGGAAAGGGGAATTGTAAGGAGAATCCTTTTCCAAGTGCCCCTCACTTGGTGGGATTTGAACCCCTCATCTTGAGGTCATGAGGTGGAATCCCCACCAAATCAGCCAAGTTTGGCACATTACTATGTAAACTCTCTGCACACAACCTCTTAATATTGAGTATATGTTTAGATATAATAAATAAAAAATACTTCACACATTTATGACATTGAATGCCATGTATAATGATATTTCAAAAACAATAATGCGTAATGTTAGCAAGATCTATCTTAAGGTGCTTGTTCTTCACCTTGCAAAAATAAGACCTGATCAGGTCCAATCAAATGAAAATATTAGAAGGTGAAATGAAGCTGATTAGGTCCAATCATGACTTACAAGTTAAGTTCAAATAATTTCAGGTGAAGAGAACACATGAAATTAGAGTTGATTAGGTCCAATAACATTTAATAAGTTATGTTCAAATAAGTTCAGGTGAGAAGAATGCACCATTAATATCTTCATCACTATGTTCTCCAAAGTAATGTATGTAGCCCGCTTAGTCTTTTTTTTTTAAATGTTCTTTTCTTAAGAACATATTAAGAATAGAGTTTTATAAGGCTATCACCCTACAATTATTTTCGCACACAATTCTTTCTCTTATATCATCTACTTTGTTTAATAATTAAAATTAATTTATAATGTTATTAGTCAACATTTCCAAAATTATTTGAAAAATTTGTTCAATCAACGCGTCCTACAAACTGCCGGCCACACCTATAATTACGCTTATGGTCACGCGCGTGAAAACATGCACTGTAAACACACATTTTGACCCGTTTGAAGAACGTGGCCTACTGTGGCCCTTTAATCTTTATAGCCTGCTACTATTTCTGGCTAAATGACAAGTTGAAAGGAAGAAACAAGTACAAATCCTTAGAAACAACTAGGGGTGGTAACGAGCCGAGCCAAGACCGAACATGGCCAGGCTCGGCTCGGCTCGAGAATGTGAGGGACCGAGCTCGGCTCGAGCTCGAAGCTCGTCGAGCTCGAAAATCCGGGCTCGGCTCGAGCTCGAAAAAAAAAAAATTTGGCTCGGCTCGAGGCTCGGCTCGAATTCGAATTTCGCGAACTGTTCGGCTCGAAAAAGCTCGAGAATGTTTCTAGTGCATTTTCAGCGCGCTATTTCCAATTTCCAGCTTTTTTACAATGAACTAAGCACATACTTTAAAGCTCGAAAGTCGAAAATTTTAGAATGAAAAAAATCGAAACACCATGCTCGCTGCTACAAATCAATCTTAGAATGAAAAAAATCGAAACACCATGCTCGCAAATTTCAGATAAAATCGAAAAACAAAACTAAACATCATGCTTGAAAGTCGAAAATTTCATATAAAATCGACAAGAAAACTAAAAAAAAAATGAAAAATACATATAATACCTGTCATCCTGCTCGCCGCTCACCGCTCGCTGCTCGCCGCTCACCGCTCGCTGCTCGCCGGTCGCTGTTCGCTGCTCGCCGCCGAGATCAACAACCCAGCTCGCCGCCGAAATCAACCACCTTGAACGGGACTACGGGAGAATGAGAGAATGGAGTTTTAGGGTTTTTCGATCCTTGAAGGCTCAGCTGGGAAGAATTAACGCTTCTTCTCCCAATTGGTATTTTGGTTTGTATGTTTTAGTTGGGTTTGGGGCTTTGGGCCGAAAATTTTAATTTGGTTTAAATTAAAATACAGCTGGCTTATTTGTTTGCAATCACATAGTGGGCCCTATCTGCAATCAATTACAGTGAGCTCAACCCACAATCAAATTATTGAAGTGGGCTTAAAACTGGCCTATATTTTTTAAAGTAAAAATCCATGTTGGATTAATAATCAATCTATAAAAAATTGTATTTTAAAAGTTTTCAAACATGTTTGCGAGCTTTCGAGCCGAACTCCACTAGGCTCAGGCTCGACTCGTTAAGGTCGCGAGCCGATCTCGAACTCGAGTCGAGCCCTCTCGAGCCGAGCTTTGACCGAGCTTTGACCGAGCCGAGCTCGAACAGTTTGCGAGCCACACAGGCTCATTAGCACCCCTAGAAACAACCAACTAATCAGTAACTCCTCCAAAAAAGTTTCACAAATAAATAACCTCCGAAAATGTCGAGCTCTAATATTTCACCATAATTGCAAGAATCTATAGATCATGATGAAATGTAAGCATCAATGCTTCAGCTCAGATTAAACTCGACACTGGTAACAAAATTCAGGTATACATTCTCCATAACAATGAAGTATAAGGTAATCTCTGATCATCTAAATTAGTGACCTCTAAATATGTTAATGAGTAACCTTGATTATGGAAATCAGTAACCCATAATTATGCTAAAAAGTAATCCTTCTGTATGATAACTAGTGACCCCTATATATAGGAGTCAATAACCTCAAAATATATTATTCGGTAACCACAATGCATTCTAACGAACCCCTTATAAGCTAAATCATTAATCCCTACCTATGATAGTCAGTAACTTTTAAATATCTAAACCTATAACCCTTGCTTAGGCTAATAAGTAATCCATAGGTATGATAATCAGTAACCCCTAAGTATACAAATCAGTAACTTCTAGGAACCCCTTATCATATGAATCAATAACCCTACTTGCGCTGATCAATAATCCATGCCTATAATAATTCGTAACCCCAACAATATCAAAATCAGTAACCTATAAATTTGTTAATCAGTAAACCTTGCTTAGGCTAATAAGTAATCCATGCTTATGATAATCAGTAACCCCTTCGTATATGAATTAGTAATTTCTAGATATTTAGGGGGTTATTTATTAAGTTTATCAGTATCCTTTGAATTTGTTTATCAGTAACTCTTGCTTAGGCTAATAAGTAATTCATGCATATGATAATCAGTAACACCTAAGTATATGAATTAGTAAGCTCTAGATATTTATGGGGATTACTTATTAAGTTTATCAGTATCCTCTGAATTTGTTAAGCAGGAACCCTTGCTTAGGCTAAAAAGCAGTCAATGCATATGATAATGGATTTTTTAACAAGAATAATACAAACTTTTGGCCGTTCTCTCGCAATAATACAAGCTTTTGATTATTTTTTAATAATACAAACTTTTGATCAAAATTCCTCCAGTAGGACAATACCGGTTGTTAACTTGTTGTAGGAGGTAACTAGCTGAGGTGGTTCAGGTGGGTGGGGGCTCGGGGAGGAGGGACAAAGAAGAAAGATCATTTTGTAATTTTTTTTGACTTGTTTTATCGGTTACAAGTCAACTTGACCTACTGGAGGAATTTTCATGTAAAGTTTGTATTATTAAAAAATAATCAAAAATTTGTATTATTGCGAGAGAACGGGCAAAAGTTTATATTATTGTAATTAAAGAATCCTATGATAATCAATAACCCCTAAGTATACGAATCAGTAACCTCTAGATATCTTAGTCAGTAACCATACATAATCTTAGGAACCCCACATATAAGAATCAGTAACCTCAAAATATGTTTATTAGTAACCTGTAAAAGTAATATTTCAAACTCCTAATTACTTGAATAGTAACCCCTACTTGTATTAATCAGTAACCTATAAACATGTAAACCAAAATAACCACAAAACAAAACACTTGTACACCCTGATTAACTTAACAAGTAACCCCTACCTATTATAGTAACCTCCAAAAGAATTATGTTCATAAGTAAACTCTCACTATAACAACTAGTAATCTGAAAGTCTATATTAATTAGTAACCCCTACATAAGTTACTAAGTAACCTCTGACTATGGTAATCAGTATTCCCAAGTAAACTAAACATTATAAGTGGATAACTAACTCCTACAAACATCATAACTAACCCAACCAATTATTGTTTACGAAATGTTGGGATCGTGAAGCACAACATGCAGTAGTATAGGGAGAAGAAAATAGAACTTTACTTTGACAAAAGGAAGAGGAACGAAGAACAAGAATAAAATAAAGCAATCCTAGTGGGCTATATAGCAACCTTGCAAGAAATTCATGAAAGATACAAAAAACATGCTAATGTTATGGGGTTTTAAGTAAGACATTCCACAACAAGATACACACAAGGGAAGAAAAAAGAAATAAGATCAAAAGAATTTGTTTGTTCCAAAGAAGGCTTTCAACACAAGGAGTTAGTAAAAAAAAATTCCGCCACCACAAGGATAAAATACCAGGAAAAAAACTAGTACCTATTACAAGAACTGAATGCAAGGCTTATACAGGGGAAAAAAGGACTGTTGTATTGATGGTAAGTTTGAGGTCGATGAACATGTCATGATACATAATCATGAGCTCGAAAGAAGCGCATGACATCATTTGCATAGGTCATAACGAAAATTGACTGATGAAAAAGTAGTTTCTATCGTTTTAATGATACAAAGTGGACTGAGACCAAAACAATCTTACACGTTGATGGCTCACCAGGCAGGAGTGACGTCAGTTGAACATGCATATAAAGACCGTTTAAATAACATAACCAAAAATAAGATGAAAGAGATTGAAGGCAGTGATGCTCAACATGTAATCAACTACTTCTATGAGAGACAAAGTGAAGCTCCTAATTCCTTCTTCATGTTCAAGGTGGGAGGATGAGAAAAAGGACACAAGTTTAGGACTTTATTTTGGAGGGACTCACAAATGAAGGAAGACTTTGGAATGTTTTGGGACGTCATGGTGTTCAATACCACTTATCGGACAAACAAATACAACCTCATTTGTGCCCCATTTGTTGGTATCAACAACCACTGGCAAAATGTGATGTTTTGTTGTGCATTCATTGCAGATGAAACCATAACCACATTTTTCAATAACTTATCCTTAATAATACCTTTTTTTTTTTAAATAACTTATCATGCCATAATGTTCATTTTTCAATTTCGCACTAGAATGCAAAAAACGAAATGCTAATAAAATCAATTATGAAATTTATGAATAATAATATATTTGATAATTGTAACTGACTCGGGGCATCGCCCGAGCCAAAATACTAGTTATTAATACAAATCTGGTACTTGTGAAATTTGGTTTAAAAAGTAAAGTTTATTTACACATATAGGCTTTTAGAATTTTACCTTAGATGTTATTACTATTATATATCACTTTGTGTTTTGTTTTTTTTGTTTATTCATTTCAAACATCAATCTGTATTCAAAAACTTTATAACTTCTTATTTAATGTTTTTTCCTCACTAGACAAAGTGTTTACATTTTATAACCTCGAATATCAAACCATCACTAGTTATTAGTTATTACTATCAAAAAGTGCATTCATTAGATAGTACTAGCAAATTATGCACGCGATACGTACGTGAATTTTTTTTAAAACATAAATTCTAGTTTTTTTGGGTTTGACTTTGTTTTTACTTTTTTGTTATAGTAGTTTATTTACTAATAACGGGCAGTTAAGTAAATTTACAGGGGGACACCATAGCGCTCTCCTGCTATTATGTAATAGAGATTAGGCAAGAAGGTCATATAATAATTGAGATAGTAGTTGTCTATCTATCCAACTTTCATGCCACGGGCCGAATCTCACCAAGCCTATTCTAAGAAGATTTTCCCTTTATCTCCTCTTCCTAGGATGGGCCTTCTTCTTCAAAAAAAAAAAAGAGTATAATCTACTCTCTAATATACTAGAAATAATGCTTCTGAAATAAAGACCCAAATAAGAGCAGCAGGTGATAGCCTAGTGGTATTGGCATCACCTCGGATCCCATAGATCCTGGGATCGAGTCTCATCCCTTGCAAGGAAGGATCACCAATTTCCCCCTACTTGCAAATGATTTCATCTTACCTTAAAAAATAAAAATAAAAATAAATAAAGACCCAAATAAACTCAAGAAGATATAAGACCCTTGTTCACAATTGAAAGAGTTCATCTCTGATTAGTGTTCTACGTATGATCAACAAGGGAACCAGATATACCACTCCAAGGCACGAAAACTACGCTTTCCTATTAGTTTAATTTCGCCCCTCTAGGATCAATGGGTTAACACGAAATAACTAATGAGATACAATGGAGAAAACAATTCACAAGATGATCTTCTATGTGAATCAACAAGAACTTTTGAGTTTGTTGTTTGTGAAGAACACTATAGAGAAAATACAGAAGTTTCTCTAAAGCAAAGCAAATGTAGTATTTATATTACCTTCTTAGGATTAGAGTAGTTATTGCATTAATATCCTTTTAATCCTCTGAGTAAAATTCCCAAACGTCATTAATAGGATAACGTACACAATACAACGGTTATAAACCGTTCACGCAAAATTTCACGCTCCGAAACAGTAAGCACGTCGCGATACAGATCGTGAGCCACGACAGCATGCTGGTCGCAACCCGCGACGGGTGTCACGATCAGTGACGACACCCAGGTCGCGACCCGCGACGCATGTCTCGACCAGTGACGACCTTCCTGTTTCGCTTGATTTTTGTGTTTTGCGTCTTCTAATCTTAGCATACTAGACCTCCTTCTCTTCTAGTATAATACCATATGAGCTTATAAACCCATTACACTATAAATGTTCCAACAATCCTCCTCCCATTTATAGGGTAATGCCGAAAGGTTTTTCAACTTGCTATAAATCACAAACAAAACATGCTCATGCATCATGGAAATATCTTACGATTGAATCTCCACTTAGTAAGAGTATACTTTACAATAATTTCGATCATAATGATAGACAAAGCTTTGAATCATACAAGCACCACAAATCATTGAAGATACTAATACACATAAGCATAAACTATAGTTCTTAACCTCCGACACCTATGAAGCCTTGTTGTCCATATCCATTCCTAAGCGTTTCAAGTCAAGCCTTAGACTTGGTGAAGCGGCCAAACCTCTAGCTTATATAGGTAGATCTTTCATTGAATTCGAGATCTAACATAGTATTAGACGTCAAATTGAGTTTTCCTTAACCATAGGCTGCTCAATAGGCTTAAGACCCATCCCTTTGTTCATTTTGTTCAAAAGTTCCCTTGGCAACAGTTTAGTAAATGTATCCGCTAAGTTCAAACTAGACGAAACAAAATCAATAGTTATACAACCATTCCTTATCATTTTACGCACATAGCTACTCCAATGTGCCTTGACTTGCCATTATAGACTTCATTATAAGCTTTAGCTATGGTTTATGCACTATCACAATGAATAGCAAGAGGTGACATATGTTTGACCCATAAGTCAACCTCACTCAACACATTCCTTAGCCATTACGCTTCTTGGCAACAAGATGCCAATGCAATGAATTCCGATGCCATAGTTGAATTCGTTATACATGTTTGCTTATTGGATGCCCATGAAATAGCACCTCCTCCAAGAAGAAACACCCATTTACTTGCGGATGAATACTCTTCCTTATTGGAAATCCAACTAGCATCCGAGTAACCTTCTAGAATAGAAGGTTCTCCTTTGTACATAATCCAAGGTTTTATTCAAATACCTAAGCACTCTTCTCAATGCTTGCCAATGCAACATACTAGGATTACTAGTATACCTACTGAGCTTACCAATAGCATAAGCTATATCCGGTCGAGTGCTAGTTATAGCATACATCAAGCTACCAATTAAGCTTGCATACTCCAATTGTGAAATAGGAGTACCACTACTCGGAACCAAGTGAACACTAGGATCCATCGGAGTAGCAAAATGAGTCGAGTTCGATTCATTAAACCTCTTGATCACTTTCTCGATATAATGAGATTGTGGCAAAGCAATTGACCCTTTACCTCCCACTATTCTAATACCTAGAATAACATCCGTTTCACCCAAATCTTTCATTGAGAAGCTAGTAAAGAGAATGGCTTTGGTTTTTTCCACTTGTTCCAAATCAGTCCCAAAGATAAGCATATCTTCAACATATAAGCAAATTATAACTCCATTACCATTATTATCAAATTTACAATATACATACTTATCAGACTGATTTATTTTGAACCCACTCGACAAAATGACCTCATCAAATTTTTGATGCCATTGCTTAGGTGCTTGCTTAAGACCATACAAAGATCTAACTAGTTTGCAAACCTTAGTCTCTTGTCCTTTGACTACAAACCCTTCAGGTTGATTCATGTACACTTCCTCCTCCAATTCACCATTAAGGCAGACAGTTTTGACATCCATTTGGTGAATTACTAGAC
Source organism: Beta lomatogona (assembly GCA_947646795.1). Classification (NCBI taxonomy): domain Eukaryota; kingdom Viridiplantae; phylum Streptophyta; class Magnoliopsida; order Caryophyllales; family Amaranthaceae; genus Beta; species Beta lomatogona. The sequence continues at coordinate 1,062,167 of CANSNZ010000402.1, read as the reverse complement.
CATGAATCGCAGCCAATGCTATCAAAAGTCTAATGGTAGCTATTCTAGCAACCGGAGCATAAGTGTCAAAGTAATCGATACCATATCTTTGCTTAAAACCTTGGACCACTAACCGGGCCTTATATTTTAGTATGGTTCCATCGATCTTCCTTTTTTTTACAAAAATCCACTTACAACCTAGTGGTTTGCAACCGGGAGGTAAATTAGCTAAAACCTAAGTATGATTTCCCATTATTGAATCCATTTCATCATTCACTGCCTCTTTCCAAAAGGCGGAATCATGAGACTTCATAGCCTCATCAAAGCTCCTAGGATCCTCCTCCACATTGTAACAATATGAAATTTGAGTCACAATTGACTCTCTTGACCCTTCAACTAAGTATAGTTGAAAATCCGGTCCAAAAGATTTATCTTTTCTAATTCTTTTACTTTTCGTAATTTCTGGTGTTGTAGTATCATGATCATTGTTAATGTCATCGACAACATTGGAACTAGTACTTGGTATCATGTCCTTTGGTCTTGGAATCGATGAGAATCGAGTATCATCAAATATTGCATCCCTTGACTCTATCACGGTATGGATAGAGACAAAATCATTGGGCTCAATGACATAAAACCTATAGGCTTTACTATGTTCTGCATAGCCTATAAAAATGCAATCAATTCCTTTTTCACCTATTGTCTTCCTTTTAGGTTCCGTCAATTTGACGATTGCCCTACAACCCCATACCTTAAGGTAATTGAGATTAGGCTTTTTGTTACACCAAAGTTCATAAGGGGATTCTTATTCCTTTTATTAGGAACTCGGTTTAATATATAACATGCAGTTAGAATTGCATCACCCCAAAAACCGTCACTAAGACCCGAATTAGAAAGCATGGTGTTAACCATTTCTTTTAGAACCCTATTTTTCCTTTCCGCTATACCATTACTTTGAGGTGAGTATGGTGCAGTTGTTTCATGAATTACACCAATGGAACTAAAATAACTAGGATTATAGTATTCACCACCCCTATCTGTCTGAAGTCTTTTAACCTTTTCATTAAGTTGAAGTTCCACTTCGGTCTTAAAGATTTTAAACTTTTCTATTGCTTCATCTTTAGTAAATAATAAATATATGTATCAAAACCTTGAATAATCATCAATAAAAGTCACTATATATTTTTTATTTCCCAAAGAAGGTGAACTATGAAAGTCACACAAGTCACTATGCACCAATTCTAGCAATACCGTTTGTCTAGTCACACTAGGATAAGGATTCTTTGTAATTTTATTTAGCTTGCATGTCTTACACTTCTCTAACTTTAAATGGAAAGGAGGTATTAAACCTAGCTTTGACATATCATATAATCTACGATAGTTTACATGACATAATCGATTGTGCCATAGAGAAGAAACATCAAGCATGTAAATAGAACTAGTATCATTTGTATTAATACAAAATTTAAACATTCCATGACAATAATATCCTTGTCCTACATAAATACCACCCTTAGAAACAATAAACTTGTCTGATTCAAATACAACTTTAAAACTAAATTTATTCAAGAGACCCCCCGACACTAAATTCTTCCTAACTTCGTTCTGGTACATAGACAACATCCCAGAGAGTTAAAGTCTTTCCCGAGGTTAGCAATAATTCTACTTGGCCTATGCCCTTTGCCGTCACCGTAGAATCATTCCCCATATACAAGATTGGACCATCATCCAATTCTTCCAAAGACTTGAAGAAGTGCCTATTATTGCACACATGTCTAGAGGCCCCCGAATCTATCCACCAAGAGTCATCAACCTGCACAACCATAATTTTATAAATCATAGCCACAAAGTTCATTTTTTCAATTACATTTTCATGTGCAATTTTACCTTGGTTTTGAACAACACTAGGTTGTTCATTCTTTGTCTTCTTCTTCTTCTTAGAAGGACAATCCCTCTTGAAATGAGGTCCATTGCATACCCAACAAGTGAGGGCCTTCCTCTTTTTATTTGCAACATTGGTTTTAGAGTTGTTATTATTGGATTTGTTGGTACCACTAGACCCACCAACCTCTACCATATTCACGGTAGACTTAGGAACACTAGTAGTAGTATCCTTAACCCCATCTTGAGCCCGGACCCCTTCCTCAATACGAAGATGGGTTCCTAATTGCTCCATGGACATATCATCCTTTCTTTGTTTCAAGGAATGCTTAGTGTCTTTCCAAGAATGTATTAATTTATCAATGATTGAGGCAACGACAATAGCCTCATCCATCACCATACCATGTGATCTTATTTGGTTCAAAATATGTTGATTTCATGAAATTGCTCTATAATAGGCCTATCATTAGTCATTTTAAATGAATTAAAATTACTAACAAGAAATTTCTTACTTGAAGCATCTTCCGAAATATACTTGGCCTCAAGAGCATCCCAAAGTTCCTTTGCACTCTCCACATTTTGGTAAAGATCAAACAAAGTGTCGGTAAGAGAGTTGAGGATGTGATCCCGACAAATGTAGTCATCATTCTCCCACTTCGCTCTCTTCCTTGTAATCTCCAAGGTCTCTTCCTCTCCATCTTGTGGGAACGGTGGCATGGGTGTTGTAAGAACGTACACTACATTCAAAGTTGTCAACAAGAAATGCATCTTCTTTTGCCATCTCCGATAACCCACCCCTTCGAACTTGTCCAACTTTTGGAAGTTCATAGTCATGTCTTTGAGTGATTGAGCCATATCAGAAAAGAAGAAAATTAAACTAATAGATTGTTATACGTATGATCAACAAGGGAACCGAATATACCACTCTAAGGCATGAAAACTACGCTTTCCTATTAGTTTAATTTCGCCCCTCTAGGATCAACAGGTTAACACAAAAGAACTAATGAGATACAATGAAGAAAAAAATTCACAAGATGATCTTCTATGCAAATCAACAATAACTTTTGAGTTTGTTGTTTGTGAAGAACACTAGAGAGAATATACAGAAGTTTCTCTAAAGCAAAGCAAGTTTTGTGATATCTGAAAACTGATTTTCCAACCCCTCATATGAATCAAAGGTAGTATTTATATTACATTCTGATTAAAATTCCCAAACGCCATTAAAAGGATAACGTACACAATACAACGGTTATAAACCGTTCACGCAAAATTTCACGCTCCGAAACAGTAAGTACGTCGCGAGTCGCGATACATATCGCGAGCCACGACAGCACGCTAGTCGCGACCCGCGACGGGTGTCACGACCAGTGACGACACCCAGGTCGCGACCCGCGACAGATGTCGCGACCAGTGACGACCTTCCTGTTTCGCTTGATTGTTTCACGTGTTTTGCGTCTTCTAATCGTAGCATACTAGACCTCCTCCTCTTCTAGTATAAAACCATATGAACTTATAAACCCATTACACTATTAATGTTCCAACAATCAGCACAAGGAAAGTCATTTAATTTTGTCCATTATACATCTAAATAATTGGGTCCACTTCTGGGGAAACATGTCAATTAGTTTGCCTTGTCAATAAGTTTGCCTAGTAAACATGTATTTCTACCGAGTTGTGGAATCCAATTCTATTTACTACACTATGTCCTAAAACTCTCCAAGTCTCAATATGAATGTGATTTAGATTACACTTTCTCATTTTCGAAACCCAAAAAAGATAAAGTGAGGCAGGACTCCTAATTATTTGAGATTCAATTATTAGAAAGAGAAAAACATTAAGAAAACATCATACATGGCCACATCAAAAGGCATGGCACCACCACAACAGCTAGTCTACTTGGCTGCTTCTAGTATTTTTCTGATATCATAAACATGACATGAAATCAGATTCTTTACGTAACGCAAAACAAAATTTCCATTCACATATATATCTCTCAAGTAACATAGTTATACTGCTTTGAATGTAAAATAATAATTTTTGAAATCTTAATTTTTCAAGTTGAAGAAGATAGTATATGTACTTGCATGAGTTGGCTAAAGGAAAGAAAAAAAAGGAATTTTTACAAGGTATAATCTCAACTATTAGCATGAATTGGGCAAAAAAATTTGCCTCAGAAAAGAAAAAATTGTGCAATAGAACTTGCACAGAACAAATCATTCCAAGGTATTATTGTAATTTTTTTTAAAACTAATTGTGAAAAATGTAGATAATTTGCTGACCTTAAAATTTTGGTCCTGTTGTTGGAAGCTATTGACTGATTATATTAATTTAGTCTACGACTCCTTCAAATGTGGTAGAGATGGAGCGGAAGATTTAATATATGGAGGTGGAAAGCAGATGTTTTGTTTGGTTTGATTTTTGTTTTATCTACTAATAATTTTTTTCGCAGGAAAGGTACAGAGAAAAAGGCAAGTTTGAGGAGACTCTTCTCCGGAGTGATACACCTAATGCATCAAAAACAAGGATGTGATACAAAATAAATTCATGACTAAGTTTAATTGTTTTATCTATCTGACTATTTTTGTATAGTTGTGTCATATTGATTGTTGATATTATTCACAGTTTTTAATTTATTGTGATTCTATTCTATTATGTAAAAGTAAGGAACAAAAGTCATGTGATATCTTAGTTTTTTTTGTGATATTTTTTTCATTTAACGTTTGTAAGTTCGGCATATGTACATTTTTTTATATATTAGTTTGTAATTTTGTATCTTATTTTTCATATTGATAATACTAGTTTTGAAGCCCCTGCGTTGCACGGGTTGTTGTTTATTTTATTTTTTTGCAAATTGTTAATATTATTGTTGATTTTGTATTGCTATGAAATGAGATTTTTCAACACCGTTGTATTTACATACTTTCTCCATTCTTTTTCTATTACAACAAATACTGCTTTGGATAGTTTCATCTTTTGGAACCATTTCACTTTTGGTAAAATAAACAACTATAGTTGACAATATTGTCTTTACTTTATGTTAATAAAACCATCATTGATTACCCAAATTGCCTCATAAATTTGCGTTTACATTATTAAGGAATTATTTATCCCCTACTCTAGTTAACTAAAGGGGTACCTCTATGCTGAACTACCCATTTTTTATTTCCTTAAAAACCATGCCCAAACCAAGATTTGTTATTGTGATATATAAATTTTATAATTTTTAATATTTAATTAAATATTGTGGCTAAGTCTATTATTAAATGGTATCCCAATAATAGGTATGACTAACAATAGCTAACATAGTTTTAACATGAATAATACTTTAAGAAAGTAGAGGGTAATAATTTAATAGATGTAGGACAGAAAGAATAGAGAAAAACATAAGTGCCAGCCACAACTTCAACTTTTAGTATAGCACATAAATACTAACGCATATAGAATGGAAGATGGAAAAACCAAAAAGAAGATCATAATGATAGTATCATGAATGCTACTAATAATCGAAAATACTATTTAAGAGAAAAAAAATACCTCTTCATCAATCATGACCATATCAAGACTTATCAAACTTCCCCCTTATTTATGATTATGGATACAATAAATATTCTATAAATAAAGTTCAAAACCTCAAATAGTCTAGAAATGCGATCCTTGATTTCCAAATACTTTTAGTAGAATTAAGTTCATGGAGAAAATAATAAGATTTGACATATAGATATATGGAAAAAAAAAAAATAAATGATTATGGATACAATAAATATTCTAGGAATAAAATAATTAGTCAATTGCATAATACCTCTGCAATCTCGATGACAAACTTTCATTTGATTCTTCATGTAATGCCATCATAGAATGCTATAGGTTTAAAACTATAGATATGAATTTTTTATCATTATATACCTTAAAATTTAAAAGTATGATTTTGAAAGATATAATTACTATTGTCACCTATAATACGCTATTTTTATAGTTATTTTTATATGGATCTTATTTCGAAGCATATTTCGAGCATTCTCCGATGGTAAAAAAAAAATACTATTGCGAATTGTGTAGCAAAAGTTATATTCAATTTACATAGTATAATAATTTAGGTTGTTTATTTAAAATCAGACTGTAATCTTCACTTATCCAAAACACCTTATATGTATTTATATCTATGTTGAACACTATTTTCTTTAAAAAAATTAAAAAGAATGACATGGCATGCTTAGGTGGAGCTCTTTATAATATTCTAAGGTTGTTTTATTTAAATCAAACTCCAATTTTTACATAATCCAAAACTCTAATATATATGTAACTTTATCGCTATAGATTATAGTTTTTGTTGTAACAACAAAGTTTCCTTAATAAATTTTGTTGCAATCCTATATTGTTTTGGTTTCGTTGAGTAAGGTTGAGGTTTTTAAAGATTAAATGTTTAATCATGTAAATTGGACTTATAATCAAATGTTATAATCACTTATAATACACTCCCCTCAAAAAAACAAAATCAGTTATAATACACTATACTTAATACATATAGCTATTATTATATTTATCTAAAAGAAAAACTAAACAATGTCTTACAATTCATCTAATTTAATATTTTTCATGAGTTGTAAAACTATATTGTAAATGGATCTTATTTTGAAGCATATTTCAAGCACTCTCTAATGGTAAAAAAGAGAATATGTTTAATCCTGTAAATTGGACCTATAATTAAATGTTATAATCACATATAATACACTATACTTAATACGTATAGCTATTATTGTATTTATCTAAAAGAAAGACTAAATAATGTCTTGCAATTCATCTAATTTAATATATTTTCATGAGGTGTAAGACTATATTGTAAATAGATCTTATTTTGAAGCATATTTCAAGCACTCTCCAATGGTAAAAAAATAATGTTTTGAATTAGGTAGCAAAAGTTAAATTCAATTTACATAATATAATAACTTAGGTTGTTTATTCAAAAGAAAACTCTAATTCCCCCCTATCCAAAACTCTTTTATGTATTTAAATATATACGTAGAGTTCTATGTTTTTTTTCAAATAGTTAAAATAAAAACTAATGACATGACAAACCTGAGTGGCGCTCTCTATTTCATAATTTGTAGAACTATATTGTAAAATGGATCTTATTTCGAAGCATATTTCGAGCACTATCCAATGGTACAAAAATCATAATATTTTGAATTAGGTAGCAAAAGTTATACACAATTTACATAATATAATAATTTAGGTTGTTCATTCAAAATGAAACTCTAATTTCCGTTTATCCAAGACTCCCTATATGTATTTAAATCTACGGTTTTTTCACCATATACCCCCGACAAATTTTTTTTTGCACCATATACCCTTTCAACTTTTGAAATGCACCATATACCCTCGACGTTTCAAAAAATACACCGACATGCCCTTATGACTAACGGCGTTAGAGTTCCGTTAGTCATTAGGCCCTAATCCTACCTCTAACCCTAATTAGCTAACCTAAATCTACCCCTAACCCTAACCCTAACCACCCCTCCCCCACCCCCTCACCACCACCCCCCACCACCCCCCAACCACCACCCCCTCACCACCGCCGACCCCCTTCCCCACTCCCCGCCGACCCCCTCCCCTTCCCCACTCTCCCGCAACCCCGCCGACCCCAATCTCCTTCCCCGCAACCTCGCCGACCCCCTTCCCCTTCCCCACCGGGCCCCCCGCACCCTCCCCCTTCCCCCGCACCCACCCCCCACCACCACCCCAACAGTTCCCCCCGAGCCCCTCCTCCCCCCCTTCCCCCAGCCGCCCCCCATCCACGCAAACCCCCCACCACCCCCACCCACCCACGCAAACCCCCCAACGCCCACCCTTTTTGAATCCCACGCCCCTCCCCCCTTTTTGAATGCCGCACCCCTCCCCCACCCCCCATTCGAATCCCGCAACCCCTCCCCCCCACCCCCATTCGAATCCATGACCCTCCCCCCACCCCCTTCGAATCCATGCAACCCCTCCCCCCCACCCCCTCTTCGAATCCGCGCGCGGCTGGTGAGAGAGAACGTCGATTTTGAACCCGGATTTTGAATCAAATCAAACGAAATCGAAAGATATTGAATTCAACTGCATAGAAATTGAACCAGAATTTGGACCGCAAAATCTCTCCTTCGCCGACGTCCTTACATCTCTCTCCTCCGTGTATGAATCGAAGAGTTGCGAAAATCCTCCATCACTTTTCGAGATTTGTTCTTCGAGGTTGCGTGATGGCGGGGGAAGGGAATGGGAAGGGGTTGCGGGGGAGGGAGGGGCTGGGGAAGGGGTGGTGGTGCAGTGGGGGTGGTGGGGCAGGGGTAAGGGTGTTAACTGTTAAGTGTTAGGGTTAAGGTATTGGGGTTAGGGTTAGGATTAGGGGTAGATTTTGGTTAGTTAATTAGAGTTAGGGTAGGATTAGGGCCTAATGACTAACGGAACTCTAACGCCATTAGTCATAAGGGCATGTCGGTGTATTTTTTGAAACGTCGAGGGTATATGGTGCATTTCAAAAGTTGAAAGGGTATATGGTGCAAAAAAAAATTTGTCGGGGGTATATGGTGAAAAAACCGTTAAATCTATGTAGAATTCTATTTTTTTTTAAAAATAAAAATAAAAATAAAAATTGATGACATGGCAATCCAATGTGGCGCTCTATATTTCAAAAGTTGTAAAACTATATTGTAAATGGATCTTATTTCGGAGCATTTTTCGAGCACTATCCAATGGTACAAAAATTATAATATTCCGAATTACGTAGCAAAATTTATACATAATTTACATAATATAATAATTTACATAATATAATAATTTAGGTTGTTCATTCAAAACCAAACACTAATTTTCGTTTATCCAAAACTCCTTATAGGTATTTAAATCTATGTAGAAATCTATTTTTGTAAAAAATAAAAATAAAAATTAGTGACATGGCAATCCTACGTGGCGCTCTCTTTGCTCTCGAAATCTTGAGGAGCTCCCTATGCTCCTGAAAAGTTCCTCCTTTATATATATATATATATTGATTTTGATTTTGTTGTGAAGTTGGAATTTGGAATGTTTAGTTTCTCTCGTACTTAATCATTTGGAATCTTTTAGCTTTCTAAATTTATTATAGTCTCGTATTTATTTTTTGGAATGTTTTAGTTTTTTTAATACAATTTCACAATCAACTGATCTGATTGAGATGGAAAAACGGATCAGTTAACTACGCTATCTGGTCTTGTTTTCCAGCTTAACCGGATCAATTAATTATCAACTGATCCAGTGGTAAATCAGATCAGTTAATTTTTCCTAGCAGCTCCGCATCCAACTGCTCCGGTTTATTTTCGAATCAGTAAGGCCTATTTCGACCGAATCAGTTGAAGTTTTTTCCACTAGTGCAAATCCCTCGGTTCCAAATGGAATGGTAAAAATTGGGGCAGTGGTAAGTCTTATTTTGTAGTTCTTAAAACGTGAACTCACACTCTAATAGTCCACTCATACCCACAAAGCTTCATACCTGAGGAGCCTTGATTAGTTTAGGCCATTCCACTATTGCCTTTATTATATCGCGATCAACATAAACACTTCTCTCATAAATGATATGACCCTAAAATGATATATCCTTAAGCCATAATTTACACTTTGACATCAATTGGCATATAACTGTTTTTCTGTTAACATATCCATTACTTTCCTCAAATGTTATTCATGTTCCTGCGTATTCTTAGAGTATACCAAAATATCATCAATGAAAACAACAACAAACTTATCTAGGTATGGCTTGAAGATGCGGTTTATTAAATCCATAAAAACAGCTAGTGCATGGGTTAGCCCAAAAGGCATAGCAATAAACTCATAATGACAATATCATGTTCAAAGGCAGTCTTTGGGATATCCTCAGGCTTGATACGAAGTTGATGGTAACTGACCTCAAATCTATTTTTGAAAATATTTTTGCACCTAGAAGTTAATCAAACAAGTCACTATTATGGGGTAAAGGATACTTATTCTTAATTGTAATCTTTTTTAACTCTCGATAATCTATAAATTGCCTCAAAAATCCATCATTTTCTTCACAAACAAAACTAGGGCTCCCTGAGGTGACACACTTGGTCGTATATATCCTTTTTCATGTAACTCATCTAATTGTTTATTCCATTTCTATAACTCGATTAGGTCTATCCTATATGATGCCTTAGAAATAGGGATTGATCCTAGAATTATCTCAATGCTTAAATCTGATTTCTTTTGTGGAGGCATACCAGGTATCTCATCAAAAAACACATTTTGGTACTCACAAACCACATGTTTATCAGCTATGAGGGGTTCAGGGGCATTTACGTCTATGATACTATAAAGGTCACCAAAATAGCTATACTTAGGCATCTTATGAGCTATCAAAAAGGAAACAATTCGATTCTCGGGTTCTGTCGCAAACTTTTAGTATGAAACTCTAAGCCCATCAAGTGCTTTAAGGGTCACACTATGCATAACACAATTGATGTCAGCTTCATATTTAGTTAACTAATTCATACCCAAAATCACATCAAACTTAGATAACTCAAACTCTATCAGTTCAAATAGAAACTAAACTTACCCCTAGACAATTGAACAACTTCTATTGTGGGAAAATCACATGATGGTTGCACATTCAGGAATTTGGAAAATAATGGGGAAGTAAAGGAATGTGAAGCTCTAAAATCAAATAGAACATAGGCGGCAAAAAATGGATTGAGAAAGTACCGTTAATAACAATGTCATCATCGTCAGCATCATCTTGTCTCATAACATAGACTCTTCTTGTTGGTGCTTATCGTGGTCGATTACGGTTTGCTCCAGAAGTGTAGTTGTTTTGGTTGCGTTCAGCACCTGTAGGCTTATTTTTATTGTCTACGCGGGATGAGTGCGTATGTGACAACCTCATTGTAAAGGTTTTATTGTAAAATATTTTGAAATCTGCAACAAGTCTTAAAAGACAGACTCGTAAACCGAATTGGATATTAGGAAAACATAGGGACAACTTAGAGACTTATCTAATGTAGTATTCCTTGTCGTGACTCCATCATTGAACAATGAACCAAAAATTGAGTTCAGAAGTCAGAGTACGAATATGATTAGGAATCAAATTCTCCCATTGATGGTTTCTACTTAATAATGATTCATGCCGACAGTTATACAATTAGAACCAAGTAATATTTTAATGCAAACTAAAATTAATTTATGTCGCACTAGGGGAGAAAAACCCATCTGATCCTGTCATATCGGGCTTAACTGATCAAGAAATGAACCAGATCAATTAGGGAGGAGCAGTTGACCAAACTCAACTGATTCGGTTCAAAATCGAATCAGTTAACCATTCACTGATCCGGTTTTTATCAATACCGGACCAGTTAATAGATAATTGATCCGGTTATCACAAAAGAACATGACCAGTTACCTTTTGGAATGTTTAAAAGAAAATTGGAGCCAAAACAAATGAAAAACAACAATTCACGGTCAACTTACACAAATGAAATCTTAAGCAACAATTATGAAGATATATACAAACTAACAAGGAATTACAAATTAAAAATGAAATATCACACATTCACAGCCAACTTAAAAAGCAAAAAATTAAACAAATGAAATTAAAACAAACTAATTATAAAAACAAAATGAAAACATACTAATTATAAAAAACAAAATTAAACAACTGAAATTACAAACACAACTAGGAGAATTAAGAACAAAATTCATCAAACAAAATTACAAAGCACGAAATTTAAAACGAAACCCTTATTATAAAAAATGAAATAAACAAAACTAATTATAAAAAATGAAATTAAAAATGAAACCCTAATGACAAGAACGAAACGATTCCCTTAGAGACGACGAAGAGTGAGCGGAGTTCGACGAAACCCATGTTGACTCAAATGGAACACTGCAAGAGGGGGCTGAATTGCTGTGTAGAACTCTTAGTACTTTTAGCTGAATTTTGAAGGAACTAAAGTAAAGAAAGCGAAGATACGAGAGAATATTTATGTGAAAAACTTTCTAGGCTCAATAGGAAGAACAACTCCACCTTTATAATAGGCCAAGACCTCTGTTGCAACCTATTCTCTACTTGGGCCCTTTAGTGCCATTAGGAACTGTGACAATCCCGATCAATAGTTCCTTCTAACTGCTGAAACTCTTCTCTCTCTTCTCTCTTCTCTCTTCTCTATACTCTCACACATAATTGAAGTCACTCAAGTTCACTCCCCTTGTACTCTGAAAATTACAACTCTTTGAAAGACTCTAGTACACTGGAACTTAGAGTAACTGGACATGAACACAATTAGAACTCTGATAAACACATAACATAAGTTTACTATACACTCTTGTGTTTTCACTCTCAATCGTCCTACAAATTATGACAACTGATTAGTTATTTGTACAAAGTTATAAACTCACCTAAACAACACTTAGAACCCATGATGTCCACTTAACCACTTAATGTTCACTTTCCCCACTAATAGGAGCTTGCACGTTCTCTTGTGCTTGCTGCCTAAGCTTCCTACATTTTAGCCCACTAAAGTGACTTAAAACACGTGACTTAATATTCCACAGATTTTATTCTTAAAAATGCTCTAACAAATTCGATTTTCAACTTAGATATTTATTTAACTTAAAACCTAACTAATTCCCTAAAATCATGGCATGAACAATCTGGACTCTAATTTGACTCCTTTAATTCAGTTAATTACTACTCATGACTCATACTTAGACACAAACTTAGTAGACTCGTAGACACCTAATTTACACTTGAAACCTGACTCATGTTTCAGTCAGACTCCATACTCCAGTATATTTAATTAGAAATCCCATAGAAAATTAAACTCCTAATTTCTGGACTTCTGAACTCTTTAAGATACTCCTTCTTTGGAACTATTGACTATGGACTCTCTTTGGAACTTGGCATTAACAAGCTTTGCTCCTGCTCTAGAGCTTCGCTTGCATCATCCATTGTTCCATCAAGTAATTCTTGCTCTTGAATTCCTTTATATTCTTTGGATTGCTTGTTTTGATAGTCCTCGACTATTTTAACTTATAACTCCATTTATTTATGCTTTAGAAAACTTCTTATTCCACAAGTTCCTTCCAACAACATGTGAGACTCAAAGAACCTGTAAAACTTCATAGGAACTCAAAGCTTTACTAGACAAGTTTGTTTGTGTGTAAGTCATCATCAAAACTTATAGATCAACAATTTCCCATTTTTAGGATGACAAACAAGGCAAACAAACTTGAAAACAAAAAAAAAAAAATAGTACAAAAATTGTAAACCTACTAGGAACTTAAAATAAACTAAGTACTAGCAAAAATAAAATATAAACTAAGCAAAAATAATACTATGTATATACACCTTATGAAACTAAACTTGACTTTTAATTTAGATTATAACTCATGAGGAATTACTTCCGAAAACTTGTGCAAATCAGACAAATAAATCTCTATTATATAAGCCAAGGCGGGGAGCTATGGTGTCCCTCTATGAAAAAGACTTTTTAGCCCTTAAGTCAACAAAAATTATTATCTATTAAGATTTTTTTCTTAATCATAGCCCTTCCTAATTTAAAATATACTTATCAAAGGAAGTTCAAAGTTGCTAAAATAAACTATCATAAAAATATGTGTAGTGAAAGGAAAAGTTTATGATTGCAGAATAAATAAATTTGACATATCTAAAGCACTTCTCAAATCAACTACAAAACCAATGATATAAAATTTTAATTCTACCTAAACTTTCAAATGCAACAACAATACCAACATCCATTAACAAGCCATAAAAATACCGATAAAACAAAGAGTATAATCTTATGTTTTTACTTTTGGGGGTCGATAATTGTCATGTGTCTTAGTTTGTATAATTTGTCCTTTTTTTTGAAATCGTGGTTCTCATTTGTGTCGGTTAGATAGTCTTATCATTTTATTTTTTAGGAGAAATATGTAATGATTATTAAAAAAAAAAAAGCTCATCTCTATTATATCAGGCAAAACAAGTGTATGTGTTGTTTACTTAATGTTAGAGTAATATAACCTCCCTGTATATAATGACAAGGTCAATTATGTCAATTCAATGTCATTGCATCCTATCATGTGTGATTTTTTTAGTCCATCACATAGTAATATTCAATCAAAATAGAAGTTACGAAAAATTTCTCACAAATTAAGCAATGACAAAATAACTTGACATAAAAACCTTCAAAGAAATTTTGACATAAAGAACAAAAAAATCAATCAAACAAAAGAAAAATCTTTCACATATTTTATTTGACAATAGAACTTTACATCTAAATCCGCATCAGAATTTCCGAACACTATATACAATCTTCTTTCTTTGCTTTTCTATTGAAAGAACTTCTTCATCAAGTAATTTTTATATTTTGTATTTATACAGCATGATAATTTATCAATGAGTAATAACGATAATTATAAATTACGTCCTTAAAAATTCCTTTTAGATGAAATTCACGAATAATCGCCAAAATAATCCACGCACGCAACGTGTGCATAGAAGGCTAGTGTTTGTCTAATTCTTCCCCCCTTTTGGCATCATCAAACATAAGTATGTTCAAGTAAAGTATTGTTGACCATCACAACACCATTGGATATGTTAAATGCATAGAACATGGTTAGAAATAAAGTATAATTCTCAAGTTGCAATCTCATAATATTAGCCATCAAGTTACAGTTAGGATCATAAGAAAAAAATAAAGATAGACATAGTTCCATTGCACAATAAGTTCCATAAAAAGAAAAGTTTCGTACCCATTTCTAATATAAGAATTACCAAATGATATGAAAATGAAAAGAAAACAAAAGAAAAATAACAAAACATCATCTAAAGAATACCTAGAGCAAAGGAACACAGTAGGTTAGGCTAGACTAGGGCTGGGTAGGGTAGTTATAACAGCCAACACTTACGAGCTGCTAGCTAATCACACTTAGCATTCACAAACCTCACATTATACTTAATGACCCGCAATTAAACATTTACTTGTAGCGAAATATAATCTCAACTACTTTCCTAAGGTGCCACCTCAGGAAAGTAGTTGGTATTGGAAGATGATTTGTGAAGCCAAGGAGCAGTTGAAGAATGTTACAACAGAGCAGGAGCTGTGCAATTTGCCTAGCTATTCCATACAAACGTTATACATAGATCTGGAAGATGCTATGCCTATAGTAAACTGGAGTAAGTTTGTATGGAACAGGTTAAATGTTCCAAAACACCAACTTATTTTTTGGTTAGTGATGCATGAAAGATTGCATACTACTGAGCGCATGCATAAGATTGGTGTGGCCAACACTCCTTTATGTCTGTTGTGTGATGATTCTAAGGAAAACCATATGCATCACTTTCAATAGTGCTATTATCAGAAAGATTTCCAAATGGCTTCAGTTCAGTTGTATTGGAGAAGATGTTGGTGGAGTAATTCGGAAGATCGACAGAGAAAGAAGAACAAGATATCAAAAGCAGATTCTTAATACTCTTATCTATGCCACTATATATAAGATATGGTGGGCAAGAAATGATGTTTTGTTGAATTTTAAAGTTGATAGGGTTAACATTCATGTGTATAGTATACAGAGAATAGTGATAAATAGAATTTACAATGTCCTTCCTAAAAAGATTACTAAGAGACATAGGGTTTGGCTCAGGGAGATTACAGTTAACTTGTAATTAGTCTTTAAAGATTGTATTGAGAGAGTTTATAGTGTTTTTTCTAGGAGATGGCTAGGAATGTTTGGGTGTGGCTGAGGCAATGTGAATTGCAATTGTGTAATTAGGTGTTGCATGCCTTGGGTTTCAGGGAGTCCAACCTAGTTGGTTTGCCTATCCCTTGGTTTTGTTAGGCTGTAATTGTTTGGTGTTTTCAATATATTTCTTTCTTATTTAGCAAAAAAAGAAATTTAATCTCAAATACAATCCTCCAAACTAAAATCTTCTAATACTCTTGTTACAATTTATTTTATACTATATCTCTGGGCTAGAGTTATTTTGGTTTAACCATCATATATCCCGAACATCTCACTTACAACTTTCCTTTCTTTGTGCTTAATCCTTGAATTACCCTTGTCCAAAACTTTGCACCTGCAAAATCACTAATAATGAACTCTGCCCCTACCATGTTCCAAGAACAAAATCAGCGAAACTGAGTACACATTGTCTAACCAGAAATTCACTTTTGTGGCTTAAACCATAGTTGAGTAGCTTATTATTATTCGAAAAGATAACTTAATTCACAAAATCTATAAGACGTGATTTCATATAGCAAAGTAATCAATCTTGTATCACTCATAAAACTACTATACTTAACAGGGTCTTTGAAATGTATATTAAAAACTCAATAACAAAAGCTTAGATATTCTGGAATCAAAATATAAACTTAAACGTATACCCCAACCATAAATTTAACTCGTTATCGTTTCACCGAAACTACACTTTCCTGGTATTAAATTATGTAAGTCTAAATACACCCTTCAAAGTGTTGGATGATGAATCTAAACTTAAGAAACATAGAACACTCACAATTCAACTCAAAGTCACTCGAAACAAGGGAAAGTACCAAAACACAAGAACAAAATTAATGTTTTGGATTAGGCCAAAGGCAAGACTCACTCAATCTCTCATAAGCTTATTACTCAAGAACTCACTAAAAGTAATAAGGGTAACTTTTCACTTGAGACACACTCAAAGCTTAAACTTGAAAACACCAGGTTTTTTTTTATAATCACTCAAATATGATTTTCATTGATCCTTTGCTCACATTATATAGAGAAATGGAGCAGCAAAAGGAAACCAAACACCCCGTTGACAACTGCCCATAATGAATAGCCACAAGGAGTTACAAAGGAGTTACAAAACTCCTTAAATCATGCCCATCGTTATGCACAATTAATGAGCTGTTACAACCATACTCCTAATCAGCAAATGATGACTAAATAAGCTCCTAATCACACTCTAAATAGATGGCCAAATGGAGATACTTTAACAGTAATCTCTTGGCTTTATTACAAGCTCAAAATAAACAACAAAAGCAAATAAAACACTCTTTCCCATAACAGAACTATGGGCTGCTCATATCACGCCTACATCATGCTACGCTTCGTTGTTGTTGCTGCATTTAGACTTCAATCATTAACCTATGTAACACTCGTGAAAAAATTGGGCTTGAAATCAACACTAAAACACCACTTACAACCTTGGATTGTAAGATGATCCAAATCCAATAATTTGAAAAATCATCTAATTTTAATATCTTGGGTTGCCTTAATGCACATGTATCATTCTCTCTTTCTTTTAAAGGCATAAACTGATCAAACAAAATGAGAACCTTGTCAAATAGTGTATGTTGCACTACGAAACCCAAAAACATATTAAAAAAAATTCTTGAAACATCATCTTGAACCTCGACTTTATTATGCTCAATAATGGACTCATCAACCCCAATAGTATGATTTAACCTTTCTGGAGGAGTTTCGAATATAGTATCGAAATGTTTCACAAAATTTTTTTTTTGGTAAGTTGCCAACAATAGAGTTATTGATTGATTTCGTACCAACATCGATCATCAAATTAGGAACCGCCAAATTTTCCTTCATCTCCTTCTTTTCATTTGTCAATGTGTTCAACAACTATATTAACTTTCATAGTATGGTTTATCGAATCAGAAACATCTTTTATTTTCGTGTGTGATATTTGGTTGAGGTAAAGCATCGTGAACTAGTTATTGACAAATTCTCACAGCTTCTTATATTTCACGAAAAGTAGACTGGATATCTACAGGCTGCCTAAGGATTGGAGTCTCATCATTTTTTGGGAAATTATGTTTTCTATTTACTTGCAAAGCCATTTCGGCTATAGCATCCCATCTTTTATCTTGTCTTTTCTTTCTCCTCCTCACTTTTCTCATCCTTCTTTTCTGATTCTTTCTCCAAATTTTCTAACTTTTGAGTGATAACCTGTAACATCCTAACAATATCTCCATCATCCTTGATTTCACTATTTTGCTAGACTATTACAATTACAAGTGAAGAAAACTAACGAAACTTTGAACAACTGAACGAAACATAAAAAGGCCCTGAGACTCTCAAAGGCTGATTAAGAACATTCAGTCAATTTTAAGCAATTTTTCTTAAAAAAAACTAGTGTGCGTCTTCGTTCCGTTTTGGTGCAGCTTCGAGAAACCTGCCCAGTTTAATAGCAAACAAAATCCGAAAAATATGAAAATTTATGTGAGTATGAAACTAAAAAATATACAGATTCAAAAAAAGAAACACCCAATTTGGACTCTTGTAGGCTGAGAAATCGTTCTTCAAATTCGACTGAAAAACTGTTTGAATTCCAGCAGTTTTGTTTCTTTCCCAAAATTCGATTTTTCTTCAAGATCTCCACGCTAAAGCTCTAATACCAGATGATGTAAGTCTAAATACACCCTCCAAAGTGTTGGATGATGAATCTAAACTTAAGGAACATAGAGCACTCACAATTCAACTCAAAGTCACTCGAAACAAGGGATAGTGCCAAAACACAATAACAAACTCAATGTTTTGGGGTTTTAGGCCAGAGGCAAGACCCACTTAACCTCTCCTAAGCTTATTACTCAAGAACTTACTCAAAGTAATAAGGGTAAGTTTTCACTCGAGACACACTCAAAGCTTAAACTTGAAAACATTAGGTTTTTTTTTATAATCACTCAAATCTGATTTTCATAGATCCTTTGCTCACATTTTATAGAGAAATGGAGCAACAAAAGAAAGCCAAAAACCCCCTTCAAAGCTGTCTTTAATGAACAGCCACAAGGAGTTACAAATGAGTTACAAAACTACTTAAATTACACCCATCATTATGCTCAATTAATGAGTTGTTATAAGCATACCCCTAATCAGTAAATGATGACTAAATAAGTTCCTAATCACACTCTAAATAGCTGGCCAAATGGAGATACTTTAAGAGTAATCTCTTGGCTTTAGTACAAGCTAAAAATAAACAACAAAAGCAAATAAAACACTCTTGCCCATAACAGAATTATGGGCTGCTAATATCACGCCTACATTATTCTAAGCTTCGTTGTTGTTGCTGCATTTAGACTTCAATCATTAACCCATATAACACTCGTGCAAATTTGAGCTTGAAATCAATACTAAAACACCACTTACAACCTTGGATTGTAAGTTGATCCAAATCAAATAATTTGAAAGATCATCTAATTTTAATATCTTGGGTTGCCTTGATGCACATGTATCATTAAAATCATATACTCCTTGAATATAATTTCACCAAATTGAAATACATATCCAACAATTCAGACAACATCACTGGGAGGATATCTCTTAGTATAAAATTATTTTGTAAATACAATTATCTTGGAAAAACTCCCACAATATAAACCAGTAAATCGTCAGAGAAACAAAAGCTTTTGTAGAAATAATTGTTGTGAGTTTCCACATGAACTTTTAGAGATCGAATGATACGTTATAGTCTCCCCCTTAAACGAGCCTATAATATATATGGGGAAGAGAATACGAATAGCATGTGGACTCTGTTACCACCTCTAAACTCATGGGGACGTCTCCCCAACCAATGTTGTACTGCTTGCAAGACATACTACTAAGACATGTCCCATCATATCATATGACATACATACCATGATATGTTCATCACTGTTGTTGCAATATCTTCCCCTATCATAACGGAACTAGAACACTCGATTTTCAATTTCAAAAATTCATCTTTTCCATAACGCAAATTCGTAGTTATCAAATTTTATGATTATATATAATAAAAATCTCAAATGATAAAATTATATTTACACTTCCAGAATTTCTATATATAAATTTAATGCAAGTCATTCGGCAAAAGTTCCTAATAAACTTGGTGCGAGATAAGTCAAACACCCTTTTATCAAAATCCTTTTTTTTATTTTATATCATTCAATTTCGACTATTACTTAGATGAAAATCGAAATTATAAGCTACATAGCAACCGGAACTTCCAAGGCTTATAAATCGGAAATATTTTTATAAAACTAACATGTATAAATGAAGACCTTGGCATAAATACTCATAGATACACTCTACTATTTGCTCATATAAAACACCAATGTATAAAATGTACGTAAGCCTTTTACAAACTCGATTTCCAAACAAATAGACACAACAATAATACAAAATATTTAGTTAGAAATTCAACTAGCTTTGAGTATTCAAACATATCCATAACTCAAAATATAACTACAGTCCATAGAGTTTTCACTATCTATAATTAAAAGTTCAATAAATAAAACTGCTCATATAATTAAATTTGGGTCGTGGCTTAAACTCATAAACTAAGTATCTGATAAATCCTGTAAATAAACAAATCACACCTTTTTAAGCAATCCACGTTTATAATATCGAAAACCATATCGAGCTCAACTCATCAAACACATATGATCAAGCAAAATACTAATTTCTAGTTTTAAGATGGATGGACATTATTACGTCAAATCCACAATCGATCGATCACCAAGAATCCATAGTGTTGATCATCCCAATACTTGATCTACACAAAATTTTTTACCTCACAAAAACAACGATAGTTAGCATCTTCCTTTGCTAAATTTCAAGTACTTTAACTTTTTTTTTTGTAATTTTTGCTTTAACATAATTCCCTTAGCTAACTAACCAATATCTCTTGCCTACAACCCATTAGGCTAATTTACTTAGACATAATAACCATCTTGATTAATTTATAACCCGTCTAATCATGTTCCTCAAAAGAATAATGAGACTTAGCAGTACTTATGAAACTAACTCGCAACTACACTCTAAATCACTTGATCTTAACTTAATATACTGTTTGAACAATCTAAAAAAAAGATCATAAAACCACCACGGTATCTATAGACATGTTTTTATTCGCCTACGCAGTGTGAGCGCGTATTGGACTAGCTACCTCATTGTAAAACTTTTATTGAAATACGTTTTGAAATAAAGAAGTCGCAATCAAGTCTTTAAAGAAAGACTCTTAAATCCAATGTAGATTTCCCCGTCATGACTTCATGAATGGTCAATGAACCATAGATTGAGTTCGGGAGTGAGGATACGAATAAGATCAGTAATCAAATTCACCCATTGATGGCCTTTACTTAATATCGATTCATATCTATAGTTATGCAAATAAATAAAAACATAATATTTTAATGCAATTTGAATATTAATCTATGTTGGTTCAATGAACAAACAAAAGACTAATTTTTGGTGACATGTTATTAAAGCAATCAAATTACTGGGATCCGAATGAGATTGTCCATATTGTCTGATTTAAGTGTTCGAATGTTTATTTAGGTCTTGATTAGCAATAATAATCATGTGAGGTGATGAAAGCATTAAAACATACAATCATGCATAGGAATAAAAAAGAAAATAAATAAAAAGAGAAGATTTAGGATTAGAATGTACATAATAGCATTAATTCCTTAAAGATCTAAATTGTGACAAGTAAATTGATTGTGAAAAGTAAATTGTTAGTAAAAAGAGAATTAAATTGGAATTGACCCTCAGAAATTAAACCTTTGTCACCTGGATCATATGCAACGATCTTCAGGATGAGCCATCTTGAAGCTTGAAATAAAAAATCTGAATGTATGAATGTGTTTGAATGTGTATAAATGTGAGTTTAAATGTTTGAATATGAGTTTGAGTGTTTGATATTAGGGATGTCGAGGCGTTAAAGCGCAGGAAGGCATTGTACAAAGTCGTTCAAAGAAACAAGGTATCTATAGGCAAAGGAAACCGAAAACAGAGCGAAAAGATAAAATAAAGTTGTGCGCCACACGCACAACCTATGCGCCACACGCACAGCTTTGCGTCACGCGCACTTGCTTTCTGGCCGATTTTTTATTGTTTTAAGATTTTTTTATCCTTTGAAATCCTAAATCAAATATCTATATGAATAAAAATCTGATTTTCGAAATATCCTTTTAAATTTAATTATCAGGGTTAATTAATATTAAAATTTTTAATTGGGCCTTTAAAATTGGGCTTGGATTTAATAAATAGAGTTTATATTTTCGAAATGATTTTGGGCTTAGCTTATTCGGTTGCTATTCCTTTGGACTGGACCAATTAGGATAACGGTAGGTTTCATCATTGGGTACTCAATGGGGAGATACAATTTTGTGCCTACAGAAGCCCCCACTTTGACTCAGGTTCAGGAAACTGACAGTCAATGTTTACGGTGTCGGGACGGAGAACGATTCTAAACGCTCTGCAATTTAGAATTGATTTATATATCACCGGTTTCTGCAAAACAAAGTTAGTCTGCAAGACGGTAACTATAAGTAATCTGATTACCTGCCAGACAAGATGTTAGCAGATAGGTGGAAATAACTCATATAATAATGCACATAATGATGCATAGATGCAAACTTACACACTCTAAGGATGTATGAGATGCTATGCAAGGATTAAGATTATGCAAGGATTAAGATTATGCAAAGCTATGGAAGATGAAACGTCATACAAGGTCATAGTTATGCAAGGCTAAGAAAGATGAAATGTATTGCAAGGTCAGGGTTTTGCAAGGTTGCGAGGTCTGGATAGGTAGAAATACATAGATTGATTTTCGAAAACTGTTTTGGTAAATAATCGGGGTCCGCAAGTGAAATTCGCATATTACAACTCTTCGTTAGTTTAATTTGGAGAAACCAGCACAAATATAGGAAGCCCCTACTTTGGGAAAGCTTGTCTTGAATTTAGGCACTATGAGCCTTGATTGGTAGATGCTTGATTCGTATTGTGCGTTCAGAGTTCTTCACTGGGGAGTCTTCTTTAGGGAGTTGATACAGGTAAAGTCAGATAGTCCTTCAGGGACAAGGAGAGTTTGGATTGAAAAAAAAAAGGTTTAAATTTGTGACTTAAATAGATGTTGGTGGGAACAGGCAAAGTCAGATATCGCCAGAGACCATGGAATTATAGGATAACCCTTCAGGGACAAGGAGAGTTTGAATTGAAAAATAAAAGGTTTAGAATTGTGACTCAAATAAATGTAGGTGGGAAAAATCTTTGAAGTAGCTAGGTTTTCAGACTTGAGTATATGTCGTGATCTAGAAAAAATATGCTCCTGAATTCTTGAAAGTCAAACCATGAGATCTTGATTAGTTTTATTTTATTGAAGTGGTCAGACCTCGAGATAAGGATTTGTACGCCGGAATCAGACTATTCATATTTCTAATTCTAATTTATTTTGTGCCCTAACTTTTGCCTATGCCGTCATTTAGGGTTTTCAACCTAAGGGGCCTGGACATACTTTGTAAGAAGTCGTTAGGGTTGATGAATGATTGAAAGGTTTGAGGCTTGAAGGATTTGGATGAAGGTTTAATTGGATGCTCTAAGGTTAGGATATAGGATTTGGATTATATGACTAAGGTTTTGATTGATCGAAAGATTTTTAATGAGAGTTAGAACTTATGTGCAAGCCTCCTAGCTCGAATTCTTTCTTTGTCATTGGCTTTTTTATTTAGCATTTGATTTGTTCGTTTTCTTTTGCTTTTGCTTTTGCTTTTGCTTTGTGCAATTTCTTTTGCTTCTGCTTTCTTTTTTCACACTTTGAATTTTTTCACTTTTTTTGCTTTTGCTTGGCATTGATTTTTTTATTTTTTTTTATGTACTGAGGCTTGCACAAAAAAGTTTTTGGTTATGAGTAGTGGAAGGTTTGAAGGCTTTTTTGTGGAAATTTGATTTGAAATGTTATTTGACAAAGGACCATGGAGATGATGGTTTAAGAGAATTTTTTTTTTATTGCATGGAGATGATATATGGATGATGGCTTATGAAAGGTGATGGAGGAAGAGGGAATAACTCTTAATCCAAAATAAGTCCATGTTTCATTTTTCATTTTTCAATTTTTTGTATTTTTTGTATTAAGCAAGGTCTTTTAGAGTTATTTAAGTTTCACATTGAATTAGAAGCCTATAAAATGATGGAAGGCTAATAAATATGAAAAGAAAATGCAAATATTTTATTAATTAGAAATAAATATGACATAAGGCTGATTAGAATTAATGTCCTAAATGGCATAGACTCTACAGGAAAGGAAATAGAGAACCTAGGGAAGAGACTCTCCGACTCAACCTATAAGACTGACGCTTAATGACTAAGCCCCCTGCATAATTTAGGCACCGCCCAAGGGGTTGTATTTGTTGCTGACTTTTGCTACAGGTGGAACTGGCAGTCTACCATCTTCAACCACGTCCTGTAGGGAGTGCTTCAAAGTCTAGCACTGCGATATCAGATGCTAGTTTCCTTGGTGGTACTTGGAGTAGGCATTAGGATTCCACTTCCTGGACCTATTCTCAGAAGCAGGGTCTGGAGTAGGGCCAAGAGGCTGAAGTGCCCTCTTTACATTAAACCTAATGAAGGCTTCTTCTAGAGACATGGCTAAAAGAGTAAAGGTTCTTTGAGGCTTTTGATTACCTCTCTTTTCAGTAGTTAAGGTATTGACATCATTGCTCTTGGAGCTAGATTGGTTGTTGTTACTCTTCTTGAAAGAATTATTATTATTATTATAACCCTTATTCTTAGAGGCTTTCACCTCTTCCTCAATAAATAGACCAACTTTATAGAATTTCGTAAAAGACTCTATGGGTTGGAATTTAATATGTTCTCCGTAATTAGACTACAGGTTACAGATCACCATTCGGACTTGGTCCTCTTCAGATGGCCTGTTAGTCATCTGTGCATCCTTTTCCCTCCATCTGTTAAGGAAGTTGACTAAATCTTCATTGGAGTTTGTTTTAGTTAACTCCAACTCACGAAGAGCAATAGGAAACTGAGTGTTGTATATATATGTATATTGCTTGCAAAACTCTTCATTGATGTAGTCCCAGTCATTTAGATTTGTCTTGTTCAATGATCTGAACCATTTGGATGGATGAGCATCCAAGGTTAAGGGGAAAACATAAGCAAACAGGTCCGTCCTCATGCCTTTGATAGCCATAGAGCTGCAAAAGGATCTCAAATGATCATCTGGTCTTCAACCCTCTTAAATTTTGGAAGGTCACCTAATGCTACCTTTTTAGGGAGCTTTTCCGTTAGTTCAGGTTCAATGATGTCATGGCCTCGAGTGATGCAAGATACATGCATGGATTACTTCACCAACTATCTTTATTTGCTTTATTAGAATTGTTGCATGGTTTAACTTTACTCTTAAAGTAGAGGTTTTACATGTAACCAAAAATATGTTATTTTTATGTTAGTTAAGTTAGTTGAGTAGTTTAGTTAGAGTCTTATTAATTTCAGCAAATAAGTGGTCCGAAAATATCTTGAGATAATTCGGCCAAGCTAGGGTGTTTAAGTGTCCTTGTGTTCCAAGTATGTAAGTTGGCATTGAGTTGTAATAGTTTCCTTATTTCATTTCGGCGTGTAAGGGGATTTGGGGGATTTGTATTGTTTCCTTAAGTTCTCCTTTATTCTCTCCTAGAATCAAGGGATTATGATGCAAGGTGCTAGGTTGTATTTCCTAAAATACTTAGGGCTGATTTTCGGTTCTTGTAAGTCCTTGGAGAACAAGGTTTGAATATTATAAATAGATACACCATGCTACCATTCAAGGCATGAGTGATTTTGAGTAAAGAATTCGAGTGCTTATTGCACTGAATATTTGGTCGTCGTACCAAGAACATACAAATCGAGGTTTGTGTGCATCTCCTAATCGAGGTTGGTGAGAGATCCTCTAGTTCTCGAGGGAACAAGAGCCTATCTTTGTTTATTTTACTTCTTATTTCTCAGTTTTCAATCATAAAACACCATAAAAACGTCACTTAGATATAAGGGTATAGTTTGTGAATTTTTCGGACTTCAAATTCATATCACCGAGCCTAACTCTCGAGTTTAGGAATTGACTGGATCAATTACTCGAGTTTTTCGAACCTTAAATCAGTCTCGGACTTGAAAGCAGGTGGTGGTGGTGGAGTGTCTTCCTCTTCTGTTTACTCAGTTGTAAGATTTTTTATCAGCATCTGACAGGCTAAAGTCGTAGCACCTTATCAAAAATAACCTAAAGTCCACTAACAAGTAGTCAGGGAAGTCAGGATCGAATCCACAGGGAGAAAGTTATACTATTGTATCTGAATTCTAATATTATACTAACTAAATCAGATGAAAATGGGTGTGTGACTAAACTAAGCAAATGCCAGAACTAAATACGAAGGTAAGAATCAATTAATAAAGAACTAGGACTATGGATCACTATGCATACAATTCGGGAAATCAGAGACGAATAATAACCACTGTAACACCCCGTAATTTTCACCCTTTATTTTTGGTGTTTATTTACATTAAAATGATATTTTTCGTAAAAATAAATAATTTATTATTTAGATTATTTTGGAACATGTTGTGAAAATGTGTATATATTTTTATATATTGTGATATATTTATATATATTTATTTTAAGTTGTTAGTTAATTGTTTTAAAGATTATATTAGTTTCGTTATTTATTTAGGCGTTTAGGATGCGGTGTTGTCGCGTAACGTTTTTGTAACGTTGATGGACCGACTTGGGATGATGAAACGGTACATCACGTGTGGCGTATCATGCTGGCCGAAAATCAACAATTATGGAGTGGAGGATGAAGAGTTTTGGTGCTTATTAAGCTAACCTTTGGATCTCTTGTAACCCCCTATTTATTTCCCCATTAACCCACCTTTATAATCACCCTTTAAACCATTGCTTAATGAGGTTATTAATCAGGTTTTTGCTGCATTCTAACCCCCATTTTCGCCCAACCCTTAGAGAGGAAGAGAAAGAGTTCTTCTCTCTTCTCGGATTTTCGTCCATTTTTGCACACCTATTTTGTTTGCATCATATCTCCTTCGTTTCTTATCCGAATTGAACGTGTGAGTAGTCAGAATCCATCTACTCGGAAAGATCTTACTCGTGGTATAATTTGTTTTTGAAGAAAGGGAAAGAAACGACTGCAGTTTTCGTTTCAATCAGTCGAGTCATCCGGTTTTTGTTCCCTGTCACACCTTCACGAAATTAACCAGATCTGGAGATCTAACCGTTGGATCATTGTCAAATTTGAACAGTACATTTATACCATCTTGATATCAACTTTGACTGGATTGATTGTGAATCCGATCTTTCAATCACCCAGAATCATGGTCGGAACAGAGCAGTACGAAATAAGAGTTTTCAACGTTCAAGAAGAAAACGCCTAGTGACTTGTTGCTATAATTATCGTTCATTGTGCTTTGGGGTTAGAAGAGGAATTGGATTGTATGCGTAACTCTTAACTATCTCTTTAGAATCAGCTCTCCTCCCGACGTTCCCGGTAACTAGTAGTTATCTTAGAACGATAGAGATTATAGTATTTTTCGGTATTAGATTATTACGCAAGGAAATTGTTTAAAATAATTTTTGTATGAAATTATTGATGAAATTATACGTGAATGTTCTTGATGTATGCTGTGTGAATATTATGTGCAGCAAAATAATTTTCGTTTGATTTTTACTATTTATTTTATTTATTTGGTAATTTATGCGTTTATGGCTTATTTGCAAAATAAATAGTGAACGAATGTTATAATTGCTGAAATTATTTTTAGTGAAGCATGTTATATGTTTTATATGTATTTGATGCCTTGGAATAATTTTTTTCTACTGTTTACAAGTTTATTTAATTGGTTTATCTGTTTTTAAATTTTCATTTATGTCAGTATATAAATCGTGAAAATTATTTCTGGAGGCCGAAAATACATATAGAGTCCGAAAATTAATGTTGGCTTTATTGAGTATGTCCGTTTATTTCTATTTTTAATTATTATATTGGCTTTATTGAGTATTCTAAAAATTAATGTTTAAAAATACTTATAGAGTCCGAAAATTATAAATAAAATTTGTACCATGTCAGTGGGGCCATAATGGTTTTAAGATAATTTTTGTGTTATTTTACTGATCGTACTTATTAGTTTAATAATTATTATTGTGTTTTTGTTGTGAATTTGAGGATATTCTTTTTAATTATTTGAGAGCTTGTTAATCAGAAATAATTTGTGATCTTTTACGTGCTTGGATGCTGGTGTTTAGTAGGTTGCTGTAAGTATTATTGGTATCATTATGTTTATGTTTGATTTATGTAAAAATGATTAATTGTGTACTATTCATTTATTTGATAACCCTTGGAGTTAATTGGTGATGCATTTCTGATTGACACTGTTAGTGTTGTAAAAACTATTTCATTATCATTGTTGATGCTTAGTGATGTTCAAAGTATTGTGGTTGGAGATATTTGTTGTAAGTTTGTAAGTTACTACTTTGAGGATTTTTTTGAAGAACTACTTTTGATGAATTATGGGTATAAGGCCGGGTGGCATCCCTTTTGACGAATATTTTTGAGCTGAATGATACTTTGATGATATTTATGAATTATGATTTTATTTTTGAGATAAGAACATCCGGTGGGATAGATGTAGTCCCCGGTGAAGAACATGCCAACCACCTGGTTTGCGAACTAGGGGTACACATGGGTTAATTGTTGTCGTCCGAGAGGTTAGGGAGTTCTGCGTGTTCTACCCTGCATCGGGAGTTTGGCCATTCTTAGACACAGGCAGTGGGGAACGTAAGCCCATAGACTGACCTGGAGATTGCGATCTGACAAACCTTAGGAAGTGAATTGCGATTCACTGGCGTTCGGTTTCTAACTCAATCACTTGTTTTACCTATACTTTTATTTTTATAAAAGTACTCTTGAGATGATTTATTTATTTTTATCCAATTCACTTGCTATTTATTATTCATTTGCGTTATTTGTGAGTTATATGGAAGTTGATGCATATTATAGTTGACTTGACTTTATTCTTTCCTTTCTTACTAATCTATGTCTGGAATAGACTTTGATTTCTTTTGTTCTGGGAGAACTGCTAGTTACTCCCCACTGATTGTGGATGTTTGTTGTATATTTTGCAGGTTTTGTTGATGGGAATCTTCTTTGGTTTTGGGCTCGGGTTGAGATGCGAGCATTAAAATGTTAGATGTTTTAGACCTAGACTTTTAGTTAGTTGAAGAGTTAGTTTTATCTTTTGGATATTACTCTAATTAATTTAAATTATTTATACTATTTACTTATGTTGGTTTATCACTTAGTTATTTAAACACATTTCTTGTAGTAGTGACATTCCCAGAAGACGATGTTTCCGCCGTCGTCCTATAATACTATTATTATTTCTTTCTTTTTCCGCTTTGAAATTCTGGGGTGTTACAGTTGGTACCAGAGCAAAACGCTCCTAAACTCTGAAAAAGAGTTGCTAATGATTATTTAGAATTATTAGTTAGCCATAGGAGATAAAATGTGTTTAGAGTTAAGTTTAGTTGTTTCACTATAATGAGAGTGTGATGGGTAGAGTAAGTAAAGGGAAGCCTTATGGGAATGTGGTGTGCTCTCATGCTTATGGAGCATATGTTATATGTATAGTTATTTGTATTATTGGTGGAATTAGTCTACCAAGTTTGCTAATCTTATTTGCAGGGCCTCTTACATGTAATTGATTTTCTCTTTTATCAGAGTGCGCAGCGAAAGCAAAGTAATTTATAGCCTTCTCGGTTTAGTTGTGTGTTTAATTTATTTTGTGTTTTGCAATTTAAAGATAAACTTTAATTTTATTTTAATATAATCTTGTGTGTTGCATTGCATTTATTTTATTTGCTAGTTGCTTGATAGTATATGTTATTATGTGAGACAATATATACTTTCTGTTCTTTTTCAATTAAGTGTTTTTTTTTTTATGTGAGTATTACGTATCTGTTATATTATTTACAAAACTTTCTAGTTTGAATTTATATTCCAAATTATATTTTAGATCTTTGAACTTAATAAAAATACTTATGTTAGAGTTATTTTCTGACTTTCAAATTTTGTTATTGTTAATATTTTGACATACTCTTTTGAAAAACGTTTGATTTCAATTGTCTTCAAATTTCTCTTACCGTTTTGACCATCTATATTTATATATATTTTCCTTTTAATATTTTTATTTTTCATGCTAATCCTTGTTTAGCCTTTAATTATGGTAATAAGTTTTGTAGTCTTTGAAAATGAAAGTACGTTAATGAGTTGTCTTGGTGTTACATTGAAATGTAGACGTAAACTATTTTGTTTTAAAGGTTAGCATTCAACAACTTTTACTTTACTTACTTTTCTTATTAGCATTATTTTTTTTTTCAAATTCAAATGCGTGAAAGGATCTCATTTACTATTTGTTGTTTTTTGTGTAAAAATTTAGTGCTTTCTCATTTCATAGCAAAATTTTGGTTGTTTTCAATACTTCTTATTTAATTCTCTGATTTCGACTGATCTGTTTTATATTCTTTGAAAACGAAATTTATATACTTGGTCTGAATTTTAAACTTGTTTGAGTTGATATTAAGTCATAATGGGTGATTCCTTTGACTTGTATGTCAATTTGATAAGTCTAAATTTTAAACTTGTTTGAGTTGATATTGAGTCATAATGGGTGATTCATGTGACTTGTATGTCAATTTGATAAGTTGACACATTTTATCTGTTTTGATTTAATTTCCTTTTTCAGTTGATATTAAGTTTATATTGGTGATTCCAGTAAACTCTATTGTGGATTTGATAAGTTGGCTTTCAAATATTGTTTTGTTGATACTAGATTGCAGTGGGTGGTTCCATGCACATTTGTGTTGACTTAGCAAATTTTATAATTGTTGTTAATAATTTATTACTTTATCGCCTATTTATTATTAGTGTTTCGTCGTTGTGAAATTTATTTTAAAGTTTTCAATTTCTTTTGCGAACTTTAATATTCATATATATGTTTAGGAGGCGTACGCTCTTATAACATATGTCATGACTTGTGTTCGTAAGTGCTATTTTAATAAAGCAGCTAGCTACTCTTTATTAAAGTGTTCTTATCTCTTTAGGTGGAGTATAAGCCCGTGTGGTTACCTCTATTTAAATTGATTTGGCTATCTATTAACGCACTTTTTCTTCTTCGTTTCTTTTCTAGAAATATTTATGTATGGTCGGATTTATTCTTTTGTAATTTTACGTAAATATTTATTCCTACTTCTATTGCAAAATTACATATAGTTTATTGTGCAAACGTTTTTACCTTAAACTTTCTCTTGTCTTTGCTTCTTTCACATTTTATAAAATGATTGTTGTTACCATGCTTATACAACTCCTTTGGTCTTCCAAAATAAAATATATATTATTTGAGTTATCAAATTTTATACCTGCAAAGTTGTTTAGTTAACTAAAATCCATCGAATTATGTTTTGTTAAAGTTCTTTATCTAGAGTATTTTCTTTTGTCTCTTGGTTGTTTTGAAGTTTCGAGGACGAAACTCTTTTAAGGGGGAGTGATTGTAACACCCAGTAATTTTCACCCTTTATTTTTGGTGTTTGTTTACATTAAAATGATATTTTTCGTAAAAATAAATAATTTATTATTTAGATTATTTTGGAACATGTTGTGAAAATGTGTATATATTTTTATATGTTGTAATATATTTATATATATTTATTTTAAGTTGTTAGTTAATTGTTTTAAAGATTATATTAGTTTCGTTATTTATTTAGGCGCTTAGGATGCGGTGTTGTCGCGTAACGTTTTTATAACGTTGATGGACCGACTTGGGATGATGAAACGGTACATCACGTGTGGCGTATCATGCTTGCCGAAAATCAGCAATTATGGAGTGGAGGATGAAGAGTTTTGGTGCTTATTAAGCTAACCTTTGGATCTCTTGTAACCCCCTATTTATTTCCCCATTAACCCACCTTTATAATCACCCTTTAAACCATTGCTTAATGAGGTTATTAATCAGGTTTTTGCTGCATTCTAACCCCCATTTTCGCCCAACCCTTAGAGAGGAAGAGAAATAGTTCTTCTCTCTTCTCGGATTTTCGTCCATTTTTGCACACCTATTTTGTTTGCATCATATCTCCTTCGTTTCTTATCCGAATTGAACGTGTGAGTAGTCAAAATCCATCTACTCAGAAAGATCTTGCTCATGGTACAATTTGTTTTTGAAGAAAGGGAAAGACGCGACTGCAGTTTTCGTTTCAATCAGTCGTGTCATCCGGTTTTTGTTCCCTGTCACACCTTCACGAAATTAAGAATATCTGGAGATCTAACCATTGGATCATTCTCAAATTTGAACATCACGTTTATACCATCTTGATCTCCACTTTGACTGGAGCGATTGTGAATCTGATCTTTCAATCACTGAGAATCATGGTCGGAACAGAGCAGTAGGAAATAAAAGTTTTCAACTTTCAAGAAGAAAACGCCTAGTGACTTGTTGCTATAATTATCGTTCGTTATATCGGCTTTATTGAGTATTCTGTAAATTAATGTTTAAAAATACTTATAGATTCCGAAAATTATAAATAAAATTTGTACCATGTCAGTGGGGCCATAATGGTCGTAAGATAATTTTTGTGTTATTCTACTGATCGTACTTATTAGTTTAATAATTATTATCGTGTTTTTGTTGTGAATTTGAGTATATTCTTTTTAATTATTTGAGAGCTTGTTAATCAGAAATAATCTGTGATCTTTTATGTTCTTGGATGCTGGTGTTTAGTAGGTTGCTGTAAGTATTATTGGTATCATTATGTTTATGTTTGATTTATGTAAAAATGATTAATTGTGTACTATTCATTTATTTAATAAGCCTTGGAGTTAATTGGTGATGCATTTCTGATTGATACTGTTAGTGTTGTAAAAACTATTTCATTATCATTGTTGATGCTTAGTGATGTTCAAAGTATTGTGGTTGGAGATATTTGTTGTAAGTTTGTAAGTTACTACTTTGAGGATTTTTTTGAAGAACTACTTTTGATGAATTATGGGTATAAGGCCGGGTGGCATCCCTTTTGACGAATATTTTTGAGCTGAATGATACTTTGATGATATTTATGAATTATGATTTTATTTTTGAGATAAGATCATCCGGTGGGATAAATGTAGTCCCCGGTGAAGAACATGCCAACCACCTGGTTTGCGAACTAGGGGTACACCTGGGTTAATTGTTGTCGTACGAGAGGTCAGGGAGTTCTGCGTGTTCTACCCTGCATCGGGAGTTTGGCCATTCTTTGACACAGGCAGTGGGGAACGTAAACCCATAGACTGACCTGGAGATTGCGATCTGACAAACCTTAGGATGTGAATTGCGATTCACTGGCGTTCGGTTTCTGACTCAATCACTTATTTTACCTATACTTTTATTTTTATAAAAGTACTCTTGAGATGATTTATTTATTTTTTTCCAATTCACTTGCTATTTATTATTCATTTGCGATATTTGTGAGTTATATGGAAGTGGAAGCATATTGTAGTTGACTTGACTTTATTCTTTCCTTTCTTACTAATCTATGTCTGGAATAGACTTTGATTTCTTTTGTTCTGGGAGAACTGCTAGTTACTCCCCACTGATTGTAGATGTTTGTTGTATATTTTGCAGGTTTTGTTGATGGGAATCTTCTTTGGTTTTGGGCTCGGGTTGAGATGCGAGCATTAAAATGTTAGATGTTTTAGGCCTAGACTTTTAGTTAGTTGAAGAGTTAGTTTTATCTTTTGGATATTACTCTAATTAATTTAATTTATTTATACTATTTACTTATGTTGGTTTATCACTTAGTTATTTAAACACATTTCTTTTAGTAGTGACATTCCCAAAAGACGATGTTTCCGCCATCGTCCTATAATACTATTATTATTTCTTTCTTTTTCCGCTTTGAAATTCTGGGGTGTTACAACCACCCAATAAGTCAATTTATCTAGGGCACATGTAATTTCTCTCGAACATTATCTCCCTCAAAGATCACCTAGCTGCTCTCGCATGGTCATGGATCACTATGCCTAATGATTGAAAGCCTATACGAAAGCTCTCCTCTCGAAGCAAATTCAATATTGCGATAATAGAAATACAAATTAGGCCTAGTTCATAAATCTAGCATGAACGATTGAATCACAGGAAACAATTGAAATAAAGGGTAATTATACTAATCTATAAATCCCTCATTGCATACATAGATCCCCACAATCCTAGAAATAAAACTACTCACTCATGCTTGAGAAAACAATAACAAAATCAATGTAAAAATTCATACTTTAAACTATTGCAAATAACTAAAGAATTAATCTAATCAATAATAGAGAAAGCAATAAAGAAGATTACCAAACTGAAGAACTATATTGAACTTGCCAATAATCCCAAGGTTAGATCTTGAATCCAAAATGAAAAGTAGAAAAACTAGGGTTCTAGAGAGAAACTATGAGAAAATAAGGGCTAAAACCAAGATGAATAGTAATATTCTGATTTTGCTATTTATACTAATCCTAAAACAACTAGGAAAAGTCCTCTAAAAAATAGCCCGAAAATCATTAAATGCGCGTGTCGGAAAAGTCCTCTAAAAAATAGCTTGAAAATCATGAAATCGGGCTCATTGCAGCAGCAGAGCTCAAAGAAACGACATCCCCCGATGTAATCGGGCCGACACGCCCGATGCAATCGGGCGGCCCACCAACTCTCAGCATCGAGTCCAAAACATCGCTCAAGCACGCCCGATGAAATCGGGCCGAACCGCCCGATCGGGCTTCTCAACGAACTAACGACCGGGCGATAGCGCCCGATCGGGCCCGCAACAAAACTGATTATCTCCCTTGCGAGTGCCCGATCGGGTGTGTGCAGCCCGATGAAATCGGGCTCAGGTCCATTACTTCCTTCTTGGCTTGAAACGCCAAGTCTTCAATTCTTCCTTTGCTCAAGGGTCCCGGAAAGTATCCCCGGGACTTTGAAACTCCGCATAAAACCTCTCCAGTCCAGAGTAGTGGTCAAATAATTGTAGAAAATAGGGAGATAACTCCCTAAAACCTGCAATTTGACACAGAACAGAAAACCACAACTAGATGGAGAAAGTTAGCACAAAATGACTCATAAGAGCACCATTGACATCCTTTTTGGCTTATAAGTAGGGGGAAAAATTCTATATAAAACCATAACATCAAACTCCCCCAAGCTAAACCTTTGTTTGTCCCCAAGCAAAGCACAACATGAACATGAACAAAATTGCGTCACCCATCAAGTAAGAAATTCAGACTGAAACATTTTCAAACTCAAAATCCTTCAAGCAAGCAAAATTCAAGTTCAGTTGTTCAGATCACCTGACCACCAATCACCTAAGCAAACCATCAAGCACAGCTGCACTACATAACACGCAAATCTTGAAAAGGTGCTCACCGAGGTGTCACTCCTCTCATTTTTTGTGGCAGGCATAATATGCGCCAGAACACTCACCAACCCAACCATAATAGCCCTTCCCACTCACACTCTCATGTGTTTAGAAAGGTATAATATCGCTCATCCTAATCAGGTCGACTCAAATAACAAACTTAATCTTCAACTTTGGCATATTGACTCAGTATTATTCCCACAAACAATCAAACACGTGCTCAAAAGGTCTTTCTCAGGGTTGTAATGGGGCTCGGGTAAAGGTACGGAAATTATTTAAGGAATGTGGTGGAAAAGCCAAGAAAGGGGAGCAAAAAACACTAGTAGGACTAGGCGTGGTCGAAACAACTCCCATGGCATTAACAACATAACCAAGATAATAACCAACTCTGAAATTTCACGAACCAACCCATAATTGTCTCTTTCATCATAATTTCCAACACTTTTGAAAGTTAATGAGTGAAGATCATAGAAATTTTTTAGATTTTTCACTATCATTTTTCACTATCATTTTTCACTTTATTTTTCTATTTCTTTCTTTTCTTTGTACCAACATAGCATTATTTTCCAACCACCCTACGGAATCAACAACACAATATAATATTAACTTAACAAATGCTCCCCCAAGCTAGGCTTGGGACAATAGTCATTGTAAAGGCTCAAGGCGTGTAATGTGGCTTAATAGATCCAAAAAGAAGTCATTAGGCTCAGCGGGGCTAGGGGGAAAAATGATTCATTAAACAACTCTGAGGCTTAAAAATTAAACAAATGAACGCCTCTATCACAGCACATGTCCAAAGTCACCAGAAATCAACGAGTACAATGCCAAAGCCAAGATAAGAATGCTACGAGGAACTAACACACAAGAATAGATCAGATATAGATATAAGTCCGAGGGCTAAAATGAATCCTCACAATCTAACCAATTCAAGCACGCAGTTAAAATAGGCGCTTTATCATCAGAATCCACTCAAGATCAAGGCAATCAGAGATCACATCACAACATCCCAATCACAAATGCCCAACTATCCAGTATAATGAGTTAAATCATTTTTCAAAGCAAAATTTGGGGCACAGGGAAGCAATCAATCTATTCATATTCAACTCGTATTTTTGTGTTTTTTTTTTCCAGCAATATTTAACTAACCTAAAAAGCAGTAAAAAGAAAAAAAAGAGCAATACTAATACTTACATAAATCCTCCCCCAAGCTGAACTTGGCAATGGCCTCATTGCAACAAGGGGAAGGAAAAGGACATGGACGTCAGCTGCCCATCAGCCTGCATCGAGCAGTTTAGTAGCCGCATGTTTACCACCTCTTGCAACCCGCGTCGGACTGTAATGCTAGTGTGGTGGCCCAGATGTAGATTAATGTAGTGCTCATTAAAGTCAGGGCTTATTCCTGTCAAGTCATCAGTGCTATACCCAATGGCCTTTTTGTGAGTATGTAAGACCGTTAGAAAATGTTCATCACCTGCAATAGACTCTAAGACAAGCACATCATTTGAAGTATCACGGGAGGGCGAATGAGGCATGCAATCATGGATCGGTTCATCTATAACATCAACACTATAGCATGATTCCTCTAGCATTGGGCTTTTCGGGGCATTGGTTAGGCTAAACATAACCTTATCATCCCCCACAATCAGTGTCAGTTTCCCACTTTTAACATCTATAACTGCCCCAGCAGTATGGAGGAAAGGTCTCCCATGGCTAATGGGTGTTTGAGTATCTTCTGCCATGTCTAATATAACAAAGTCCACGGGGATAAAGAATTTACCTACTCTAACAAGAACGTCCTCTAATATACCTAGGGGGTATTTCACAGAACGGTCAGCCATTTGCAGAGTAATGGTAGTACATTTTAAGTCACCCATGTTCAGTTGCTTACAGATAGAAAGAGGCATGACACTCACACTGGCACCCAAATCACATAAAGCTTTGTCAATAAAAATGGTGCCAATGTGACAGGGGATGGAAAAACTCCCTGGATCTTTCAATTTAGGTGGAGACTGGTTTTGTAAAAGAGCGCTGCACTCAGCAGTAAAAGCCACAGTTTCCACCTCATTGAGAGTCCGCTTCCTCATCAAAAGTTCTTTTAAAAATTTACAATAAGCAAGCACTTGATTTAATAATTCAGTATAAGGAACTGTTACCTACAGATTCTTTACCACCTCTAAAAACTTACCATACTGGTGGTCGAGCTTCTTCTTGAGCATCCGATTTGGGAATGGTAGCTTGATCACCGGAGGCACATTTTTCTCCTTAGTCACCTCCATAGTCTTGTTTGTAGCTCTTTGCTTTGCCTGAGGTTGAGCATCCTCAGGCACTTATTGTGGTTTCTTAGCAATTGATGATTCCACCTCTAGCATTGCCGGAGCATCGTACTGCACTCCACTTCGAAGGGTAATAGCATTGGCAGTGTCCCTTGGTTGCATTGGTTGCGAAGGCAATGACCCAGATGGCCTACTAGAAGAAGAACTAGCCAGCTGAGCTATTTGTGACTCTAACATCTTATTATGTGTCCCTTGTAGCTTATTCTGAGCATGCAGGCTCTCAAATTGAGACCTGGTATCTGCTTGAAAGGAAATAATACCTTTCTGCATCTGCAACATGAGATTTTTGAGTTCAGCAATAGCTGGGTCTGAAGGAGGTGCGTTATGATGCTGTTGAAACTGATTTCTCTGAAATCCAGGAGTGGCTTGTGGTTGTGGCTGATACTGTTGTTGTTGTTGATGCTGTGGATAATGTTGTTGTTGCGGATTTAGCACATTATTACTCCTATACGAGAGATTTGAATGATCTCGCATCCCAGAATTATATGTATTGGAGTAGGGATCGAGCTGGGGCTTGTGTTGTTATTGTAATGCGTGCACTGGCTCACTAGAATGTGAGAGAGCGGGGGACTCTTGAGAGTTATGTCCAGCTATCCCACAAGCGTCACATATGAAAGCATTGTAACCAGAAACACTAGCAATAGCATTGACACTCATGTGAGGGGAGGAATTGTTACCTAGCTTCAAAGAATCAATCTTCTGGTGTAGAGAAGCTAGTTGCCCGGACAGTAAAGAAATGGCCTCAACATCATGTTTGCCTCCCTTTGTCATAGAAGAACGAATAGTATACGCTTGATTAGAAGCGAGTTTCTCCAGAAGTTCATACCCTTCATCTATGGCTTTATCCATGAAGAACCCACCAGAAGCTCCATCGATTACCCGTCTCGTATCTGCATCAACTCTATTGTAGAAAATTTGACACAGATACCACTTGTCAAAACCATGATGAGGACAAAGACGCTGCAGATCTTTGAATCTTTGCCAACCTTCATACAATGACTCTCCAGGATCTTGGGTGAAAGTCACTATCTCATGACGCATATCTACAGTCTTTTGGTAAGGGTACCACTTGATGAGAAAGATCTTTGAGAGTTCTGCCCAGGTGGTGATGGTGGAGGGCAGCTTATTATACCAAAATAGAGCTTTGTCGTGCAGAGAAAAACCAAATAAGATGAGTTTCATCTCATAAGCAGTAACACCAGCTTGTTTCTGAGTAGCACAACATTGTAAGAACCGCTGCAGGTGCTGATTTGGGTCTTCAGATGGTAACCCAGCAAACTGATTATTCTGAACCATATTCAGAACATGAGACTTGATTTCAAAGTTTGCAGCAGCAATAGTAGGCAACCGTACCCCAACGGGCACATCATCAGGAGATGGTTGTGCATAATCTCTGAAGGTTGGTTTGACTGCATCATCCATTCTAGAAGTAATAGGTGAGGCGGGGAATCCTTGTTGGGGTGAAGATGGTGGAGAAGGTGTCTTTTGGGAAGGTGTCCCTACAGACAACTTTGTTTGCTTAGTTTTCTTTCTGAGTCTACGAGCAGTCTTTTCAATCTTCGGGTCAAATGGAATGAGATTTGGGGATTTCAATTTCCTGCTCATACACCAAAAACACTAAAACAAACGTGAGATGTTCCAAAGAACATGTGTTCTTCGGAGTAGAGGTTAGTGTAATACTATAATTCAG
Organism: Beta lomatogona; assembly: GCA_947646795.1. Classification (NCBI taxonomy): domain Eukaryota; kingdom Viridiplantae; phylum Streptophyta; class Magnoliopsida; order Caryophyllales; family Amaranthaceae; genus Beta; species Beta lomatogona. Next base: position 1,023,031 of record CANSNZ010000402.1, on the reverse strand, counting down.
ACAAAATAAAAATAAACCGTCTCCCCGGCAACGGCGCCAAAATTTGACAGGCTAAAGTCGTATCACCTTATAAAAAATAACCTAAGGTCCACTAACAAGTAGTCAGGGAAGTCAGGATCGAATCCACAGGGAGAAAGTTATACTATTGTATCTGAATTCTAATATTATACTAACTAAATCAGATGAAAATGGGTGTGTGACTAATCTAAGCAAATGACAGAACTAAATACGAAGGTAAGAATCAATTAATAAAGAACTAGGACTATGGATCACTATGCATACAATTCGGGAAATCAGAGACGAATAATAACCACCCAATAAGTCAATTTATCTAGGGCACATGTAATTTCTCTCGAACATTACCTCCCTCAAAGATCACCTAGCCGCTCTTGCATGGTCAAGGATCACTATGCCTAATGATTGAAAGCCTATACGAAATCTCTCCTCTCGAAGCAGATTCAATATTGCGATAATAGAAATACAAATCAAGCCTAATTCATAAATCTAGCATGAACGATTCAATCACAGGAAACAATTGAAATAAAGGGTAATTATACTAATCTATCAATCCCTCATTGCATAAATAGATCCCCACAATCCTAGAAATAAAACTACTCACTCATGCTTGAGAAAACAATAACAAAATCAATGTAAAAATTCATACTTTAAACTATTGCAAATGACTAAAGAATTAATCTAATCAATAATAGAGAAAGCAATAAAGAAGATTACCAAACTGAAGAACTATATTGAACTTGCCAATAATCCAAAGGTTTGATCTTGAATTCAAAATGAAAAGTAGTAAAACTAGGGTTCGTGAGAGAAACTATGAGAAAATAAGGGCTAAAACCAAGATGAATAGTAATATTCTGATTTTGCTATCTATACTAATCCTAAAACAACTAGGAAAAGTCCTCTAAAAAATAGCCCGAAAATCATTAAATGCGCGTGTCGGATAAGTCGCCCGATCGGGCCAAGTATGCCTAATGAAATCGGGCTCATTGCAGCAGCATAGCTCAAAAAAAGGACATCGCCCGATGCAATCGGGCGGCCCACCAACTCTCAGCATCGAGTCCAAAACATCGCTCAAGCACGCCCGATCGGGCTTCTCCACGAACTAACGACCGGGCGATAGCGCCCGATCGGGCCCGCAACAAAACTGATTATCTCCCTTGCGAGCGCCCGATCGGGCGTGTGGAGCCCGATGAAATCGGGCTCAGGTCCATTACTTCCTTCTTGGCTTTAAACGCCAAGTCTTCAATTCTTCCTTTGCTCAAGGGTCCCGGAAAGTATACCCGGGACTTTGAAACTCCGCATAAAACCTCTCCAGTCCAAAGTAGTGGTCAAATAATAGTAGAAAATAGGGAGATAACTCCCTAAAACCTGCAATTTGACACAGAACAAAAAACCACAACTAGATGGAGAAAGTTAGCACAAAATGACTCATAAGAGCACCATTGACATCCTTTTTGGCTTATAAGTAGGGGGAAAAACTCTATATAAAACCATAACATCAGCATCTTGATCTCTTTGTCTTGTTCCTCAATACAAGAGTTCATCAGTTGGAGCTGAGCCATGATTGCATTGAGTTGTTCAGAAGTGTCTCCCATCTCGGATGATGATTCAGAAGTTTAGAAAGATTCGTCTGAAAAAGTGAGAATTTATTTGACGAGTCTGGTAGTTGGTTGACCTTGTCTCCTCTCTGTTGGACGTTTTCAAGTTATAACCTCACGAGCTGTCCTTAACAAAAATCGAATGGACCTTACTTGTAAGTTTTAAGAAATGATTTATGGGAAATGGAAAATAAAAATGGAAATGAGAAATGAGAAATGGGAAACGGGAAATGAGAAACGGAAATGGAAATGGGAAATGAAAACAGGAAATGGAAAACGAAAATAGGAAAGGGAAAACGAAAATGGGAAATAGGAAATGGAAATGAGAGATAGAAATGGGAAAAGATATGAGCTTTGGAGTAGTATGAGCCTAATTATAATAGCTTAATCTAGATTAAAGTTTTCATCTTTTCTTAGTTTATGATTATTTGTTCTTTAGATTTTGTTTTGTTTTTGCTTTAAAAGTATTGATTTTTAGTTTTTGCTATTTTTAGATTGGTAATTTATTGCTAGTTTTTCCATGTTTCGGATGTTTACTATAATGGGTAGTGAGTAGTTCATTAACTAGGATTGGGAGTAGCCCAATCATTGTTTCCATCCTATTTAAACGAGTAAAGTTTGTTGGGTTTGTTATGTTGGGGATTTGTGCATTTTCAATCATGAATGTTGTTGGTGACTTAGTTGGTGTGAGCTCGATCATCTTTTGGCCCATTTGTTGCTCCTTAATAGCTTTGCTTTTAGGTGGTTGACCTTTTTTTTGAGGGGGGGATTAGGTGGTTGACCTTCATAAATAATTGATTGGTTGTTATTGGTTGTTATGTATCACTTGTTGATTTGTATTGACTTGGGCTTTATTTTAATTCCTAACTTGGCCTAGTTAAGTAATAACACTTCGAAATATAGGTTTTGTTGCTATAATTAGGACTCTAAACTCCCTAAGAAAGAGTTTAGAGGTGTTTAGGATTGTTTATTCCCTTTGCATGTTAATCCCCATAGTTCTACTTGGTTTTTGGATGTGAATCATGATTGTGGTGTTTTCCCACTCCTAGCACTTTTCCTAATTTGATTCCAATAGTTTAAATTCCTTGGTTTAACCAAAAGTACTTGACGTTTTCTTCGACTTAGCTTACTCTTAGTAACTCTACCTTGGTGAGACCTCCGATCCTTGTGGTTCGACCCTTACTTACCAGTTGACTAGTTTAGGTGGATAGTTAGGACTTTTATTTAATCTTAGGAGAATTATCAACGACCTAGTTTTTCCCCTGTTCGTCAATATTTTTAGGATTCCGAACAATAAGAAGGTTTCAAACTCCTTAATTAGTCCAGTGAACAGTGTTTCACATCTACAGATGTAAGGTTTCATGAAACCATCTTATTTGACCCTTTTACTTCACCTCAACCATACTTGCAACCTTAGTGAATCCAAATGCCTCCAACCCAAACCTCCACTCAATTGAACACATACATGGACTACACTTGATTTAGATGATCAACTAGGGAACACAGACCTGCCTAATGAATTTCTGATTATGTGACAGAGACTTACACTCATAGTCAAGCTACACATCCCACTCTGGTTGTAAATGCAGCGTATGTCACAACAACAGTAACATTCTTCTCGTTCCTCACAAATAATTTCAATCCCAAATTATGATTCTTACAATTAAAAGGGAGACTATATAGATAGGAAAATTTGCTCACCTAATTAACCCACGTACATATAATGCAGTTCAAGGTGCTAGTAACAACACACAAGCCACACCTAAAATGAACAAAAAACACATAAAACAAGTTAAATCATTAAGTAATAAAATTTGCATATAGTTGCAAAATTTATTATATGTTCAAATATTATTTTCTTTGTCAATTTAATTTAAAAGAAGAATTTAGTATTAGAATTTTAAATCCTTAACTAAACTGGTGATACTATCCTCTTGGATTGGCAATTAGGTAGATAATGTAGTCAAAAGTAATAGAACTTCGACATTAAACTTCATCACAAAAACCTTCGTAAATAGAGGTATATTTGGAGTTTGCTTTTGGGAAGGGATTATTTTTGATGGAGTTCGTATGACATAAAAAAATACTTAACTAAGTTCATTCATTTACATAACAAATAATAAACATAAAAGGCACCTGACCAAACTGCTGCGGGCTTTGAGTATAAATATTGTAAGGAACTCCTGCCATTCTGATAACTCTTGAGGATTCTGATATTGGAGTCTCAGAGCTTGCAAAAGAGATCTGCAGATAGATTTAACTAGTTCAAACACAATGCAAGATGACATACAAGAACAAGAAAGTAGCACAGCCAACCAAATTCTTGTACCAGGTCATAGCGGTTCAATACATGCAGACTGTTTTTTGATGCCCCATTTCTACGATTATTTAAAGACTAAAGCAGCATATCTAAGATGATACAATTGCCATTTTCTGTTGCTTGTTATTAAGACACATCATACATGCTTGTTAAAATGCAAAAAAGAAGTAAAATCAGAAAAACATATCATAGACCCTTGACTATATAATCTGCAGTCTTTTAGATATCTTGTGCAGCGATTCCAAAATATGAATTGAGCTGTGGCAGTCAATTGCACAAACAGTATTTCTGTACACTCTTTAATGTTAAGACAATCCATGAAGTCCTAAAAGAGAAGTATTGGTTTCAACATAATAGTGAGTCTAAGCCTTATCAGAGATGTTTTTCATATGAATCTTTTGGGACATAATCCCACTTCTAGAATTAAACTGAGTACATCTTTTGAAGAAAAAGAGATTGTGTCTAATGCATTTGCCGTACAGTACTTCTTTCCTACTGGTGTTCTATTGGTTCATGTATAGTTGCACATTAGCTGTCATTATATTTTTTTCTTTTTTTATTTTTCTGTGCATTTTTACTCGATTTCGCCTTGAAATTGGTTAGGGTGATTGGGTGAGTAATCTTAGGTTAACAGTTCACTGCTAAAAGAGTGTAGGTATATATAAGGCTGACAGCCACATAGCCAACAGGCAAGAGTAAATAACACATAAGTAGGGAATTCTTCCCAAACCAAAAACATCAACTTATAGATTTATTTTCAAGAAAACAATTTATATTATGTTATAGGCAGATTAGTGTCGGTCAGCAGCAGTCACCTTGTTATGGGCTAAAACGATCTGTGCCACAATATCATTGAGATCATTGAGGTTGCTTCTTTTAGATGATCCCACAGACCTCCTTGATGAGGAACTTGCAAAAAGTCTTCATCAATTGAGTATGGAAAACCAGATTTTCAACTATGATTTAAACAAATGCTCCTATTTGGTTTCAGGTTGGCGCCACCATCCAGGCAAGCAGGTGGCTTCTCCTAAGTCTCAACCTTATCCATTTATTTAATAGCGCGATGTGGCAATCTCCTACAATCACTCTATCTTATGGTTTATTTGCCTAGCATAATGTCAAACCGATGATCTCAAGGAGCTTCCAGGTTCCAATTGATTCACTTCAAATGCACCAAATCCAAAATATTCCACAACATGAAGTTTCTCCATTTAAGCTATGATCAAGCACATTAATCAATATCACAAATGCACTTAAAATTTCCAAACATAGGGCAATGCCTAACAAAAAGAGGAATAATAGTAGCAAATTAACCTTTATATTCATGAATAAACGTGCCCAAAAGTTTCTCACTTCGCCAATCCCAGTGCCATTTCATGACTTTTTAAAGCAATTCCTAGTGCATGAACAATATTGAGCTAATTAGCTCTCATAATTTTGAAGGATTTATGTCCTCGACTTAAATGCAATTACTAATTATATTATGGATCGTATTATGGAGATAATAAATTCGTTCTATTGGGTCGTCTATACGTCTTGCTAGAGAATGGTATAGAACTTTGGGTTAGGAAATTCTAAACCCAAAGCCCAATACAATGAATCCTATTAGGTCACACAAAATACTTGGATCAACGAAAGAAACCTAGAGCCTGTAAGGGGCCATAGGGTGGCCGGCCAAGAGGAAGGGAGAGGAGAAGTAATTCTCCTCCTAACCTAAATGTATTTATATATTTGGTTAGGCAATAAGGAATGTGAATAAGATATCTCTCATTATTCTTCTCTCTCATATTCTTTCTGAAAGTCACAAAAACTCCATTAAAGTAGAAGAAGAATTTCTTCCTTCCAACAAGCACTGGTGGAGAGTTGATCCGGGTTGGTGGACCAAGTAAAGGAATCACAATTGAGGTTCTTAATCCGGGTTATTCAAGCTTTGTGGAATTCATGCTTCAAAAGTAAATTCCTAACTATTATGTGATCCTTGAATGTATATGCATGAGATCCTGTTTTAAGTGCTTATGAATTTGATTCATGAAATTCCGCTTAGAGTACTTATAGAATCCTACAGTGGTATCAGTTTAGCCTCTTGCATATGATTTTTTGTCATAATAATTAGATGTATTTTGATGTGTTCTTCATTAATTTTAATTTGATTAAGGGGAGGAATTGAATTATGAATTAAATAATTGAAATTGATTAAATGGAGATTTAATTACTTGCTTTCTCAAATATAAATGGCCGAAAAATTCACCCTATAAACCCTAATTTTTTAAAATTTAAAAATCTGATTTTAGATCTCTTAATTTCGAATAGTAAATTCATGTTATTAATCTAATTTTCATGTTTAAAGTTGTTTATGTATGAAAATAAATTCATATGAAAAGTGTTTTATATGAATTAGTGATTAATTTATATGAATAACCTGAAAATTAATTAAAATAGAGGTTTTGATTTAATTTTCTGAATTAGGCATAAAAGAGTTTATGTTGAATTTAATTAAGATCACTAAATTAATTTTACAAATGTTGTAATTTTAATTTCCTTCAAATAAAAAAAAATTAAGGAGGAGGAAGAGAAGCAGCCACGGCTGGTGGCTGCTCCGGTGGTCACCGACGAGAAGCCGGGGCAGGCGACGCAGACTACCGGCGAGCAGTCGAAGTCGGCGAGGGAAGGGATGACAGCAGCTATGCGTACGACGTGGGGTTGCTGTGGTTTGGTGTTTTGTGGGCTGGCGCTGGTTGCTCTGTGGCCGGCGTCGGCTCACGGATAATTTTGCCGGCGAATTGCCGGTGAGGCCGCCTGAGAAGGGTGGCTGGTTTTTTTTTTTCTGGGCTTGCGTGAAGACTGGCAGTTTGTACTGCTGTTGGTCTTCACGGGTTATTATTAAAATTTTTTTTTTTTATGGATGTAATCTGCCTTGATAATGTAAAAGAGTTATAATTTGTTATAATTAGTAAAAGAGTTTACTTACCTTGATAATGTAACGTTAAAGATAAGGCCTCCGTCTGCTTAGTGTTGCATGTTGATAGGATCTTGTAAAACACTTATTCAAATGGGACATTAAAATTGAATAGGTGATCAACCTAGAAACCTTTGCATGTTTTAGGTTACTTTATAAACATAAAAATTGAACTTTGCTTTATTTTTCTGTCTGTAGATACTATGTCTAATAACAACAACAACAACAACAACAACTCCGGTTTCAACATTCGTCCTTTTCTGGAAAAGGACAGACTGAATGGTGAAAATTTCCTTAATTGGGAAAGGACCTTAAGACTTGTTTTAAGGTCTGAGGGTCGAGAGGATGTCTTAGAAACCCCACTTCCTGTGATTACTGATGAGTCGACTGAAGCAGACAAACGTCGTGCTAAGCAGGCCAATGATAGGTCTGTACCGATCACTTGCTTAATTGTAGCAGCCATGGAGCCGGACCTCCAAAGGAGGTTCGAAACCAAGGATGCTTATACCATCATGCAAGAGCTGCGGGCTATGTTTCAAACACAAGCCCGAGTTGAGCGGTATGAGACTAATAGGGAGATACTTGAATGTCACATGAAGCCGGGTCAAGCTGTTGGCCCCCATGTTTTCGCGATGATGGGTCTTTTCGAAAACATGGAACGACTTGGATTCCCTTATAGGGTTGAGTTGGCTACTGACATTATTCTCCACTCATTACCCGACAGTTTCAATCGGTTCGGGAATGACCTACAATATGAATGAGTCGAAAAGACTTTGCAAGAGTTGCATGGATTGTTAGTCAACGCTGAAAGGAACATCCCTAAGGTTGAACCAAAGAAAGAGGTTTTGATGGTTCAAAAGGGAAAGGGTTTCAAGAAGAAATGGGCAGGAAAGAAGGACAAAGGCAAGCAAGTTGCCACTGTTGCTGAAAAACCTAAGCCAACCGCCAAGCCAAAGGTCGCTGCGGAAAGCAAGTGCTTCCACTGTCACAAGATAGGACACTGGAAGAGGAACTGCCCGGTATACTTGGAAGAAAAGAAGTCTGGGGCTTCCACTTCAGGTATATATGTTATAGAAATCAATTTGACTTCTACTTCTTTATGGGTATTTTATAACGGCTGTGGTTCTCACATAGTTAATGATGTGCTGGGACTAAAAAGAAGTAGGAAGCTGGCAAAAGGCGAGGTAGAGCTGGAGCACGAGTTGCTGCACTTGCCATAGGAAGCTATAGTCTACACTTGCCATCTGGACTTAGTTTAGAACTAAATAATTGTTATTTCGTTCCTTCAATAACTAAGAACATAATTTCTGTTTCAGTTTTGGATTCTGAAGGGTTTTGTTTTGAAATAAAGAACAAGTGTTGTTCCATTTCTTACAATAATATGTTCTATGCCAATGCTAAATTGATAAATGGCTTATATGTGCTTGATATGTCGTTACAAATCTATAACATAGATAGCAAGAAACAAAAATCAAATGATTCCAACCTAACCTACATTTGGCATTGTCGAATGGGTCATATAAACCAAAAGCGTATTCACAAGTTACAAAAGGATGGTATAATTCCATCATTTGATTTTGAATCATTTGATGTATGTGAATCATGCTTAATGGGGAAGATGACAAAATAACCATTTACTGGAAAAGGTGAAAGGGCCAGCGATCTTTTAGGACTCATACATACAAATGTGTGTGGTCCTATGAGCACAAAGGCAAGGGGAGGGTTTAACTACTTCATTACCTTCACTGATGATTTGAGTAGATATGGATATATATACTTAATGAAACATAAGTCGTAATCTTTTGATAGATTCAAAGTGTTCCAAAATGAAGTACAGAATCAACTTGGTAAGACAATAAAAGCACTACGATCCAATCGTGGTGGTGAATATTTGAGCCAAGAATTTGATGATCATCTAAAGGGTTGTGGAATTCTTTCACAATTAACTCCACCAGGAACACCACAGTTGAATGGTGTATCTGAAAGGAGGAACCGAACCTTGCTAGATATGGTTCGATCAATGATGAATCTTGCTGATCTTCCGATTTCTTTTTGGGGATACACTCTCGAAACTGCTGCACGCACACTAAATACGAGGCCGTCAAAGGCTGTAGAAAAGACTCCATATGAGTTATGGAATGGAAAACCTCCAAACTTGTCTTTTCTTAAGATCTGGGGATGTGAGGTCCATGTAAAGCGGTTACTATCAGACAAGCTTGCACCCAAGTCAGATAAATGTCTCTTTGTGGGATACCCAAAAGAGACAAGGGGTTATTATTTCTATAACCGTCAAGAGAACAAAGTGTTTGTTGCTCGTGATAGTGTCTTTATTGAAAAGGAATTTGTTTCTAGAAAGACAAGTGGGAGTAAAATAATTCTCGAAGAAATTCGAGATGAGCAACAAATAGACGTGGTTCACACCATGTCAGAGACGGCCCGACAAGACGAAAGTCTAGTTCAGGAGATGATGTATTCAACGCATGAACCTCCTACCGTCCCACTTGAATCAAGTGAAGATCTTCAAGGAATTGAAGAGAACACTTCTCTTGATGCTCAGGCCCCGCGTAGATCTAGTTGAGAAAGGATTCCAAACAAGAGGTTGGTTGATTTCCTGTTAAATGAAAACTCTGAAATTATGATTTTGGAGAATTCAGAGCCTACTACCTACAAACAAGCTTTGACGAGCCCAGACTCTGAGAAATGGCTTGAGGCCATGAAATCCGAGTTAGACTCCATGTTTGAGAATAAAGTTTGGACCCTGGTCGACTTGCCTAATGGGGTTAACCCTATTAGATGCAAGTGGGTGTTCAAGTTGAAAACAGACAAAGATTGGAATGTCTATGTATATAAAGCAAGACTGGTTGCAAAAGGATTCAGACAAATTCATGGTATAGACTATGATGAGACATTTTCTCCAGTAGCAATGCTTAAATCAATTCGGATACTTTTAGCGATTGCTGCATTTTATGATTATGAAATTTGGCAGATGGATGTCAAAACTGCATTCTTGAATGGGTTCTTGAATGAGGATGTGTACATGACACAACCTGAGGGTTTTGAGGATCCAGAAAATCCTAAAAGGGTTTACAAGCTTCAGAGATCCATTTATGGATTGAAGCAGGCATCTCGGAGCTGGAATCTTCGATTTGATGAAGCAATCAAGAAATTTGATTTCATCAAAAGCGAAGAAGAATCTTGTGTCTACAAGAAGTTTAGTGGGAGCAGCTTAGTCTTCTTGGTATTGTATGTAGATGACATACTACTCATGGGAAATGACATACCAATGCTTGAGTCAGTCAAGGAATGGTTAAAAAGTTGTTTCTCTATGAAGGACCTGGGAGAAGCTGAGTACATACTGGGAATCAAAATCCATAGAGATAGGTCTCGAAGGATGATTGGACTAAGTCAAGAAACTTATATTGATAAGGTTCTTACAAGGTTCAACATGGAAAACTCGAAGAGATGTTTCGTTCCCATGTCACATGGCATATCGCTTAGCAAGAGTCAGTGCCCGACTGAACCTGATGAGTTAAAGCGAATGAGTAGCATTCCTTATGCTTCGGCTATAGGATCTATCATGTATGCCATGATAAGTACTCGACCAGATGTTGCATATGCCTTGAGCATGTGTAGCAGGTTCCAAGCAAATCCAGGAGAAGCACACTAGACTGCGACTAAGAGCATCCTCAAGTACTTGAGAAGAACTAAAGGCATGTTCTTAGTTTATAGGGGACAAAGTGAGTTGGTTGTTGAAGGTTACACGGATGCAAGCTTCCAAACCGACAGAAATGATTACCGCTCTCAGTCAGGGTATGTCTTTCGTCTAAATGGAGGAGCAGTGAGCTGGAAGAGCTCAAAGCAAAGCACTGTAGCGGACTCTACAACAGAATCAGAATATTTAGCAGCGGTTGAAGCGGCTAAAGAAGCAGTTTGGATCAAGAAATTCTTGACAGAGCTGGATATCATACCTAGTGCTCTGGAAGGGATTGAGTTGTTCTGTGATAACAATGGTGCTATTGCGCAAGCAAAAGAACCGAGATCACATAACAAATCCAAACATGTAATGAGGAAGTATCACCTCATCAGGGAGATTGTTGACAGGAAGGATGTCAGGATCTGCAAAGTTCACACGGATGAGAATGTGGCTGATCCGCTCACTAAACCACTACCTCAACCCAAGCATGAGTGTCACGCTAGGGCTATAGGCTTGAAGCAAATGTTAGAGTGGCTTTAGATTGTACTAGGTTTAGAGAAACTTGTTACAATGTAAAGACATGGTTTTGCTATTTATATTTATGAGAATAAATTTTATATTATTTAATTATTGGTTTAGTATTAAATAAAATGTCCAAAATATATCTTGAATTCTATGGTTTTGTCAAATATGTGATTTGATAAATGAAACACCATAAGTGAACAGAATTCATAGAATATTAAAAGTTCCTAATCTAAGTCATTAAACTGGACATGAATGACTTGTTAAAGGGATTAGCATATAAGATTGATTGATAGCACCGTTTCATGGGCTATGGAAACATAGAGATGTTTAATCAATCATATGGATATGTATAGTTGATACATAGTCGAACTAGACCTGCTTAGAAGTTCTATAACTTCAAAATTATATTAGTAGATTACTTAAACATGAGTGGAACATTACTTAGCCCAATGATTGGTATAACTTTGATACTGTCAAACGTCATGCCGTAAAAGGGGACTATAAAGGCAGCATTCAGGTTGTGCTAAAAATTGAGTGGGAGTATTGATTACCATAAGATTGAAAAGGTCCTCCTATATAAGATAGGATAGGTGTCTTGGCCCCTTGAAGAGCAAAAATTGAAAAATGCATAACCGTGCTCAAATGGATCATTCGATGATCATTTGCATGTCAATTCGAACTCGGATTTCAAGGATTAATTTGAAAACTAGTATGGATGATATAAATATGATCATACTATCAAATTAAGACATTAAGAGACTTGAGGAATTCAAACATTGCACGCTCGTCTCGGACAAGTGGGAGATTGAAGGATTTATGTCCTCGACTTAAATGCAATTACTAATTATATTATGGATCGTATTATGGAGATAATAATTTCGTTCTATTGGGTCGTCTATACGTCTTGCTAGAGAATGCTATAGAACTTTGGGTTAGGAAATTCTAAACCCAAAGCCCAATATAATGGATCCTATTAGGTCACACAAAATACTTGGATCAACGAAAGAAACCTAGAGCCCGTAAGGAGCCCTAGGGTGGCCGGCCAAGAGGAAGGGAGAGGAGAAGTAATTCTCCTCCTAACCTAAATGTATTTATATATTTGGTTAGGCAATAAGGAAAGTGAATAAGATATCTCTCATTATTCTTCTCTCTCATATTCTTTCCTAAAGTCACAAAAACTCCATTAAAGTAGAAGAAGAATTTCTTCCTTCCAACTAGCATTGGTGGAAAGTTGATCCGGGTTGGTGGACCAAGTAGAGGAATCACAATTGAGGTTCTTAATCCGGGTTATTCAAGCTTTGTGGAATTCACGCTTCAAAGGTAAATTCCTAACTATTATGTGATCCTTGAATGTATATACATGAGATCCTGTTTTAAGTGCTTATGAATTTGATTCATGAAATTCCGCTTAGAGTACTTATAGAATCCTACAAATTTTAAAAGAGAGTAGGAAGAAAACAATAGGAAAATTGAAACTCATCATGACAAAATAATAAACCAATTACACCAAACCTAAACCAATTAGCTACACGAAAAAAAACCTAATCTACTCCAAAATTCACCAAAATTCAATTTTTAACTTACACTACAATGGACAGTGTATTGAAGAAGAGGAAATAACCAGCCCTAAGAGAGGGAGGCACGACGACGGTTCCACAGTGGATGCTGGCAGCCGCGGTGATCAAGCAAGCTGAAGAACGACAGAAAGCATCATCTTAGGTAGAATTCACCAAAATTGCAAAGTATTAAGAAATTTATTGTGCATCGTGCAACATCTGGTCATCTTATGGATGAGTTGAAGTATCAGATTACTCATAAATACAATCATGAACCTGTTCTTTAAACAAATCATAAATCAGAAAAATTTAAACTAGAAATTCCAAGGTATGCTTCTGAATTTGCAGAAATCACTAGTAGAATTAATGCTTATCGCTGCGGTGATATTGCTGCAGTTTTACCCATACGCAGCAATATATAACGACAAAAAAAAGGTAAATTATAAAATAAATATATTGCTGCGGTTTTTATTAAAAACCGCAGCAATATGGTTGCAACAGTAAGCTTTGGCCAAATAGTTGACCATTTGACCAACCATATTGCTGCGTTTTCTAGAGAAAACAGCAGCAATATATATCCAACGGATTTTTTCAAAAAAGTGTAACATTTTATTCCTGAAATATATTGCTGCGGTCGCTTTCAGAAACCGCAGCAATATATTAAAATAATGTTAAAAAAATATTATTTTAATATATTGCTGCGGTTTTTGTCGAAAACCTGACAATATATTAAAATAATTTAAAAAAATATTATTTTAATATATTGCTGCGGTTTTCGACAAACTAATGCAATATATTAAAATAATATTTTTTTAAACATTATTTTAATATATTGCTGCGGTTTATGACAAAACCGCAGCAATATCCCCCGTAATCTGGATCTAAAACACGGGGTTTTTTTTTTTTTGGCTTCACTGTTTCTCTACTTTCTCTCTCTCTATTCGCACTCTCTCACTCTCTCTCTCTCTCTACTCTCACACTCTCTCACCATCTTCAAATTTCCGGCGATAAGGTTTCATTTTCCGGCAACAAGGTTTCGGTTTCCGGCGACAAGGGTTACCTAACTCGTTTTTCCGGCGGTTTTCGGCCTTTTTGGTGCGGTTTTCGGCCGTGTTTTCGCCCCTCTTTGGTGCGGTTTTTTTCGGCCTTCTTTTGTGCGGTTTTCGGCCTTCTTTTGGTGCGGTTTTCGGCCGGTTTTGCGCTCCTCTACTCCGTTCACAGCCGCTAGGGCCACCTTCCCCTTGTCATACGGTTAGTTTTTCATTAATTCTTATTAATTTTCAATTGTCTTTTTTCATTTATAAAAAAATTGGCTTAAATTGTAGTTAAAAATGCTCAATATAATATATATATATATATGATTACTTATGAGATTTAAGGATTAAAAACTAAATTTGTGATGATTTTGCTTAAGTTTTTGTATGCCCTAGAATGTTATACGGGATTGTTTTTGCATAAGTGTGGTGAATTGTTTGAAGTGACATATATAATGGGCTTATTTTTGCAATGCCTTCATATTAATAGACTTACCAATGGGAGAGGAAGGGAAATCTAAGGAATGGTTTGGTATTTTTTGTTTGGTTATGACTTGAAATCACTTAAATGCGATTGTTTGTATGTATAATGCGATTGTTTTTTTGCAATGCCTTCATATTTATAGACTCACCAATGGGAGAGGAAGGGAAATCTAAGGGATGGTTTGGTATTTGTTGTTTGGTGATGACTTGGAATCGCTTGAATGCGATTTTTTTATGTACATCATAATGCCTAGATACCCGTTCAAGATTTACTCATTAGGAGTAAGTCTTGAATAGTCCCCGTTTTGGGACTGTTCTTAAACGTCACATCTCATTTAGGTAGTGAATGTGTGTTGATTCTTTGATTCTAAGTGAAATACGGTTAATCATTTCCCTAATTTGTTCTCCGGGTGCATATAAGATAAGCAATTATCTTCATCGTGTACTTGGAGAACTGAAGGGAAATGCTGCCGAATTTTACTCAGAATCAAAGATGATACATGCATTCACTAGTGGGATTGGACGTTTAAGAATGGGTTAGGTTGGAGTGATAAGGACCCAGTGGAAGCATGCATTGAATATTAGTTTGTTGTGTTATATTTATGTGAATTTTTTAATTGGTAATAAGTTTTAATGGATGTATATATGTGTGGGGGTTTTTAGAAATGGATCGAAGTTGGATGTATGGAAAGCGGAATACGTTGGAGTTCGTGCAAGGTGTGAATGAGTTTTGTAAACGTGCTGTAGAGCATCAACAACTTACTTGCGAGGATGAGATATATTGTCCATGTGTTGATTGCTACAATGTGAATACGATTTCTGATATTAGGTTAATAAGAGATCATATGATTCGTCGAGGATTTAGAGCTGAGTATTATATTTGGTTATGGCATGGTGAGAAGGGAAAGTATACTCAGAATAGGGTTATTGTTGATGATGGCACTAGTAACTCATTAGAGATTGATATGTCGAATGTTGGGGCAGAGAATGAATTTGTGATTGAAGATCATGTTAGGATAGAAGGTGATGATGTTGTAGGTAATGAAAATGATCACGGAAATAATAGTGACACTGAGGATGAAGAGTTTGGTGATGATCGATTAGGTGAGATGTTGGAAGGGGCACGTGACCATTTTAAAGAGCGGTCACGAGTGTTTGACAGTTTGTCTGAAGCTGCTGGGAAACCCCTTTATCCAGGGTGTACAATATACACTCAATTGAGTGGGGTTTTAACCCTTTTCAACATCAAAGCGAAACATAATTTGACTGATGTAGGCTTCACAGAACTCTTAGAAGCTTTACAAGATATGTTTCTTGAGGGTAATTTATTACCAAAATCCACCTACTATGCCAAAAAATTAATGTGTCCTTTGGGTTTAGAATATGAGCGGATTGATGCATGTCCGAATGATTGCGTGTTGTATCGAAATGAGAATGCAGACCTTTATGAATGTCCGAGGTGTGGTAAGTCCCGCTATAAATTGCCGGATGGGGTTGAGCCTGGGTCGGGCAATACGGGTCCTTCTGCGAAAGTGTTGTGGTATCTTCCAATTGTGCCAAGGTTTAGGAGGCTATTTTCTATCAAAGAAGATGCAAAGAACCTAAGATGGCATGCTGATCGGAGAAAGAAAGATGGGATGCTTAGGCATCCAGCAGATTCTCGTCAATGGAAGGCTATAGATTCCAGATATCAGGAATTTGGTCAAGAAGTTTGGAACTTGAGACTTGCATTGTGTACGGACGGAATGAACCCTTACGGTACTTTGAGTAGTCAACATAGTACTTGGCCTGTTCTGTTAGTGATATATAATCTTCCTCCATGGTTGTGCATGAAGCGGAAGTATATTATGTTGTCTCTCTTAATTTCTGGGCCTAAACAGCCGGGAAATGATATAGACATATATCTTGCACCTCTCATCGAAGATCTCAAAAAGATGTGGGACGAAGGTGTTATGGTATTTGATGCGTATTCCAATGAAGATTTCAGGCTTCGTGCTATGCTATTCTGTACTATAAATGATTATCCTGCTTATGGCAATTTGTCGGGGTATAAGGTCAAAGGAAAAAAGGCATGTCCCATTTGTGAGAATGGTATGGAGGCTACACATTTGCCACATTGTGGGAAACATGTCTATATCATTAATAGGCAATTCCTACATAATTCTCATCCATATCGAAAGAAAAAAGCACCATTTAACGGGTTAGTTGAAAATGCTCCAGCTCCTAGACCGTTGACCGGAAAAGAAGTTTATAATCGTGTTAAGGGGATGGGCACAATATTTGGTAAGGGGGTTAAACCTTCGGAAGACGATGGTGTCATTTGGAAAAAAAGAGTCTATATTCTGGAGACTTCCTTATTGGAAATACTTACCGGTTAGACATTGTCTCGATGTAATGCACATTGAAAAAAATGTTTGTGATGCAATTATTGGTACTCTGTTGAATATGCCGGGAAAAACTAAGGATGGTCTGAAAGTTCGCAGAGATATGGAGAAATTGAAGATTCGGCCTAATTTATGGCCAAAGATTAAGGAAAAAACTAAGAAAGGAAAGGGAACAACAACATATTTGCCTCCAGCTTGTTATACATTGTCTAGGCAAGAGAAACGATTGTTCTGTGAGTGTTTATACGGTATTAAGGTTCCCACTGGATACTCATCTAACATGAGAAGACTTGTTTCTTTGAGTGATCTGAAATTAATTGAGCTGAAGTCCCATGACTGTCATGTGTTGATGCAAGTATTTTTGCCGATTGCAATACGCGGGATTCTTCCAAAACATGTCAGGCTTGCCATCACGAGGTTGTGTTCATTTTTCAATACCATATGCAACAAGGTTCTTGACCCTGATAAGTTGGATGCTTTGCAAAATGAGGTGGTGATAACACTTTGTCAATTTGAGATGTATTTTCCACCTTCTTTTTTGACATTATGGTTCACTTAGTCCTTCATTTGGTAAGAGAGATTAAACTGTGTGGTCCCGTGTTTTTAAGATGGGCATACCCTTTTGAGAGACATATGGGTTCTTTGAAAAAGAAAGTGAGGTACCCAACGAAGACCAGAGGCGAGTATTATTCAAGGAACAATTGCCGAAGAGGTTAGAGGATATTGTTCTTCTCATTTTGCTAAGGTCAGTGACGATAGGCCTTCCAAAGTCCGGACACGAGGGGAAGGTTAGAAGGCAAGGGTGGTGTCGGAATGCGACATATTTCGCCTTCATTGAGTGAGTTGAATAAAGCTCATCTTTTCGTGTTGCACCATGTTATTGAAGTTAATCCATACTTAGAGAGACATATGCGTGAATTGCGCCACAAAAACCCGTCAAAAGGGGAGAGGGCGTTGATGAATGAGCATAACAGGTCTTTCATTGATTGGTTCCATAATAAAGTAATTGGTGAATTGTCTGCAAACGACCATCATGTACCCGATACAATTAAGTGGTTGGCATACGGTCCACGTGACAGTTTTAAATCGTATGAGGGGTATGATATCAATGGATTTACCTTTTACACTGAACGTCAAGACAAGAAATCGAAGGTGGTACAGAATTGTGGGGTTTCAATGGTTGCATCATCTAGGGAGTATGGGAGTGCAAAGGATAAAACTCCGATTGATGCTACACAATCATATTATGGGATCATTCAGGAAATATGGGAGCTCGATTATTGTGACTTCACTATGCCTATTTTTCAATGCAAGTGGGCGAATAATAGACGTGGTTTGCGAAAGGATGAGTGTGGTTTTACTCTAGTCGATATGAGTCGTCTGCGTGACACTTAAGAACCTTTTATCCTCGCATCACAAGCAAAACAAGTGTTTTATGTATCTGATCCTGTAGACACTCAGTGGTGCATTGTTGTTAATGGTAAAAGGCGAATTTTAGGAGTTGGTGATGTTGACGATGAAGAAGAATATGATAAGTTTGATGATATTCCCCCTTTCTCAATACCAAGTGATGATATGATGGATGTGTATGATACTGAAAATAGTTACATGCGAGTGGATCACCAGGAGGGTATAACGGTCATCGAGCAACCTATTGACCAAAATTAAAGGTAAAAAATGTTCTATATGAGTAATTTGAATACTAAATTGATGTACTTATAATAGATTTCATTACAATAATGTGTTGATATATATTGTTTTAAATTTTGTTAACACTTTTTGTTATTTCTATGTATATGTTACAGATATGGCTAGTGACGGTTCGAGCGATTAGTCATCGGATTCCGATGCACCATTTCACCCGGAAAAGGAGGCTGATCAGGGGGAGGACAGCGATCGTGCTGCAGATGCGTTTGATGCTTGGATGGAAAGAATGGAAGTAGAAGCTGATAGAAATGCTTTACTTGACATTGAGGTGACATCTGATCCACGTCAGCCACCCCCCTCAGGTTCGCGATTATTGTAATATTGAATATGTCATTTATTTGTTTGTTCTCTAATTCATAGTTTCCTTATTTTGATTCTTAGATCCTCGTCAGACCACTGCATATTATGGTGCACAAGGGAGGGGGAAGAAGTCAGGTGGGAAGACAAAGGCAGCTAAAAAGAGTAAAAGAGGTCCCACGATGAATCTCCACAACACAGAAGATATGTTCTTACAGTTTGATGAATTGGGGAGACCAACAGGTAATTATTGATTGTAAGATAGTTATAATTTACCATGCTTAGGATTTAATGTTTGTATTTTGTAATTGTTTTTTCTATTAGGCACGTGGAGATCCAAGTATGGTATTTGGGTCGGTCTTTCTATACGCGAGGCTTAACATCAATTGGAAATGGAAAAACATTTCTCCCGCCTTGTTGGATTTGATGTGGACAGACACTATGGTAAGATTTGTTTCATTTACAATTTTGAGATTTATTGTTCTATTGTTGATCTAACGTGCTTATTTATTTGTTTATGATGGAAAACAGAATATGTTTCACCTTCCGGACGAGATAAGCTATAAGAGGCATTACTTGATCTGCTGTAAACTCCGGATGGAGGGATTTCAAGAGCAAATTGGTATCTGGTTGGATCACCATGACCAGAGTCAGATCAAAGAAGGAGAAGCTAGGTGATACTCCGCCAGATGTATACAAGCACATCAAGATGGAGGATTGGCTTACCTTCAAGGAGGCTATGACGTCAGATGAGGCTGTAGTAAGTTAAATTATATTCTAATAACTTAATGTGTTTTATTAAATTAAATTATATTCTACTAACTTAATGTGTTTTTTATTGCGAGAAAAAGCGAGAAAAGGCGCTCGAGAGTGCAAAAAGAATACACATCATCACCACTTAGGGCAAAGGAACTATGGGGATGCTAGAGAGTTGTGGAAGCAGGGAGAACTTTTCTCCACCTAGTTTTGATTCTGCGGGATCGTTATCTAGTACACCATCCTCCTCGGTGTCCTCTCATGTTACTCGGGGTGATGATCGGTGGTGCGCGATGCATAAGAAGGATCCAGTCACCAAACAACGATTTATTCCAGTCGAGGAAACAAAGATTGCAGGCGACAAATACGTATGTATATCACTATATATAACTTTTAGTTTGACATGTATACGTTTTTTATTTATTAAATACATTTTTGTTATTTGGAACTTGTTTTTTGGCAGTTGGAGTACAAGGAGAAGCAAGCCAAGGGTGTGAGTTCACTCCGGTACGTAACAAAGACGCCCTGTTTATGCCTCTTGGAGAGAAGCCAGATCACTCGGGTCGTTGTTATGGTTTTGGAGGCTACAATGTTGGCTATAGGAAGGCTTTTGGTCTTCCACCTCCTAGGAACTATTGGAGCTCGAGTCAGGAACAAGAGGAAGCATTCATGCAGAAAATGGCTGAAAGGTGGAGAACTGACATTGCCACATCTATGCAGAATGTGGCGCTTTCACAGCCCACTCAGCTACCTACTCCACCATTTGTTCCATCAGCTGCTTCACCATCTACTGGGCCAGCTGCTTTTCAGCCCACTCAGCTACCTTCTCCGCCATTTGTTCCATCACCTGCTTCAAAGATCTTCCGGGCAGTTGCTTTTCAGCCCACTCAGCTACCTTTACCTCCATTTGTTCCATCACCCGCTTCAAAGATCTTCCGGTCCAACTACTTTTCAGCCTACTCAGCTACCTTTTCCTCCATTTGTTCCATCAGCTGCTTCACCAGTTGTTCCATCAGCTGCTTCACCATCTGCTGGGCCATCTACTTCACAGCCCACTCAGCTACGTACTCCACTATCTGGATTTGGAGACACTCATTCTCCTCATTCGAAGGTACATATATTTATCATATATACATGTGCTTTATACAAATAAGGATCATATATACATGTGCTTTATACAAATAAGGATCATATATACATGTGCTTTATACAAATAAATATCATATATACATGTGCTTTATACAAATAATTATCATATATACATGTGCTTTATACAAATAATTATCTTATATATTAAGAACTTTATGTTATTGTTAGGACGAGACTCCCTGTCGATTGTATTTGATAGATCCAACTAGTGGAAAGACTTGTCTAGTGGCAGATGCACATTCTTATGCTTTTGATGAGACCACTACAGTTCATGGGTCTAGAATGATGAATGATCACCTTCGAGTGAAAATTCATCGTTTTGTAGAGAAGTATGGTCATTTGCCACTACCTGTCCCCGTCCCTGCATATGAAATCGACACTACGGAAACTGCTTTGGGTACGTGGGTGCAATGGCCAAAAAATTTAGTGCAAATATTAGGTGATGAGGTAATTGTTCAAATTTTATCCATTTTTGTTCAAATAATAGGATTAAATGTAAAAATTACATAATCTTATGCGCGTTCTCAAAAATTATTATTAGGTTACACCGACACCTAAAAAACAAAAGGGGATTTTGGGGGAGGCTGTTAGATGTCCTAGCCAACAGCTTTCAGCCGGTTCGGCTACTCTTTATAGTCCAGTAGTTGATGATGTATCGTTCTTGGAATCACTCACTGAAGACTGTAAGGAGTTAGCAGATACGCTTGCCCTTGTTGTCGCAGGCGATGATACTGTTGGTGTAACCTTGCCGAGCTCATTATTCCATTATACAGAAGATGCCACCGCTTATCTGACCAAGGAGGATATTGCTCAGTTCTTGAAAGGGGAGTTGCTTAATATTTCTATTATCCAAGTGTACATGAGGTAACAATAATTAAAGTTATGATTTTTTTTTACATTTCATTGTATGATAGTTGTATTTTCCACATAAAATTTATGTTTATCTATTTTTTTTAGGGCAATACAGTCTGACTTGGATGGATTTGGGGATGCTGTTCGAGTTTGTTGGATGTGCCCGGAGAGTACCGCGGATGTGCATTCTTTGGAGAATCTAACGACTTACATTGAGTGTGCTTTGACTGGATCCGTCGTTGCTGGTGCTAGTATCATCTTCGCGCCAATCTTTCAAGAGTAATATTCTATCTTAATAGTTTTAAAAATATTGATTTTTGCATGACATGTGAATTTTTAAAGTAATTATTATTATTCAATCTTGCAATAGCCGTCATTGGATGCTTCTGGTCATACGTCCCATGCTCGGGATTATTTACGTCTTTGATTCCGCTAGCTATCACAAGGAGCGGAAGTTAAAGATTAAACCTCCTATGATAGCGTAAGTTGATCGCTTTGATATATTTTAAATGAATTTAAATTATAATATAAAGCAAATAAAGTGTAACTGATCATTTGATTTTGTTTTATGTAGTGCTTTTAGGAGGTTTCGGATGAGCTGCAACGAAGTTCGTCACAACAAGCTTAGTTGGAAATGTGTTTAGGTATAATAGACTTATTTTATTCAATTAAAAGCATATGTTATGTCATTCTCATTATACGATAAATTTACTCATTTTCTTAAAACTTTCGTTAAAGTGCCCACAACAACAAGGAGGCACGGAGTGCGGTTATTTTGTCATGCGCAACATTTTTGACGTACTCATTTTATATTCTAGTTCGGAGGATTTCGATGAAGTAAGTTTTTTGTTCACTTATTATTCATTTCATATTTTATATATGTAACTATTGAAAGCTAACTTTGGTGAATTATTTTCAGGTTGCTTGTACTACCTTTACCCGCGATCCTTATACTGAAGATCAAATCAATGAGGCGAAAAATAAGTGGGCAAGATACTTTATTGATAATTGCATTGCATAGGTTAGGTTAGTTTATATATATAACTATTGAAAGCTAACTTTGGTTAATCGTATTGACTTAATTGATTGGATTTCATGATATATAAATATATATGTTGGATCATATGATATCTATGTTTTATTGAATCTTATATATTTCTATTGTTAAACTTGGAATTTGGATTGTGCGTGGAAGTTGGATGTTGGATGAATTTGTGGATTAGGTGTTGTTTGTTGGATGATTTGTGGATGATGGATGGATGTTGGGATGAATTTTGGATGATGAATTGTGGATGATGGATGGTTGTTGCATATAATATTGTACAGGTTAATTCCCAATTATGGGTTTATCCAATTTACAAACGGAGCTCTGTCGAAATTTATGCAGAAATTTGCTGCATCCTGCTTGCTGCATTCTGCATTCTGCTTGCTGCATAATTCTGCATAATATAAATTATTTAAGAAAAAAAAAAAGGTATATTGCTGCGGTTTCTCTGACAAACCGCAGCAATATCCTTTTTTTATAATAAAAAATATATAATATTGCTGCAATATTATATATTTTTTATTATAAAAAAAGGATATTGCTGCGGTTTCTCTGACAAACCGCAGCAATATTTATATATTTTTCATTATAAAAAAAGGATATTGCTGCGGTTTGTCAGAGAAACCGCAGCAATATACCTCATTTTTATAATATAAATATCCATATTGCTGCTGTTTGTCTCAGAAACAGCAGCAATATGTTTGTTTTAAATAATAATAAACAGGAAATATTGCTGCGGTTTTTTGTCAAAACCGCAGCAATATGTATTAATATTGCTGCGGTTTTAAACCGCAGCAACAGATTAATTACCTATTGCTGCGCCGTTAATTGCTGCGCGGTCAAAACCGCCGCAATAGGCCACTTAAAGACCGCAGCAATAAGCATTTATTCTACTAGTGAATCATATAGAGCATCAGAATAAAGATTATCAGTTACACAAGCATGAACCTTTTCTTCAAACAAAAACAGAAAAAAGGCTTCAGAATTTTCAGGATATTAGTATCAAGTCCACAATCTTAAGCTGAAAAATGAACGATATGCTTCTAAAATTGCAAATATGGACAATTTTTATCCTCCGTACTACGCATCATCAGTTACACATGCAGACTGTTTTAATACTGAAAAATTCAGATTACATAAATCATAAATAATCTTAGAATTGTTAGGCTTTAAAAATTAAGTACTTATATATACATTATTAACTGGAAAATCAACTGTAAGACAAAGCTTCAAAAACTACAAATATGAAAATTTCGGATCAAACATTTTTTAGAAAAAAGAACCGGTATCCCTTGACCACGTATGCCGGTTTGATGTCTTGCAAGATAGAAAATGTAAAGTCAGTAAAGGGTAAAAGCCGGTATATCACAAGTAGAGTATATTAGCATATGTGCACGTATAGTATGACTCAGATCGTGGAGTATTTATAGGAGCCGACAGTGTCCTAAGCTAGGTAGGACACTTCTCCTATTGGTTGAATACAATTCTATCCTCTTTTGATATTATCTTTAGGCCCATACGCCTGTCGGGTAAGTACTAGATCAGGCCCAGGCTCATTAAGGACGGCCCAGGCGTTGCGCACCGGTAAGGTGCCCATTTATTACTGGTATAACAGCAATACCGATATCATGTGTATGTTATCCCTAGATATCAGGGAATGCCAAGACAATTTAACCATGTCGGTCAATGACGGTCGAGTTGGACCGGTATGTAACTTAGAAAGCCCCCATACAACTAGTCCCCAAGCTGGTATGACTGGCACAGTCATGACTGCTTTGATTAATACGATTACCGTCATGGGTGATGCGCCTAGAGTAAAATACCCAAAATTGATGAAACCGGTAAACAGTCGTAGCGATAAGGCTGGCTTTCTGAACACGAATCGCCACCTCGATTTTTGCTTTATTTCTGGCAAGCCCCCAGGTAACCGCTTAACAGTTGTTCCGCATGTTCCAACACGTGGCGCGATTCTGGATGGAAGTTGAAGCGTCATCTGATCCGGGCCATTAGCTTGCCTATAAATAAGGCTTCATTTCCTCTCTTTTTTCTCATTTTCGCACTTCTCTCAAACCTAAATCAAACTTAGGCGATTTTTCTCTCAGAACTTCGGATTTTCCCTTGCTCATAACATTTTCATATCTCACTCAAATCTTTCGTATCTAGGCGCAAATTAGTCAGCATCTTCTTTCGAATAAGAGTCTATCGTTTTTCCAAGTTTTCCTACTAGTCGATTTTGGTTGTGAAAATCAGCTTCTCCTGTTCACTTGGGAATTTGCTCGCGCCCTCTGTTCTTCTTTCTAGGTATTCATTCCCACAAGCTTCCTTTCTTTCTTAATTCGCTTATTTAATGATGTCTTCAAATTCTGATTCACAAAATGTGTCTGGGAGTCTTTCATCAATGACCGATAGCGATTTTTATTCTAAGTCCCCTAGCCCTGTAATTGGAGCCAATTCACCTGTAGTAAATAGCGCATTAGAGGCTAGGGTCGAGTCCGGCATGGACTGTAGTACCTCTCCGTATCAAGTCTTCAATATCATCCTTCAGATCTTTACAGTCATCTGTGACCTGGCCGTAATCTCTGTGGAAATGACAGCACTTCGATTTATCACGACCTTTGTAGAACATTTTTCGGGATCGTTGCCACTTATCATGCTTCTTATGCATCTCAAAGATCTTTGCTCTAGACATCGTTAGTGAAGTGTAATTATGATAACGCACTGGCCGTCTTTCCTGACCCTTCTTCACTGAGTTGCTCTCTTCTCGTCTACTGGAGTTGTCACACTTTTTGTAATTCTGGTACTTGTCTCTATCTTTTTTTCCTTCTCCTTATCCTTTTCCTTGCCATCTCCCTCACACCGCTTAGATGTCGCTGCCTTGTCGAATTCTTCTCTGCAGATGAAATCGTTGGCTTTACTGAGAACTTCAGTCAGGCTAGTCAGCTTCTTATGGCCCAAGTAGCTTATAAAGGCAGTGCATTCCTTCAGTCCCGTCATCAATGCCAGGACCGCCACTTCTTACTGCATACTTGGGATAGTAACGACTTTAGAGTTGAAACGACTATTATAATCCCTCAAACATGGTGACGAAGTGTGTGAAAAACATGGCCAAGAGTTACCGAAAATCATAGACAATTGCCTGCCGAATACTCTTGAACCAAGTTTGCGCTAAACCAAACAAAGTTGAAGGGAACACTTTGCACGAAACAGAGTCCACGTCGGTGTACAACAAAATGTGTCCTTCATAGGCGGATATGTGATCCTCAGGGTCTGTGTTGCCGTCATACTTGCATGGCTGCATTTTGAGCTTCTCCATGGGCTCCTAGAGTATGGCAGTGGAGAATGGAGAGGAGCAAAGCGATACCGGCGCTCGACGCCGATTCATCTCACTCTCCCTTCTAGGCTGGGAGGACTATTGGACCTCGGTGCCATGATGAGTTCCTTCTTCCTCAACTCCCACCAGCTCAGTGGGTGTCTTCAAATTCTCCCGATGATCCGGATCGCCTTGGCTTCATTAACCTTGACGGCCACTAAGGAAAGATCTAAGCTTTCTAACAGGGTTGTGTGGCCTATTCGGGGGATGCTTGTTAGCGCGACCGACATGTGGAGTCTGACTCGCCATGGCATGGAAGGTGTCGGCAGCACTCTGGAGTTGTTCAGGACTGAACATTTGCTGTAGAGACTCAAATATGTTAGGCTGGAGGGACTCAACGGTCCCTTTGCCTTTGTTCGTCGGTTTGATGGATCTGACCACCGTTGCGGAGTTCTATAGCAAGGTGGGCCTGTTTCCATAACGTTGTTGTTCTCATCAGTCTCTGGCATCCCGGAGACTTTCTTGCCGGCTGCTCACAATTGCTTAGGATCCATGAGGCAGTTTCGCTGTATCGGTATGGAATAAGTACTATTGGGGTGAACCGGTATCCCTTGACCACGTATGCCAGTTTGATGTCCTCCAAGACAGAACACGTAAACTAACCTCGGGGGTTGATCCGAGAAACTCCCCTCCGATGCCTAAGTCAGTAAACGGTAAAAGCCGGTATATCACAAGTAGAGTATATTAGTATATGCGAACTTATATTATGACTCAGATCGTGGAGTATTTATAGGAGCCGGCAGTGTCCTAAGCTAGGTAGGACACTGCTCTTATTGGTTGAATACAATTCTATCCTCTTTTGATATTACCTTTTGGCCCATAGGCCTGTCGAGTAAGTACAAGATCAGGCCCAGGCTCATTAAGGACGGCCCAGGCGTGGCGCATCGTTAAGTGGTGGGACGCAGTCTTACGTGCTACCAAAGATAAAAGTTTATTTTCCTTAGGATGGAGAGATAAGGAGAGTAGTGAAAGGTGAGCAATGGCTTGGAAGGGATGCCTCATTGACCTTTATTTTGACTTTACTCGAGGTCGAGTAAAGTTCAAGTGTGGGGGTATTTGATGCGACCAAGTTATATGCAATTATAGAGCGTTGAGAAGTCCATTTCACTAAGGCTTAAGTCTTAAAAGGGAGAGTTTTACTCATCTAAACCTTAGTGTGGAGAAGAGGGAGTTATGATGAATTTGCAATATTAGAGGAGATTTAAGGATATTTTGTGGTTCCATAAGCTTTTGATCATTTACAGGTGGATTAAGCTCACAAAGTCCCTTGAAGTCTAGATTTCGATGGTTGTTATCCAAGTTCATCCCTTAGTGTATCTACAGCAATGATTGCCATCATGAGCATTGAAGAGCCCACCTCGGGCGTTGGTTGGAGACCAAATCTCAAGCAGTGGCTAGTGCGCACCATAAGCGCCATATACACACGACTCGCGCATATCGAGCAGTAGAGGATCCTGCACAGGAGCGAATATAAAGGGTTGCTATTTCCCCCGATTCGCTCAAAGCCAAGTCTAAGGGTAAGAGTCACCCCCACACTTGAGCTAAAAGCTCTCCTGAAATAATGTAAATAGCATTCTCATACTATACTCAACACCAAGATAATAAAAATGAATGACTTTGAATCGCGAAAGATCTCAAAAGATTCAAAGCCATTCCAATCTGGACAACACCATAACCATCCTCATGTTAAGAAATGATAAAAGCAAGTTCGAACCCTGACAAATCTCAAAGGACTCGAACTTGGACCATCTAAACACAATCACAACAATCAAACTCCTTATTCCTCCAATGATGAGCGAGCTCTAACCTATTCGCCTCTAACAATGAGAATTTCCTCCCCTCTACTTAATCAAGACATTGTCCTCAATGTGAGAGTAAGTACAAGGAAAACACAAGAAACGAAAAGGCGAACACTCAAAAACCGATTGGCGCAAAAAAAAATTCTCACTCCCTCAACAAAACCAATCAAAAACAATTCACACCCTAACAACATAAGAAAACACAATGACGACAAACACACACACCATCTCACAACCCGACTCCCTATAACACTCAAGAAAATGACTAATCCAAAAATAAATTCATTTGGAGAATATAGTTTCGGAATTTGCACCTTATAGTAGATCAAAATCCAGTATGCAAATGCGCATCATTACTCATAAGCATTGCTCATGCAACTCCTTCATCAATCTCGACCCTCCAATGTCACCAACGTCACTCAAATATAAGTTGGATTATGATTGGCTAAGAATGTTTTGAATTGTAGCTCGGGAAACAAGAGGGGTAATGGTGGGTGAAGGATAATTTGTTGTGGTGCAGTATAAAAATGGTGAGGTTTAAGAGTAAGAAGGAAAAGAAAGGGGAGAAAAAAAATAGAAAAGAAAAGAAAAAAAAGAAGAAAAGAAAAAGGGGCTCGGGTTGCCTCCCGAGTAGCGCTAAGTTTTAAGTCGTTAGCTCGACCTTATACCTCCCACAATCAGTCCGGGAATGGTTTAACTCCTTGTTCCAACACTTGTACCTGTAATTCTGATGAGACAACTTCCTGTACAGCTAGCGTTAGTGATAACGGTGTAAAACTATGTAGAAAATCAGGTGGTCTCTCCTATTTTTGCAATCTCACTACCTCCAATGACTCATGTCCCTCACTGGTATCATATGTATCACACTCTATGGACTGAATAGTACCCACAAAGCATGAGGGATGTTCAGTCGCTAGGGAATTCCTAGACTTGTGAATACCAAATGCTTCTATATGTCCCCTAAACTCCACAGTTAATGACCCTGCACCAACATCAATTTTTGTACTGGATGTTTTCAAAAACGGCCTCCCTAAAAGAACGGGAGAAACATGATTATCAGACTCCATGTCCAGTACATAAAAGTCAGTAGGAAACTGAAGTTTACCAACATGAACTAACACATCCTCTACTTTACCCTTGGGATAAGAGTTGGATCCGTCGGCTAATTGCACTATGACATTCGTTGGATGCAAAGGGCCAGGCGCTAAAGACTTATATAGTGAAAATGGAATCACATTAATTGAAGCACCTAAGTCTAACATAGCTTTAGGAATACCAATGTCATTAATAGTACAAGGGATGGTAAACATGCATGGGTCATCATACTTGGGAGGAAGTGTATTATGAGAAATAGCAGAAACATGCTCATTATTTTTCTCTATGTTGGGTAAAACAGGAGAATTTACCTCACATCCGCGTACGGCCTCGTATATACCATTGTTGCTTTCATACCTTCTATTGGTCCGCAAAGCTTCTGGAAAAGGTGGGGGAGGTCTATGCTTTGGAAGTAAAGTAACTTCCTTGTTTCTTGTAACCATTTTTTCTCCCTGTGTCAGCTGTGTATCACCCCTTATCATGACAACGCTCACATTCTTCTTTATGTTTACTTCTGTTTGGGAGGGTAATTTCCCAAACTCACGAGCCTCTAGCCTGCTCACTGCACTCGAAACCTGGCTCATCTGTGTTTCCAAATTCTTTATAATAGAGCGGGTTTCCTCTTGGAACTGTACCATATTCCCTTGCATGTTGGTCACATTAGTTAATTTATACTACGTTATTGGAAACTTGAGTATATTGTGTTCATCAAAAAATTTGAATTTGTATATGAAATACTCAAATGTTATTCTGTTATGAGATTTTGACATATTTGACTAGAGATGTATGACTTTCAGTTTCAGAAAATATTGAATTATATATTTGATTCTGTTTTTATGGAGGGGAAGAAGCTACTAGAGCAGTGATGAACAACATTCTGTATTCTGTATTTTATTATTCTGGGGACATGTCCTGAAAAGTCTTACAAGCAGTTATAACGGAAGTGGGAGACGTCCCTTGTAAAAGTTTAGAGAATTCGCCTGGATGGCAACTCTATCCATGTTCTCTTCCCCAATATATACAATATGGTTTATGAAAATAGAAAATAGAATATGTATTTATTTATGCAAGTTATATCGTGGAAAGTTAATTCAAACTTTATTTCCGAAGTGATGTTTTGACTCACCCAAGTTATGAAATTCATGTGCCGGATATGGGAATGATTTACAAAGAAACTCGCTAGGAATTGATGGAAGGAGGTAGCTATGTTGTACATATTGTATTAAAGGTTTTTATATTTGAAAATAGAGAAGTGGGAGATATTGTTATGTCTTAAAGTATGTTAGAGTTAGAGTTAGAGTTGATTTCATAAGATCATATTAGTTCTATAGAATTATCATGGTTCCTCCAATCGAAAGTATATACTAACTATTTTATGAGATACTCGTATTATTACTTTAGATAAGTAATATGGTGAAAGTTGGGTGCAAGTATTTGTTATACTATTTCATTTCGCCTTCTCTCTTTTATCTTGATTTCATATGTCTCACAAGATAAGCTTAACTACAAAAATACATTTTAAGCCACCAAAATGATTTTATGGTTGGACAGTGTGTACTCATTTTTGCTGATTTGTGGTGGGGACAATGCTCATTATTAGTGATTTTGTAAGTATTATGAAAGCTCTGGTTGGACGGTGGATCATAAGTGTTATATGAAATAATTTTCGGATGAGCATCAAAAGTGGAGATTATATAGTTTAGCTGAGATATTATTGTATCGTCTTAGAGTCTTGTTTTAGAACAATTCATTGTATCTATATTTTGGGATGTTGTATTGAGGACCTTACCCAGAGGTTCAGGATCGTTTTAGAGGTTATGTTTCCGCTGCACGATAATGTAATTTTAGGTTTATTAAGTGATAATTGAGATTTTTATATCTAACGTGTGTTTAGCTAGCAGCTCGGAAGTGCAGGTTGTTACAGGAATACAGGGGAGATTGACCCACACGCGTATGGAGGAGAGAGAATTGAGCGGCAGACAGCGTGGCTCCGGCGAGCATCCGACCTGCGCACAAGAACAGGGGTGAGAATAGTACTGAAGAGAGAGAATATATATGGGTGGGAGTTTTACCTTTTGAGTTTCCTTTATCTTGTTGAGGGAAAATGAAGAATTTGACAACAAAGCATATAGGTGACATCGCCACAATAAACACGAAAGGAAAGGTTTTTTTTTCTAAGTAAAAGTAAATAGGATTTCATAATACTATGTTTATAAAATAGACCACATATGGCTTCAAAACATATTATATATTTCATTTGGAATTATAATCTGGTAAATGTGTAATAACAAAATTCTAAAACTTATCAGGATAATTTCGTTGATGATTATCAAAATATAATCAAGCTAATAAACAATTTAACTGTAGATAAAACGTGCTTAAAAATATGGGCTATTACAAGAATAATATGTTGTTCCAACCGAAAGTCAAGATCTATGTTTGATACTATAGTCAGCCTTAGGTTTAAGCTTGAAAGGGTCTATGACTAAGAGACTTATCTCACGCTTCGTATCGTTGCTTAAAAAGATAGCCACGTGTAAGACGCACTCCAGTCTCAAGTCAGGAACAAGAGAGCAATCCCATGATTGGGTAGGTTTGCTTATGACTAAGATCCAACACTATCGCTCAGGAAACTTTTTGGAGGGACAAAGTACAAACCCTCGAGGGTGGCCTCACACATAGAACATAGGCTAATGAGGCAAGGACAATAACTCATAGTGGCTCTGAAGAATAGCCATGCATGCATATCCAAAATTGTAATGCTATTTAAAAACATAGAACAAGTCTTTTTCGATTTCACCCACTCATCAAATATTAAAGTTTTGAAATTTTAGGCTTGGTTTTTATTGCCTAGTGAAGTCGCCAAATTGTATGAATCCTCCCTAGTGATGTCGTCATATTGTAGGCATGGTTTTATTATCTACGTGAGATGACCGCGTATTTGACTACCTCATTGTTAAGGTTTTAGTTTTGAAAATGTTTTTGAAATAAAGAAGTCGCCAACAAGTCATTAAAGGAAGACTCATAAACCTAATTGGATTTTGGAAAATCTTTGGGACTTATCCAATATAGATTTCCCTGTCATGACTTCATAATTAGTCAATGAACCAAATATAGAGTTTGGGGGTGAGGGTACGAATCTGATCAGGTTTCAAATTCGCCCATTGTTGGCCTCTACCTAATAGATCCATGTTCTAGTTTTATGAAAATAAACAACCACGCAATGTGTTCATGCAATTTAAAATTATTCTATGTTGGTTCGTTAAACACATAAAAGATTAATTTTTTGGTGGTACGTTATTTATGCAATCAAAATTACAGGGGACCTAACAGGTTGTCCAAATTATCTAAATTTAGTATTAGAACATTTATTAAGATTTTGTAATTAGCCAAAATAAGCATGTGCAGTTACTAAAGCATTACAGCATATAGGCATGAATATGAATGTGAATATATAGAAATAGAAAAAGAGAAATTAAAGGTTAGAATATAGAAGAAATCATTAATTCTTTGAGAATCTACCTCATGAAAAGAAGATTGTTAGTAAAATAAGAATTAAATTGGAATTGACCCTCAAGAATTATACCTTTGTCGCCTAGGTCTTGAATAAGATCCACGGGAGGAGCAATCTTGAAGCTTGAATAGAGATTCAAATGTGTTAATAAAGTGTGAATGTATTTGATTATGTATTTAAGAATATTTCGTAGTTGGAAGTGTATATGAAAGTGTATGTAAATGTTGTAGGAAGGTGTCAGAAAGCGTGTATGAACTTCTGAAAAACGTTCATAGAACACGAGGATTTTTATAAGAAAATAAATCAGAACACTGCGCGGAGAAGATAAGAAGAGGCTTGTGGCTGGTGCAAGGAGCATGTGCTACACGCATCACCATGCGCTTGGCGGACCAAGCCTGCGCCTGGGGCAGGCTTTCTACGTCAATGCAGGTGATTTTGCGTTTCTTCTTTTTGTTGATTGTCTCGATGTTGTGCACACACATTCTGGTGCGCTTGATGTATTTGGGTGCGTGTCGCGTAACCGCATATCTTACCTGATTGTGTTTGTTTAAAGATTCCTTTTATCTTTGATAGAATAATATCTTTTGGATCTCGGCAACGGATTAAATTGCGAGATTAAGGTAGCAAGAGTGATCGCTCTTATTTTGATAATGAAGCCACATGATTGCAACAGGTTTAATTGCGTGTCGCAGCCTCTAGGAGCCGGAGCCTGGGTGCTGACTATAGCAGTATCGACGTGCTCATCATCTTTTGGTACGACACATTTCTTTCAGGAGAGGATTAAGGTAGCAAGACTCTCATATTCCCCTTTAGGCGAGACTAATTGCAGCACCATCTTCTTCTCGGAGATAGGATTACCAACATTGGCAAGTTCATGAGCAAGCAATTTAATTTGCTTGTCGTATTCAATCACATAAGCGAAATTCTCGAGCCAGGTTCCAGTAAACTGTTTCTCCATATATATGGCACGAGTGTACTTGTTGTCATAAAAGATTTCTTCCTACCTAATCCATAATTGGTTTGGGATGGCTGCCGGTTTCATGATAGTGTGAGCGAGGTCCTTGGATATGTTCCATTTATCCATTGTTTAACATTGGCTTCCAAACGGGTCCAAGTGGTGTCATCGACGTCAGAGGGATAAGGGATAGAGGAGTCAATGTGATCATGAACATTATATGCACAATCATGGATCTCAAGTATTCAACCCAAGCCGCATAATGGCGCTTTCCTCCTGATCCAAGATCATGGGAATTGAGTTGTTAATATTATTGACAGCAAAAGCAGGGTGAAAGGTAGGAGATTGGGGGCGAAGGGGGGTTGTGCGCCATCATTGATGAAGGAGGCTTCAATCATGGTGAACCACAGATGCGGTGAAGAGGCACAAGAAAAGAGGGGAGGAGGGGGTCGAAGAGATAATGGGCATTCTTCTTGGTTGGAGAAAATAGGTTGTTGTGATATCATGTAGAATTGTGTAATTCTTCTTAGTTAGGATATAATTATTAATCAAATAAATATAGGTAGACAAACCTAATGCTAAGAGAATCTTCACTTTACATAAATGCACAAAGATGATATTTTACATAATATCTAGAATATTTTCCATATTCTACCAATAATGACTCTTGAGTTTCATTTATATAAAGAATAAAAAAACAATCATATACCATAATTTGACATTTCCTACTACATTTCCGAAATTAACATGAACCAAATTGTTTTGTTTTTTTGGTGCTAGAGCCACTAGGGCGGGTGATGAGAATCGATCCCAAGATCTCCTGAAAATCAGGAGGAAAGCTCTAACCAACTGAACTATACCTTACTCTCACATGAACTAGATTGTGCACACACATAAGTACAATGCAGAGATAAGGCATTGGAATCTTATCCATTTCTCATTTTATTTATTTGTCTCCCACCAAATATAACGGGAGGAACATCCGAAAATAACATGTTTCACAAAGCAAACCAAGTTTTAACATACCTTCAACTTAGCAAATGATTCACAAAAAAAAATTACAAGACTGTGCAGTGTCTTATATTAGTTTACGACCTCTAACTCATGAACATTTACAGACTAGCAGAGCTTGGCGCAACAATGACTACTCCTACGCAAAATGACTTGCGGTACTTTACCCTGGAGCTGCTTTCACACACACACACAAGACGCTTCTCATGCCTTACTCTTCAGATTATCTACCTTAGCAAAGCGACCTTTGATTCTTCTCCTGTTATCTGCTTGAAGCTTCCTCGATTCATATCGGATATGCTTCTCAATCCTGTTAGTTACGTTCCATATAAAATGTCATTCCCCTATAACTCGTACAACTTTTCCATGTCCCAATTCATCATCAGGAAAAATTTAGTTAAAGAGCTAGCACATATCGTTTTGTTCAGCGTCACTCTAGATTCTATAATCTGGAAACGCAACTAAATAATCCAATCTAAATTAGACAGGCTTCTGGTTTAAAAAATGGTATCAAAGTGAATCTATGTTTCTATTTTTTCATCCAAAACATCATCTCTTGCCCAAATATATGTACCTACAATTTAGTTCATATACAGGCTAAGCAAATTAGGATTTGAAACATAGTTAAAGGAATCATTCAAATGTTATGGCCATCCAATTCCTTCATAATTATGACTCCAAGACTCAAATATAATAAAAACGCAAGACTGAAGATGTTACCTCCTAGTCCTCTTCTTTTCTTTGTACCGAGATATTGCAGAATCCCTATCTGCACTATTTATTTCATGTGTAGAGACATTTGGAGGAAGCCCCAATGATCCATTTCTGATGGGATACTGTGAATTCCATCCATCTGTGGTAAGATGTGCACTGCTACACATGCCTGAATGTGTACCATAATTCAACACACTATCTTCAATAGAGAGAAACACCTCGTTTCCATTCTCACCGGTGTCATTGCACCAAGTATATGGACTCGCCTGGACGAGAAGAGAACTAGATGATATTCATCACATTTGCAAAATCATATATTCAATCAAAATGTAATCAAAAGGTGCTATATTTAGATAATAATAAGTGTTAGCTTGCTTGCTTTAAATATTGATTAGTTTTGTCTATAATGATTTTTACTTAAATACATCACTCATAACAGGATATCACTCGTGGACATTTTGTTGATATTGATGCTTCTTTATACCTCATAACATGACATTTTTCATCGGAGAATATCAAAGAGACGCTTATATAATACAAGATGAGGTTGAATCAAGTACTTGGGAGAACAAAACTATAGATTCAGAATAGACTCTGAGAATTGAGGTCAACTCATTGAAGCATCCATAATATTTCAATCCAGTTTGGAAATTTGGTACCTCACACCTCACATTATTCGCCTCTTCTCTTTGTTCTATTATATTTGAAATTTCCTAGAATGTGGAATAATATTGAACTTGCCAGCTCTAATACATGACTGGAGAGCAAGAATCCAGATCCCTGTTAATAGTAAGTTATCTCATCTCATCTCATCTCATGTCAAAGAAACAACAACAGTGGCGAAGAATTGCTCTTGCCATACGCAAGAAATATTTTTATTCATCCCTAACCAATTGAGACTAGTAGAGACGATGTTCTCAATGAAGCATGATTGATGCTGATGCCTTGCTTAAAACCTTATTTCCACATCCATTTCTGCAAGTTCATGAAAAGCAACATCAAAAAAGATTGACAGAGTTTACTCTAACCTCTCTCTATATAACTTTTACAATCTCTCAGAAGTTATAGTAGCATCCACACCATCATATGCCCAGCTGTAAAGAGTAAATTATCCTAAGCTACATGGGATTTACTTATGATCCAACATTCAATGAGACATAGCATAGTAAGTATAGAAAAGAAATGCTCTTGCATGAAGAGCCACCAAAAAACATTAAACATACTTCCTCTTTTTCTTTTCATTTACAACACTTTATGATCCTAAGCTTCTCCTGTTAACCTGGAATTTGCTCGCGCCTTCTGTTCTTCTTTCTAGGTATTCATCCCCACAAACTTCCTTTTCTTTCTTAATTCGCTTATTCTAAAGATGTCTTCAAATTCTGTTTCACAAAAATGTGTCTGGGAGTCTTTCATCTATGACCAATAGCGATTTTTATTCTAAGTCCCCTAGCCCTATCTCGTTGAAAGGTTCTATACATCTGCCCTTTCTCAACGCATTTCTTTAGACAAAGACTCCGTTTTTTCCTCTTTTTCGATAGTAAATATTTCTCAGGCCGTGGAGTGTAAACAAAACCCATGTTTGAATTGAAATTGAGATACTGATGCAAGTTCTTCCTTTCTGAATCAGATAGATTCATATACAGCCAATTCACATGTAGTAAATAGTGCATTAGAGGCTAGGGTCGAGTCCGGCATGGACTGTAGTACCTCTCCGTATCAAGTCTTCAATGCCATCCTTCAGATCTTTACAGTCATTTGTGACATGGCCGTAATCTCTGTGGAAATCACACCACTTCGATTTATCACGGCCTTTGTAGAACATTTTTCGAGGCCGTTGCCACATATCATCCTTCTTATGCATCGTTAGTAGAGTGTAAATATGATAACGCGCTGGCTGTCTTTCCTGACCCTTCTTCGCCGAGTGGCTCTCTTCTCGTCTACCGAAGTTGTCATACTTTTTGTCCTTCCGGTACTTGTCTCTATCTTTTTCCTTCTCCTTATCCTTTTCCTTGCCATCTCCCTCATACCGCTTAGATGTCGTTGCCTTGTCGAATTCTTCTCTACTGATGAAATTATTGGCTTTACTGAGAACTTCAGTCAGGCTAGTCAGCTTCTTACGTCCCAAGTAGCTTCTGAAGGCAGTGCCTTCCTTCAATCCCGTCATCAATGTTAGGACTGCCACTTCATACTGCAGACTTGGGATAGTAACAGCTTCAGATTTGAAACGACTGATATAATCCCTCAAACTTTCTTTCTCTCCCTGCTTGATGATCATTAGTTCCCCGGTTGTTTTCTCTCTTCGCTTGTTGGTGACGAAGTGTGTGACAAACATGGCCGAGAGTTACCGAAAATCATAGAAAGTTGCCGGCCGAATACTATTGAACCAAGTTTGCGCTAAACCAGACAAAGTTGAAGGGAACACTTTGCACCAAACAGAGTCCATGTCGATGTACAACAAAATGTGACCTTTATAGGCGGATATGTGATCCTTAGGGTCTGTCTTGTCGTCATACTTGCATGTCGACATTTTGATCTTCTCCATGGGATCCTGGAGTATGGCAGTGGAGAATGGAGAGGAGCAAAGCGATACCGGCTCATCTTCCACCGGCTCGGTGGGTGTCTTCGAAGTCTCCCGATGATCCGGATCGCATTGGCTTCGTTCACCCTGACGGCCACTAAGGAAAGATCTAAGCATTCTAACAGGGTTGTGTGGCATGTTCGGGGGACGCTTGTTAGCGCGAGCGACCTGTGGATTCTGACTCGCCATGGCCTGGAAGACGTCGGTAGCACTCTGGAGTTGTTCAGGACTGAACATTTGCTGTAGAGACTCAAATATCTTAGGCTCGAGCGACTCAACGGTCCCTTTCCCTTTGTCCGCCGGTTTGATGGATCCGACCACCGTTGCGGAGTTATATAGCTAGGTGGGCCTGTTTCCATAACGTTGTTGTTCTCATCAGTCTCCGGCATCCCAAAGAGTTTATCGCCGACTGCTGACAAATACTTAGGATCCATGGGGTAGGTTGGCTGGTTGGATCGTGGCTTAAGACTAAGGTATAGTTCTCCCCTCCTTCTAGCGCTAATTGTTCCGACATGGAATAAGTACTATTGGGGTGAACCGGTATCCCTTGACCACGTATGCCAATTTAATGTACAGCATGACAGAACACGTAATCTAACCTCGGGGGTTGATCCGAGGAACGCCCCTTCGATGGCTAAGTCTGTAAAGGGTTAATATATCTCATGTAGAGTATATTAGTATATGTGAACTTACCTTAAGACTTAGATCGTGGAGTATTTATAGGAGCCGGCAGTGTTCTATCCGGGCCATTAGCTTGCCTATAAATAGGGCTTCATTTCCTCCCTTTTTCCTCATTTTCGCACTTCTCTCAAACCTAAATCAAACTTAGGCGATTTTTCTCTCAGAACTTCGGATTTTCCTTTGCTCATAAGTTTTTCATTTTTCACTCAAATCTTTCGTATCTAGGCGTAAATTAGTCAGCATCTTCTTCCGAATAAGAGTCTATCGCTTTTCCAAGTTTTCCTACTAGTCGATTTTGGTTGTGAAAATCAGCTTCTCCTGTTCACTTGGGAACTTGCTCGTGCCCTCTATTCTTCTTTCTAGGTATTCATCCCCACAAACTTCCTTTTCTTTCTTAATTCGCTTATTCTAAAGATGTCTTCAAATCTATGACCGATAGCGATTTTTATTCTAAGTACCCTAGCCCTGTGCTATCAGCCAATTCACCTGTAGTAAATAGCGTATTAGAGGCTAGGGTCGAGTCTGGCATGGACTGTAGTACCTCTCTGTATCAAGTCTTCAATGCCATCCTTCAGATCTTTACAGTCATTTGTGACATGGCCGATATCTTTGTGGAAATCACACCACTTCGATTTATCACGGCCTTTGTAGAACATTTTTCGGGGCCATTGCCACTTATCATCCTTCCTATGCATCTCAAAGATCTCTGCTATAGACATCGTTAGCGGAGTGTAATTATGATAACGCGCTGGCGGTCTTTCCTGACCCTTCTTCACCGAGTTGCTCTCTTCTCGTCTATCAGAGTTGTCGTACTTTTTGTCCTTCCGGTACCTGTCTCTATCTTTTTCCTTTTCCTTATCCTTTTCCTTGCCATCTCCCTTAGACAGCTTAGATGTCTCTGCCTTGTCGAATTCTTCTCTGTTGATGAAATTATTGACTTTATAGAGAACTTCAGTCAGGCTAGTCAGCTTCTTACGGCCCAAGTAGCTTCTGAAGGCAGTGCACTCCTTCAGTCCCATCATCAATGCCAGGACCGCCACTTCTTGCTGCATACTTGGGATTGTAAAAACTTCAGAGTTGAAACGACCGATATAATCCCTCAAACTTTCTTTCTCTCCCTGCTTGATGGACTTTAGTTCCCCGGTTGTTTTCTCTCTTCACTTGTTGGTGACGAAGTGTGTAACAAACATAGCCGAGAGTTATCAAAAATCATAGACAGTTGCCGGCCGAATACTCTTGAACCAAGTTTGTGCTAAACCAAACAAAGTTGAAGGGAACACTTTGCACCAAACAAAGTCCACGTCGGTGTACAAAAAAATGTGTCCTTCGTAGGCTGATATGTGATCCTCAAGGTCTGTCATGCTGTCATACTTGCATGTTGGCATTTTAATCTTCTCCATGGGCTCCTGGAGTATGGCAGTGGAGAATTGAGAGGAGCAAAGCGATACCTGCGCTCGACGCCGATTCATCTCACTCTCCCTTCTAGGATGGGAGGACTATTGGACCTCGATGTCATGATGAGTTACATCTTCCTCATCTCCCACTGGCTCGGTGGGTGTCTTCGAATTCTCTGGATGATCCAGATCGCGTTGGCTTCGTTCACCCTGACGGCACTAAGGAAAGATCTATGCTTTCTAACAAGGTTGTGTGGCCTTTTCGAGGGATGCTTGTTAACGCGACCGGCCTGTGGAGTCTGCCTCGCCATGGCCTGGAAGACGTCGGCAGCACTCTGGAGTTGTTCAGGACTGAACATTTGCTGTAGAGACTCAAATATGTTAGGCTGGGGGGACTCAACGGTCCCTTTACCTTTGTCTGTCGGTTTGATGGATCCGACCACCGTTGCGGAGTTCTATAGCCAGGTGGGCCTGTTTCCATAACGTTGTTGTTCTCATCAGTCTCCGGCATCCCGGAGACTTTCTTGCCGGCTGCTCACAATTGCTTAGGATCCATGGGGCAGGTTGGCTGGTGGGATCGTG
Organism: Beta lomatogona; assembly: GCA_947646795.1. Classification (NCBI taxonomy): domain Eukaryota; kingdom Viridiplantae; phylum Streptophyta; class Magnoliopsida; order Caryophyllales; family Amaranthaceae; genus Beta; species Beta lomatogona. Next base: position 982,967 of record CANSNZ010000402.1, on the reverse strand, counting down.
GCTTAAGACTGAGGTATAGTTCCCCCCTCCTTCTAGCACCAATTGTTCCGGTATGAAATAAGTACTATTCGGGTGAACCGATATCTCTTGACCACGTATGCGAGTTTGACGTCCTGCAAGACAGAACACGTAAACTAACCTCGTGGGTTGATCCGAGGAACTCCCCTCCGAGATCTAAGTCAGTAAAGGGTAAAAACCGATATATCTCAAGTAGAGCATATTAGTATATGTGAACGTACCTTATGACTTAGATCGTGGAGTATTTATAGGAGCCAGTAGTGGTCTAACCTAGGTAGGACACTGCTCCCATTGGTTAAATATAATTCTATCCTCTTTTGGTACTTATCTATAGGCACATAACCCTGTCGAGTAAGTACTGGATCAGGCCCAGGCTCATTAAGGATGGCCCAGGCATTGCGCATTGGTAAGGTGCCTATTTATTACCGGTATAATAACAGCAATACTGATATCATGTGCATGTTATCCCTAGATATCAGGGAATGCCCAGGCGGTTTGACCATGTCGGTTAATGGCGGTCCAGTTGGACTGATATGGAACGTAGACAGCCCCCATACACTCGCAATTTAACAACAACAAAAAAAAAAACATATTAATGGAAAACTGAGAATTGAAAATTGAAAGAAAAAAAGATGAAAAACCTGTTGAAGAGTTTTAGGGCATTTAAGAGCGAGTCTTCGAAGATGACAAATAGAGTATCATGGAAATTGGCCGATGATTGTTAATGGTGAATTGGTTAATGGAAATTGATAAGAATTGGGAATTTCGAATTCCAATTTCCCAATTGCGAATTGGATTGAGTAATTAGGTAGAATTGTGATGGACAAGAAGAAGCAGTTAATGGAGTTGGGAGAATTTAGATTATTGGGAGTGGTGGCTTCTCAACAAAGTGGCGGGATTGAGAAGAACTTCTACAAGCACATTTTAGAGAAGTGATCTTCTGGTTTATGGTTTTACTAGATTTTGAATCCCATGCGATGCATGCTTATTTTTTTATGGTTTTGCGATAATAAATAAGATAAATTAGATAATTATTTGTTTTATGGCTCTGCGATAATAAACAATATTGAGCTAATTAGCTCTCATAATTTTAAAAGAGAGTAGAAAGAAAACAATAGGAAAATTGAAACTCATCATGAGAAAATACTAAACCAGTTACACGAAACCTAAACCAATTAGCTACACGAAAAAAACCTAATCTACACCAAAATTCAATTTTTAACTTACACTACGATAGACAATGTATTGAAGAAGAGGAAATAAACAACCCTAACAGAGGGAGGCGCGACGACGGCTCCATAGTGGATGCTGGCCGCCGCCGATGATCAAGTAAGCAGAAGAACGACATAAAGCATCATCTTAGGTAGAATTCACCAAAATTGCAAAGTATTAATACAATCATGAACCTGTTCTTTAAACAAATTATAAATCAGAAAAATTTAAACTAGAAATTCAAAGGTATGCTTCTGAATTTGCAGAAATCATATAAAGCATCAACTAGAATTAAGATTATCAGTTACACAAGCATGAACCTTTTCTTCAAACAAAAACAGAAAAAAGCTTCAGAATTTTCAGGGTATTAGTATCAAGTGCACAATATTAAGCTGAAAAATGAACGATATGCTTCTAAAATTGCAAATATGGACAATTTTTATCCTCCGTACTACACATCATCTGTTACACATGCAGACTATTTTTAATACTGAAAAATTCAGATTACATAAATCATAAATAATCTTAGAATTGTTAGGCTTTAAAAATTAAGTACTTCTATATACATTATTAACTGGAAAATCAACAGTAAGACAAAGCTTCAAAAACTGCAAATATGAAATTTTCGTATCAAACATTTTAAAAATAAAGTAGTTTCGCTGTATCGGTATGGAATAAGTAGTATTGGGGTGAACCGTGAACCGGTATCCCTTGACCACGTATGCCGGTTTTATGTCATGCAAGACAGAACACGTAAACTAACCTTGGGGGTTGATCCGAGAAACTCCCCTCCGATGCCTAAGTCAGTAAACGGTAAAAGCCAGTATTTCACAAGTAGAGTATATTAGTATATGTAAACTTATATTATGACTCAGATCGTGGATTATTTATAGGTGCCGACAGTGTCCTAAGCTAGGTAGGACACTGTTCTTATTGGTTGAATACAATTCTATCCTCTTTTGATATTATCTTTTGGCCCATAGGCCTGTCGAGTAAGTACTAGATCAGGCCCAGGCTCATTAAGGACATCCCAGGCGTTGCCCACCGGTAAGTGGTGGGACGCGGTCGTACGCGCTACCAAAGATAAAAGTTTATTTTCCTTCTTTCCAATACAAATGAATGTAAGTGGCAAGTAGGGTCGTATCCACAGATACTTGGGGACTAACTCGTGCTTATAATAGATCAAATGGGGGTTTTGTGATTAATGAATTGAATAACTAGATACGAAGTACTAAAGAACAATAAAGAAATAATGTAATCAATAAGAGAAGAATCTTGAGTTCGGTTAATGGCCACTTCGATTCATACTATTGATCATTGGTTTCTCAAATGTGTAACTTTACTCTTAATTACTCAAAGTTGGAAATCAAATGCATGTCCCTCAAAAGAACCGTTAGACAATCACAATCAGATGATCATAAAACTTGAACTAAAGATTAATCTAATTTAATCAAAGATTAAATTCAAATCAATAGAACGTCAACGAACAAGGAAACAATGAGCCAATTAACAAATTGCTAGCACAACATATTCAAATTAGAAATTGTGATTTCTCTAGTGATTAATCAATAATAATCAGATTCATTAATCAAACCCTAGATTGCTACTCATGAAAGAAGAACAGATGATTCGACATCAATTCTAAATCCTACCAAAAGATAAATCAAATGTAAGGAATCACAATTATAATTAAGATAAAGTCTACAAAGAGAAACCTCACAATAATAGACCGAAGCTTGATTAACCGTTCTCAAGACTAGATTTAGGCTACGATCGACATAGCATCCATCAAAGAAATCTTCAAACTCATGATTCGAAAACTCCAAAAGGGAAAATAGGGATTATGGACTTTCTCTCTATTATCTCTAATTAGGTCTAGGATTACATCCCACCACAAAACAATTCTCATTAATAAAACTTAGGGAAAAGCTGAAAACTGCCGAAGAATCATAACCGCGTCGAAGTGCGCGAGTCGAGCAGCTATGGCGCGCGACTCGGGCCTTCGCTGCTGCCAAATACCAATCTCCGCTCGAAGTGCGCGACTCGGGTATCTATGGCGCACGAGTCGTGCCTTTGCTACTGCCAAGCTCCTGCTTCCGTTCGAAGTGCGCGGGTCGTGCGCTTGTAGTGCGCGAGTCGGGCCTTCGCTGTTGTGCAGGATCCTCTACTGCTCGATATGTGCGAGTCGTGTGTTTATGGCGCTTATGGTGCGCACTAGCCACTGCTTGAGATTTGGTGTCCAACCAACGCCCGAGGTGGGCTCTTCAATGCTCATGATGGCAATCATTGCTGTAGATACACTAAGGGATGAACTTGGATAACAACCATCGAAATCTAGACTTTAAGGGACTTTGTGAGCTTAATCCACCTGTAAATGATCAAAAGCTTATGGAACCACAAAATATCCTTAAATCTCCTCTAATATTGCAAATTCATCATAACTCCCTCTTCTCCACACTAAGGTTTAGATGAGTCAAACTCTCCCTTTTAAGACTTAAGCCTTAGTGAAATGGACTTTTCAACGCTCTATAATTGCATATAACTTGGTCGCATCAAATACCCCCACACTTGAACTTTACTCGACCTCGAGTAAACTCAAAATAAAGGTGAATGAGGCATCCCTTCCAAGCCATTGCTCACCTTTCACTACTCTCCTTATCTCTCCATCCTAGTGTATGATAAAGGGTTGCTATTTCCCCCGATTTGCTCAAAGCCAAGTCTAAGGGTAAGAGTCACCCCCACACTTGAGCTAAAAGCTCTCCTGAAATAATGTAAATAGCATTCTCATACTATACCCAACACCATGATAATAAAAATGAATGACTTTGAATAGCGAAAGATCTCAAAAGATTCAAAGCCATTCCAATCTGGACAACACCATAACCATCCTCATGTTAAGAAATGATAAAAGCAAGTTCGAACCCTGGCAAATCTCAAAGGACTCGAACTTGGACCATCTAAACACAATCACAACAATCAAACTCCTTATTCCTCCAATGATGAGCGAGCTCTAACCTATTCGCCTCTAACTCCGAACACCAAGATGAAAAACCTACCCGAGGCACTCCTTATATCACCAACCCTCCTTATGACACTAACTCCGGCAAATGATTTCAAATTTTCTCTATTTTATCTCTCATTTTGCCTAGGTACCCTTTCGGGTTTTCATCCTAGCTTCACATAAATTTTTTTTTTTTCATTTATGAACTCACCATCTCACCCGCTCCAATTAGCCACCTTTTTGCATAGATTGCCCTTTCGGGTTTTCAACCTATCCGGGCCCCCATTTTGCCTGAGTCGCCCGCACTTGCGGGCTTTCAACTCAGTGGGCTTTCGTATTTTATATTTTATTTTTATTTTTTTAATTTTTTTTTTGTTGTTTTTTCAAAAATAAAACGAGTAAACATCAAATAAAACAATGAGAATTTCCTCCCCTCTACTTAATCAAGACATTGTTCTCAATGTGAGAGTAAGTACAAGAAAAACACTAGAAACGAAAAGGCGAACACTCAAAAACTGATTCGCGCAAAAAAAATTCTCACTCCCTCAACAATACCAATCAAAAACAATTCACACCCTAACAACATAAGAAAACACAATGACGACAAACACACACACCATCTCACAACCCGACTCCCTATAATACCCAAGTAAATGACTAATCCAAAATTAAATTCATTTAGAGAATATAGTTTCGGAATTTGCACCTTATAGTAGAACAAAATCCAGTATGCAAATGCGCATCATTACTCATAAGCATTGCTCATGCAACTCCTTCATCAATCTCGACCCTCCAATGTCACCAACGTCTCTCAAATGGACACCTCTCAAAGATCTCTTGATGTATTTTGGCTTAAGTTGGATTATGATTGGCTAAGAGTGTTTTGAATTGTAGCTCGGGAAACAAGAGGGGTAATGGTGGGTGAAGGATAATTTGTTGTGGTGGAGTATAAAAATGGTGAAGTTTAAGAGTAAGAAGGAAAAGAAAGGGGAGAAAAAAACTAGAAAAGAAAAGAAAAAAAAAAGAAGAAAAGAAAAAGGGGCTCGGGTTGCCTCCCGAGTAGCGCTAAGTTTAAAGTCGTTAGCTCGACCTTATACCTCCCACAATCAGTCCGGGAATGGTTCAACTCCTTGTTCCAACACTTGTACCTGTAATTCTGATGAGACAACTTCCTGTACAGCTAGCGTTAGTGATAACGGTGTAAAACTATGCAGTAAATCAGGTGGTCTCTCCTATTTTTGCAATCTCACTACCTCCAATGACTCATGTCCCTCACTGGTATCATATGTATCACACTCTATGGACTGAATAGTAACCACAAAGCATGAGGGATGTTCAGTCGCTAGGGAATTCCTAGACTCGTGAATACCAAATGCTTCTATATGTCCCCCAAACTCCACAGTTAATGACTCAGCACCAACATCAATTTTTGTACTGGATGTTTTAAAAAACGGCCTCCCTAAAAGAACGGGAGAAACATGATTATCAGACTCCATGTCCAGTACATAAAAGTCAGTAGGAAACTGAAGTTTACCAACATGAAGTAACACATCCTCTACTTTACCCTTGGGATAAGAGTTGGATCCGTCGGCTAATTGCACTATGACATTCGTTGGATGCAAAGGGCCAGGCGCTAAAGACTTATATAGTGAAAATGGAATCACATTAATTGAAGCACCTAAGTCTAACATAGCTTTAGGAATACCAATGTCATTAATAGTGCAAGGGATGGTAAACATGCCTGGGTCATCATACTTGGAAGGAAGTGTATTATGAGAAATCGCAGAAACATGCTCACTATTTTTCTCTATGTTGGGTAAAACAGGAGAATTTACCTCACATTCGCGTACGGCCTCGTATATACCATTGTTGCTTTCATACCTTCTATCGGCCCGCAAAGCTTCTGGAAAAGGTGAGGGAGGTCTATGCTTTGGAAGTAAAGTAACTTCCTTGTTTCTTGTAACCATTTTTTCTCCCTGTGTCAGCTGTGTATCACCCCTTATCATGACAGCGCTCACATTCTTCTTTAGGTTTACTTCTATTTGGGAGAGTAATTTCCCAAACTCACGAGCCTCTAGCCTGCTCACTGCACTCGAAACCTGGTTCATCTGTGTTTCCAAATTTTTTATACTAGAGCGGGTTTCCTCTTGGAACTGTACCATATTCCCTTGCATGTTGGTCACATTCTTGGTTAAGGCATTGAGCATATCTTCAGTAGACATTGTAGAGCTTTGCAACATACCCGAATTCTGACCCTGATGTTGACCCTGAACTGGAGCTTGAGGTCTCATGAATTGTTGTTGTGGTTGATGATACTGTGTGGGTTGTTGGTCACCTTGATCATTACCATACCTCAACCTTGGATTATCTCTCCAACCATGATTTTACGTGTTGGAATAAGGGTCATACCTCCTTTGATTCCCTGAGCCTTTAAAACCAAGAGCTTTGCCTTCCTCACTTGATCCCTCTTGAAGTTGTGGGCGATAATCAGTGGGGTGATCTGAAGCACATATCCCACACGCCTTAACTTGTTGTGTGTGTCCCTTAACAATGATCTCTCTTACTAGTGAGGTAAGAGCTTGAACTTGTTCTTCAAGTTTGGGATTTTGCACATTTGAGCTACTCACATTCACCTTCTTGTGGGTGGATCGCCTATTAAAGTGCCTGGAGCCTTCAGAAAGCTCCTCTATCAAAGCTCTAGCGTTTGCTGGAGTCTTATTTATGATGGATCCACCACTAGCTGCATTAATCATCCGCACATCATCATCAGAAAGCTCATTATAGAAGTATAAGATCAAATCTTCTTCACTATATCCATGATACGGACAGCTTGCACATAACCTCTTAAAACTCTCCCAATATTCATACAAAGGTTCATCATATCGCTGCTCTATGTTGCTGATCTCTTTCTTGAGTGTGGATGACTTTGAAGCGGGAAAATATTTATCAAGGAACCGCTTCTTCATTTCAGACCAAATGGAGATACACCCCTGTGGAAGATAATATAGCCAATATTTGGCCGTATCCTTTACAGAAAAAGGAAATGCCCTCATCTTAACCTGCTCTTCAGTGGCACTACTCGATTTCATGCTTGAGCACACAACATGGAACTCGGATAGGAACTTGTTAGGGTCTTCACCACTGAGCCCATGAAAAGATGGTAACAGATGAATGAGCCCTGACTTGAGCTCAAAGGTGGTACCTTCCTCCAGTGTTGGGAAAGTGATAAATAGTGGTTGCTGATCAAGATTAGGAGCGGTTAGCTCCCTCAGAGTATGAGTCTCCACCCTAGGTGGCATTTCTTCTTCCAAATTCAAAGCAAATGGAAGTTCTTGAAACATTAGATAAGATTGAACTAATAATTAAAAGATTAGATAAGATTGAACTAAACTGAAATATATTGAAATTAACTAAACTAAACTGAAATTAAATTAACTGAATTGAAATTAAATTAACTGAACTGAAATTAAATTAACTGAACTGAAATTAAATTAAATGAACTGAAATTAAATTAACTGAACTGAAATTAACTGAAAATAAGTTCAAAAGAACAGGGCCTAAGTATACTACAATTTATGATTCAAGGAGAACTTAGATATGTACTTGGAATTTTGTGATAACTATCGAACTAGCAATAAATCTTTTGGGATATTCGATGGAATGTGAATTGGTGAAGTTATAGAGTAAGCTTTATGAGTATGCTTTTGTGAGGAAGAGAAGTTCATATTAAAACAGTTAAACTATATTCGGAAAATCTTTGGGATTGGGTTTTATAAAAAAATTTATTGCAGAGCTCTACTTCGGAATGTAAGTTGTTACCTTAAAAAGTTAAGTTGGACCATTCGGGTTGTAATTTAGAATTAAGTTTCGAAGTTTAAGTGTCAATTAGTAGATTAAATGAATTTATTACAAGAACTTCATGGGTCTTCCAAAGCATGCTGAGTAAAGTAGTTGTAAATTTCGGGATAACATAAATCAAGTATAAATAAGTAAAATTTGATATGTGAGGTTGATATTAGTGATATAATAACTCAAGAGATGAGTGATGGATCGAAGGGGTAGAAGAATAACATAATAAGTCGTAGAAACTAAGTTGTGAAAAACTATATCCGAACTTCTACTATGATTATGGAGTGGGGACAAATAAAAAGATTTAGAGATGTCATCCTCTAATTGAAAGAGTAATGTTAACAATGGAAAGTTAGGGAAATATAAATATTGTATAATGGAACGCTTGGGAACTAGTGAGATGATTTGATAATGGGATAAATATGGAGTTAACATTAATATGAACATTGAGTTCAATTTCAAGAGGTACTATTTTGAGTTATAGATTTAAGATTAAAGTGGACTATGAGTTTAAGTATCTGAAGTTAGAATAAATTTCAAACAGATAGCTGGATCATGGTATATCTATCCATGACATAGAAAGCTGGAGTAATATATTTTATTTAAAATAATAATGCTAGATGATTTATTATGGTACGTATAATATGGTCTTGGAAGTATGAAGTATCGAGGCAATAAAGTCTGGACAAATAACTTGTTAGGATATCAAGTTTAAAGTAATGAGGTGAGAGTTCTAGTATGTTTGGGAATGTATGTGATGATAATTTTAGATTCTCTGCCAGTTAGGCTACTAAAAGTTAGGATGTTCAAGTAAGAAAGATCATAATAATTGAGAAAAGGGGGTTAAACGCCACATTATGATAATGGAAGAATTAATTATAATTATAATATATAAGTCCGAGCTGAGCTTCACAAGTTTTCACCTAATTAAATTACTGATATATGTTGTAAGATGTTTTACACTATGAGACTCAAGTAGATGTGATATGTATTCTTAAATGTAGTAAAAGTTAGGAATTTCAAGTAAGAAATATCATAATAATTGAGAAAACGGGGTTAAACACTACAGTATAATGATGGAAGAATTAATTATAATTATAATATATAAGTCCGAACTTCACAAGTTTTCACCTAAATTACTGATATGTATATATGTTGTGAGATGTTTTACACTATGAGACTCAAGTACATGTGATAGGTATTTTTAAATGTAGGGATATGAGAGATAAAGAATTTAATGTCGTTATTGTTAGGGAAATTACGAAAATAACAAGCGTCACAAGTTGAACTATTATCTAGGCGTGATGCACTTACTCAAAAGTAATATTCCGACCCTATTCGTATAGCACGGGTTCACGGAATTCACCTTCGACATACAAAGAAGATCAATATTGGTCACGCTAACTATGAACACAATTAAGAGGAAATGAGTTTTTGAGAGATTTGGAATGATGAAGAAATTCTGATTTAATCTTGAGAGATTTGTGTGCAAATGAGAGAAGTTATTTTTCAACAAACCTTCGTCATATAAGTGTTCCCATATATATAACAATGCTACGTTGTTTCAGAAAACTGAAACAAAACCTTGAATAATCGTCAGAAGAATCGCGAATCAGCGCTTGTAAAACACGCCCAGACAGGCATGCCGCGAGTCGCGGGTCGCTTGATGCGACACTGATCGCAACGGAAGCAATTCCAGCGCAGGCCCAAGACTCGCGAGGTGCGACCCTTAGGTGCCTCTTGGTGCGACTGCTTGAGCGAGTGTTCGTTGTTCATAAATCTTCGACGAAACTAAACACGAACCACACGTAGCATAGTATTACATATATTGTTTGAATTACGACACCATAACCAAGCGATTCAAACAATATAACATGAATTAAACTAACATAATACTCTAAATCTCAAACAATCCTCCCCCATTTTGAGTATACACAATAGTTATTGCAAAAACATCATCATAACAAAACAATCTTATGCTTAAATGAAAGTGTACAAAGACTTGAACTTCCACTTAGTATAATACACATTCCAAGAATTCGTATCCAAATGGTATCGATAAACGATTGAACCACTAGCAACACATAATAAAAACTTGAAGATATTACACACACAAGATTAACTACTCATTTCCAATATATACTTGACACTAAGAAGTCATGTGTCCATATCATTTCATAAGTGCATCAAAGTTATGCCCCACTAGCTCCTTGAAGTGGCCAAACTTCGCACTTACATAGGTAGATCTCTTAGAAAACATGCTCCTGTGACAAAGCATAATGTCAAGAGACCTATTAAGATTAAACTACCTCTTAATCCATCACAGATTTAAAGAACTTTACCTTGGATGATTATATTACTTCTTTCAATCATCAAATAAGGAAATTGATCTTATTGAACTCAAGACCCAACGACTTATTCGGCGTTAAGTTAAGATTCCCTTACTCGTGATTTCCAATGGGCAAACCGATTGCCATCCTCTTTACCGTATCTCTAGCTAACGGCTTTGTGAAACAATCCACTAGATTATACGTAGTCCTCACATAGTCAACAGTTATAGCACTATCTTTGATTAGTCCTTGGACATAACTATGCCTCACACCAATGTGCTTTGACTTACCTTTATATACTTGACTATAAGCTCTTGCCAATGCTGCATTACTATCACAATGTATAGCAATAGGTGATATTAGTTTTCGCAACAAAGGTATCTCAAACATGAGATTCCTTAACCACTCGGCTTCTTTGCTTGCCAATGACAGAGCGATAAACTCCGATGTCATTGAAGAATCCGCAATGCAAGATTGTTTCTTAGAAGCCCAAGATATAGCGCCTCCCCCAAGGAGGAATACCCATCCACTTGTGGAGGAATGATCTTGCCCATTAGAGATCCAACTTGCATCCGAATATCCTTCTAAAACCGAAGGATATCCACTATAGGACAAACCATAATCCATGGTTTTCCTCAAGTACTTTAACACTCGACGATTAGCTTGCCAATGTTTCATACTAGGATTGCTAGTATATCTACTTAATTTTCCCACCGCAAATGCGATATCCGGCCTAGTACTCATCATAGCATACATCAAACAACCTATAACCCTCGCATACTCAAGTTGTGACATGACATTACCATCATTTGGTAACAATTTTTCACTTGGGTCCATAGGAGTTGATACAAGAGAACAATCACTAACATTAAACTTCTTGAGCACTTTCTCGATGTAATGAGATTGTGACAAGATCAATTTTCCATTGTCTCTCTTAATTCTTATACCGAAGATGACATCCGCCTCTCCTAAATCTTTCATGGATAATTTTGAAGATAGAAAGGATTTTGTCCACGACTAACCGTTCTGGTTGTCACATGTAAACCTCTTCCTCTAGTTCTCCATTCAAGAACGCAGACTTAAGATCCATTTGATGGATCACAAGCTTATGAATAGCCGCAAGAGCTATTAATGACCTTATAGTGGAGATTCTAGCAACGGGTGCATATGTATCGAAATAGTCAATACTCGGTTTTTGTGAGAAACTTTGAGCTACTAGACGGGATTCGAACTTGTCAATAGTCCCATCTACTTTCATTTTCTTTTTGAAAATCCATTTACACCCAATTGATTTACACTTAGGTCGTAAATCAGCTAGAACCCAAGTGTTATTTCCCATGATGGAATCCATCTCATCATCAATTGCCTCTTTACAAAAAGCGGCATCTTGAGACCTATAGCCTCATTAAACGTTAAAGGATCCTCTTCCACATTAAATATATATGGAAACTTAGTCACTATAGAACTCCTTGATCCTTCAACTAAATATACATGAAAAACCGGGCCGAAAGATTTTTCTTTTCTCGCCCTTTTACTTCTCCTAGGTTGTGATGATGTTGATGCAACATTCTCATCAAGAGTTTGTTCATCAACTTCTTGATCAATATTGGTTTGATCAATATCAACTCCTTGATCAATGTTAGTTTGATCAATTGCTTGAATATGGGTATTAGGAGTAATATCCTTTGGTCTAGAAATTGATGAATATCTGTTTTCATCAAAAATTGCATCTCTTGACTCCACAATAGTGTGAATTGACCAAAAGTCATTTTGTTCTATTACATAGAACATATAGGATTTGCTATGAAGAGCATACCTTATAAAGATGCACTCAACTCCCCTTTCACCCAACTTTTTACGTTTGGGTTCAGGCACTTTTACAATTGCCCTACATCCCCAAACTTTGAGATCACTCAAATTTGGTTTTCGTTTATACCAAAGTTCATATGGGGTAAACTCGTTCTTTTTCATTGGAACTTGGTTCAAAACATGACAAGCCGTTAAAATAGCTTCTCCCCAAAAACCATCACTTAAACCCGAATTGGATAACATAGAATTTACCATTTCTTGCAAAGTTCTATTTTCTTTCCGCTATACCATTTTGTTGTGGTGTATAAGCCACGGTTGTTTCATGTATAATTCCCGTAGATTGAAAATAACTCGGGTCATAGTATTCACCACCTCTATTAGTTCTAAACCATTTAACTTTGTCACTTAGTTGCAATTCAACTTTATTTTTATAGATCTTAAACTTATCAAGGGCTTCATCCTTAGTAAACAACAAGTATACATAACAAAACCGATAATAATCATCAATAAAAGTTATCATGTATTTCTTGTTCCCTAATGAAGGAGTGCTATGGAAATCACATAAATCACTATGCACTAAATCAAACAATGAAGTATCCTTTTCCACATTATTTGGAAAAGATTTTCTAGTTATCTTTGTTAACATGCATGTTCTACACTTCACTATACTTGGATCAAAATATGGAATTAAATCATGCTTAGACATGAAATACAACTTTTTATAGTTAACATGACCAAGTCTATTATGCCATAGAAAAGAAATGTCATTAACAACAAACAAAGTATCTTTGAAAGCATTAGAAATACTAAGTTTGAACATACTATTACAAAGATAACCAAGTCCTACAAATGTACCACCCTTATACAATATAAATTTATCAGCTTCAAACACTATTTTAAAACCTAATCGATTCAAGGTAGCACCGGAGACTAAACTTCTCCTAAGTTCCGGAGCATACAACACATCTCTTAAAATAAGAGGCTTTCTGGAACTAAAAACTAATTCTACTTGTCCTACACCTAGAACCTTAGCCGTAGAATTATTTCCCATGTAAAGAACTTCTCTATTCTCAACCTCCTTGAAATTCTTGAATAGAGACCGCTCCTTGTATACATGTCTTGATGCTCCCGAATCGATCCACCATGAATAATCATCCTTGTTTGGCATAGATTTGGCTAGACTCGCCATTCCCACCATTCTTTTTGTTCATTTTCTTCTTCCAAATGGTGCAATTCTTCTTGAAGTGACCAGGCTTACCACATTCCCAACAACCTCGTTGAGCGCCTCCACCAAACTTAGGTTTCTTCCCATTGTTGCCTTTGGTGAAATTGCTAGCCCTCTTCTTAGGATTAGAAGACTCCTTTGATTTACTATCCTCCACCATGTTAACGGTGGAAGAATTAGGATTGACATCCTTTTGTCCATCTTAAACCCGAATGCCCTCTTCAATCCGAACATGAGCACCCAATTGTTCAACATTCATATCATCTTTCTTATGCTTTAAAGAATTTCTAACATCCTTCCAACTAGGTGGCAATTTGTCAATTATAGAAGAAACAGCAAAGGTCTCATCCATTACGATATTGTGATGTTTAAAACTCCATAAGATTCTTTGAATTTCATGAAATTGTTCCACAATAGGCCTTGAATCAACCATTTTAAACTTATTGAAATTTTAAAAAGAAATTTCTTGCTAGAAGCATCCCCGACCATATACTTACTTGCTAAATCATCCCAAAGAATCTTAGCGGATTCAACAAATTGATAAACATCAAACAAAGTATCAGACATACCGTTAAGGATGTGACCACGACATATGTAATCATCGTTCTCCCATTTGTTTCTTTTCCTAGTTGCTTCAATTGTTTCACTTTCCACTTCCTCGGGTTTGGGAGTGCTTAAGACATACGCCACACTTAACGAAGTGAGATGGAAATGCATCTTCTTTTGCCATCTTCTAAAGCCAACACCTTCAAACTAGTCAAGTTTGTGAAAATTTGCAGACATTTCACGAATTGTAGTCATCTTGCAAGTATACTACTTTTGGATTGTTAGGAAATTAAGAAAATAAGAAGGGTCACAAGATGAACTATCTTCTAGGTGTGATGCACTTTCCCAAAAGTAATATTCCGACCCTACTCGTATAGCACGGGTTCACGGAATTCACCTTCGAGATACAAAGAAGATCAATAGTGGTCACGCTACTATGAACACTATTAAGAGGAAATGAGTATTTGAGAGATTTGGAATGATGAAGAAATTTTGATTTAATCTTGAGAGATTTGTGTGCAAATGAGAGAAGTTATTTTTCAACCAACTAACCTTCATCATATGAGTGTTCCCATATATATAACAATGCTACGATGTTTTAGAAAACCAAAACGAAACCTTGAATAACCGTTAGAAGAATCGCGAATCAGCGCGAGTAAAACACGCCCAGACAGGCATGTCGCGAAGTGCGACAACCTTCACGAGTCGCGGGTCGCTAGATGCGACACTGATCGCACCATGCGATCAGTTCCTAACAGTTGCAACGGAAGCAATTCCAGCACAGGTCCAAGACTCGCGAGGTGCGACCCTTAGGTGCCTCTTGGTGCGACTGATTGAGCGAGTGTTCGTTTTTCATCAAATTTCGACGAAACTAAACACGAACCACACATAGCATAGTATTACATATATTGTTTGAATTACGACACCATAACCAAGTGATTCAAACAATATAACATGAATTAAACTAACATAATACTCTAAATCTCCAACAATATTGTGACTATATAAAGTTTATATAACAGTTAAATTCTATTTTGGGATTCTAATCGTTCAAGAAGCTGTGTTTTGTCTTAAGTTTCAAATATGATGAGCTTATAGAATTGGACTATGTTTATTTTAAAGCCCATTTGAGTAGTTTTCAACAAATAGATGTCTTGAAATTTAATTTATACTAAGTTATTGGAAACTTGAGTATATTGTGTTCATCAAAAAATTTGAATTTGTATATGAAATACTCAAATGTGATTCTGTTATGAGATTTTGACATATTTGACTCAAGAAGTATGACTTTCAGTTTAAGAAAATAATAAATTATATATTTGATTATGTTTTTATGGAGGGGAAGAAGCTAGTAGTGCAGTGATGAACAACATTCTGTATTCTATATTTTCTTATTCTGGGGACATCTCCTAAGAAGTCTTACAAGCAGTTATAACGAAAGAGGGGGACGCCCTTGTAAAAGTTTAGAGAATTCGCCTGGATGGCAACTCTATCCGTGTTCTCTTCCGCAATATATACAATATGGTTTATGAAAATAGAAAATAGAATATGTATTTATTTATGCAAGTTATATTGTGGAAAATTAATTCAAACTTTATTTCCGAAGTGATGTTTTGACTTACCCAAGTTATGGAATTCATGTGCCGGATATGGGAATGATTTACAAAGAAACTCGCTAGAAATTGATGGAAGGAGGTAGCTATGTTGTACATATTGTATTAAAGGTTTTTATATTTGAAAATAGAGAAGTGGGAGATATTGTTATGTCTTAAAGTATGTTAAAGTTAGAGTTAGAGTTGATTTCGGAAGATCATATTAGTTCTATATAATTATCATGGTTCCTCCAATCGAAAGTATATACTAACTATTTTGTGAGACACTCGTATTATTATTTTAGATAAGTAATATGGTGAAAGTTGGGTGCAAGTATTTGTTATACTATTTCATTTCGCCTTCTCTCTTTTATCTTGATTTCATATGTCTCGCAAGATAAGCTTAACTACAAAAATACATTTTAAGCCACCAAAATGATTTTATGGTTGGACAGTGTGTACTCATTTTTGCTGATTTGTGGTGGGAACAATGCTCATTATTAGTGATTTTGTAAGTATTATGAAAGCTCTGGTTGGACGGTGGATCATAAGTGTTATATGAAATAATTTTAGGATGAGCATCAACAGTGGAGATTATATAGTTTAGCTGAGATATTATTGTATCGTCTTAGAGTCTTGTTTTAGAACAATTCATTGTATCTATATTTTGGAATGTTGTATTGAGGACCTTACCCAGAGGTTCAGGATCGTTTTAGAGGTTATGTTTCCGCTGCACGATAATGTAATTTTAGGTTTATTAAGTGATAATTGAGATTTTTATATCTAACGTGTGTTTAGCTAGCAGCTCGGAAGTGCGGGTTGTTACAGGAATACAGGGGAGATTGACCCACACGCGTATGGAGGAGAGAGAATTGAGCGGCGGACAGCGTGGCTCCGGCGAGCATCCGACATGCGCATAAGAACAGGGGTGAGAATGGTACGGAAGAGAGAGAATATAATTGGGTGGGAGTTTTACCTTTTGAGTTTCCTTTATCTTGTTGAGGGAAAATGAAGAATTTGACAACAAAGCATATAGGTGACATCGCCACAATAAACACGAAAGGAAAGGTTTTTTTTTTCTAAGTAAAAGTAAATAGGATTTCATAATACTATGTTTATAAAATAGACCACATATGGCTTCAAAACATATTATATATTTCATTTGGAATTATAATCTGGTAAATGTGTTTACAAAATTCTAAAACTTATCAGGATAATTTCGTCGATGATTATCAAAATATAATCAAGCTAATAAACAATTTAACTGTAGATAAAACGTGCTTAAAAATATGGGCTATTACAAGAATAGTATGCTGTTCCAACCGAAAGTCAAGATCTATGTTTGATACTATAGTCAGGCTTAGGTTTAGGCTTGAAAGGGTCTATGACTAAGAGACTTATCTCACGCTTCGTATCGTTGCTTAAAAAGATAGCCACATATGCATATCCAAAACTGTAATGCTATTTAAAAACAAAGTACAAGTCTTTTTCGAGTTTCACCCACTCATCAAATATTAAAGTTTTGAAATTTTAAGCTTGGTTTTTATTGCCTAGTGAAGTCGCCAAATTGTATGAATCCTCCCTAGTGATGTCATCATATTGTAGGCATGGTTATATTATCTACGTGAGATGAGCGCGTATTTGACTACCTCATTGTTAAGGTTTTAGTTTTGAAAATGTTTTTGAAATAAAGAAGTCGCCAACAAGTCTTTAAAGTAAGACTCATAAACCTAATTGGATTTTGGAAAATCTTTGGGACTTATCCAATATAGATTTCCCTGTCATGACTTCATAATTAGTCAATGAACCAAATATAGAGTTTGGGGTGAGGGTACGAATCTGATCAGGTTTCAAATTCGCCCATTGTTGGCCTCTACCTAATACGATCCATGTTCTAGTTTTATGAAAATAAACAACCACGCAATGTGTTCATGCAATTTAAAATTAATCTATGTTGGTTCGTTAAACACATAAAAGATTAATTTTTTGGTGGTACGTTATTTATGCAATCAAAATTACAGGGGACCTAACAGGTTGTCCAAATTATCTAAATTTAGTATTAAAACATTTATTAAGATTTTGTAATTAGCCAAAATAAGCATGTGCAGTTACTAAAGCATTAGAGCATATAGGCATGAATATGAATGTGAATATATAGAAATAGAAAAAGAGAAATTAAAGGTTAGAATATAGAAGAAATCATTAATTCTTTGAGAATCTACCTCATGAAAAGAAGATTGTTAGTAAAATAAGAATTAAATTGGAATTGACCCTCAAGAATTATACCTTTGTCGCCTAGGTCTTGAATAAGATCCACAGGAGGAGCAATCTTGAAGCTTGAATAGAGATTCAAATGTGTTAATAGAGTGTGAATGTATTTGATTATGTATGTAAGAATATTTCGTAGTTGGAAGTGTATATGAAAGTGTATGTAAATGTTGTAGGAAGGTGTCTGAAAGCGTGTATGAACTTCTGAAAAACGTTCATAGAACACGTGGATTTTTATAAGAAAATAAATTGGAACACTGCGCGGAGAAGATAAGAAGGGGCTTGTGGGTGGTGCAAGGAGCATGTGCTACACGCATCACCATGCGCTTGGAGCACCAAGCCTGTGCCTGGGGCAGGCTTCCAACGTCAACGCAGGTGATTGACATCCTTTTGTCCATCTTAGACCCGAATGCCCTCTTCAATCCGAACATGAGCACCCAATTGTTCAACATTCATATCATCTTTCTTATGCTTTAAAGAATTTCTAACATCCTTCCAACTAGGTGGCAATTTGTCAATTATAGAAGAAACAGCAAAGGTCTCATCCATTACGATATTGTGATGTTTAAAACTCCATAAGATTCTTTGAATTTCATGAAATTGTTCCACAATAGGCCTTGAATCAACCATTTTAAAGTTATTGAAATTTTAACAAGAAATTTCTTGCTAGAAGCATCCTCGACCATATACTTACTTGCTAAATCATCCCAAAGAATCTTAGCGGATTCAACAAATTGATAAACATCAAACAAAGTATCAGACATACCGTTAAGGATGTGACCACGACATATGTAATCATCGTTCTCCCATTTGTTTCTTTTCCTAGTTGCTTCAATAGTTTCATTTTCCACTTCCTCGGGTTTGGGAGTGCTTAAGACATATGCCACACTTAACGAAGTGAGAAGGAAATGCATCTTCTTTTGCCATCTTCTAAAGCCAACACCTTCAAACTTGTCAAGTTTGTGAAAATTTGCAGACATTTCACGAATTGTAGTCATCTTGCAAGTATACTACGTTTGGGAGTGCAAGTTAGGAATTTCAAGTAAGAAATATCATAATAATTGAGAAAACGGGGTTAAACACTACAGTATAATGATGGAAGAATTAATTATAATTATAATATATAAGTCCGAACTTCACAAGTTTTCACCTAAATTACGGATATATATATGTTGTAAGATGTTTTACACCATGAGACTCAAGTACATGTGATAGGTATTTTTAAATGTAGGGATATGAGAGATGAAGAATTTAATGTCGTTATTGTTAGGGAAATTACGAAAATACGAAGGGTCACAAGATGAACTATCTTCTAGGTGTGATGCACTTTCCCAAAAGTAATATTCCGACCCTACTCGTATAGCACGGGTTCACGGAATTCACCTTCGAGATACAAAGAAGATCAATAGTGGTCACGCTACTATGAACACTATTAAGGGGAAATGAGTATTTGAGAGATTTGGAATGATGAAGAAATTTTGATTTAATCTTGAGAGATTTGTGTGCAAATGAGAGAAGTTATTTCTCAACCAGCTAACCTTCATCATATGAGTGTTACCATATATATAACAATGCTACGTTGTTTTAGAAAACCGTAACGAAACCTTGAATAACCGTTAGAAGAATCGCGAATCAGCGCGAGTAAAACACGCCCAAACAGGCATGTCGCGAAGTGCGACAACCTTCACGAGTCGCGGGTCGCTAGATGCGACACTGATCGCACCGTGCGATTAGTTCCTGACAGTTGCAACGGAAGCAATTCTAGCACAGGTCCAAGACTCGCGAGGTGCGACCCTTTGGTGCCTCTTGGTGCGACTGCTTGAGCGAGTGTTCGTTGTTCATCAAATTTCGACGAAACTAAACACGAACCACACGTAGCATAGTATTACATATATTGTTTGAATTACGACACCATAACCAAGCGATTCAAACAATATAACATGAATTAAACTAACATAATACTCTAAATCTCCAACAATATTGTGACTATATAAAGTTTATATAACAGTTAAATTCTCTTTTGGGATTCTAATCGTTCATGAAGCTGTGTTGTGTTTTAAGTTTCAAATATGATGAGCTTATAGAATTGGACTATGTTTATTTTAAAGCCCATTTGAGTAGTTTTTAACAAATAGATGTCTTGAAAGTTAATTTATACTAAGTTATTGGAAACTTGAGTATATTGTGTTCATCAAAAAATTTGTATTTGTATATGAAATATTCAAATGTGATTCTGTTATGAGATTTTGACATATTTGACTCAAGAAGTATGACCTTTAGTTTCAGATTATATTGAATTATATATTTGATTCTGTTTTTATGGAGGGGAAGAAGCTACTAGAGCAGTGATGAACAACATTCTGTATTCTGTATTTTCTTATTCTGGGGACATAACCTGAAAAGTCTTGCAAGCAGTACATAACGGAAGAGGGAGACGTCCCTTGTAACAGTTTAGAGAATTCGCCTGGATGGCAACACTATCCGTGTTCTCTTCCCCAATATATAAAATATGGTTTATGAAATTAGAAAATAGAATATGTATTTAATTATGCAAGTTATATCGTGGAAAGTTATTTCAAACTTTATTTCCGAAGTGATGTTTTGACTCACGCAAGTTATGGAATTCATGTGCCGGATATGGGAATGATTTACAAAGAAGCTCGTTAGGAATTGATGGAAGGAGTTAGCTATGTTGTACATATTGTATTAAAGGTATTTATATTTGAAAATAGAGAAGTGGGAGATATTGTTATGTCTTAAAGTATGTTAGAGTTAGATTTAGAGTTGATTTCGGAAGATCATATTAGTTCTATAGAATTATCATGGTTCCTCCAATTGAAAGTATATACTAACTATTTTGTGAGATACTCGTATTATTATTTTAGATAAGTAATATGGTGAAAGTTGGGTGCAAGTATTTGTTATACTATTTCATTTCGACTTCTCTCTTTCATCTTGATTTCATATGTCTCGCAAGATAAGCTAATAAACAATTTAACTGTAGATAAAATGTGCTTAAAAATATGGGCTATTACAAGAATAGTATGTTGTTCCAACCGAAAGTCAAGATCTATGTTTGATATTATAGTCAGGCTTAGGTTTAGGCTTGAAAGGGTCTATGACTAAGAGACTTATCTCACGCTTCATATCGTTGCTTAAAAAGATAGCCATGTGTAAGACGCACTCCAATCTCAAGTCAGGAACAAGAGAGCAATCCCATGATTGGGTAGGTTTGCTTATGACTAAGATCCAACACTATCGCTCAGGAAACTTTTTGGAGGGACAAAGTACAAACCCTCGAGGGTGGCCTCACACATAGAACATGGGCTAATGAGGCAAGGACAATAACTCATAGTGGCTCTGAAGAATAGCCATGCATGCATATCCAAAACTGTAATGCTATCAAAAAACATAGAACAAGTCTTTTTCGAATTTCACCCACTCATCAAATATTAAAGTTTTGAAATTTTAGGCTTGGTTTTTATTGCCTAGTGAAGTCGCCAAATTGTATGAATCCTCCCTAGCGATGTCGTCATATTGTAGGCATGGTTTTATTATCTACGCAAGATGAGCGCGTATTTGACTACCTCATTGTTAAGGTTTTAAATTTAAAGATGTTTTTGAAATAAAGAAGTCGCCAACAAGTCTTTAAAGGAAGACTCATAAACCTAATTGGATTTTGGAAAATCTTAGGGACTTATCCAATATAGATTTCCCTGTCATGACTTCATAATTAGTCAATGAACCAAATATAGAGTTTGGAGGTGAGGGTACGAATCTGATCAGGTTTCAAATTCGCCCATTGTTGGCCTCTACTTAGTACGATCCATGTTCTAGTTTTATGAAAATAAACAACCACGCAATGTGTTCATGCATTTTAAGATTAATCTATGTTGGTTTGTTAAACACATAAAAGATTAATTTTTTGGTGGTACGTTATTTATGCAATAAAAATTACAGGGGACCTAACAGGTTGTCCAAATTATCTGAATTTAGTATTAGAATGTTTATTAAGATTTTGTAATTAGCCAAAATAAGCATGTGCAGTTACTAAAGCATTACAGCATATAGGCATGAATATGAATGTGAATATATAGAAATAGAAAAAGAGAAATTAAAGGTTAGAATATAGAAGAAAGCATTAATTATTTGAGAATCTACCTCATGAAAAGAAGATTGTTAGTAAAATAAGAATTAAATTGGAATTGACCCTCAAGAATTATACATTTGTCACCTAGGTCTTGAATAAGATCCACAGGAGGAGCAATCTTGAAGCTTGAATGGAGATTCGAATATGTTAATAGTGTGAATGTATTTGATTATGTATTTAAGAATATTTTGTAGTTGGAAGTGTATATGAAAGTGTATGTAAATGTTGTAGGAAGGTGTCAGAAAGCGTGTATGAACTTCTGGAAAACGTTCATAGAACACGAGGCTTTTTATAAGAAAATAAATCGGAACACTGCGCGGAGAAGATAAGAAGAGGCTTGTGCCTGGTGCAAGGAGCATGTGCGACACGCATCACCATGCACTTGGCGCACCAAGCCTGCGCCTGGGGCAGGCTTCCTACGTCAATGCAGGTGATTTTGCATTTCTTCTTTTTGCTGATTGTCTCGATGTTGTGCACACACATTCTGGTGCGCTTGGTGTATTTGGGTGCGTGTCGCGTAACCGCATATCTTACCTGATTGTGTTTGTTTAAAGATTCCTTTTATCTTTGATAGAATAATATCTTTTGGATCTCATTGCTGGATTAAGGTAGCAAGAGTGATCGCTCTTATTTTGATAATGACGCCACATGATTGCAACAGGTTTAATGGCGTGTCGTAGCCTCTAAGAGCCGGAGCCTGGGTGCTGACTATGGCAGTATCGACGTGCTCATCATCTTTTGGTATGACACATTTCTTTCAGGAGAAGATTGCTGGATTAAGTAGCAAGACTTTCATATTCCACTTTAGGCGAGACTAATTGCAGCACCATCTTCTTCTCGGAGATAGGATTACCAACATTGGCAAGTTCATGAGTAAGCAATTTAATTTGCTTGCCGTATTCAATCACATAAGCGAAATTCTCGAGCCAGGTTCTAGTAAACTGTTTCTCCATATATATGGCACGAGTGTACTTGTTGTCATAAAAGATTTCTTCCAACCTAATCCATAATTGGTTTGGGATGGCTCCCGGTTTCATGATCGTGTGAGCGAGGTCCTTGGATATGTTCCATTTATCCATTGTTTAACAATGGCGTCCAAAACGGGTCCAAGTGGTGTCATCGACGTCAGAGAGATAAGGGATAGAGGAGTCAATGTGATCATGAACATTATATGCACAAGCATGGATCTTCAAGTATTCAACCCAAGCCGCATAATGGCGCTTTCCTCCTGATCCAGGATCATGGGAATTGAGTTCTTAATATTATTGACAGCAAAAGCAGGGTGAAAGGTAGGAGATTGGGGGCGAAGGGGGGTTGTGCGCCATCATTGATGAAGGAGGCTTCAATCATGGTGAACCACATATGTGGTGGAGAGGCACAAGAAAAGAGGGGAGGAGGGGGCCGAAGTGATAATGGGTATTCTTTTTGGTTGGAGAAAATAGTTGGTTGTGATATCATGTGGAATTGTGTAATTCTTCTTGGTTAGGATATTATCATTAATCAAATAAATATAGGTAGACAAACCTAATGCTAAGAGAATCTTGACTTTACATAAATGCACAAAGATGATATTTTACATAACATCTAGAATATTTTCCATATTCTACCAATAATAACTCTTGAGTTTCATTTCTATAAAGAATAAAATAACAATCATATACCATAATTTGACATTTCCTCCTACATTTCCGAAATTAACATGAACCAAATTGTTTTGTTTTTTTGGTGCTAGAGCCACTAGGGCGGGTGATGAGAATCGATCCCAAGATCTCCTAAAATCAGGAGGAAAGTTCTAACCAACTGAACTATACCTTACTCTCACATGAACTAGATTGTGCACACACATAAGTACAATGCAGAGATAAGGCATTGGAATCTTATCCATTTCTCATTTTATTTATTTGTCTCCCACCAAATATAACGAGAGGAACAGCCGAAAATAACATGTTTCACAAAGCAAACCAAGTTTTAACATACCTTCAACTTAGCAAATGATTCAAAAAAAAAAATACAAGACTGTGCAGTGTCTTATATTAGTTTACGACCTCTAACTCATGAACATTTACAGACTAGCAGAGCTTGGCGCAACAATGACTACTCCTACGCAAAATGACTTGCGGTACTTTGCCCTGGAGCTGCCTTCACACACACACACACACACACAAGATGCTTCTCATGCCTTACTTTTCAGATTATCTACCTTAGCAAAGCGACCTTTGATTCTTCTCCTGTTATCTGCTTGAAGCTTCCTCGATTCATATCGGATATGCTTCTCAAACCTGTTAGTTACGTTCCATATAAAATGTCATTCCCCTATAACTCGTACAACTTTTCCATGTCCCAATTAATCATCAGGAAAAATTTAGTTAAAGAGCTAGCACATATCGTTTTGTTCAGCGTCACTCTAGATTCTATAATCTGGAAACACAACTAAACAATCCAATCTAAATTAGACAGGCTTCTGGTTTAAACTATGGTATTAAAGTGAATCTATGTTTCTATTTTTTCATCCAAAAACATCATCTCTTGCCCAAATATATGTACCTACAATTTAGTTCATATACAGGCTAAGTAAATCAGGAATTGAAACATAGTTAAAGGAATCATTCAAATGCTGTGGCCATCCAATTCCTTCATAATTATGACTCCAAGACTCAAATATATTATAAATGCAAGACTGAAGATGTTACCTCCTAGTCCTCTTCTTTTCTTTGTATCGAGATATTGCAGAATCCCTATCTGCACTATTCATTTCATGTGTAGAGACATTTGGAGGAAGCCCCAATGATCCATTTCTGATGGGATACTGTGAATTCCATCCATCTGTGGTAAGATGTGCACTGCTACACATGCCTGAATGTGTACCAGAATTCAACACACTATCTTCAATAGAGAGAAACACCTCGTTTCCATTCTCACCGGTGTCATTGCACCAAGTATATGGACTCGCCTGGACGAGAAGAGAACTAGATGATATTCATCACATTTGCAAAATCATATATTCAATCAAAATGTAATCAAAAGGTGCTATATTTAGATAATAATAAGTGTTAGCTTACTTGCTTTAACTATTGATTAGTTTAGTCTATTATGATTTTTACTTAAATACATCACTCATAACAGGATATCACTCGTGGACATTTTGTTGATATTGATGCTTCTTTATACCTCATAACATGACATTTTTCATCGGAGAATATCAAAGAGACGCTTATATAATACAAGATGAGGTTGAATCAAGTACTTGAGAGAACCAAACTATAGATTCAGAACAGACTCTGAGAACTGAGGTCAACTCATTGAAGCATCCATAATATTTCAATCCAGTTTGGAAATGTGGTACCTCACATTATTCGCCTCTTCTCTTTGTTCTATTATATTTGAAATTTCCTAGAATGTGGAATAATACTGAACTTGCCAGCTCTAATACATGACTGGAGAGCAAGAATCCAGATCCCTGTTCATAGTAAGTTATCTCATCTCATCTCATGTCATGTCAAAGAAACAACAACAGTGGCGAAGAATTGCTCCTGCCATAAGCAAGATATTGCAAGGTCCAAATATTTTTATTCACCCCTAACCAATTGAGACTAGTAGAGACGATGTTCTCAATGAAACACGATTGATGCTGATGCCTAGTTTAAAACCTTATTTCCACATCCATTTCTGCAAGTTCATGAAAAGCAACATCAAAAAAGATTGACAGAGTTTACTCTAACCTGTCTCTATATAACTTTTACAATCTCTCAGAAGTTATAGTAGCATCCACACCATCATATGCCCAGCTGTAAAGAGTAAATTATCCTAAGCTACATGGGATTTACTTATGATCCAACATTCAATGAGACATAGCATAGTAAGTATAGAAAAGAAATGCTCTTGCATGAAGAGCCACCAAAAAACATTAAACATACTTCCTCTTTTTCTTTTCAATTACAACACTTTAACTTTTGCACTATTCACATGCTCCACTTTGACCGTATTTTTTTTTTACTAGTACATGAAAATAGAAGTTATTACATAAAATGATATTTGATTTGTCTTATTGAATATCTTTATTATATCAACTTTTTTATAACTTTTATTCATACATAATTAGAGATACTAATCGACAGAGTTACACATTGGCAAATGTGAAAGTCAAAGTGTTGCACTATTTAGATATAGAGGAAGTGTTATGTAATAAGCATCCCGAAGTGTTTGAACTTCATCTCTTCTATGACGGATTATTATAAATTCTTCCACTTTTATCCTCATGACTAGCATGTGAAACATGACCATTCATAAACTGAAATTAGGAGTAACTTTGACGACGACTAAACAATGACAAGGATTTTCCATTTACAATGAGACAATGCTATTTAAATCTTATACCTTAGGTTTGCCTCATATAAATGGGATATACAGAGACTGAAAAAGGTCTGATCAGATTATCATTTTTTGAAGGTCTAATATAAAGAGATTTGCGATGGAACCAAAGTATTTTCTAATTTTCGGCTTTGGATTACAATGGATAAAATTTAAATTTCTCATTAAACGATATGTGCTTCTTTGCTAGCTGAAGTAGCAGACGGACATCGCATGTCATATTGAGCTCAATTGGAATCATCTTCGCTGTCACAGGGATAAGCAGGGGTCTGAGCATATTTAGCTGTGTTACGTAATGTGGATGTTAACGATGTAGCATACAAAGACCTGCTACTGCATCTAGCATCTAAAATCGAAGACTAACTAATATGACCTGATACTATGATATAGAACTTCATAGCTCAAGTGCCTTACAACTTACAACGTATAATTAAGTGGCAACAGAAACTACTAGGAAGAGACAATACCAAAAACCAGCTTATACCTCATTTCCTTGAAATGTGGGGTGCTCCTCATCATTAAGCTGTAGCATGGAGTCTTTCTCATATTCATCAGCCACAATGTGGTGCCTAGCTTGGGGTTTTATACCAGGCCCAGACATTGCTAGTTCACGGAGCTGATGAAACATCTCATGTTTGTGCTGCCCACAAGATAAGTTCCTGTCCTGACAGATAAAAGAGAATTCCTCAATCAAGTCAAGAGCTTTATAATGACCAATACAATCTGGCTAAGCAATTTAAGGAGCTAGTATTCACGTATCTATTGTCATTACCGTTGGAGCTAGTATAAGTTTGGGAAATTTCCGGGTATATTGGCAATTGTCACAAAAACTAGGAAGTGTCTTGGAAAGTCCATCTCTCTTTTCTTTCCCTAAAAACAACATAAATGTCATTATGATATGCACTATTTGCATATCCAAGTGATATATAGAGAAACTTAACATATTACCCTCCGAATCCAGTTTGGATTCTCACAAGAGTTTCTTTGGTCATTGTGCCAAAATATTGGTACTAAAAGTGGTACCGAACTAAAAGTTGTTAAATTCATGCTAAGGGAGCGTTTGGTATAATCAATGTAAACGGAATGAAAAGGATTTGGATAAGGAGGGGAAATGGAAATAATAACTGTTACCTTTACTAGTTGTTTGGTATCTTAGTGAAATGGAAACAATTGAGAGGTTTATAATTGAGGAAGAAAACGTAATTTGTTTCCACTAGTTTGATAAGGGTAACAAATGGAGGGATTACGTTTCCCTCCAGAAACGGTATTTGTTACTTAACACTCATACCAAACAATTAGAAATGGAAACACTTATTTGAATCCGTTTCCTACATCAACTTTTTCCATACCAAAAACCCTCTAAAAGTACTATTAAATTAGTACGGATCATGCTAACGGTACTGAAAAATGGTACCACCAACTTAACCCCTTTTGACACCAATTATCAACAAAAATGACTAGAATTCATGGGACTGACGGTTACATGTTTACAAGCCACCGTGATACATTAGTAGTTCTCCTTCATTTATCCGCTGATAAAAAACAAACCCTACCAAGCAGTCGGGTTTAATCAAGGTGCACACAGCCTTACCCTTTTTAAGCTATTTCCTTGACAACTTAAAAACTAACATCAACAAATGTGGAAATACACAGCAGCAGCAGTTGTAGTTTGTAAACTTCTAATAACAACAAACTAACAACAACAAAAAAACACATGGTTGCTAAATGCAACCTCCACTTGCTAAACCTAACCTTTACCTTCCGAAATATCAATCAAATCCAATAAAAAGAACAAAATTCGATTAATGAATTACATGTGCAAATGAAAAAGTTCATAAATGCACCATATATAGAACAAAACAAAGAGAAATGGAACTCAATAAAAAAAGCACAGAAAAAGAATACTAACCTTAGGCAAAGGAGGCACCACCATAGCTTGAAAATTATGCTGTTTATCAGTAGAAACAATGAGCTCATCAAGACTAACCATAGTAGGAGCATCCCAAAAGAAATCAACAAATCCATCATTTTCCTCCTCCAACCCACTAAACAAACCCCCACAAAAACTCTTATTATTCTCACTCTGATCATCATCAACAATCGTACACTTTGCATCAATATCCTCCAACCCAAGCGTGGCCGAAATCTCGGAAACCGAGGGGCAACCAGTAAAGCCTTCCAGGGGCCTTCTGTCATGGTTCACAGAGTTCCTGGGAAGGCTATGGACTTCATAATCACAGTTGTGGCATAGCACAGAATGCTCTGTTACGCAAAGGATCGGTGCTGAAGAAGCATGACAGATATCACAGAGCTGAAAACGGGTGTGTTTGGTAAACAGTTGGTTTGTAGAGTGAACTTCACGATCACAGGATAAACACAGCTTTGCAGAATCTGCTCTGCAGTACAGAAGTGCTACTGATTCGTTGCAGAAATCACAGAGACGTTTCTGGGTGGTAATCTTCTGGTGGGTATTTTGAGGATTTGAGTGACAATTTGTGGGAGACAATTCTGGCATGATTTTGTAATTTTGTATTTTTCTGGGTTTGGTTTGATTTTATTTGACCATGGATGTGCTAAAATGTTGGGGTTTATGAACATGTCAGAGAGATCTTTATTAAGAATTGTATTGTTTGATGTGTGTTGTCAAAGAAAGCCAACGCGATGCCAGAAAATATAATAAGATAAGGTATTGGAAAAATGGGGAAAGAGGGGGGAAAAGCAGGTGGAGGAAGGTTATGGAATCATGTATAAAGGCCCTGTTCTTTTGAACTTATTTTGACTGAAATTAAATTAAATTAAATTAACTGAAATTAACTGAACTAAACTGAAATTAAATTAACTGAACTGAAATTAAATTAACTGAACTGAAATTAAATTAAATTAACTGAAATTAAATTAACTGAACTGAAATTAAATTAAATTAACTGAAATTAAATTAAATTAACTGAAATTAACTGAAATGAGAGAAACTGAACTGAATTGTATATTTAATTTTCTAAAATAATAATTATCGATAATAATCAATAAGTATTAACATAATATTATCAATACTTATTATTATTATTATTATTATTATTATTATTATTATTATTATTATTATTATTATTATTATTATTATTATTATTATTATTATTATTATTATTATTATTATTATTATATTATTATTATTATTATTATTATTATTAATAATATTATTATATTATTATAATTATTATATTATTATTATTATTGTTATTATTTATTATTATTATTGTTATTATTTATTATTATTATTATTAATTATTTTTATTATTATTATTATTATTATTAATTATTATTATTATTATTATTATTATTATTATTATTATTATTATTATTGTTATTACTTATTATTATTATTATTATTGTCATTATTTATTATAATAATAATAATAATTATTATTATTATTATTATTATTATTGTTTTTATTTATTATTATTATTATTATTAATATTGTTATTATTTATTATTATTATTTATTTAAATAATAAATATTAATAATAATAAAAAAAAACAATAATAAATAATAATAATAAATAAATTAGAAATTATAAATAATAATAATAATAATATTAAATAATAATAAATAATAAATAATAAATAATAAATAATAACAATAAATAATAATAATAATAAATAATAAATAACAAATAGTGAATAAATAATGATAATAATAATAGTAAATATAATAATAATTATAATAATACTAAATAAATAAATAACAATAACAATAATAAAAATAAATAATATATAATTATAAATAATAATAATAATAATAAAAATAAATAATAATAATGCATAATAAATAATAATAAAAATAATTAAATAATAAATGATAATAATAAATAAAAAATAACAAATAATAAATAATAAAAATAATAATAATAATAATAATAATAATAATGATAATAATAATAATAATAATAATAAATAATTAAATAATAATAATAATATAATAATGATTATAATAATAATAATAATAAATAAATAAATAATAATAATATAATAATAATAATAAATAATAATATTAAATAATAATAATAATAATAAATAAGAATAATAAATAAAAAATAATAATAATAATAAATAATAATAATAATAAAATAATCATAATAAATAATAATAATAATAATAAATAATAAATAAATAATAATAATAATAATAATAATAATAATAGTAATAATAATCAATAATAATATAAAAAATAATAATAATAAATAAAAAATAAATAATAATAATAAAAATAATAATAATTATTATTATTATTATCATAAATAATAATAATAATAATAATAATAATAATAATCATAATAAATATTAAATAATAATATTAATTATTATTATTTTCATAAATAATAATAATAATAATAATAATCATTATTATTATTATTATAATCATAATAAATAAAAAATAATAATTAAAACATTACATAAGATGAACTAAACTGAAATTAACTGAAATTAACTGAATTAAACTGAAATTAAATTAACTGAACTGAAATTAAATTAACTGAACTGAAATTAAATTAAATTAACTAAAATTAAATTAACTGAACTGAAATTAAATTAACTGAACTGAAATTAACTGAAATTAAATTAACTGAACTGAAATTAACTGAAAATAAGTTCAAAAGAACAGGGCCAAAGACTTGTTTCGGAGTCATTTGTTCACTGCTTTATGTCGTGATTCAAGCGTATGGAATAGACATCCGCCCACTAATATTGTGGAGGGTGGACTATGTATCTAATAAAAATCAAAGTAGATTGTGCATTAAATTTTAGAAATTTGGGGAAATAATTTTCCCAAAATCGTAAAATCATGCTAATGTATGAGAATCTAGTTAGGAGAGCAAATATAATTTTAAAAAGTCGTCTCACTATATTAATTATTCACTTACCTAAATTAATAAAGTAAGAGATAGTACAATTGGATCTAAGGTCAATATTTTATCGAGCTGAGATGTAGTGTTTTTGAGATGCAAAGTGATTATCTATGCCATTGTTTTCAGGGGTTTATCACATCTTTGGCGACTTGGCATTGGCGTGTGGGGAGTAACTCCCTTGTATAGAGCATGGGCTTTTGATGACAATCTGTTGGGCTATTTGGAATGCAAAAAATAGGTGGTTGTTTGAGGAGGGAGGTTTGTGATCCCGATCAAACCATGGCCTATGTGCATAAACCCATGGCAGAACTTTGTATGGAGGATAGAGTAGGGGCGGGTGCATGGTTAGCTACTCCGCAGCGTTAGTCACCTTCTAGGAAGGGTTCTGTTAAGCTTAATGTGCACGGGGGTCGTATGGAAGGTTTGGGTTCGTCGGCTGGAGCGGTGATTAAGGGGAGCGATGGTAAGGCGTTGTTGGCTGCGCCTTGGAAGGTCGAGGACTGCTGAGAGCCGTTAATTGCTGAGGCAAAAGGCTATGTTATTTGGTATCCAGGTTGCTGCAGAGTTTGGGTTTCATAATGTGGTTGCAAAAAGTGATTGTGTTCACCTTGTTAACGCAATTTCTTCATGAGAGCGGGGTGGGAGTAGCTTCCATCATATTCTTGATTACATTGTTCATGCTAGTAGTATGTTAGATGTTGGTTGAATAAACACATCAAACAGAGTATTTTTAGTGACAAGTTATTAAGCAATCAAAATTACAAGGTTCCTAACAGGTTGTCCAAATTATCTGAATAATATTAGAACAATTCCTTAGGTCTTGATTAGCAATAATAACATGTGAGGTGATGAACATGCAAGCAGGACAATAATC
This sequence comes from Beta lomatogona, assembly GCA_947646795.1. NCBI lineage: Eukaryota > Viridiplantae > Streptophyta > Magnoliopsida > Caryophyllales > Amaranthaceae > Beta > Beta lomatogona. The sequence continues at coordinate 950,823 of CANSNZ010000402.1, read as the reverse complement.
ATAACAATGTACATAATAATAAAAAGAAGGAGAGAAGGTTAGAATGTACAAAAGAATGAACTTTTATCTAAGATCTACATCAGGAAAGAAATTGTTAGTAACTTCAATAAAAATAGTAAATTTATTCAAGGATCCTCATAAATATACTGTGGTTTGGGTCTGAGAGAATAACAACCTTCAGGAAGAGCAATTGTGAAGTCTGAAGATCGATCAAAGTATATGTATGTAAGTATGTGTTTTTTGTAGGTTTGTATATATGTGTTTTTTGTAGGTTTGTAGATGTGAAAGTAAGAGATTTTTTAGAGAGAATTCGTAAGTGTTCGTGTATCGGGTGTTCGTCAAAAGTGAAAAAAAAAGTGTTTCTTGATTCGGGAAATCACGACTTATTTATAACAAAACAATTAGAAAAAATATAGAAAAGCAAACTGCACGTCACGCAACGCAAGACTCTGTGTGACGCATAATGTAACAGGCTTGTTTTTAAAAGAATTTATTAAAAGCTAATTGTAATTATTAAGTTAATTATGTTTCGAATATTCATATTTTATTTGGGTTAAGAGTATGAATATTATTTAATTATGTGGTGTTGTAATATATTTATTTGTTTAAATTTATGAAGTTATTATTTTTAATATTACTATATATTTTGAATTTTAAGTATTTTAAGATTTAGTTGGGTGGTATTTAGCCAAAATGGGAAACAATGTCGGATTTCGTTTTCATTCTCATCCATTTGGTTTATTTGGAAACCCAAATAACAATCCCACCATTTGTCGGTTTAATGATAAACCAAAACACACCCTTAAACTTTCTCTCTCCCGAAAAATCCCAAAACCCCAACCCAGTTCATCGTCTCCCCAATCTCTCTCACTAGTCTTCCTCTCACTCCTTGTGAAACCCCTCTCCAGTACCCGTTTCTCTCTCCCTTCACTGATTCGTTGTGGTCGCCTCGACCACCGGCTCTACCGCCGGCGATTTGTCCAGTCGTCGGAGCTTATTTTCCTCTCCCTCATGTGTGCCCTGCTCTTTCTTCTCTTCTTCGCAGTCGGTGCTGCCACGGTTGCACGCCGGTAAACGACGATTGTCGTGGAGCTGCTGGTGGTGTTGCGATCACCACCGCCGTCTCCTCCCATGTCCTTGTCCTTTCTCCCCTGTTCTTGTGTCGCTGTTGCTCGTGCTTCGGCGATTCTCCCGGTGTTGGGCCGGTGTTGATCTTCTCCTCCTCGTTTTACTTATGGTGGTTGTCAAGGTACTAAACCAAGTTGCCTATCTTCTTGCTTTACCATCAAGTTGGGTTAATTATGAACTGGAAATGTTATTGTGATGTTGATGTTGTTGATTGAGTTTCAAATTTATATATGTTGCAAATAATCAGTTTCTATTCTAGATTCTAATTAGTTTTGTTGTTGTTGTTAGATAATTTGGATGTGAATTGTTGAGTAAAGGATTATAATGGTAGATGAATTAAGTTAATGTTAAATTTAGTTAACAAGTTTGATTATATGATTTGGTTGGGTAAATGATGGAATTTCAATTAGAGTGAATGAAATTGGATTGGCTTCTTTGTATGGAGTTCAGTGAATAATATATTTACATATAAGGATTTAATCAATAAAGTAATTAGTTGGACTAAGGCGACTCACTTTCTGACTTTCTGTATGGAGTGAGAACGTAAGAAGTTAGCAAGTAGTAATGTAAACTTCTTTTGTTCTAATACCGTTAGAAAGTTAACACTTTTTAAGTAATATACATATTGTCAAAGTATAGTAGTAATTGAAGTTCACCATCGAGCTATAAGTTAAAAGGATAGCAATTAAGAAGTTGTGATGACTATGTTAATTAGACGAGTACTATTTAAATAGACTCTAAGACTCATGTTAGTTTACTTAACTCAAGGGAATGAGATATATAAGTGTTGATAATAATACTAAGAACATTAGAAATGGTTGCATATGAAGTCGGAGAGTGAAGATGTGTTTAATAATGTATTTTAGGTCGATAATTATAAATGGAATAATATAATAAAGTTGGACTATTTGACTAGTGTTCACTAAAGTAAAGTTGTGAATTACTTTAAAGAAGTCCCAGTTAGATAATGGAATGATTTTCTAATTAGTAAAGAAATAAACTCGCTCCATATGATTATGGGCATGGTCCGAAGTTGAGTTTGTTATTGAATCTGTTATTCAACTAATGGTATAATATGAACCATATTTAATTGTTTTCATTAATCAACCTTTGATTAATGAATCTGGAGTGTGGTGTTTAAGTTAACTCTCCTTAGTAAATTCTAAGTGAGAGACCTATGGTAATTGTTGTTGGTGTTTGATAACGGTTGTTATCATTGTTGAGATAAATGTTGATTAATAATCATGAAGTATAAAAGAGTATAAATTATTTATATGCAAGAGTATGAGTTGTGTGTAAGTGGTTTAGTACTCTCGTTAGTTAATTCTAACTGAGAGACCTTTTGTCATTGTGCTGGATGTGTTGTTAAATATGATTATTTATTAATTGTTGTGGTTCATAAGTTTTATGATTTGAATTGGATTGCATATAAAAGCATGTGTATTGGCATGAAATACTTACTTATAAAGATACTATGTAAAGCGATTATAGCTCTCTAAGGAGAAGCCTTGTGGTTGGTTTGTTGCTCAAAGTTTATTAAGAATTACTAAAAGTATTAGATGAGTTCTAAGAATAATTTGATTGTGATATGAATGATAATCAAAAGGAATCTAAAGGGGAAAAGTAGCCTCGTTTGAGTCGACGGATGAGGTGATACGAACAGTACCCCATGGACTGTGAATCTTGGGGGGGCCCACAGGGAAACCTGTCCATTGCTCTGTGGGGCGATAATCGGGCGATATATCAGGTAATGTGAAACCTGTGGATGGCTGATTGAATCAGCGGAAAAATGTACTCCGGACTAGTCGCGGTTATTGGCCAAAAATAAAGTGAATGGTTGGATGACGACCCCCACTGTCGGAGTGTAAGCTTTGTCTCCTCCGCCGCGTTCTCTTTCCCTCTGGTTAAAAGAAAGTTATCTCAAATTATGAAAGTTATTTTGATATTGGTTTCTGGATAAGGAATCGTATCATGGTAAATTGTTTCAATATTGGATTCCCGATAAGGAATCATATCAGGTAATATAATGAATGTTTATTCACTACTTGAATATGAATGATGATATTGGATTCCTGATAAGGAATCATATTTTGATATTGGATTCCTGATAAGGAATCATATCACGGTAAGTTGGTATGATATTGGATTCCTAATAAGGAATCATATTTTGGTATTGGATTCCCAATAAGGATTCGTGTCATGGAATGTTATCATGTTATTTAAATCCTGATAAGGATTTGGTTGTAAGGATATAAGGATATGATTAATATAGTATTTGAGAATATAAGTTGGATTTCTGAAATAAGTTATATAATCTCTATCGGAGTTGGTTAACTTAGATTGCTCATAAGGAATTGTGATATGTTGAAAGCTAATTAAATGAAGATATATGAAATATATCTCTACTTTGTTTGCTGTTATATGAAGGATAGTGTACTATGAAGAGAATTGAATAATGGTATTGCATATATGTATCCGACAGGACTAATGTTATACATTGTTATGACATGTGTGATTGATATGAGCATAATGATTGTTGAGAGTCGTTTTCAAGTAAAAGCCACCAAAGCATGTGTTAAACTTATTTACGGGTTTAGTACTCAGCTTTGCTGATGTGTGTGTACATTGTTTTGTCATTTCTATGGTCTATCACTTGATGGGTGGCAGTTACCCTAAATGTTTCAGGTTGAAGCCGTAAGTTAATTTTTGCAAGTTGAAGCTGATACGAGTTGGAGCAGTGTTGTATTTGTTTTCGAAGTGAGGATGCTCGACGTTGTAATAGTTAGCAAATAATTAGTTATAACCTATTTCTGTAATTATGAGTCATTAGTGCTTCTGATTCTCTCTTGGTGTTGCTCCGCGAAAGCGTTGAGGTTGTTGAGTTTTGGGAGTTGGAGATATTTTATTTATTGGAATTGTAACATGTTCATATTATTTCTCGATTCAGGGTTGTCCTATTTTCAAAAGAAACTCTGCCGTAATTTCTAGGGAAATTTATTAGAATAGGGTCTGAGAATCGGGGCGTTGTTGTAATAGTTAATTTGAAATAAATAGAGATGGGATTTGAGTTCCACATTCTCCGATGTTGTTCGGTGAATGTGATGGTAATAGTTCGGTTAGCTCGACCAATGTCTCTTCTGCTGTGTTTAATCTTCTGTAAGCTGATCGGGAAAATCCGGGCTGTTATACATAGAGCCACGTGTCTCCGCGCAGATTCGTGCGCCTGACACAGCTCAGCTAATGCGCTGGGTGCACGTGGCGCGCCAGCGCAATGCCTCAGTCAAACACGGTTTAACAGCCTTTTTCTTAAACGCGTTTTTAATGATTTTCACGAGATAAAATGCAATTTTAACTTTGAAACTATCTTTGAGAATATTTATTTAAAACAATAAATAAAAACAATTAATTATCATGAATAATTAAATGGGCTTTTCAAAGGATTGGGCTCAAACTATTGTTTTTATGGGCTCAAAATACAATTAATTATTAGGAATAATTAAATGGGCTTTAAAATAGGATTTTGAATCATTATTGCAAATAAATAAGATTTACACTTTTAAAACAGTTTTAGGCCAGGCTATTCGGACTTCTCTCCCCTTGGATCAGACCAATTTAGACCGCGGTATAGCCAGTATGCTTTATCATTGACTCTTTAAATGGGGAGGCATGACTATGTGTCTACAGAAGCCCTCTTTTTGACTGAGGTTCAGGAAATCGATAGTCAAAGTATACAATGTAGGGACAGAGAACAATTCTAGACGCTCTGCAGTTTAGAACTGATCTATATGTCGCCGGTTTCTGCAAAACAAAGTTAGTATGCAGGACGATAAATATAAGCAACGTGATTACCTGCAAGAAAAAATGTTAGCAGATAGGTGCAAACAACTCAGTTAGGGCACATGTAAAGATGCAAACATAGATTCTCTAAGGATGTATGAGACAACATGCAAGGATTAAGGTTATGCAAAGCTAAGGAAGATGAAACGTCATGCAAGGTCAAGGTTATGCAAGGAAGATGGAATGTAATGCAAGGTCAAGAGATCTGGATAGGTAGAGATATAGAATAATTAGAAATAAATAGATTGATTTTCAAAAACTGTTTTGGTAAATAATCGGGGTCTGCAAGTGAGATCCACATATTACAACTTTTCGGGAGTTTGATTTGGAGGAACCACCACATATAGCCTAGATTGGAATGTACTTGATCTGGGTTAAGCATTTAGAGTTCTTCACTGGGGATTCTTCTTTTGGAGTTTATACAGGCAAAGTCAGATATCGCTAGAGGCCATGGAATTGTCGGAGAGTCCTTTAGGGAAAAAGAGAGTTTGGAATACAACAATAAAGATGTGAATTTTGTATCTTAAATAATATAGGTGGGAAAAAGCTTTGACGTAGCTAGGTTCAGACTCAAGTCTATGTCGGCATCTAGAAAGAGTATGCTTCTGAACATTTGAAAACCAAATTGTAAGACCTTGATTAATCTTATTTTATTGAAGCGGTCGGACCTCAAGATGATGATTCCTACGTATCCCTGCGGAATAAAACCATTCGTAGTTCTGGATCTTATTGATTTTTTTTTTGTGACCTAACTTTTGCCTAGGCCGCCCTTTCGGATTTTCAACCTAGTGGGCTTGGACATACCTTGGAGAAGGAGTTATGGTTGGCTATGAAAAGTTGACGCTTTAAGTTTTGATGAAGGTTCAGTTGGTTTGGCTAAGGTAGGATCATATATTTGGATTATATGGGTTAAGGTTTTGACGGATTGAAAAATTTGAATGAGGGATAGAACTTGTATGCAAGCCCCCTAGCTTGACTTTTTATTTCTTTGCCTTTGGCTTTATCTTTTTTGCATTTTTTTCTTTTTGTCCAGTGCATTTTTCTTTTGCTTTTGCTTTTGCTTTTTTTCTCGCACTTTGATCTTTTTCACCTTTTTTTATTTTTGTCTGGCATTGATTTTTTTTATGTAGTAAGGCTTGCACACGAGTTTTTTTGTTTGCTTAAGGTATTGGAGGGTTTGAAGGTTATTTTCTGGAGCTTTGATTTTGAAAGGTTATATGGCTAAGGATCATGGAGGATGACGGTTTAAGAGATTTTTTGTTTTCTTGGTTGCATGGAGATGGCTTATGGATGATGGTTTTTTTGAATGATGGAATGAAGAGGGAATAACTCTTAATCCAAAGTATGTCCATTTTTATTATTTCTTTCTTTTTTTTCGATATTTCTCTTTACTAGTGAAGATCATTAGGTAATTTAAGTTTCATCATTAAATCAGAAGCATATATAAAATGATGGAAGGCCAATGAAAATAAAATGCAATTATTTTATTAATTTGAAACCAATAAGACAAAAAGCTAATTAGAATCAAAGTCCTAAATAACATAGACTCGATAGGAAAGGAAATGAAAAGGCTAGGGGAGGGACTCTATGACTCAATATAGAAAACTAGCGCTAAATGACTATGCCCCGACATTATTTAAGCACCGCCTAAGGGGGTGCTGTTGTTGCTGACTTTTGCTGTAGGCGGGATTAGAAGTCTCCCGTTATCAACCATATCTTGTAGAGCATTCCTTAAGGCCCAACACACGGATGTAAGATGCCCATTCCCTTGGTAATATTTGCAACAAGCATTAGGCTTTCATTTCTTGGGCCTATTTTCAGGTGTAGGGTCCGGAGTGGGACCAGTAGGTTGGATCGCTCCTCTTGCATGAAGCCTATTGAAAGCTTCTTCTAAAGTCATGCCCAGGGGAGTGAAGGTTCTTTGTGGCTTTCGATAACCTCCCTTTTCAGTAGTTAGAGCATTGACATCATTGTTTTTGGAGCTAGAAGGGTTGTTATTACTCTTCATAAAAGAGTTTTTGTTGTTAGAACCCTTATTCTTTGAGGCTTGTACCTCCTCTTCAATCAGCAGGCCTACCTTGTAGAGTTTCATGAAAGACTCTATAGGTTGGAATTTAATGTGATCTCATACTTGGGCTGCAAGTTACGGATCACCAATCGGACTTGGTCCTCTTCAGTTTGCATGTTAGTCATTTGTGAGGCATTTTCCCTCCATCTATTAAGGAAGGTAACGAAGTCTCCGTTGGAGTTTTGTTTAGTTAACTCCAACTCACATAGACCAATAGGAAGCTGAGTGTTGTATATGTATTGCTTGCAGAACTCTTCTTTGATGTAGTCCCAGTCATTCAGCTTAGTTTCTTCACTTATCTGAACTTGGATGGATGTTCATCAAAGGTCACGGGAAAGACATAAGCAAAAGGTCCAAGCTCATGCCTTTGAGAGCCATAGAGATGGAGAAGGCTCTCAAGTGATCATCTGGGTTTTGACCCCCTTGAATTTTGAGAGGTCACCTAATGCTACCTTTTTAGGAAGCTTTTCCCTCAGTTTAGGATCAATGATGTCATGGCCATGAGCCTGACCGTCGAGTGCAGGAATTGACTGGATCAATTGCTCGAGTTTTTCGAACATCAAATCTGTCATGGACTTGTAGGAGGTGGCAGTGGTAGAGTGTCACCCTGTTCCTCTTCCTCAATTATTATTTTTTTCTCTCAGTGCCTTAATCTCTTTGTCTTGTTCCTTAAGACGAGAGTTCATCATTTGGAGCTGAGCCATGATTGCATTGAGTTGTTCAGAAGTGTCTCCCATCTCAGATGATGATTCAAAAATTTCATAAGATTCGTTTGAAAAGGTGAGAATTCATTTGACAAGTCAGGGAGTAGGTTGACCTTGTTCCTCTCTGCCGGACGTTCCAAACTTATAATTTCACGACCTGTTCTGAACAGAAATGGAATGGACATCGTAAATTTTAAGAAATGATTTTTTGAAATGAGAGATGGAAATGGAAACGAGAAATGGGAAATGAGAAATGTAAATGGGAAATGAGAAATGTAAATGGGAATGGAAATGGGAGATGGGAAATGGAAATGATTTTGAAATAGAGGATTAGAAATGATTATGTGTTTTGAACTAGTATGGGCTTGACCATGATGCTGACATGGGCCTAATTGTATGCATATGCAGATATGGACTGGACTGGACTGTGCAAGCAGACTAGATTCAATGATTGGGCTTTACGAATACTAGACTTTGAACTTACGGGAGACGAAGCAGGCTAGGTGACAGGGAAGGCTAGACTTTGAACTTACATTTAGAGTAAGTAGGCTAAACCTAAAGGTGACTAGACTTTGAACTTACTGGTGAGCAAGTAGGCTAAGCAATAAAGAAGGCTAGACTTTCCACTTATATTTAGAATAAGCAAGCTAAACCTAAGGGTGACAAGACTTTGAACTTACGGGTGAGTAAGCAGGCTAGGCAATAAGGAAGGCTAAACTTTGAACTTAAGTTTAGAGTAAGCAGGCTAGACCTAAGGGTGGCTAGACTTTGAACTAACAATTAAAGCAAGCAAGCTAGACCAAAAGATTAATGGGTTTAGTATTGGACTTCTTCCTATATGATGTGGATTTTCTTGGCTCAACTCGAACGTTTTGCGTGTTTATGAAACTCGACTGGTTTATGGTGTTATTGAGGACGAAATTGGTAACAAAGATATGAACAATTCAACTATCTCTGTATGAATTGAGCTAGGTTTGAAGAATAAAGCTATCTCGGCTAAATTCAACGGTGTTATTTCGCTATCTCGGCAAAAACAACAATAATTCACAAAGGAATCACTTTTATCAAAACTCAAAAACTAATTTTTATTAATGAACATCAAAGCCTTTATATAGGCGGTAAAACAGCAAACAAAAACAAACCCTAGTCCTACTAAGGCTAGGCAAACTAAAAACAAGATAAAGAAATAAAACACTCCTAATCCAAGTGGAACAAGCTCCAACTTGGGCAGCAAGCAAGCCACGCCTACCATACTTCTAGGCGTGTACTAGAACTCGAATGCTACTAAACTCCTACTCCAGTTAGGAATCCTAATCCAACTAGGACTTGGACTTCTAACTCATCTAGAATTTCAAACAAACTAAAACATTAAAAAGACCCCTAACAGAATTAGGAGTTTTAATCCTACTAGGATTAGGATTTCAAGAGTCCTATTCCTACTAGAATTAGGAAAACAAACAAATCCTAACAGAACTAGGATTTGTCCTAGGTAAGCCTTCCATATTCACATCACTATATGGGTTTGAAATTGGATTTAACTAGGGCTTACATAGAGATGCAAACTAGACCTATGGTTGGGCTTTTATAGTCCTAAGACTTGACTACGGGTTACATAGAGATGCAAACTAAACCTAGAGTATGAATTGGGCTTTTACAGTCCTTAGACTTGAATAGGGCTTACATAGAGATGCAAACGAGACCTAGGGTATGAATTGGGCTTTAATAGTCTTAAGACTTGACTAGGGCTTACATAGATATGCAAACTTGACCTAGGGTTAGGCTTTTATAGTCCGAAGACTTGACTAGGGCTTACATGCAGATGCAAACTATACCTAGGGTAAGGGCTTTTATAGTCCGAAGACTTGACTAAGGCTTACGAAGATGCAAACGAGACATAGGGTATTAATTGGGCCTGAGCGGACCAAAATTTTGGATCGGATCAGGATTAGACTTAGGTTGGAATGAACTAGGAATAGCCTTATATTAGACTTAGATTGGATTATAATGCAAGTGGGCCTAATATGAATGCATGGACTCAAATAGGCCCAATATGAATGTATGGACTCAATCTTAGACGATGGGCCTATGATGAATGCAAATGGACTCTAATGCACATGGGCCTAAAATGAATGCAAATGGATTGGAATTGGGTTGATTGGATTGGATTAGAGGTATTTAGATTGAGCTTAGAATTTTCAAAATTCGTTTTTGAAAGGGACCCCTTGTGTTTTTATCTTTTTTTGGGAAAAGATAATAATGGCATAAATTTGAAAAGATTTTTTTTTTTTTGTGAATAGGTGGTATGATGATGATTAGTAAATGTTTTTGAAAAAGACAGAATAGAAGAGGGTGTAGGACTGATTTTGAAAAAGGCTATGTTTTCAAAGGAGATATAATATAATAGGATATGATGGATATGTAAGATTTGGGAGGAGGTAGATATGCATGACGACTCTAAATCTACCATGATTACTTTTGTAGATACGCTTTTTAGGATAGACTCAACCTGAGATGATATGTATGAAAAGATCGATTTTTATGTTTGAATTAGGTGAGATTCATTTTAGACAAAAGAACACCTAGAACGATTGTAACTCTGCACGAATGCAGACGACAAGAATGCAGAATCGACCACCACGACGACTAGATCGACAAAAACATGAGATGCGCAGGATGCGTGCCACGCAACATAGTGGGCGCGGCACGAAGCCTGTGCGTCCGGCGCAAGAACGGTGCGCCATGCGTAAATTATTGCGTTTGACGCACTGTTCCCCGGCATTTGGCGATTAAGGTGAGGTTTTAGCTAACCCCACATGTTTTCGAGATACGACGACAAACACGACATGATGACAAGTTTATTGAAAACTTTTCAGGACTTGAAGGATAGTCGAATTGGGATAGCATGAGACGTAAAGATTGAGCGCCGCACAACAGCGTGAAGCTTTTACGTACGGCGCTGGAGCTGTGCGCCAGGGGCACCTTAATGCATTTGGCGCACTACCCCCGGCATGCAGTTTGACAATTCGACTATTTTGACGAAGTTTTTTAGGCGCGATTTTGGCACAACACATAACAACTGTTTAGATGAAATAATAGGAGGCAAAAATTAAAATCACAAGCAAATGTCATATAACATGGATGCAAGAGTCTCAACCTGAAATCCAGTTCTACATTCAACTATGGTCAGGTTTAGGTTAAGGATGAAAAAGGGGGCATGACTAAGAGATTGATCCCACGCTTCGTACTTTTGCTTAAAAATGGCCACTTGTTATCTCAAGTCTGGAACAAGAGAACAATGCCATGGTTGGGTAGGTTTGCTTATGACTAAGATCCAACACTATCACTCAGGAAGCTTTCGGAAAGACAAAGCGCAAGCCCCCCGGGGGTGGCCTCACGCAAAGAACATGTGCTAATGAGGCAAGGAAGATTGTCCTTATAGTGGCTTAAAGAATAGCCATGCATATGCAAAACTGTAATGTTATTCTTAGGCATAAAAAGAGAATGAAACGTATTTTTCAAGTTTCACCCACTAATTTAAAAAACTAATTTTTTTAAAAAAAATCGTCCAATGTGGAGTTACCAAATTGTAGGTGTGATTTTATTTCGCCTACACAGGTTGAGCGCGTATTTGACTACCTCATTGTAAAGATTTTATTGAAGACGTGTTAAAGACGCCAACAAGTATTTAGAGGAAGACTCATAAACCTAATTGGATATTGGAAAACCTTGGGACAACTTCGGGACTTATCCCATGTAGATTTCCCCGTCATGACTCCATTAATGGTCAATGAATCATAGATTGTGTTTAGGGGTGAGGGTGCAAACACGGTCATAATGAACCACGTTCGCCCATTGCTGGCCTCTACTAAATATCGATTCATGTCAAGTTTTATGAAAAAGAATAACCAGATAATATTTTCAAGCACCCTAAAATTATTAGTCTAAGTTGGTTGAATAAGCACATCAAAAAGACTATTTTTAGTGACAAGTTATTAAGCAATCTAAATTACAAGGTTCCTAACAGGCTGTCCAAATTATCTTATTAATATTAGAAGAACAATTCCTTAGGTCTTGATTAGCAATAATAACATGTGAGGTGATAAACATGCAAGCAGGACAATCATAACAATGTACATAATAATAAAAAGAAGGAAATAAGGTTATATTGTACAAAAGAACGAACATTTATTTAAGATCTACATCAGGAAAGAAATCGTTAGTAACTTCAATAAAAATAATAAATTTATTCAAGGAACCTCAGGAATATATGTTGGCTTGGGTCTGCGAGAATAACAACCTTCGGAAAGAGCAATTGTGAAGCCTGAAGATCGATCAAAGTATATGTATGAAAGTACGTGTTTTTTGTAGGTTTGTAAATATATGTTTGTGTGTTTGTAGATGTGAAAGTATGATATTTTTTTAGAGAGAATTCGTAAGTGTTCGAGTATCGAGTGTTCGTCAAAAGTGAAAAAAAAGTGTTTGTGATTCGGGAAATCAGACTTATTTATAGCAAAATAATTAGAAAAAAGATAAAAAACAAACTGCGTGTCACGTAAAAAATTGCGTTGAGCTCATGACGCTACGTGATGCATAGAGCCACGTGTCTTGAGCAGATTCGTGTGCTTGACGCAGCTCAGCTAATGCGTTGGGCGCACGTGGTGTGCCAGGTGCACCGCCTGCATCAAACACGGTTTGACAGCCTTTTTCTTAAATGCATTTTTAATGATTTTCTTTAAAACTTTAAATCCGGAGATCACTTTACGAGATAAAATCGAATTTTAACTTTGAAACTATCTTTGAGAATATTTTTTTTAAAACAATAAATAAAAGCAATTAATTATCAGGAATAATTAAATGGGTTTTTCAAAGGATTGGGTTCAAAATATTGTTTTTATGGGCTCAAAATACAATTAATTATTAGGAATAATCAATTGGGCTTTAAAATAGGATTTTGAATCATTATTGCAAATAAATAAGATTTATACTATTAAAACAGTTTTGGGCCTGACTATTGGGGAGACACGATAACGTGTCTACAGTATTTTACACTCTTTTATACACTTTGACACACTTTCTTAAGCCGACATAATACTCTCAAATTACTCCAAGTACTCTCCAAAAAAAAAACTTCAAATTTCCATCAAATCTCCATTTAAGATTCGAAATTGCTGCTCCGGCAAACCGTTAATCAAGACCTAGGCGACAAAGGTATAATTTTTGAGGATCAATTCAAATTTAGTTCTTATTATACTAACAATCTACTTTTCATGATGTTGATACTTATTTGTATATTCTAACCCTTAGTATTTTCATTTTTATATGCATTTATATATTCCTATATTATATTCATATGCATACTTATATGTTTACCGCACATGTGTTATTTTTGCTAGTCAAAACCTAAATAAAATTTCTAACGCTTAATAAGGTAAATTGGACAATTGATTTAGGATCCCTGTAATTTGATTGTGTTAATAAACATATCACAAAGTATTAGTCTTTTGTGTTTAATAAACCAATGTAGCTTAATTTTTCGGTTGCATGAACATATTGTGTGGTTGTTTATCTGCATAAAACTAGAACATGAATCATATTAAGTAGAGATCAACAATAGGAAAATTTCATTCCTAATCATATTTGTACCCTCACTCCCGAACTTAATATCTGGTTCATTGACGAATTATGAAGTCATGACGGGGAAATCTACATTGGATAAGTCCCTAAGATGTCTCTATGGTCCTAAATATCAAATTAGGTTTATGAGTCTTCCTTTAAATACTTGTAGCCTTCTTTTTCAAAACATACTTCAAAACTAAAAATCCTTTACAATGAGGTAGTCAAATCTGCGCTCATCGCGAGTAGGTAATAAATATGCCTACAATTTAGCTAGTCCACTGGGGAAGATTTAAAATAAACTTTTGATGAGTGGGGGAAACTTGAAAAATTCGATTCATAGTGTTTTTATGACTTTAAATGACATTATAGTTTTGCATATGCAGGGCTATTCTTCAAATCCGCTATAAGTTCCTATCCCTGCCTCATTACCGCATATTCTATGTGTGATGCCACCCCCGATGGTTTGCACTTTGTCCCTCCAAAAAGCTTCCTAAGTGATAGTGTTAAGTGTCAAGGGAGGGGTCACATTGCTAGTAATTGCCCTAGTAGGAAATCCCTAACTTTGAAACAATACATGGCCATAGAAGAGGAAGAGATATGATTTTGTTTTGGAAAGTGATGGGGAAGAAGACGAAATTGAGAATGACATTGCATATGCTGAAGATGAGTCTATAATGCTTGGTGTTATTAGGAGAACTTTGCATGTTGATCATTCATTTAATCATGATCAAAGAGAAAACTTGTTTCATACTAGGTGTCGAATTGGAGAATTTACTTGCAATGTTATTATTGATAATGGTTCATGCACTAATGTGGTGGCTTCTAATGTGGTCTCAAAGTTGAATTTGGTTGTTAGAGATCATCCTCATCCATATAAATTGAGTTGGTTAGATGATAAAACTGGTTTGGTTGTGAAGAAACAAGCGCTTGTCTCTTTTTCTATTGGAAGTTACAAAGATAAATTGTGGGGTGATATACTTCCTATGAGTGCTTGTCATCTTCTTCTTAGTAGGCCTTGGCAATTTGATCAAAGGGTTATTCATGAGGGGGAAACTAATGTGTATTCTGTTTTGATGGGTTCTAATAGGATTCGACTTGTGCCTTTGTCTCCTAGTTCTATTGCGCCTAAGAAGGTGGTTGAAAGTAAATAAAATTTGTTTCTTTCGGCTAAGGAGTTCGAAAAGGAGGTAGAATTGGAAGGTCATGGTTATGTTTTGTTTGTTAAAACTGCTTTAACTAATGATGTTTCTTCTAGAGATCCGAAACTTGCAGCTTTGTTGAAAGAGTTTGATGATATTTTTCCCGAAGAGTTGCCTCAAGGGTTGCCACCTTTGAGAGGCATTGAGCACGCCATTGATCTAGTGTCAGGTGCACCTTTGCCAAATAAACTGGCTTATAGATGTGATCCAGTGGCTTCTAAGGAGCTATAAAGGTAAATTGAGGAGTTGATTGATCGAAGCTATGTGAGAGAAAGCATGAGTCCATGCGCCGTTCCTGCCTTACTTGTTCCAAAGAAAGATGGCACTTGAAGGATGTGTATTGATAGTAAAGTCGTCAACAACATCACAATCAAATACCGTTTTCCTATGCCTAGATTAGAAGACATGCTTGATGAGTTACATGGAGCTTCCATTTTTTCGAAAATAGACTTGAGGAGTGGTTACCATCAAATGAGAATTCGTGAAGGAGATGAATGGAAAACTGCTTTCAAGACCAAACAAGGTCTATATGAGTGGGTGGTAATGCTCTTTGATCTTTGCAATGCTCCTAGTTCTTTTATGAGACTTATGAATTAGGTACTACGTCCCTTTCTTAACAAGTTTATTGTTGTCTACTTAGATGATATTCTTGTTTATATTAATAGTGTTGAATCTCGTTTATCTCATTTAAGATCTTTGTTTGAAAAATCAAGAGAGCAAAAGTTGTATGGAAAAATGGAAAAATGTGATTTTCTTGTTCCTAATATTTCTTTTCTTGGCTATATTGTGTCTAGGGATGGAGTTCATGTATATCCAGAGAAAGTCAAGGCTATTTCATCATGGTTGGCGCCTACAAGTGCTCATGAATGTTGAAGCTTCCATGGCCTAGCTTCCTTTTAGAGGAGGTTGATCCGAAAATTCTCAACAATCATGGCACCTATCACTGAATTGATGAAGAAATGGGAGTTTTCATGGAACTCTCATGCTCAAAAGGCTTTTGACGAAGTGAAGGAACTGCTATGCGACGCACCTATTCTTGCTTTGCCATATTTCAACAAATTGTTCGAAGTTCAGTGTGATGCTAGTGGACTTGGTGTTGGGGCAGTTTTGCTTCAAGAAAGGAGGCCCATTGCTTACTTTAGTGAGAAGTTGAGTAGCGCCAAACTCAATTACTCAAACTATGGTCGAGAATTCTATGCAATTGTGAGAGTTTTGGATCATTGGTCACATTACTTGAGGCCCAAGTCATTCATTCTTCATTCGGACCATGAAGCACTCAAGCATATCCATGGGCAGCAAAAGCTCAACCATAGACACGCCAAGTGGGTTGAATTCCTACAAGCCTTTACTTTTTCTTGTAAGTACAAGGAAGGTAAGAGTAATATTGTGGTTGATGCTCTTTCTAGGCGTTCCTATCTTTTAGCTATGGTTGATGCAAGGGTTTTGGGGTTTGAGCACTTAAAAGAATTATATGTTGATGATTTTGATTTTTGTGATTCTTTATAAAACCCTAATGGCATATTTGTAGTACAAGAGGGATTTTTGTTTAAAGGGAACAAGTTGTGCATTCCTAAAAGTGGCGTGAGAGAATTGCTTGTGATAGAAGTCCACAGTGGTGGGGTGGCTGTTCAAAAGACTTTAGATACTTTGAATGAAAGTTTTTATTGGCCTAACATGATGAAAGATGTTCATATGGTGGTTAGTAAGTGTGCTACTTGTCAAAGGTCTAAAAGTATTTTTCATAAAGGCCTTTACACTCCATTTCCCGTACTTGATTCTCCATGGGATAGTGTGAGTATGGATTTTATTGTGGGATTGCCTCGAACTCAATGGGGGAAGGATGGTACCATGGTGGTGGTAGATCGTTTCTCTAAACTGGCACACTTTTTTCCTATGCACAAAACTGATGATGCTTTACATGTTGCGGATTTGTACTTTAGGAAAATCATTCGTTTGCATGGTAATCCTAGAAGTATTGTTAGTGATCGTGATACTAAGTTTCTAAGTCATTTTTGGAGAAGCTTATGGAAGATGGTGGGAACTAAGTTACTCTTTAGCACGAGTCATCATCCTCAAACTGATGGCCAAACTGAAGTAATTAATAGGACCCTTGGAGCTTTATTGCGTGGCTTGGTGAGCAAAACACAAAAGGATTGGGACTTGAAGTTAGCACATGCCGAGTTTGCATACAATCGATCTCATTCATCTACAACATCTCAATCTCCATTTGAGGTGGTTTATGGTATCAATCCTTTTATTCCTATTGATTTTGTGTCACTAACCTAATCTAAATTCATGTGGACTCAAAAAAAAGGTTGGAAGCATTCAAGAAGACATGTGAGCAAGTGAAAGCTTGAATTAAGAAGATGAATGCTGTAATCCCCCGTAAATTTATTAATTTTATTAATATATTTTAATGTATAGCTATTTATATCTAAATATACTATAGTATTTTAATGATTTATTTCTTCAAAGGTTGACTATTTGAAAGTCAAAGAAATTATTTTAAGGATTTATGGAAGTCAAATATTTTTAAGTCATGCTTTGAAAAATATTTGAAAGGTTTGAAACGCTTTTTGGATTTGGAAAAGAACTCTTAAATGGGTTTGAGCAACCCAAACACTCTTAGGCTTGGAAAAGGATTTATAATGCGAGCCCAATTACCTTTTCCTAAGCCCACAAGGGGAAATCTATATAAACCCCATAAACCCCCAAAATTTCCCACACAAGTTATTTTCTCTCTCCTCCTTTTTCCCCACAAACTTTCAGCCCTCCTTCCTTTCCCTCTCTTCCTTCGATTTTCTTCCGGCGCCCCTTCCTTCCCGTCGGCCGACCACCTCCGCCCAGCCGGCAGCAGCTCCGCCGACCACCGCCGCCGGTCCTCTTGTTCGACGCCTTCTTTTCTCCTCTTCCATTGCTTTGGTTAATTTCTTCCTCCTCAAGTTATTTTTAATGCAAAGTTTATATTTTTAAGTTTTGTTTTAAATTGTTTATGTATAGAAAGTTATAGTTTGATTTTATGTATTGAAGAAATAAAATTCAGATTTGCATGTTGGGTTTAAATTAGAGTTTTAATTATCATAGCATGAATTTTTAGGGTTTTGAAAGTTAGAAAATCATAGTAGTTTATTATAAGTTATGAGATTTATTATCTTTATGATTTTAAGTATGTTTGAATATGTTTTGAGGGAGTTTTAACGTATGTTATATTGTTGGAAATTTAAAGGGAGTATGTTTATGGAGTTTTATGATGGATTTTAACCACTAATGTAGTAAGTATAATGCTAGGAGGTTCAATAATCAAGTTTTAGTATTGGGGAAGGTTTAAAACATGTTTGAGAAGGGTTTAAAGTATTTTATTATTGTTGTAAATTCATAAAGGATTGATTGTGAATTTATATTGGTTGTTTTAGGCGGAGAATACTCTCTAGGCGACTTTTAAGACTGTTAAAGTGGCCTCTCAGTTTGTCTACATAAGGTACGTACTTACCTATGTGTTGATGGAAGTAGTATCATGATTTTAAGAAGGAAAGTCTGTAGTATCATGTATAGGAACTATGTTGAGTTCATATATGATTTCTATTATGTTGGATTTTGCATGTTTGATGCCGATGTGTAAACATGTTGAGCATGAGATTTATATTATAAGGTTTATATCATGTTTGTATGGAAGATTGATGCAAGCATGTTGGTTGGGAACTTTATTTTATTAATTCACATGGGGGAATTAATACATATATATATTAGTTTGGATCATGATTGATCCTTTTCCTCTTTGAGTATTTCACTGCTTCATAAGGACCGATGGCTTTATTTGGTAAGTTGATATTTTATACTTATGAAAGGTAGTTTGGTTGTTGGCTAGGTTCAACAAGTAAGAAAGATTGAATTAAAGTTGGAATTAATCTTGGGTTGTTAAGTTGTGTGATCACTTATCTAATCCTAAGATAAAAAGAAAGTTGTGATTGTTGTTGATTGTGGTAATTGTGTTGCTTGTGAGTCATAACAAGTAATAACTGTTAAATCATATAAAGTGAAACTGAATAGCAATAGCTTTAGACTGGTGCACATCTGAAGTATTGGACAATTAGGAGTTGGAATACATGGTGGTAGCCCATGGCTTTTTCTGGGACCGGATTGATTATCGTGTCCTATTTTTTATTTAAAAGGTTCCTCGATATCGTAGGTCATGGGAATACGGAGTCGCGCCCGTATTTCGTCTTCCAAAAGGAAGGCTGGTTTTAGTTAGACAACTCGGTCCATTGACTAATCCATTTAAAGTAATAAGAATGTTGTTAAAGTTTAGTTCAGTAAGAGTTATCTGCAAATTACTATGTTGTTATTTATTCCTGTTTACTATTTATTAGTATCATGTGAGGATTGTTTATTTATTTATTATGTAGTACTCTGCTTTGCTAATTACGTGCTTTTATTTGTGTATGTTGATCATGGCTATGCCTTATTGATCCTGTGATGACCCGTTTTGGTGAGAAGTCTCTAGGGATCAATAGTGCATTGTCCATCTACAGGTTTGAAGATGATGCATCATTGGGTTCGGTATTGGAGAGCTTGTGTAGTTTATTTACAGCACTTTTGAGTTATACTTTTCCTAGTTGGTTTGGTTTTAAGTTTGACTTTGGTTTTGTTGGTTGGTTTTGGAGTTGACTTTGTAGTTTACTGAGTTTTTTATTTATAAAGTTATTTATTATATTTTCCGCTGCAAAATTCTGAATAAGACGATACGTTTTCACACGGGCGATAATACTTTGATAATTCTCTATTTTATTTAAAAAGGTATTTTAGTTAATAGAGAATTGTCGGGGTGTTACACCAACAAGCATCGAAGGCAACTTAAGTTCCAAATTGGCGACCTGGTTTGCATTCATTTGAGGAAAGAAAGATTTCCAAGCAAGAGTAAGAATAAGCATATGCTAAGAGCTGATGGTCATTCAAAGTTCTTGATGTCATTAATGAAAGTGCCTACAAAAGCGAACTCCCAAGTGTTTATGAAGGTGTGAGTGCAACATTCAATGTTGGTGATCTTAGTCCTTATTATGACGATGAAAACTTGAGGACAAATTCTTTTGAAGAGGGGGAGAATGATACAAGTCAAGGTCAAAGTCCTAAGTAACCTGTTGAAGGAGAACAAATTTGTCTAGTCCTTGAAGCATTTGGGTTCAAGCTCAATTCAAACTCTTCCTTTGTGTCCATGATTAAGTGGGAAGATGATCAAGTCCAAGAAGTATGAAGTTGGCACCATTTCTAGAGTCTTAGTTAATTCAATTAAGTCTTTAATTTCAGCAAATAATGGTCCGAATTTCCTTAAGATTTTTCGGCCAACTAGTAGAAATTTAGTCCTTGTGTTCTAAGTTTACAAGCTGTCATTGAGTTGTAATATTCTCTAGTTTCCTTAATTACATTAGGCATGTAAGGGATGGATTTGGGGCTGATTTGTTGTTTCCTTATTTACTCCTTTTTTCTCTTCTAGAATAGGGATTATGATGCAAGATGCTAGCTTGTGTTTCCTAAAATTCTAAGCTGATTTTCAGCTATTATAGTACTTGGAGGGCAAGTTAATTCTTGTCATGAATAATATAAATCGTCATGTCATGCTACCATACAAGAGCATGAGTGATTTACACAAAAACCTTTGTTATTGAATTTAATTGTTTCCTTCAATTATTTTTCGGCCATTAAGTTAATTTCCAGGAGTGTTAATTAATTTAGTGTTTAATCTACTTAATTCCAGGAGTGTTTTGAGTGAGATTAAGAGTTAAATAAAATATTGAGGAGTGTTTGTTTTAGTTATCATATTCGGGTTACTTTGACATTTTCGGACTTATTGAATTGATCAAGCTAGGTTCCTTTGCTCGGATTACTTGGTTGTTTCTTCATCTTTGGAGCTGCAATCATATCAGCATGTGTTGCAAGAATGGCAAAACCGTATTTTTTGAGAAATTTGGAATGGTCGTGGGTTTGTCGTGGGCGACGTTGAAGCGTAACGAACGTTTGAAATTATTTAAAACTGAAGATGTGGATCCCACTTTAGCTATGAAGCCCCCAAGCGCATTGTCTGGCTTGTGCGCAGGACGCAAAGGCCTGCGCTTGGCGCGACTAAATGCGCTGGACGCAGGTTGCTGCGCGTGATGCGTATTTGATAGTGCATTGGACGCACGGTTTGCGCGTGTGGCGCAGGTCATTAAATGATCTACAAAACATAGGTTTCTTCCGGAAACCCTTTTCATTTCTTTTCTCCTTCCTTGCGCTGTTTTCATTTCTCTCTCTCTCTCTCTCTCCCTAAACTCAAAACCTCCCTTGTTGAAGGATTTGAGCTTTGAATTTGACTTGAAATTTGAAGATTTTTTTAGATCTGGGCTACGGGAGTCTTCATTTACACCTGGTTGCAAGTTTTGTGCGGTTTTTGAGCATTTTTTAGCGTTTTTTAGAGGCTCGAAATTTTCGAACCTTGTTCTCATGCGTTTTCCGGCGGGTTGCTGCTACGGTGGTTGGTTTTTTCCGGCAAATTTCAGGTATCCCTCCTTTTTCCTTTTTCCTTTTTTGTTCTTCACGAGTTTAATACTCGTTCCATGTGAGTTTTTATTAATTTTCACATTTTGGTAATTCTTAGATCATGAATCTAGAATTAAGTTAGGATTAGCATAATTTCTAAGTTTGAAACCTAGAATCATGTTTAGGGATCTTTGAATGTGTGGATTTGCTGCTGGTAGAATTTCTAATTAGGCAACAATGTGTGGCTTTCTGTTGTAGCTTGCATGTCGTAGCTTGAATGCCTTTTATTTTGATATTTCCATTGGATTCATGGAATCGTGATGATCGTGCTTCTTAAGGAGATTCATGAAATCTAGTAAGCTTGCTTGTTGGCGTTTGTTAGAGTCCGAAACTCTTTGATGACGACTTATAGTCAAATTGTTTGGTTTGCATCGGATTAGTATGTCGTCGGACGATTTCGATAGAGGGCAAGTCGGCATGACGGTGACGCATCATAAACGAGTTTGGAAAGCCCCTGTGTGGACTCCTGACCAGCTGCACTGCTACTCGGAGAATAATGTCTCTCATCAACCACTTTCGGGTCGTGTGAGTACTGCAATGCGATACTTTATTTTTTTCACTAGATTAGTACTTAGGGACCTTTGTTGATTACAATTGTATTTGCAGGATGACGGTAGATGGCTTCATTTCAGTACTTTTGACTTCGGGCTTCTCAAGAAGGTTCGCAAGAACAGCGAGCAGTCAGCTTTACTTGACTAAAGTGGGTTGTCCCACTTTATCGACGTTTACAGAACCATGGGAGATGTTCATTCCTCCCAGATTTTGTTCTGTAGCCTGTTGGAGTGGTGGTGGGATACCACCAACTTCTTTCATATGCCTTGGGGGGAGATGACCATTACCCCCTAGACTTTTTGTTGATATCTGGTTTGTCTTTTACTGGCACCCGAGTGCCATTAGTCGACAACCTGGTGTTCAACAGCCAGGAGGTCGGGAGATTGATTGGTCCTGTTGCTGACACTCTCCCCCAGCACTGACATATGCCACCCGTCATGATGTGGCTAGGGGAATTACCGTGCCTGGGACGATCAAGTAGCAGCAGGTGCGCATTCTGCTGTGGCTGGTTATTTGTCGCATATTGCGCACTGACAAGGGATCGCGGGTTTCGACGAGATACTTGGGAGCCTTAGCCGACTTGTTCTGAGTGCATACCTATGACTGGGATGAGTTTGACTATTGTAGTCTCCTTTCCTCTCTGCATACTGCCTGTAGGTAGGTGGATGATGTTGTGCAGGTCTCCCTTTCTTGGAGACATCTTGAGGTACGAGCATATCCATCCCTTGTGTTTTATGTTGTTATCGTGATTTAGGCTGATGTTATATTGCCGCTCCAGTTATGGTTTTATGAGTACTTTCCGGCCCTGTCTCCGGAAAGGATTTTGGATCGCTCCTTCCCTGTTGCAATCTGTTGGAAGCAACACAGGGGTGGCAGATTCACCTTGGTGAAGGATGCTCGGAAGGCTATCGGACGAGTCAGGTTGGACTAGGTAATTAAGGTGAACTGATTTTGTTAGTTATTTTTCAGATGTGACGAGGCATTGAATGGTTATTTGTTCTGTAGATCTCTTTCCAGCCTTGGGTTTTGTACCCAGAGTTGCCCACCTCGGCTTAGAGGGATCGTGATCAGACTCGGGAGTGGGTCATCTTTTACAGGGAGGATTACCCCGAATGGTATCTTAGCGAGCGTGTTATGTGCCAGTTGGCCCATTCACCCTTACTTATACCTCATGACCCGCCTGCCACTATGATGGACACGGATGCCCCCCAACAGGAGATTGAGGATGGGGCGGTGATGTGCGCGGAATACCGAGAGTTTGTCCATCCTGGGCGGGACTATGCTGCTGAGCTTGTGCCTCGATTGGCACCTCGGGTACGTTTTGACATGGTATCAGTCCTGAACTCGTTTACTTGCGTTTATTTTGACTTCATCAAAAAACTTAACGATTGTTGTTTTCTTGTTTTTATACAGGAGGTGTCCGAGGCTCGCGTTTCGTTCGTTTCGGATCTGAGAATCCGGTATGTTGGCGAAATCGGGCCTGTTGAGGAGACTGTTGTCATTGCCCCGGAGGTGGAGCAGCATGTTGTTCGTCCCGTGCCGGCCCATGTGCGATCAGTAAGTGTTGAAAGTCAGGAACTTTTGTATACTCGTTTTGAATTGCCTAGACTTATGTACTGCGTTTCTTTTCAAGTTCCTTGGGATACTGTTGTTTAAATCCTCCGAGCGGTCGACTCTCTGAAGCATGGGATGTCGAAGCTCAAGAGGAGCCTGTTCTGTCGGCGATCTGACGCACAAACACATGTAATTTATCATATTGCATTTTAATTGTATTTCTGTTGCTGATTTCTAATGCTTTGTGACATATTCATGCAGTCTCGTCCCCAAGAGGGTGGTCCTCGTCCTGAGGCCAAAGTCTCAACCGTGTCTAGGCTTTCTACCCAGACTCCTCGAGATTCGACTTCTGAAACGGATCCTTTTGCTTGGACTGTTCGACACGGGGAGTACGGGATTCATGGGGGACCCTAGGTCCAACCCTTACTCTGGTCTAGTCCGATGTGGATGCAGCACATGCAGATGCCGCCGATGTATCCCTTGCCGCAGGCTGGGATAGGATATGACTGGAGGGGCTCCTATAGGGGCGAGTCGAGTGGCGTTCGCATTGAGGAGCCGGAGGATGATCCTTCCTCCTATAGAGATCGGGATTCTCCTGCTTCTTAGATTTCTGCTTTGCTCCTGCATTTCTGTTATGACATGTACATTTTGCAAATTGATATGTATTGCACCTTTACTGATTGTTGTTTTCATTATTCTTATTTGACGCTTTTTAAGGACTCTTGCAATTTTTGTGTGACGCAAATCCTAAAATGCAATGCATGGATGCAAATTAAAAGATTCAATGCAACTCGACGTTTACAATGCAATGCAAACGACTTATGCTAATACACTGCTATCCTTTTAAAAAGAAACAATAAAAAAGTTTGATTAGAGCGTAGTCGACCTTTGCCCAACAAAAAAAAATGAGAAGGAAAGGGGAAGAGAAGAGGCTCGGGTGGGAAGGTTTGAAAAAATCTTTGTGGTTTTGAAATCCCTAATAAAACCAAGGAGGGGAAATTCCGCGAACGCATGTCATATGAGTTGCACAAAAGTCAGGAACACGTGTGCAGGAGGAGATGATGTGCGCTGGGCGCAAACGGGGTGCGGTTGGTGCACACACCTGCGTTTGTCGCACATAGATACGGCTGGCGCATTTTACCCCGGTTTGTGCCTGGAGCATAGAATCCGAGTCCGTACAGGATTAGGACGCCGATTATTATATATATGAGGACAGCGACGGAGATATATTATTTTGTTTTGTAAATCCTCTCTACAACTTATCCTCTACAATATTCCGCTATAAATCTCCCACTGTTCCCAATGGCTTTTGAACCGATGTTGAGCAAGTGATTGTCCTCGTTGACCAATGCTGAGAAACAAGAACTAAAATGGCGACATATATATGTGCTGGCATCCCTTAGGTTTGTGCAACTGGACTATAGTTTCCTGTATGTTGTTGTTAATTTTTGGGATGTTACCAATCACTGTTTTTGCTTTGGGAATCACGAGCTACCTTTATTTCCTTAAGAGTTTGGTGCTATTATTAACTGGTCATGTAGTCAATTACCTTCTGTCCCTAGTCTGAAGGATTATTTTTTTAAGGACTTTGAAAGGTTTATGGATTTGAGGGAGGAAAATATATCTTAAATTGTTTATGGGAGGAGGGTGAATTTAACTAGATTAGCTGCAATGTATAGTCCTCCTACTGAAAAGGCTAGGCAGACATATCGTATGCGGCCATTGGTATTTTGTCTGCTTAGTCGATTTTTATTTGTGAACGGAGACAACGATGCTGAATTTTCGTCCCTGATTCCTATGGCAGAGCAACTGGAGGTAGGACGAACTTCGATGCCGCTGTGTGTAGGGGAGATGATCACCAGTTTAGATGCTGTGAAGAAGGATCCGAAAGGGCAATTTTCAGGAAGCCCCCTACTATTGCAGGTAAAAATATTTTTAGGCATGAACCAAAGAATTTATTTTTCCCTGTTTATTTTGACATATTATTACTCTATGTGAAGCAATAATATATGTATGTATGTATGTATGTATGTATGTATGTATGTATGTATATATATATATATATGTATGTATATATATATATATATGTATGTATATATATATATATAATTTTTCCTTATTATTATTCGACAAGAAGCAATAATAGTTTTATTATATGATTTTTTTTTACTAACATCATAAAGAATGTTGGAAGAACAATCGAACCAGCAACACAACAGAGTAGCGCGCTCGACGCAGAAAGGTGCGTCAGGCGCACTCCGCTGCGCATGGCGCAACTATGGTGCATCGGACGCATTTTATGTATTATTTTTTGTTTACTATTATTACTCTATGTGAAGCAATAATATTTTTTACTTATCTGTTGATGCAGATTTGACTGATGGGGCACTTGAGGCTAATTGATCCTCCTGAGAACATGTAAAAGTACAACAAAAAAGGCTTCATTGGCCGGAAGAAGATTTTCAACAAAAAATCTATTGAAGACTGGACCCTGTTCTTCGGGGATGATGAGTTGAGTGTGAGGTGGGTAGTACCATGGTGGGAAATTGGTTCGATGGAAGGTATTCAGGATGATTCCCTCTAGGTTAGGTTGTGCAGCCTATATACCATGACTTCATATTTTCCGTCGAGGGTGATGAGACAGTATGGGTATCGGCAATTAATTCCTGTAGATGACACTATTGCTCCTAAAATATATGGCCTAACCTGGAGTGGGATTAAGAAGTGGTAGAGATATTGGAGAGAGCGTCCGATTTGGTATACCCAGGAAAGATTAGAATTTGAGAAGATTTCTAGAGTTATGTAGTATGAATGCTTACTAAGGATGCTGCTATGAGGAAGGAGATGAGAGAAAAGGAATCCTCTGAAATGTCTAAAAAGTTAAAATTTAATCCGCGCACTGTGGCGAATGTTTTAGAGACTTCCAACCATAAGGGTAGGAAACCAGCTGTAACCCCATCTGCAGGGAAGAGTGGACAAAGACCTATTACTAAGACTTCCTCTGTGAAGGATCGCTTAGGGCCAAAGGTAGCACCAGCGCGGGAAAGACTTGGACCACGGGTGGCACCGACAAAAAGAAGACTACGCTTAAGGGGTGTAGTCATTAGGAAAAGGACTGACGCAGGAAATACGACTCAATAGAAGGACACTTCTACAGGCAAAGGGAAGGAGAAGATGGTGTATTGGGAGAAAAGAAAACAACCTAGACCAGATGGAAAAACAGGAGACTTCAACCAAAGACAAGGAAGCGGAAAAGGCTAGAAAGGAAAAGGAGGACTGACTTCAACAATGTCTCTGTTTTACATTATAGTTTTGCCTGTTTTGTTTATTGATTTCAATAAGGCTTTCATGCCATATAGTTATTTTATAGTATAGTCATAACTTATGTTTTATGTTTTCTTTGTTATTCTGCAATATTAATAAAAGCAATGTTTATTTTTTTTTAGACCGAAGTGAGCCTAAATATGTCGCAAAAATATATTGTCGTATATTTTTTTTAATAGCATCGTAACGAACGTCGGAAGAACGATCTAACCAACAGCACTGCAGAGTAGCGCGCTAGACGCAGATAAGTGCGTCTAGTGCACTGCGCTGCACATGGTGCAGCTATGGTGCGTCTGACGCGTTTTATTATGCTAGGAGTAGTCGGTCTTATTTGTATATTATTTTTTTTGTATTTTATGAGATTCGTATGGACCAAAGGAGGTTTTATTTAATAAAGGCGCTGAGCCTTGTACAAGGTTGCCTACTTATCCAAATAGGAATCAGGCCGCATGTAGTTCACGATAAAGAATTGGATTACTTTTACCAATCAATGAATTGGTTATGTTTTACACATAGAATTTCTTGAGTTGATCAAGATTAGTTAGATTGTGAAATTCAGTGTCGTCCATGTCAATAAGTTGAACTGCTCCTCCAGAGAGGATTGTCTTGACTGTACAGCCCAAGTAGGTTTGAATTTACTACGAGGATCCAACACATTTTTCCTTAATGCCTTGAGCATTAAGTCACCCTCTTTAATGTTTCGGGGTTTAACCTTCTTATTGAAAGATCGTGCGATACTATTTTGATAAACTTGCACGTGATGCAAGGCTACCAATCTTCGTTCATCGAGCAATATGAGCTCTTCGAATCTAGCTTTGACCCAGTCAGCTTCGGGGATTTGACTTTCCAAGACAATGCACAGGGATGGTATTTCTAGCTCAATAGGTTGGACAACCTCTATTCCATAGACAAGGGAATAAGGTGTAACTCTAGTACTAGATGTTCGAATAGAGGTACGGTATCCCCATAAGGCAAAATGTAATTTATCTGGCTAATCCTTATAATTTTCAGTAATTTTCTGGATAACGGCTTTGATGTTTTTATTGGCAGCTTCCACAGCACCATTAGCTTGGGGTTTATATGGGGAGGATCGATGGTGCTTGATATTATGTTTTTCAAGGACTTGCTCACATTCGGCCTGGATATGGGTACCTTGGTCACTTATGAGCTCATGAGGTACTGCATAGTGACATATGATTGTCTTTTCTAAGAAGGCTGCTACATGTATTGCTGCCAATTTGGCATAGGTAGCAGCTTCTACCCATTTTGTGAAGTAGTCTATGGCTAGAAGGATGAATTTATGTCATCAGTATTAGGTGGTGTTATTTTACTCATGATGTCATTTTCCCAAGTTGAGAATGGCCAAGTTGAGGTAAAGGTATATCGTAATGAAGGTGGGACATGTTTCAAGTTAGCGCATAGTTAACATTTTGGACAGGTTTTGGCATAGAGGTAACAGTCATTCTCCCTTGTAGTCCAGTAGTAGCCTAAGCGAATGATCTTTTGGGCTACCACGCGTCCATTCATGTGCGTACAACAGATTCCATTATGTACTTGATCCATAATTATCATGGTATCTGGCTTATCTATGCAGAGAAGGTGCACGCCTTGTGGTGTTCTTTTGTACAGTATCCCGTTATATTCGACATATTGGGAGCCCAAGAGCCTTAAGGCACGTTGGGCTCTAGTTGAAGCTTCAGGTGGATACTCCTTTTTGGTTAGGTAGTTGAGGATATCAGTGAACCAAGGTTCAGAAGGAGTTTGGTTTGGTTATGCAACTAAGGTATGAATGTAAGCAGGATCTTGGCGTCTTTCGATGATAAGGGGCATTTCAGGCATGGTGCGAGGAATTCTAATCATAGAGGCTAAACGGGCTAAAGCATCGACAAATTGGTTTTCTTCGCGAGGAAGGTATGTGTATCAAATTTCAGGTACTTGTTCATCGATGGTTTCTAGATGGGCTTGGTACTGCAAGAGGCTTTCATTTCGGACTTTCTATCTTTTAGAGATTTGGTTATGATCAAAGATGAATCACCATATACCCTTAGCTTCTTAACGTCGAGGGATACTGCGGCCCGGAGCCCTATAATGAATGCTTCATATTCGGCTGTGTTATTAGTAACGTTGAAGTCAAGTTTAACAGGTAGAGGAGTGTGTTCACCTTCAGGATACCAGGAGTACCCCAACGCCATATCCCTTTTGGTTGGAAGAACCATCGAAGTACTGTGTCCAATTTTTGTCTTTCGTCATGGAAAGGTCTTCATCAGGAAATTCATACTCTTCGCGAGATTCATCTACAGGGAAATCTGCTAGGAAGTCCAAAACGGCGTTGCCTTTAATGGATTTTGTGAGGGATAAATTTTTTAAGTCAAATTCGGCCAACATTACTACCCAACGGGAGAGTCTACCATTAAGGGCTGGTTTTTCAAATAAGAACTTGAGAGGGTCCAGTCTCGACACTATGTGGATTGTGTGAGTGAGCATATAATGCCTAAGCTTCTTAGTGTCCCAGATTAGTGCGAGACAAAGCTTTTCAAAGGGAGTGTAACGGGATTCATAGTCAAGGAGTTTTTTACTAAGGTAGTAAATGGAGCACTCTTTCCCATCAACCTCTTGTGCTAATATGCCCCCAGCTGCGGTCTTAGTCACAGTCAAATAGAGTCTTAAAGGTATGTCGAGTAAGGCATGTACTAAGACAGGTGAATTGGATAGATATAAATTGATCTTGTCAAAGGCTTTTTGGCAATCCGCATCCCATTCAGCGGTAACACTCTTTTTAAGCTTTTTAAAGATAGGCTCACACACCATGGTCAGTTTAGAGATGAATCTGCCTATGTATTGAATTTTGCCTATGAACCCCCTTATCTGCTTTTCATTTTTAGGTGGAGGCAAGGTCATAATAGTTGTTATCTTAGTAGGGTCAATTTCAATTCCTCTAGAACTAATGACATAACCTAGCAGTTTTCCCGAAGTGACCCCAAAGGCACATTTTTGAGGGTTAAGTCTCATGCTATATTTTCGAAGTCTCATGAAGAACTATTCAAGGGCGGTATGGTGTCCCTCTCTATCTTTGGACTTAACTATCATGTCATCTACATAAACTTCTACCTCTTTATGCATCATGTCATGGAGAAGGGTAGTCGCAGTTCTTTGATAGGTTGCCCCAGCATTTTTTAATACGAAAGCCATTACAGTGTAGCAAAAGGTCCCCCATGATGTGATGAAGGTGGTCTTTTCCATATCTTCCTCGGCCATTTTTACCTGATTATATCCCACGTACCCATCCATGAAGGAGAGAAGGGCATGGTTAGCAGTATTGTCTATTAGGATATCTATGTTAGGTAATGGGAAGTCGTCTTTAAGACTTACTTTGTTGAGATCTCTATAGTCAACACACATTCTAACGCTTCCATCTTTTTTAGGCACAGGCACAACATTAGCTACCCAATCAGGATAGTTAGCTACTTTTATAAAACCTGCGTTGCGTTGTTTGGTAACTTTTTCCTTGATTTTCAAGGCTACATGAGGCTTCATTCTGCGTAATTCTTACTTGACGGGCTTCATGCCTTCGATTAGAGGTATGGTATGCTGAGCGATATCGCAATCAATGCCTGGAATGTCCAAATAGGACCATGCAAAAACGTCGATATATTCAATTAACGTTTTGATTAATTGGGCGCGTTCGCATTCATTTAAAGTTAATCCAATTCTTACCTCCTTCGGTTCATTATCATCATAGAGTAATTTTTTCTGTTTCTTCGATGATTCGAGTCTTATTTTCATGCTCTTCCACTGCTTTAATTATTTCTTCTTCAGATTCATTGTTGCAATCGGAAGGAGAAGAATAAGAAGAAGTAGAGATATTGCACAAGTCATAAGCAAATGAGTTCATATTATTAAAATCAGAAATCATAGAGTTGAACAATGACTCGGCATAAAGTAAAGACTCTACTTGGACAATAAGATTAATAGACTCAGACATAGTCACAACTGGGATGCTAGACTCAAAAGACTCAAATTCAAACTCAAACGACTCGGATTCTTCCAACATCGGCCCTTCCCCTGTGGTGAAGATCATCTTCTTTCCATTTGGAGTAGTCAGTTTGATAGTCTTCCTCCATCCTTGCACGGCGCCACTTGCAGGAGTGATTAGCATAGCAGGGTCGAAGGCCTCGTGTTGTAGTACGGCCTGAATGTGAGGAGTGTCATTTGGGAATTCGACTCTTTCTTGACCGAATAGAAGTCCTAATGTCTTATAGTCCAAACAGTCTTCACTGAACTGTTTGATTGTGGGATCAGGAATCCCTTCTTCTAGAAAATGACAGTCCAGGAATATCTCACATCCCGATAGATCACTCTATCCTGAGCACTGTAAAAAGGTTCAGGGAATTCGTAGCAAGGATAATCTTCTCCTTCCCTTAGAAATGTCCCATTTAGAGTGGGTTGATAGGGAGGAAAAGGGATACTGTCATTGTCTTAGTATTGCGATACGCTATTCGTTGTGTGATACGCTCTCTTAGTTCTTTTCTAATAGGCTTGTATCCTAAGCCAAATAGATTTTCCACTGCTTTGGAATTAGTGACAGGAGGTGCTCTTGATTTGTTTCGACCCATGACATGTCTGGGAAGTGTTCTTTCTTGCGCATGATGTAGTCGATTACTAAGTTGGAGAAGCAATCGAAATCGAATGGCGCTAAGTCTTCTTCTATGAAAGCTACTTTCGGGAACGAATCCTCAAAGATCTTCATCCTCTTCACCATGATCTATGTGAATGAGAGGTTTGTCTACTATTTGTACTTTCATTGTGGAGGCATCAAGCATTATGGGAATATCATCTACAATCATCTTTACCTTTTGATGCAAGGACGATGGGACTGCACCAAGCTCTTGAAGCCATGGTCGTCCTAGTAGTAGATTGAATGAGGCCTTGATGTCAATGAACTGGATAATTGTGCTCTTCTCTATAACCCCTGCAGAGATATTTAGGGCTATAGTACCCAAGGATTGGCGGCGACAGTTGTCATATGCTCGATTGCCTTGGTGGGAAGGACTGAAATCCGCGTACTTGAAACGTAGACGGTGCGCAATTCGCAATGGACACACATTGATCGTAGATCCATTGTTTACTAGTGTCATTGGGACATTCATGCCCATGCATGCTACAGTAAGCTGCAGAGCCTTGTCATGTTTGTTGCATTCGAAAGGAAGGTCGTTGTCAGTAAAGGAAATTATTTTTCCTTATATTGGCTTATCAGTAGTTAGGAAGTTGACCAATCCTTCAGGAGATGTGTTGGATGACATTCATTTTCGTAAGGGCGTTCAGTAATGCCATACGATGCTCATGAGAAGAAGCTTTTAATTGCCAAATGTTGATTTCGGCTTTTGTTTTCATAAGCTGTTGAATGATAGCGTTCTCTTTGCGAAGAAACTCTTCAGGAGGTGTAGGTAATTGTGAAGCATTGTTCTAAACTGGTTGATTTAGTCTTCCAGTTCAGGTGAGTACCTATACTGCTTCCTCTTGGGTACTTCGGTACCAATCTTTCCGTAGAGTGATAGGATCATTGTGAATATTGATGATCTCATTGTCATTATATGCTTCTTGATCATAATTATTTTCTTCAGTGACATACTCGTCTTCATCATCGCTGTCTCATATACCATAGATATCGGGTGATGTTTCAGCAATAATGATAATGGGGACAGGATCCCCTATCAGTGCGATCAAGAGGGAGGGAACATAACAGTATTGATCCACAGAGATAGCCAAAGACTTTGTTTAATGGCCTATCTTGGTTGTTGGGTTTCTTTCCTGCAGGAGGAATGGAAATTTTACCTTCGTGAATCATGTCTTGAATGGCATGTTTCAACCTGAAACATTCCTCTGTTTTGTGATCATTTCCTATATGGTATTTACAGTAAGCATTTTTGTCCCAATATTGACTTTTTTTACTTTCTTCTAGATGGGGAGTTGATCTAATAGGGAACAGTGCGCCTTTTGAGTGAAGGCGATTGTAACAGCCCGCACTTCCAAGCTGCTAGCTAATCACACTTAACATTTATAAACCTCATTTATCATCAATAAACCTCAAATTACATTATCTTGCAGCGGAATCATAACCTTACAAATCAATCCTGGACCTGTGGGTCAAGGCCTACAACACAACAACTTGAAAACCTAATATCAGTTTACAGAATACTTTACTCAATCCCAAATAGTATAACAATTAATTCTTGAATAAGTATTTGAACTCTAGCCATTTTAATGCTCAAAATACAACATTGAATCATTAATCTATTTACAACTTCACAATCCAACTCTTATTTTCGATCCACTCCGAGCCTTCAACACAGACCTGCAAATTATAGAAGAAATTACAAAACAAACACAAAACTAAAATGAGCGGAAAACTCAGTAACTTTACTTCAGGCCGTGAAAACGGTTTAAGTTCGAAAACGCTTTTCATATAATAAGCAAACTTGGTAATTGTTCGGAAAAGAATTCATCCATTAAAATATATCGCAGGCATAGCTCAATCACGTAACACAAATCGTTGGCAAGTACAGGCTTTGGCATAACATAACGTAACATAACATAACATAACATAATATTCGACCTTTTCTGGTCTTAACTGAACTTATATCCGAATCATTTTCTTCACCTGTACCTTGCCCACTTTTAATCTTAGTTCCTGAGCTAAGCTGGCTAAAACAATTTCGAAATCCTTTTCACATTATCATACTCAAATTATATCTTAAGAAACATAAATATTTCCGAACAATTCCAATAACTAAACAAAAGCACTCTTTTGTAACTATTCAATAACAAATCACAACTAACTTATACAGATGCATCTATAACCATGGCCATGACTATAAACAATATAAGATATTGAAAACACAATATACACGGGCATATAAATTTATATTGCTAAACACAAAGGTTACCTCAATTGCAAACCATTTTCTTAAGCTCCATATCCAATAACTCATAACTTTAGAGCTTCTTTATTTCCTTCAAGCTCCATAAATAGATATCATAATACACCTCAACAACAATACAATAATTAATAGCTACTTGGAAACTAGCCTCATCAACCCTTAATAAAACCACAATAAATAATATTTTTTCAGCTTTATGAACTTTCAAGGAGTGCAATCCAAACCCATTTCAATTGTTCACTAATTTGAATGCGTTCACAAACTCCAACAATCACCATACATATATAACCCCATTAGTCCTTATATAATTTCATAATATAATGGAATTGGACAAATACATAATCTGATTTTGAAAGCTTTGAAAACCAGCATAATATATCAAAATTAAGCTTAGCCCACAACTATTTTGGGAAAAATCAAAACTTGGATTACAACCTTCAAAACAAGGAGAAAGATTTAATTTTTAACTTCAACAACCTACCACAAACTGATATTGCTAACCTATAACAAGATTCAAAACTATTGAGTCCTGTAGTGTTTTGATGATTGTAAGGAAATGATGATTATCTAACTAACATGTGTGTTTGAGATGTGCATATTACATTAACATGAAACAAGTCATGGAAGGTTGAATATATCACATCATGAAGGACTTCCAACAAATGAAGTTCCTAAAAGAGTTCCTATAAGGAACACAAACGAAGCGGTTCCTAGGTACATCCTAAGAGGAACGTTGAATATGAAGTTGCAGAGAAGTTCATGAGTATGAACTGTGAGTGCGAAGTTCCTTAAAGGAACTAGCACACCGAAGTTCCATCGATGGAGCTATCAATATGCGGTTCTTGAGTTGGAGCAGCATGGCGCATGAAGGTAGAAAATATGAGTTTATTTTCTAGGATTCATGTAAGTATGTGGAAACGTGCAAGGTCATGGAACAAGGTCAAAAGGAACTCGTAAGGTCAAAAGGAACTCGTGGAACTTAGAGTCAAAAGTATTTAAGAGTCAATAAGTCTGATGCATATTATTATCTTAATCAATAGGAATTTATTTAGCGTTTGTTTCTTAATAAATCTCGACTTGGTTAATTATTTATAGATAATATGCATTAGTTGTTTTAGGATAAGATTTAGTTTTTAAATAAAAGATAAGGTTTTAAATAAAATAGTTTTAAATAAAATCGGTTTTAATTTAGGATTCTGATTTTAATATCATTTATTTATATTTTATCTTATCAATTTTTGGAAAATAAAAAGCCTAGATTTATAATACGTATAATGAGTTTTTGTAAAGAAACGGTCTGTCTGTTCCTCTATATGGAACAGACGTGTTGGTACTATTAATCTAAGTTAAAGGAACGAAGTTCAGTTAAATGAACTAGGCGTGTATAATATTGTGCAACACTTAAAAGGAATTTGTTGAGTTTTTAAAGGCTACATTTTAGGAAAATGATTTTATGTTGTTCAAATCTGATATTAAAAGAAAGATCTTTTATGGAAAAGATTTTATCTTTATTCCAAAATAAAATCATTTTCGGATTTAAAAAAAAATCCTTTAAAGATATTATTTGATAAAAAGATTTAATTTTGGTGTTATTAATTAAAATAGTTTTTAATTAAAAACCAAATTTAATATACTGTTGCATAAGTAAATGCTAGATTTTATGAAGCAGTAACATATCCATCTCCCACATTCAACTGAAATCGTGGAGATCATGGGTAACAAAAGGAACGTGTCCCTTTAGTCGATGAACATAATGGGAAAATGGTTTAACCACTAACACATGATTAATCCCACATTCATTCTAAATGACTGCTATAAATAGACAAGTTCAATTAAGTTTCAAATTGTCTGACTGATGTCATTCCATAGGGTCTGACTTGTGTCATTCCATAAGGTCTGGCTTTAGGAATAATGTTACAAAAGAATTATGTTTTTCTATTCCTTGTTTTGAGTCAGTTCCTATGAGTTCCAAGTTCCTACAAGTGCCATGGTCCTTTACAGTTCTTGAGTTTCTACATACTAGAGTTAAACTATATTACTTCCTCCGTTTCATTTTACTTGCTACACTTCTCAATTCACGGACTCCTAGGCAATTTTTGGAGAAGAGAGAGGTAGAGAGTAAAAAGAAAAGAGACCCATGTGAGAGGAGAGAGATAGAGAGAGTTTATTGCCCAAAAAGGAAGTGTAGCAAGTAATATGAAACTTCCCTATATGGAAAGTGTAGCGAGTAATTTGAAACGGAGGAAGTATCAAATTTATGTATTTGAGTTTGGGGTTAAAGAGTTTGAGTGAACTCTTGTAATGGGGACTTGGTTAAGAGTTTGAGTGAATTCTTGTATCAAGTTCGAGTTAAGAACTTGAGTAAGTTCGAGTTAGGAACTTGAGTAAGTTCTTGTTGTTTATGCGTAGACTAAGGGTGAAGTCTATCTAGGGGTGAAGAGTTTGAGTAAACCTTTTGTAAAGAGTTGTGGGAACTCTTGAAAGACTTAGAGTTAAGTATAGAGTATAGAGTGGAGATTGTGAGAGAGTTAGAATTCCTAGTGGAACTTATGAGAGAGTTGAAGTTCCGAGTGGAACTTGGGCATGTAATAGGTTGTAATAGAGGAGGTTCCCTATTATAGTGAAGAGTTTAAATCCTAAGGAGGTCGTGGTTTTTCTTCTTGTATTGAGACATGAAATTTCCACGTAAAAATCTCTCTTGCACTTTCAATTCCTTATTGCTTATGTTTTAAATTCCGCATTATTTGGGCAATAAGTTCCACAGTACAATTCACCCCTCCCTCTTGTAGTGTTCCTATAGAAATAACAATTGGTATCAGATCCGAAACTCATTGATAAGAAGGAAACCCTGCTGAGTTAAGTTCCTGCAAGAAGAAGGAACACGTACGAGAAAGGAACAGTACCCTACGTCATTCAAAGGAACAAGTGGAAGTTTACTTTTTATTATCAATTAAAAGTCACTCAAGGATTATTAACGACCCCTTTGATGTAAGTATCTCTTACTTGAGATATTCTTTATACGCATACATTAATTTGGAACTTGTTCCTTATAGTATTTCTAGTAGAATTGTTTTATTTGGCTTAGATGTTTTTATAGCAATTTTGGATAACTTTAAAACTGTTTTCTAAAGACAAAATTAATATTTCCAAATTGTTTTTTTTATTAAAGAATCAGTATACTAAAAATGGTTCAAGGAACGAGTCGTATGGAACAATGCATATTTGTCACTCTTGGAACTTGGTTTCCCATCTTTAGGGAAATCAATTATCTTTGGCATATTATATTGCGCTTATATTGTTCTTCATTTGCCAAATGATAGTGTTATTATGCATCATGAATATTTGAAATATATCTGATATCGATACATGATGCTCCTTGTTAGTAGTAGTAGATATGTGCATCATGAATATGGATATTTTATGCTGCTCTTACTAACAAGAAAGGACCCAACATATATTTGGGTACCAAAAACCAAGAATTGCTTATTTTGCAGGTCATGTGAAAGGAACCTACATCTCTTGATGTAGAGGTTGTTTCTAGAAAGTAGATCTAGACATGAGTTTCCCTCACTAGAAAAGGTGGAAAAAGTATGTAAAAGGTGAAATATATTTCTTAGGGAATTGGGTAATATTCTTTACATACTACTATATATCTTGGTTATTATTATTCTCAAACATGCTTTTTAATATCCCTTATTAATACATGATTGTAGAAAGTTATGAAAGAGAAGTTGTTTTATGAGCTTTACATATAAATAAATTATTTCAATCTAACTTCTCTTCAAGTTTTGTGCAAGTACAATTATGTTTTGTAGGTTTTACTATGGAGATAATTAATATTGGTAAAGGAACTTGTGAATGAAATAAAAGAGTGATCGTCTGTTCCTTTCAGAGGAACTGACGTATTGGCACAACTAAAACGAACCAAAGGAACTCTAATATAGTCATAGGAACATAGTAATTAAGCATGAATCAATAGATCTATCAATTGTTATTCACGTCCTAATGATAATAGAAGTTTAAGGCTAAAATTTTGGAAGGTTTTAAGGAAAAAGATTTTGACTAAGTTAGAACAGTTTAAGAAAATCTTTTTGGTTATGGAAAGATTTTAATTTTTTTTTTTTAAATTAAATCTTCCATATTTAAAGAAAAATCTTCTTAGATATTGTTAAAAAGAATTGAAATTAAACTTTTATTTAGGATAAGAGATCATGCTTAACAAATTCCTAGAATTTAGAAAAGTAGGATACTGGATATAACACGTTCAATTGAACGTATATAAAGTGGAGCATGATGTGCTTGTTCCTCAAGCAAAGGAACAACGTTTTCTAAAGCCACAAATCCATGATCTTATGATCTAATTTCACGTTTAATACAAATGACTATTATATAAGAACTTAATTAATGAAGTTCTAAGTGTACCTGACTAAGTGATTAAGTGAGTTAAGTAATTAAAGTATCAGTGCCTTATAATAGCCAATTGTTCCTATTGTCTACTTATTGTATTTCCACTAAATTAAATGCATAAAATCAGTTTCTCAAATCAAGAAACATTGACTATTGATTTGAAGGAAGCAATGGTAAACTAAGATTAGTGGAACTATAAATGTTATAGGAACATTCCAACATTTGGCACAAGTTCCTAATTCTTTTGAAATTAATCTTAGTTCACTTGAACAAAGCAGAAGTTCCTTTTCATATGAGACTATTTTTTTTTGGAACTTTATTTCACTTTATGCTTTAACTATATTATCTCTTTTGACTAACCTACTAATATTAAAATGCACAAAGTATTTCTTTTTGGGTTTGCTTTACAGATAATATTTCTTAGTTTATGACAACCCGAAATGAAGGAACAAACAATATTTAGCGAGGGGGAACAACTCGTAAGATACAGCTCGACAACAAGTGTTCCAAGCCTATGATGATAGACAAATCAATATTACTCTCGCTATATGCTTATGATCAAGGAACTGTAGCTTCATAAACCAACGTAAAATGGTAAGATTGTTTAATAATCAAATGTTGGTAAGTTAAGTTCTTGTTCCATTGTATATATTTTTATTGTCGAGTTAGTGAAACACATTCAGTTTAAAGTTTATAAAAGTTCACAAACTCTAGTTGTTTTGCAATTAAATTGCGTCATCAATAAAAGCTAGAAATGTCATACTTGAAGGGAATCAAGTAGGGAACACATACTTTGTGGATCTCAATTTGGTTCACAACAACATGACATTACTGCTAGTCATTATTGAAGATGATCTACTTATATCTTTCAAAATGATAACATTCTATGAAATGATAACATTCTAACTTCATCATGGTTGATAAACTTAGACCAAGGAACTTGATTATAGGTATATCTTATATCTAGTTCCTAAAGGATAAAGTTTGTTAACTATGTCCATGAAGATAGTATGTGATCTTAATTATCTTCTTTCAAAAAAATTGGTGTGCACCACAAATTCTTAGAACATTTTCATGTGACTTTGCGTGGCATCTTAAGTGTTTAGATTAAAATTTTGAAGGAGATTTATCTTGTTTATAGTTGATATTTATATACGGAACACTTGAATATTTTCTTTAATAACAAAGATGAATATTCCACAGAATCTATAATAATTGCTAAGAGGATTAAAAGTTTAAGTGGTCATGAATTATTATATTCGAGATCTAACCATGGAACCAAGTTCCAAACAAGTTTGATGGTTTTGCAGGAAACTAGGTACTGACTACAAGCTTTTAAAGTGAAGAAAATTATAACCAGAAAGGAATTTCTGGACAAAAGTCATCAATACTACTTCCTAATCATCAATAAGGATATGGTTACATCTTTGATCAACAAGACACCCTACAAACTCAAAAGTAGAAGATTCTACTAGGGAAGTTTGTTGATATAAGTGAAGAGGCGATGTTCCTATGATGCGCCTTCAATTGCAAAAGCATACCAAGTTTACAACAAATAAAACAATGTGCATAGTAATGAGTGAGCATCTTATTTTAAATTGAAACTAATTTGTTTGTTCGCAGTAAACAGGTTAAAGATGATTTTCATGTTGAACTCACAAGTTCCTATGGAGCTAGAATTCCTAACATGAAATATGTCACTCTCAAAAACAACAATAGCCAGCTATATGACGTCATGGAGAAGAGCTTAAAATATGAAGATCAAGTTCAAATTCCTGAAATAGAAGTTCAACTCAATCAATATATGGAAGTGAGTTCCTATGTAATTAATATGAACAGGCAGTTTCATACTTTCAGTATTTGAGTTCCTTGCCTCTAACTGGAAGATAAGAAGTATTCCTGCGATTCATTCACAGTGACATCGACAAAGGAACTCTATACAGGTTAGTTGTTGATAGAAACAACTAAACAAAGGTGTTGACTTTGAGGTAACTTTTATTCATGTAGCTAGGTCATGAAAAAATTGTATATTTGTTTTCTTATTGTTTACATGGGATTTAGATTGTTCCAAATAGATTTTCAATGTGTTCACAATAAAAATTTTGGAAATCTATGAGGAACAACATCAAGTTTCTTCTTGAAAAATGATTTCAAAATTGAAAATAATTTTTGTTTTCAAGAGGAATTGACTTAGTAAGTTGTACATCGTAATATGGATAATATTTTTGGTACAACTAACTATTTTATGCAAGGGTTTTTGCTAACCTTATAAGCAAATGCGTACATGAACATGATAAGGGAACACAACTACTTTTTTGGAACATAATGATGCAAGGACAAAAACATGTTAAGGATCTTTTGAAGAATAATGAATATGAGTCGATTTGGAATAAAAGTTTCCATCAGATGTGAAGAAATCAAAATGATGGAACTAGCAGTTCAGGATTTCAAAAGTAAGTCATCAAAATCAGTCCAGTGCCTGCGGTAATTTTATATTCGTGGTGAAATGTGACTTAAGTTATGTTGTTCCTATTCACGTTGTATCATGATTAATAAATTACATTGTTAAATTATTAATGCATAACTTTTACAAGTCTTGCTTTACATTATGTGAATATATGTTCTTTATAATTTCACCTATTCATGGACTGTTTTGAGGAACAAGACTTAATGAAGTATGACTTGATTATATGCACCCTAGCATAAGTATGTTACACTTAATTTTTGTGTCGTAAAGGCATACTCACTTGCCTAAGAACATTAGAGGTCTCATAATAGAATTGTGGATGCTGTCAAACATGAAAGTCCTAAGTTGCCAAAGAAACAATGAAAGAAGCCTTGATGGAACAAGACAGGTAAATTCCCTTAATATATTTTATTTAACTTTTAGAGGGAACAAACATATTCTTAGCCAACTATCATCAGTTCACACCACATTTCTTCAAATACCCTTTGATTGATTAAATCCTTATTCCATTCATATCCCGTCACTTCAAATCTCCTCATTCACATGTGCTCTAATTTAAAAGTCATGACTTGTTATGGTTCAACGATGCATAGAGAGTGATAAATGGTAAATACATTTTGAGGGGGAAGTTATGGAAGAAGTGAGAAGCAAGTATTTAATGTTTTATCAATTGATGCTCAGAAGGATATATCATTAGATGGAACTACTCATATAAGTTCCTAATGATAAAGGAAATGTAAGGAATTTCAGGGGGAATAAGGGAGACATCGATATAAATGTGACATTCTAGGAAAAATGCAACAACTTATAATGACACTCTTATTTAAAAAAAATTATAAATAAAGAAAAAAAAAGATATAAACAAGGGTGATCAAATCTTTAATCTTTCCTAGAAGTCAATACTTGATATGGTTGTGAAAATGCTTACTCATGGATTTGATGATTTGAGAAGAAGAACATAAGCGACAGATGAAGAACTTGATTACAAAGATGAATTCGTTAAAGTTTCTTTGTGCAATGAGTTCCTCCGGTTGGTTGGTTGAGTAAAAGTGAACTTGATAGATATACATATCAAGGTGAATGTGTGTGAGGTTTGGCAGAGATTTCAACTTGTGATGTGAAGTGATCAACTCTAATATTTGTTGCAAACCTCTTATTAAAAGTCTAAACTATAGAGCACACTATGTATCTCAATTTCCCTCTACACAAATTATTCCATAAACTTCTTTCATATTTCTTTGAGCCGGATATTATAATGTCCTATCTCTTAATCCATTATTGACTTTCAAATTTGATTTTTGCTTGACTTTTATTTTCTTATTTGTCAAGTTCCTTCGATGGTTTTTGAAGTTGGATCATTGGATTGGGAGTTGGAAATTTGTGTAGCACATGCATCCTAAGTTTGAAAAATTGAGATTCTTGAGGCTTTGGGGACTACCAAGTGTTTAACCATTATGGTGGTAAGTGTAGCATATAACAATAAGTGTATATGATTTACCTAAAACAAATGTGTGTAAGATGATCCTTTTTTATAATGACAAAAGAAGGAAGAATATAATATGTATGATGCTTATGGTCAAGTATACTTAAGTCTAAATCCTTATATGATGAAAGTTCTTTGTATGGTGTGTTTTGATATTTCCTTCATATACATGCATGACTTGTTAGTTAAGGGGGATTAATGTACATCGTTTAATGTTTATTTTGCGATAAACATCATTTGTTTGTCATCATCAAAAAGGGGGAAATTGTTGAATCCTGTAGTGTTTTGATGATTGTAAACAAATGATGATTATCTAACTAACATGTGTGTTTGAGATGTGCATATTACATTAACATGAAACAAGTCATGGAAGGTTGAATATATCATATCATGAAGGACTTCCAACAAATGAAGTTCCTAAAAGAGTTCCTATAAGGAACACAAACAGAGCGGTTCCTAGGTACATCCTAAGAGGAACGTTGAATATGAAGTTGCGGAGAAGTTCTTGAGTAGGAACTATGAGTGCGAAGTTCCTTAAAGGAACTAGCACACCGAAGTTCCATAGATGCAACTATTAATATGCGGTTCTTGAGTTGGAGCAGCATGGCGCATGAAGGTAGAAAATATGAGTTTATTTTCTAGGATTCATGTAAGTATGTGGAAAGGTGCAAGGTCATGGAACAAGGTCAAAAGGAACTCGTGGAACTTAGAGTCAAAAGTATTTAAGAGTCAATAAGTCTGATGCATATTATTATCTTAATCTATAGGAATTTATTTAGCCTTTTTTTCTTAATAAATCTCAACTTGGTTAATTATTTATAGATAATATGCATTAGTTGTTTTAGGATAAGATTTAGTTTTTAACTAAAAGATAAGGTTTAAATAAAATAGTTTTAAATAAAATCGGTTTAAATTTAGGATTCTGATTTTAATATTTTTTATTTATATTTTATCTTTTCAATTTTTGGAAAATAAAAAGCCTAGATTTATAATACGTATAATGAGTTTTTGTAAAGAAATTGTCTGTCTGTTCCTCTCTATGGAACAGACGTGATGTTACTATTAATCTAAGTTAAAGGAACGAAGTAGCAGTTAAAGGAACTAGGTGTGTAAAATATTGTGCAACGCTTAAACGGAATCTGTTGAGTTTTTGAAGGCTACATTTTAGGAAAATTATTTTATGTGGTTCAAATATGATATTAAAGGAATAATCTTTTATGGAAAAGATTTTATCTTTATTCCAAAATAAAATCATTTTCGAATTTAAAAGAAAATCCTTTAAAGATATTATTTGATAAAAAGATTTAATTTTGG
Source organism: Beta lomatogona (assembly GCA_947646795.1). Lineage (NCBI taxonomy): Eukaryota > Viridiplantae > Streptophyta > Magnoliopsida > Caryophyllales > Amaranthaceae > Beta > Beta lomatogona. Next base: position 907,662 of record CANSNZ010000402.1, on the reverse strand, counting down.
TGTTATTAATTAAAATAGTTTTTAATTAAAAACCAAATTTAAAATACTGTTGCATAAGTAAATGCTAGATTATAGGAAGCAGCAGTAACATTTCCATCTCCCACGTTCAACTAAGATCGTGGAGATCATGGGTAACAAAAGGAACATGTTCCTTTAGTTGATGAACATAATGGGAAAATGGTTTAACCACTAACACATGATTAATCCCACATTCATTCTAAATGACTGCTATAAATAGACAAGTTCAATTAAGTTTCAAATTGTCTGAGTGGTATCATTCCATATGGTCTGACTTGTGTCATTCCATAAGGTATAGCTTTAGGAATAATGTAACAAAAGAATTATGTTTTTCTATTCCTTGTTTTGAGTCAGTTCCTATGAGTTCCAAGTTCATAGAAGTGCCATGGTCCTTTACAGTTCTTGAGTTTCTACATACTAGAGTTAAACTATATTATCAAATGTCTGTATTTGAGTTTGGGGTTAAAGGGTTTGAGTGAACTCTTATAATGGAGACTTGGTTAAGATTGAGTGAATTCTTGTATCAAGTTCGAGTTAGGAACTTGAGTAAGTTCTTGCTGTTTATGCGTAGACTAAGGGTGAAGTCTAACTAGGGATGAAGAGTTTAAGTAAACCTTTTGTAAAGAGTTGTGGGAACTCTTGAAAGACTTAGAGTTAAGTATAGAGTATAGAGTGGAGATTGTGAGAGAGTTAGAGTTCCTAGTGGAACTTGTGAGAGAGTTGAAGTTCCAAGTGGAACTTGGGCATGTAATAGGTTGTAACAAAGGAGGTTCCCTATTATAGTGAAGAGTTTAAATCCTAAGGAGGTCGTGGTTTTTCTTCTTGTCTTCAGACATGAAGTTTCCACGTAAAAATCTCTCTTGCACTTTCAGTTCCTTATTGCTTATGTTTTAAATTCCGCATTATTTGGGCAATAAGTTCCACACTACAATTCACCCCCCCCCCTCTGGTAGTGTTCCTATAGAAATAACAAAAACTGAATTTATTTATAAAACCACAAAAAAAAAAAAAAAAAAAATCCATTTGCACAGGGACTTGAATCTTGGAATCACATAAAAGGAGGAAGAGAGCTTATAACTTATACCTCCATAAAAGAGTTGAAGGAAATGATGGTTACAAGCACCAACAACAACTATGCATCAATCACACACACACACGCAACAGCACTGTCGCACGAAAGAACACACAGCAGCAACGCATCAAGAAGTTTAGCAGCAACACCAAACTTGCAAAGGGCATAACTCATAGCTCCGAACTCCGATTGAAGAAATGTTTGAGCCTAAATTCAATAACTCGAAGATATCTATCACTTTGATGCAGAAACAAAGAACAAAACTGAATTGCATGCTGTAGATAATTGAGGCAACAGATTGTCGAAAAACAGAGGAGAGGCAAAACTTAAGGGTTTTGGGTCTTCAATAACTTCAAATAGTAATTACCGAGAAAATGTGAGGTTTGAGAGATTAAAAAAGCATGTTAATTGAAGGAGAATGAGACACTTCATGCTATGGGTTGGCTGAATCTCCAAAAGACACGAAGAGGAGGAAGAATTATGGCTTTCTTTGGTTGAGACACGAAGAGAGAGAATATACTTTAATTTTTTTTTTTCTAAAATCAAAATATAAATCATAAAGCCATATAAGCAAATATCATTTTACAATATAACATTGTTTTTCCCTTTTATCTAAGAACATTAAAATTCATCCAATTTATACCGAAAATATCATAGTAAGCTAAGCTATATAACTAGCCTCTAATAAACCGGCTTAAAAACATGGGCTATTACATAATATGTCATAGTCCATGTTTTTATGCATGTTTTAGTTCAAGTTAATTATTTTATTAGTCTAACTAAGCTTTAATATCAATGAGAAATTACTTAGAGAATTATTATTTTAAATACAATTATATAGTGTGGATTTTCTAAAATAATGTGTTTGAATAAATGATTTTAAGCTTAAAAGAGAAAAAAAAAAAACCATATTCATTTCTATCTTCCGTGGCTTAATAAGGAGTAGCCACAACACTGATTCCTTGTCAATTTATTGTGTCTTCTTTGTCAAATTGAAACCCTAACTCCCCTCTTCACTCAAGACCCATTTTCACCGTTCCTCCATTTCTATCAAGCTCGGACCTCCTTGTCAGAGTCACCTCCGTTTCTCTATCTTCGAAACTCATCTTTCCGCGATCCAGCGGTGCTGCTACCACGGTGCTGTTGTTGTTGGTTGTTCTTTAGTCCCATTTTTTCTCTCCTCTGATTTTCTTGGTCCTAAAGTTGTTGCCGAGTTATTTGCTCAAAACCTCCAGCATGCAGTTGGTTTTTGAGAATATATGTTGCATGAAAGTCGTAGATCTTTTCGAGATATTCAATTTAGGCTCAAAAATCACTCAATTCTGACTTGTGTACTATAAGTTATGCCTCTTGCAAGTTCATGTCATATGTTGTTGCTGTTCAAGCGAGCTGCTACATTGGTGTTGCTGCAGCTTCGTCGGAGGAGCTGCTGCCCATTCCTTTCAGTCGCCGGAATTATGTCACTGCTGCTGCTATGCGTTGGTGGCAATGTTGTTGTTGTGTGGTGGTGTTGTGTTGTTGTTGTTGAGCTTTGCTTAGTTTTGAAATTTATTGGCAGATATAAAATTTTGTTATGATTTTCACAAGTATAATTGAATTTGTTATTGATTTGCAAAATCAGTTTATGGGATTGAAATTAGTAGTATTTGGGTTATTGAGTTTAAAGATTAGAACTTTTGTTGAATTATTAGATTGAAACTTATTTTTAAAATCGATATTGATTTCACTTCCTATTTCGTTTAGTTCAATTGCAAAATCAGTTTGTGGTAGTATGTTTTAGGAAAAGATTGAATCTTTCCCTTGTAATTTAATGGATTGAAAGTTACAATATATATGTTGATCCTTTTAAGTTAGTTTATAAAAATCTGATTTTTATAAATTATGTTTGATAATATTCTGTATGAATAAATCTTGGGGTTAATGAATTAGAATGTGAAATTGATGGCGCGAGTTAGTTTAGAGGAATGGTTTTAATATAAGAGTTTCCAATTTGTTCATGAAAGAATTTAGAAACTATAAGAAGTTAGTTTCCTTATCTGAATTGTTGTGAGGATGGATATTAATTGTTGTTATTGTTTTGAGGTCGTTGTTGGAGTATGTATATGGAGATAATTTCTAAAGTTCGAGCAATAGTTGGTGATTCAGAATGTCGAATTATTGGGATCGTTTCAAGGTACACACATGTCCTTCCACCTTCGAACCTATATCGTGTTTCATGTAATTTCATGTGTTGAACTTAATAAGCCTTTTATATATATACAGAATTATTCAAAGTGTTATTTGTGTGTTTATAAGAGTTGTTGACTACATGTCTGGTTTTAAGTTATGAGCGAAAGCTAAATATATGATGAGTTTTATTGAGTGAACTTTTGAGTATGAAGAACTGATTGGAGGTAGTTGAATCCTTTGAGAATGTAAATGTGTGATATTATTAAATCTACTTGTTTTCCACATCGAATTTATAATCGATTTTCTTATGCTTTGTAAGTTGATCTTTTATATGAAATTGTAGCTATGAGAATTAAAGCAAGGATCTTTAGTATATGATCAAAGATGTTGAGTTATAATTTCAGGTATAAGACAATTGTGAAAATATTTGCAATATTAGTTTTATATGGGATTTTGAAAGTATGAAAGACTCTTTATTATGGTTTGAGACTTTGATTATATATGATCATGAACTTTGAAAATTATAAATTTGATTTATGAGCAAATATGGACTCGTGAGATTATAAATCAGGTTTTTCTTTTAATGACGGGGAGGATCTTTACTTCTACTTAAATTTTTATGAAGAAGTTCTCATAGAAAAAGTCTCTCAAATTTGGGTCAATTTAATGAACATTATTTTCGTATTTAAGTTCGAAAACACGTAAGTATTGAGTCTTGTGAAACAAGTTATATCTTTATAGAATATCATAGATGAATTATGTCTTATGGAGTTTGGAATCTAAGTTAGAATGAGCTTGGTATGAGATGGGTACTTGTGAAGTTCCGTTTAAGAAATACAATTGTCGCTTTGAGGGTATTATTAGAAGTAGACAACTATCCTAAGATTTACTTATGGCGTATAAACATGGTTGAATGGTATCACCCGAAGATATCTCCGGAAATACTAGGGAGCTTGGTTATATAAGAATGAAGATCTATGATGTCATAATTGAAGGACGAAGTAATTGTTGGGAGGTTCTAACTAAGAATGAAGATGTTATGTGATGGACTTAGATTAGATAGTTAGGGAATAGCAACTTGGATGTGAATTTCAAAGGTCAAATATTGATTTATGAGTTAATAGAGTTGTTACGAGAGGTTTGTGAGTTCAAAGGATGTGTAGCCAAAATAAGTATTAGAGTAAGTTTTGTTTCCGCTGCGAATAAATGTAAATATGCGGTTGTTAAGCATCAGTTGAGGTTTATGAATCTTAAGTGTGATTAGCTAGCAGCTCGGGAGTGCGGGCTGTTACAACGATCAAAAGCAGTGGCATATGACATGCCTATCGGAGTGAATGTCCTCCTTTGATTCCTCGGGAAGGATTTTTCGGTGCCTCAAGAAGGTTCACCTCTCCACCTTTGGAAGTGGATCCATATTCATTTTTGTTGTTGTTGTTATTATTATTGCCCTTATAACGATTGTTATTTTGGGCATTCTTCAGCAAGTCATCTTCAATTTGCACGCCTATATCGTATAGCTTTGTAAAACTTTTGATACCTAAATACTTGAGATGATTTTTGTATTTAGGCAACACATTGGCGACAAAGATGCGAATTAGGTCTTTTTCAGGAGGCCTGGAGACCATGTGAGAAGACTTTTCTCTCTTTGAGGAAGGTGGTAAAGCCTTCATTATTTTCCTGTTTCAGCACTTCCAATTTCCTTAGTGAGGTTCGGATTCCAGTATTGTGTTCATATTGTTTCATGAACTCTCTGGTAATATCGCCCTAAGTTTCAACATGCTTGGGGTCCAGTGAATAGTACCAGTTTTGACAGATGGGTTCCAACGACATCGGGAATACCGTTGGATACAGTTTGGAGTCCACAGACTTAATGATCATAGTGGCCCTAAAATTCCTCAAGTGATACTTGGGGTTGTCAGTAGGCTTGAACTTGGGAAAGTCACTTATGGAAAACTTTTCAGGTAGTTTTCCCTTGAACTTGGTGTTCTCATCCAAATCGAAGTAGGTATCTTTGTTGGTGATCTTATGGACAACATTTTCCATTTGTTTAGTGAATCCAGTAGATTCACCATTTTCAACTTGATGCAGATGAAGATTGACCTCTTCCAAGTTCTTAGATAGTTGTTCGATGATTCTAGTTAACTCAGTAACCTTTTTGTCACCCATTCTAGATTCTGATAGGACCCTTGCTTCAGCTACTTCAACGAATTGATGCTTTCTTGCATGAGTATGAGCTCTCAAATATGTTTTCTCAATCCTCCTGTTTGACAATGACACGTTGACTTAGGACTCACTAAAAAACGGACAAAACATCAGAGAGAGGAGAACGTTTTGGAAAAGGCGGGGGGACCAATATTCCGTCAAAACTAACAATAGTGTGGGGAGAATAGTACTGTGCGTCACACGACCAGGCTGCGCATGGCGCAATTTGGTGCGTAGGGTGCGAGCTTCATGCGCCTGACTCAAGGGCGGTGCGCCTGACTCGTCAATGATGCGCTAGGTGCACAACTTTGCGGCACACAATTTGTTGGGTTTGACATTATTTTGGCCAATTTTTGCGCAAATGAGTAGAAAGAATGATAATTTGATTTATTCAGAACTTCTGCCAAAAGGAATGAAATGAAATTAAAGTATCTATGGATGGAAATTTAATTCGTTATGGTGATGTATTTGGTTATGAATTTGTGATGTAGGGATATGGAAAATTTCATTTTGCTGAGATATTTTGTGGTGATATTTTGTGATGGCAATATGGGATGTAGTGTAATTTGGATGTTTATGATAGTAATTTGTGGGGGTATGGAATGGGCACTTGGCAAAAGTCTTTCACAAATCCAAATGAATTTTCGAAAAAGATGAGAAGGTATTGTGAAAACGAAATGAAAAGTTTTTTTTTATATAAAAATGTACGGTGGTAAGTTGTTTGGAGGATAGGAATATCCGACATTCTCCAAAAAGAAAATAAAAAAGGAAAATCATAAACATGACCATTCACTGAAATGAGACCTAATGGCAGTGAGACTCAAAAAAAAGGAAAAGACTGATTTTTCTCATATTTCTGGAATTAGGGGAAGTTAATTTTAGACCCTAGGGCGCACTGAACGGTCAACAACTCTACATGCATGCAAACGGGAAAAAATGCGGAATAGGCCACCACATTGTCTAAATTGATAAAAAGAACATGAGACGTACAAGGAGTGTGCCACACATCAGAGGTGCGCGCGACGTGGTGCAGTGCGTCAGTCGCAGGAGCAATGCGTCAGGCTCATAGACATGCGTCTAGCGCACTGTTCCCAGACACATTTTCTTTTTGCAATTTAGGCGATGTTTTAGCGAATTCTACATGATTTCGGGACGCTACAACTGACATAATGATAACAACAATTTTGACAGACCAACACCTAATAGCAAATTGATATACCTTGTTTTAGTTTTTATTTTTTAGACGCGAAACAATAGCCAGAACAACAATAAACATGGGACAAATAGACTGCACGCGACACAAATGTTTACGCGCGGCGCGCATGCTACGCGTCTAGGGCAGGAACGGTGCGTCAGGCGCAAATTAATGCGTCTGGCGCACATCTCCGCGGCATGCATATTGGCAAATTTGGCGAAAGTTCGGATAAAAATTACGATCTATTTTGACGCGAATTTGTAGGCGCAAGGCATATCAATATGTTAATAAAATAACAGCATGCAAAAATAGCAATCACACATAAATGTCAAATAACATGGATGCAAGAGTTCTCAACCTAAAGTCCAGTTCTACATTCAATTATGGTCAGGTTTAGGTTAAGGCTGAAAAGGGTTCATGACTAAGAGATTGATCCACGCTTTGTACCTTTGCTTAAAAAGGTGGCCACGTGTAACACGCACTCCAGTTCTCAAGTCAGGAACAAGGGAACAATGCCATGGTTGGGTCGGTTTGCTTATGACTAAGATCCAACACTATCACTCAATTGAAGTTTTTTGGAAGGACAAAGCGCACACCCCCCGGGGGTGACCACACACATAGAACATGTGCTAATGAGGCAAGGTAGATTGTCCTTATGGTGGTTGAACAATAGCCATGCATATGCAAAACAGTATATTCTTCAAAGGCCTAAAAAGAGAATGAATCTTATTTTTCAAGTTCCACCCACTCATTTAAGAAAATCAATTTTTTAAAATCCTCCCCAGTGGATTCGCCAAATTGTAGGCGTGATTTTACTTTCGCCTACCACGGTGTGAGCGTGTATTTGATTACCCCATTGTTAAGGTTTTATTAAATACGTTTTGAAGTCGCCAACAAGTCTCGAAAGGAAAACTTATAAACCTAATTGGATATTGAAAATTGTAGGGACATCTTATGGACTTATCCAATGTATATTTCCCCATCTTGACTCCATAGATGGTCATTGAACCAAAAATTGAGTTCGGGGGTGAGGGTACGAATATGGTCATAATGAACCACATTCTCCCATTGTTGGCCTTTACTAAATATCGATTCATGTCATAGTTTTATGCAATAGAATAACCATATAACAAAGCACCCTAAAACTATTAGTCTAGATTGGTTCAGGATACACGTAAAAGACTCTTTTTTAGCAACAAGTTATTAAGCAATAATATTACAAGGTACCTACCAGGTTGTCCAAATTATCTGAATTAGTTAGAACAATTCTTTAGGTCTTGTTTAGCAATAATAACATGTGGGTGATAAAAATATGCATAGAACCATCAAAGCAACATGAATATTATATACATAAATAAGAGGAAAAGTGGTTAGCATGTATTGTAAACACGATTATTTAATCAAATATCTACATCATGACAATAAATTATTAGTAACTTCAAGGCAATATAAATAAAGGAATTATTCAAGGGTCCTCAGGAGCATACCTGTGTAGTTTAGGCCTAAGAGCGTAACGACCTTCAGGAGGAGCAATCTTGAAACCAAAAGCGCGATGTGATTTGAGAACTTGAAAATGATTAATGTGTTTGATGTGTTTGTTGTGTTTGGAGGTTCGAAATACAGTACATAAGTATTCAAGATTTAAATTGCTCGAGAAATAAAATTGAAAAATCGTCCCTTGATTCGAGAAATCGAGGGGTATTTATAGAAAAAAGGAGCGTGCGCCTCACGCACCTTCCTGCGCCAGGCGCATGCTTACGTGTCACGCGTAAACACACGTGTCACTGTCAGGCGCACATTGGCGCTCTTGACGCGACAAGCCCAATAGAAATTGTACACGTGTGTGTTTAAAAAAGATAAAAAAAAAAAGAAAGGTTGTGTGGCAGTGGTGCATTAGGCGTAGGACTCTGTGTGACTCACAGATCCACGAGTTAGGCGCACATTGGCACACCTGACACAGCTTGGCCAATGCGTTGGGCGCACGTGGCGCGCTGAGCGCACCGCCTGCGTCCAGCTCATTTGCCAAGCTTTTTTTATTAAATCCGTTTTAAAAGATTTTGTTTATCCTTTTAAATCCGGAGATTGACTTTTATGGAATAAAATCTGATTTCAATTTATTAGAAAATTTATTTAAAATAATAAATAAACAATTGGGCTTTTAAAATGGACTCAAAATATATTGTGGGCTTAAAATATAATTAATTATCATGAATAATTAATTGGGCTTTCGAATAATATGTCAAAATACACTTTAAACTTTTTTTGGGTTTAGCTCTTTGGATTGCTCTTCCGTTGGGTTGCGCCAACTAAAACCGCGGTATGTTTCATCATTGGACCCTTAAATGGGGAGACACGATTATGTGTCTACAACTAGGGATCCATAACTTGCAGTCCAAGTAAGGAGATCATATTAAATTCCGGCCTATAGGGTCTTTCACGAAGCTCTACAAGGTTGGTCTACTTATTAAGGAATAGGTTCAAGCCTCTAAAAATAAGTGTTACAATAACATTAACTTCTCTAAGAAAAACAACAATAACCCTTTTGGCTCCAATAAAATGAGATCAAAGCCCTGAACACTAAAAATAGAGGTTCTCAAAGGTTCTTACAAGAAGCCTTCAATAGGCTTAATTCAAGAGGAGCAGTACTTCCTATTGGTCCTACTCCAAATCCAGCTCCTGAGTAAAGGTCTCTGAAATGGAATCTCAAATCCTATTGTAATTATCACCAAAGGGACGAAGATATAACATTTGTGTTGGGCCTTAAAGAATATCCTACAGGATATGGTTGACAATGGTAGACTTCCAATTCCACCTACAGCAAAAGTCAGCAGCAACAACAACAACAACTCCTTGGGCATTGTCTCAACAGTGCAAGGGACTGAGTTAGTTATTTCTAGTTTTCTAGGTTGAATCGGAGAATCCATCCTGTAGCTCTTTACTTCCTTCCTTGTCGAGTCTACGTCATTTGGGATTTTGTTCTATCAACCTTCAATTTCATTTAATTCTCAGTGATAAAATAAAATGCATTTTCTTTTTTTATTTCATTGACCTTTCACGACCTTTATGCTTCGAATTCAATGATGAACCCCAAATCAATTTGTCTATAGTGACCTTTGATTAGCAAAGAAATATAATAAAAAAAATGAATGAAAAAATGGAAATGCTTTGGATCACGAGTCTCCCTCCATCATTTTAAAAAACCATAACTTCCATAAGCCATACTCATACAAAAAATAATCCTCCATAAACTATCCTCATGCAACCAAAATAAATCCCTTAAATCCATCATCTTCATGATCCTTGTATAGCTCATAAGAAGACTATAAGTTTCTCCCTGATCTTCTTGGGGATGTCCAACCTAATACGCACAACTTGATCTGGCTTACTTGGATCGAGGATTATGTCGTCCAGGTGCTCTAGTTCTGGCTCGTCGTACCCTATATGGACGGGATCTTCCTGTAATTGCTATGCTGCTTATTTGTGTAGTCGCTGGCTTAAGGGAAGTTTTATAGCATTCTCTTGCTACCTTTTGGTCTCCTTTGATTTCTTGAATTCCCCACTTGGTTGGAAACTTGATGGTATGGTGATATGTTGATAGAACTGCTTACATCTCATGTATCCACGGCCTGCCAAGGATAATATTATAGGATGATTAATAATCTATGACCAAGAATTTTACTTGCAAGTTGACGCCTTAGGCGTATGTGGGCATTATGATCTCAAAATGGTGTTCTTGGATTCTCCACTGAATCCTAAAAGAACAATTGACTTCTTGGCATCATCAACTTCATACAGGCCCATGTCCTTCAGTGTGTTAAGCATGATTATGTTAGCGAGCTTCCAAAGTCGACCAAGATCCGCTTAATCAAGCAGTTTTCCACCATCAAAGATATGACTAACCCGTCGTGGTGGAGATCGTAGAGATCAACGTCGTCTGAATCACCAAAGGTGATTGGTAGTGAGTTGTCCGTTCGCTTGTAGACTTTCATTGGTCTTTCCATCGTACTCTCTTTAGCATCATGTCTTTTAGTAAGTCAAACCACATATGTCATATCCACCTGTAATAACATTAATAACTTTAACAGGATTAGGGGGAGAAGGAGATTTTTGTTTGGATGAGGATGGATCTCTATTGATAATGCCTTTGGCTTTGTCTGACATGACGTTCTTTAATTGACCATTCCAGAGGAGATAAGCCACTTCCCTTCGTAGAGCTATACATTCGTCGGTGAGTTTCCTTATATAAGCACTATCCTTATATGCACGCTATGCGTGCGAAATCATTATTGAAGTTAAATACATAAATGCAACTCATTAAATTAAGCTTATCTAACTCTCTCTATATAAGTTTTAAGTATTAATAATCATTTCAATTTAAAAGAAGCTATTGTAACTTTGTGATATTGTTTTTACCTAATTAAGTTGTGTTGTATGTGCAAATTTTTTGGTTAATTACCCTATTTGTTAAATTACTCAATAGGGCTCTATATCTCATATTATTGTCAAAACTCTTTTTTAATAAGTATACAATAAAATGATAATAATATCATTATCCTAACCCACAGGTTTTGGTAAAACTTTGTATTGGTTGATGAATGGAGGTTTTGGTAAAACTTTCTAGTGGTAATACCCACGTGTTGACATAGTTAAAACAATTCAAGGACAATGAGAATTATTCCTCCCTATTTAATACTACTATGACATCCATAAAAAAAACAGAGCTTATACTCATCAGAAGGAAAAAGGGCAAAAAAGATGTGATGTGAGGGCTCAATCCTCTATTTATCTTTGCCTTCATCGACGACTCTAATTTCATCCCCAAAACAAATCAAAAGCTCCAAATAAATTTCTTCCGCCCTATTTAATTGACCAACAAACAAACTCACCTAATTTCTCTTTCTCTAGCATTGTGTTTCTCAGTTGCTCTCTTTCTGTTTCTTAAGATCTAGTTTCTATTGAGTTTCTTCCCCCCTATTTAATTGACAAACAAACAAACTCATCAAAAGCTCCAAATAAATTTGTTCCTACCTATTTCTTCCTCCTCTTTTTATCTCACTTGAAAAATCACAAAAAACATTTCACTTTAAAAAAATACCCGTTCACAAAAAAATTAGGAAATTTTAAGGTTTTATTTATATTAATATATGTGTTTGATTTGGTTCTGAATAATCAGAGGAGAGAGAATTGGGTTCATCTATAAAAAAAAGGAGAAATTTACCAAATTTTAGAAACCCAAATAAAATATAAAATTTCACCCATCAGGGTGTTCCGGCGGTTTCTGCCGATGCAGGCGGTGGCGGGTCCTCGGGTGGAGGCAGCGGGGCAGTTCGTGACTATAGTGTTGCATGTGGGTGAACTGTTGGTTCTCAACTTCCCATTGAATGAGCTCAAGTAAGATTTTGCTTTTTTGGGTTTAATGTGATTTTAAAAAACATCAAATTCAATCAATTTAAAAGAACAAACATATAGCTTTCTTGTTCTGAAAACAATATAGATGAACTACATTTACTTCAATTTCTTTTTATTTTATATATACATTTCAATTTATGTAAAAATGTACCTTTTTCTTGTTTTCCTGATTGAACCTGCTTTGCTTGCTGATCTTGAAGGTATATGGTGGTTCAATTGTCCTTGAATAAATCACTAAAAAAGAAAGGATGTTAGACATTATCTTTGTATATGTCGATTTTCAGTTTTAAATTGTGTTTTCAGTTTATGTAAAAACATACCTTCTTTCGTTTTCCTGATTGAACCTGCTTTGCTTGCTGCTCTTGACTGTTTATGGTGGTTCAATTATCATTGACTCTAATTAAAATCTCACACACACAAAAAGGATGTTAAAATTTTTCTTATTATTCTTGCTGCTCTTAAAAACGTCAACCCTTGCTACTATGTTTTAAATGGGAATTTGAAAATTACTTATGCCTTATAATTACATAATGTTGATTTTCAGTTTTAAATTTGTAGGGCCTCGGAATAGGATGAACAGAGTAATTGCAGTGATGAGGAAGAAAATGGAGAAGAGAGGGAGAAAAAACAGTCGTGTAGTGTGTTTTTTTGTTTTGTTTCTGATACTCGCAGTTGTACACAAAAGTAACCTCTTCAGTTAGTGGCAGTTTCTTAGGAACCGTGTTACCATTTTTTATATTAGTGTTTTTTTTAAATCACCAAATCCTCAGGTGTTCACATATAGAATAGAGATGATAGTTGCACCACTTGGATGGATCCTTCTTGTCACCAGGCTTGTTAGATTTTGCAGGCCATCTAACCATGTTGCCCAGATTGATTAAGTGCTTGACCAGGCCTGATGTGTTAACGCAGAAAGAATATTCTTGGATCTTCTGAGGTAGGTCGGGACTTTCTCTCAAATCCCAGTCTTTGTCTTCCATAACAGACACCATATGGTCTTCCGTAGGTTGATCATACGGCTTCGATCGATACTCTTTCTTCCTGTTATTGGTCGACTTCCTGTTGGTTCGATCATAATCGCCTTAATCTTTCCTCGAGTCGAGGTCTTCTTCTAGTGTGATCTGAGCGAGCGTCTTGGCTTGGACACGTTCAAATGTTGAACAGGGATACTTGGTGAGATCTTTGTATAGCTATATCTCTCCGTACAATACTTGGCGGAAGGCTTCAATTGTTGTGGCTATGCCGCATCTGGGTATGGACACCTCTTTGTTAAACATGTTCAGATATTCACACAAAGTTTCCGACGGCTTCTGGACGACTCGGTACAAGTCGCTAGTCTGCTTCTTGAGTCGACAACTCTTGGCGAATTGCTGATTGAAGGAATTAACAAGCTTAGAAAATCTGGAGCCTAATTAACCACTGGAGAGCAGGCCCTAATAGGGTCAATTCGAAGCCTTTACACAGGTAGGCCTCGCGCATCTCACAAGGTATAGGAATGGTCATCATGCGCTGCTTGTATTGGGCAATATGCTCCTATGGATTTGAGGTTCCATCGTACAATTTCATATTGGGGGCCGCGAACTTCTTGGGGATGTCCATGGCATCGATGACATCGACATAGGGAGAATCAACATAGCTATCATGAGATGCTTCGTGCAACAGTAGAGGGATTCTGTGAATTTTGTTGATTACGGCCCTAAGCATGGTGATTTGTTGGTTGACATCGGACTCATTGCCAGCATCGTGGGGTCCAGGAATAGGAGCAGGGTAACTTAAGACAGCTTCTGGAGGTCCAGGAATATGAGTAGGACGACTGAACGCAATTTTTGGAGGTCTGGGATATGAGCAGGACGACTGAAGGCAGTGTGGACCATTGAGCGACCGGGGATGTTGTTCACCCTGAATTCTTTGGAAGAATTTGGACGGTATGTCACTGTAGTTTCAGACGTGGTCACTGGAGTGGTGAACACAGCACTTGACGGAGTGACGATTGTCGAATCTGTATAGAGGTCATAATGGCTGATAGGAGGGGTTACTTGCTCAGCAGTTACCCTTAGAGGGACATAAGGGATGATATGAGAGATGACATGCTCAGATTGTTCAGGTGGCCCATCTGGGATGAGTATCGGGTCAAAGGACACAGGATCTGATTTTGGTGGAGTCTGATAGTCCATGTCCAGGCGCTTGCTAACATCTTCGGCATTGCGCAGATAGACGAATAAGGAACTGGAGGCAATGGAAGCCACCGACTAGATTTGAGAGCGCATGGCGTCGTTCTCATGTTGCAAGATGCTGACTCATTTGGATCATCTGCTGGGCTAGGTTTGACAAAGTTACTGATGGTTCTCCTATGGTGGGAAATAGAAAATATAATGATAAGGGATTATTTCAGAGTTGATGCCTCATGGTGGGGGCCAAATTGTTTTGTACAATGCAAATTCTAGAAGAACCAATATAAGTCGATCGAGGATGTAGGTCAATAACCCAATAATCTAAGAACTTGACAATATTTAACAATGGCAAAATAAGAATAAACAATACTTAGGAAATAAACTTAAGAGAGAAGGAGTGCTTTGTTATTGCTTGGTAATGTGTGAACGTCATCTGACCTAATACATATTTGTACTATGATTACAGCGGCTAAATTATACTTAACAAATTCCTAAAATGTCATAATGATAACAATGAACAACATCTTTTTCTAACAAAACATAACAACTCTACCTGGACTTAGGTCTTCTGTTGTACTTCCCCGGATCCTCCTCGCCACGTCATTGATCTGCGATATTACTTTTTTCTCAATGAAGTCATCCCACAAGCCGCTGGAAAACCACCAATAACACAAACGAAAAATAAATTTAAATCTGAAATTAAAACTGACCACATTATTACAGCATCACTTCTTGTTTTTATCGAGATGTTTATGCACAATTCAAGTTAGGAATTTTGGAAAAGCGATTTTTTGGTGATTAATAACAAATTGATTAAGAAAAATAGATTTCTTACTCTAATCACTTAATTACAAAAAGTCTCCCTAATAAAGTTGACTATTTAGTGGGGTAATTTCTAGGTTGGGAACCCATTGGGACTTCCACATACCTAAATCACTCCAAAGTTTTAAGAAAATGAAAAGAGGAAACAAAGTAGAGAGTTAGTAAGTGATTAAGAAAGTAATCAAGAAACTAAAAGAACAAGAATTTACCTTGCAAGATCAATGGTGCAACTCCTTTGCAAATGTTTCTACTTTTTGAGTTTCCTAATTTTACTAAGTGGTTTTCTAAGTGTACTTAGCTACTCGGGAAATTTCCTCAGGTAACCACTGAGATTTGACGTAATTCTCAAATTACCCCTCACATTTGGGGAATTCCTCATATACCCCTGAACTTTGTGTTTGGGCTCAAAATACCCTTATCATACACCGAAATTCAAGTGCAGTAATTTCCTAAGGTACCCTTGAAACTTAAATTTTGAACTTCAAAATTCAATAAGGGTATTTTGAGAATTAAGCCAAACCTCAAGGGTACCTTAGGAAATTTCCCTAGTTACTAACTTAGAACACTTTTTTTTTTGTTTTGATGATCTTACTTACTTAAACTCTTTATAAATTACTTTCTAATTACTCTTTCCCACTCAACTTTTCAATGCTTTGAAGCTTTCTCTCTTCTTCTAATGCTCTTTTTTTCCGCTTGTGTTGTGTGTTTAATGAAGCTTTTTTAGGGAAGTATTTATAGAAGAAATGAGGTGATGAACTAGGGTTTGAAAAGGGTAGAAAATCATAATTTACAGACAAAAAAAACTGATTTTTTTCCCCTTACATCACCTTATATATATATATATATATATCCAAAACCCAAGGCAAAAACATGCCATGTTGCGACATGTACTCCCCCTCCCCCACACAATCAAATGAGAAATATTAAATAATAAACATGTGTGTTATAAGACTTGAACACATAACCTCTCATTTGAGATACAAATCCACTAACCAACTACTCTACTCTCTCATATTGGTCTTCATTGGTCTTCATGGGAAAAAGAATATATCTAAAGACAACAAGATAATTTCCTATTTTTAAGACAATTAAATACAAATGTATATATTAATACTCATTAAGCTAATGTTAATAATAGCGTGTCCTACTTTTCATCATTCTTATATTAAAAAAAAAAGCTCTTCAAGTTTTTATAACCACCATAATTAACACTACTACACCATTTCATTGCATTGGTTGTATTCTTACACATTAAACTACATCTAAAAAAATATTGTATTTTATTTTTTTATAAGTAATTATATATTTATATATATGTACTCTCTTGAAGCCGAGGTTATAGTGATGTATAATTCATATTATAATTTACTATGTAAAAAATTTAAAAGGAACTGGAATATCATTTCCTAAGCACAATCCAATGCCTATAACACTTTTTTTCCCACTTTTCTCAAGTGTTTAATTTAAGACTTCAAATTCACATTAATAAATTATTAGGGGCATCGCCCGAGCCAACAACTAGTTTTCATGGCACATGTAAAGATTCTTATTCTCTTTTGATTTTGTTTTACTTTTATATTAAGAAAACAATATGATTTTTCTAGCCTTTATTCTCCTCTACACGTAACTTAAAATGTCCCCTAATTGTGAAAAATCATCGAAAAATCTGTATGGGCTTGCTGTGCAGTGCGCAATGCAATGCACTGCACTGCACGAATTGATGATGTGTTAGATTCATTGCCCCATTCCAATGTGTCATGCGCACCAAGGGAATCAGTCGAAAAAAAGAACCTATGGATAAATCAATATACTTGGTTGTTATAAAAAGCTTATCACCAAAGTTTTGTGAGAGGCAACTAAATTTCCGGCAACTAAGCATGACTTATTTTTCTGTTTTTAGAATACTCAAAGTTAAAACGTTGAACGCATACTCAAAATATTAATAAAAAAGAGCATGGATTTAAGACAAAAGGGTCGTTTAACAAAAGTCGTCATTGTATTTATTGATTACGACTTCCGAAATCCTAATCGTGTAAACAAAAATTTATGGTTTAAAGAGCAATATTATACTATCAACGCAAAAATTGGAAAACGTCTACCCAAACGAAACTCGTGCTCAAAATCGGAGTGTGTGCTCTTTAGTGGAGCGTGCACTCCAAGGTGGAGCGTGGGCTCCGTCATTAGTCTCATTAGCTTTTTTCATGCCGAGTAGGGGGTGAAAGTTCGGTGTACGGTTTGGATTAGGGCCTAATCCAATCCAATCCAATCCGAATGAAATTTGGATTTCAGTTTTCCAATCCGAATCCAAACCGATTAGAGTTTGAATCCGATCCAATCCAATCCGAATTTTCATACTCTAGATTGGATCCGATCCGAAAATCCGATTTTTTAAAACTCTAGTTTTTCGATGAAATAAATTAAGCATAACAGCAGCCTAATAGATTTAGGAAATGAGGAATAAAGTGCTGTTAGGGTTTTAGGGGAAGGGTTGAAGTGATACGCCTATTGGGCTATAGACTAGGATTTTCTTAAAAAAAAAAAAATCAGTTTAGTACTTAAGCCCAATCCAGATATATAATACAAGGCATATTGCTATTCGATTATATTGGATTTTTGGATCCAATTACCCTCAATCCAATCCGATCCGAAAATCCAATTTTTCAAAAATTCTCAATCCGAATCCAATCCGATCACAGTTCGAATCCGATCCGAATTACTAATTCAAATTGGATTGGATTGGATTTTATCCGAATAACTTTCACCCCTAATGCCGAGTATTCAAACATCATATTTTTTGTCTTTTCAAAATTTTCCTTTTAAATCATTGATTGTAGCAGGGTTCAAAATTTAGTGTCTTTAGTGGCAAACCCTAGAGCTCTAACTTTCTCTCGCCTGCTCCATCCGCCGTCACATCCCAAGTCCCTCTAAAGCTCGTCAATGGCTAGCTCACGTGCGTAGTTCCTCTATAGTAGTCGGTGAGCTTTAGACGCAACCTGCTATATGCTTTGGGTCCCACGAACGACTGTGTAGCTTGATTATACTCCCTCCGTCTTTTAAATGTTGCTACATTTTTCCATTTAAGTGTGTCTCAATTTAGTTGCTACATTTCTCTACATTTCTATTTTTAATATATGGTCCCCACATTTTATTTACAATTTCACCCTTACTTTTGTCTTCATTCTATCTATTAATGACATTTAAAATGATAAAATATTCATAACCCAAATCCTAACCCCTTATTACTTTTCCTCCGCCCCATTTTCTGATTTCTCTCTTCTACTCCTGCAACTCCTTTTCTCTCTCTTCTCACCTTCAAAAAATTTCAGATCTTGTTAATTCTAGTTCAAATTCCATAAAAAAAACACCAAAACAATAATCTAGACTTTCTTGTGGTTCTTTTGAGACCAATTTCTCCTACTTTTGTGGCGCTTGAATTTTTTTCCTCTGTTTCAATCTCTTCATTCCTTCCTCTGTTTCGACCTCCGTGAAGAACATGAACAATAATGGTTGCTCAACCCACTGTTGGTGAAAAATAATCAGAAAGTTCGTCACATCTGTCGACTTCTAGGCTTTGCAAGTCCCAAATAAGATGAGTCCACTCAACTTAGATCTTTATTTTATTTATCTTTTTTTACTTGAATTTTGCTATGATTTTCCTTTGAAGGTTGTATGTTGTTTTAGTAAACATGATTTTGGGTTGAAATGATTTGAGTTTATTATGATATTTATAATAAAAAAAATCTGTCTTTTTTTTAGGTTGAAATAATTCTTGGAGTGATGATTGAAGATCTGGGTTTCTTCTTCGAAATGAAGATCCATTTTTTTTTTATGTTCCCATTCACGGTTCTAAGAACTGGGTTTCTTCTTCTTCCTAATTGCAAAATTCTGTTCTTTTTCCTAATTCTATGTATTTTTGTTGTGAATTCATTTATTTCCAGAATTTAATTTTAATCCTTTTTTTTATACTGTGATTCATCTTGTTTGTAGAAGGTAGAACCGTGTAATTGTTGTGAATGTAATTAATTTAATCAAAGAGATTAAAACCCACTTGCTTTTGCTTAATTCACTCTCTGTACACTGGGCCCCCACTCCCTCCTTGGTCTGTGTGATAAAGCAAATGTAGCAACAATCAAAAGACGGAGGGAGTAGTTTGCTTCTTCATTTTTAAGTTCAGCATCATTTTGTTTATCGCATATTCGCGTGCCAGCGCCAACTCAGCTAAGTTTCTCACCTTCAGTTGGTCTAATTAGTTTTAGGTTTCGTTTTGCCTATGGATATTCCTCTAATTTAGTAGTCATAAGAGTTTTTAGTAGTTTGTAGTACCTTCATATGATGATCTACTTGTGCATGTTGGTCTTCGTACTAACCATTTTGGGGCTAGTTGGTTTATCTGTCTGAATTTCTAAGATCTAGTTTGTTTGTTTGGATCTTTAACTGTTTAAGAAATTCTCTAGTGGTTTGAGTCTACTAGTGGTCTTCCTTCATTTGAGTGGATTTTTAGAGTGTTTGAAACTTTCTCGATAATGGCCTCTGCTTGGCAAGAAATTGCTAGCTGGCACTCCAGGCTTGATCGATTAGGAAAGGATTTTGAACAACATATACTAAAGTTAAGGGGTTTGGATAAAAATTCAGTGGCAGATTTCTCCTGTTGGGGCTCTGATTTGAAGGAGGTAGGTAATTCTTATTTCAAAAAAGGGAGATTTTACTCCGGCAAATTTTGTTTATGAATCAGTTTTAGATGTTTGTGGCAACTGAACTAAATATAGAAGGGAATTAAATCAAGCATATCCTCGACCTTCTTGTGTCATGCTACTCTAATTTATCAGCATGTGAGTTGAAGCTTGGGCACTTTGATTATGTCATTTCTTTATGTTCTGTCATCTTGGGTATGGATCAATCACATACTAAAAGCCTCTACCGAAGGGGACAAGCATATGCTAAATCATGTAATGTTGTTGTTGCTACCTCAGCATCTGAAAAGGCCTTAGCTCCAACACCTCTAGACAAACCTATCAAATTGGAAATTTCAAACTTTCATTTAAATCTTTGAAACTATCAAGACACATTGTTTTCTACAAACGGTGTTCTCGATGAAGTGTCCGAAAATCTTATGTTCTACGACTAACAAGTGTCAACAAAATGGGATTTATGATCCCCTTCAAGTTTCAACAAAAAAAGTCCTTCCAAAGAGGAAGCGACAAAGTGATGTGAGTATGATAGCTAAAGACAGGAAAGGTAAGAAGGTCCTTTCAACTGTCTCGTCCATGTCTGCCTATACCACAAAGGGGAAGGAAGAAAAATTGTCATTGCTCTCAAAGCAATAGAGGAAGTTCAACAAATGCTAATGAAATTAGATCTGGGATCAATGCTAGGCTAAGCATAAGTTATGTGTTAGGTCACCAAAAATCAAATTTTGCTTTCACCAATAAGAAGAATGGTTCGTGCTTACATTTATCGACAACTACTATTAATTATAAACTACAAGGACAAATGGTCCAGGTTCCTAAACCTAGTGAGTTTTCCTAGATGATAGTGAGTCTCATTGCTCCAAAGGGTAAGGATATCGCCAAGTTAACCACAAAAACTTCTAATCAAGGTCCAAGTATTATAGATCGACTAAGTTCAAGTTTGCCCCCCAACCGAATCAATGATCATTAAAAAAGTAATGATCCAATATTTGTAATGGAAGAAGATGTCAAGCTCAATGACATCATAAGTTCTCTTAATACATCTCTAACCCCCTTATCCACCCTTTCTTGTGATATTAACTTTGTTTTCTCTACTATGCTACCAAAAGCACAAAATTTACAACCATCCTCGCAAATACTCAAGTAAGACTACTCCATGTAGGTGGAAAAGGAAAATCAGTAATGCCAACTATCTGTGCGTTCGTATTGGTCTCAAGCGACGATTATCACTGGTATTTTCCTTTCATCTTGGAATTGAAGGTAAAGCAAAGAAAGCTGAGAGTAGTTGTAGTTTACTTTCTATTTGTAATGCCCATAGTCGTGTGTGTGTGTGTGTGTTTTCACTATTTTTTAATCCGATGTTTTAATTTATGTAAATTCCACCATTGGAAATTATATTTTTTTTGAATTTTTTCTTTACAAATTCTTGCTTCCCTCCTTTAACATCAAATCTCTTTTTCCCTATAACAAATCCCAAACAAAAATTGTCCAAGTTCTAACTAGAAGAAGAAAAACATCTAAAAAGAAGAAGTAAAGTTGAAATGAGAAGATAAATTCGTTTGAGAATGATGATTTAGATAGAAATGAAAATTGAAGTTTAGAGAAAAAAAAACTAGAAAAATGGAAAGTTTGAGAAGAAGAAGTGCAAAAAGAAAAACAAACCTAAGCTTATACTCGCGAGTGTATTGCACTGGTAGTGACCTAAATTGGGCTCTAGGCTTGAGCATAAATTGAGTGCTAAGTTTGAGCACAAATGGACCATATGACATTAAGCTTAATGAAGACCGTATTATTAAAGAATTTGTGTTATTAAGGCCCCGTTTATTTTGGAGGAAAACGTTTTTCAGGAAAACGAGTTTCTCATTTTCCGTTGTTTGGTTGGACAAAGTATTTAAAAAAGAAAATTAAGATGGAAAAAAGTTTTCAATCTCTTTGTAAACATTTCCCTCCAAAAATTGAAGGAAACCTATTTCTTCTACTCTCTCATTTCCAACATCTCTATTTTCCAATCATTTTTAAATAGTTTTCCATCACACCCAACAAAGAAAAACTAATATTCATTTGTGCTTTCCCGTTAAAAACTTTTGTTATGGAAAATCAATTTCCATTAAACCAAATGGACCCTAATTTTATTTATTTATTTATGAGTCATGTCATTATTTATAACCCGTCAATGACGGAATTTTAACAGGAGACCATGCTCAAAAGTAGCCCCCAACCCAAAAAAAACCTGCTAAAACCTGCAATGGCGGAACAAACCTCTGTACCTGAAAACCGCGAAGACACCTCCGTTCCCGAAAACCGCGAAGATTTTGGAAAATCACAATTCGGGTTATTCCTCCTCATCTTTTTTTCATCTTCCTCGTAAACATTTCTGCTAAATCAACTCTAATTTCTTGTGACTTTTCTTTTTTTGTTTCCCCCAGATGCGACCATTACAAGAGACGATGCCGAATTCGAGCTCCATGTTGCTATCGCGTTTTCACCTGTCGCCATTGTCACAATGAAGCTATGGTTGGTTTCCTTTTTTTTTTTTTTTCTCTTCAAAGTTTTTTTTATTGCTGCAAAATAAATTCATGATTATATGATTTTTTCTGCTTGAAAATAGTGCTCGTTAAGTAATCTCAAGGAGCAGCATGAGCTTGTTCGTCGTGATATTAAGCAAGTAAAAATTTCCCACTTCATCTTTCTTTCAACTTTGTTTTTTGGGTTGAGAACTAAAATTCGAGGTGGGGATTTTTTTGCAGGTTATTTGTGCAGTTTGTGACACTGAGCAACCGGTTAGCATTTTTTTTTTTCACCTATATATTTCTCACATGGGTATTTTATTTTAACTCTAATGATTATACCTATTGTTGGCTCACAGACAATTATACTAATTTATGAATGTCTCGAATAATGACAACTAGTATACGATACGTCAATACTCCTGGAACGAAATTAAGATTTAAGGCTTTAATCTGTTCAAGTTATTTCGACTTGCTCAAGAAAAAATGAGTTCAGATAATATCTAATAAGTTCTGATTAGTTCTGGTAAGTTAAGATAAGTTCAATATGCTCAGCTATGTGTTAAGATAAGTTCAAAAGAGTCAGAATAAGTTAAATGTACCCTAAAACCATTTATTAGAAGAAGTTTTCAAATAGGGTTCTTATCAACTGGGTGACATGAAGAAGTTTTCAAATAGGTAGTAGATGATGGTGATATTTTTGTGTTCATATGCGACATTTGTGATTCAATGTGCAACATTTATGAATCAAAGAAATATATTAGTAACTTTTGTGTGGGAAAAGACCCGCGCATCCTGTCTGTCCTCTTTCGTAATTTTTGCAAGTAAATTGGAATGGAGAAAGTGTTAAGACTGACAATAATATGCAAATAGGCTATCTGAAAGTTTTGAAGAGTGTTGGTTTCTCCTGAATACTTTTTTATTATATATATATATATATATATATATATATATATATATATATATATATATATATATATATATATATATATATATATGTTCTTTCTCAAAAATAACATCCTATTTCTACATTTTGACTGTTCTATGCTCTATATCCGTGTACAGGTAGCAAAGGTTTGCTGTGGTTGTGGGATTGTCATGGGAGAATATTTCTGTGAAGTATGCAGGTTCTATGATGATGAGGTAATGGGTGTTATCTGATTGCCTTATTCTTTTTATGGTACAACTGTGAAACAGTGATCCACATTGTCTTTAGATGGGCTTACAACTGTCGTCTATTTTTGTTGCAGACTGAGAAGAAACAATTTCATTGTAATGAATGTGGAATCTGCAGGTCAGAGAACTCTATCTTGTTTCTTCTTTTTGTGTTGTTGTACATTTAACTTTGTTTGTTTTACTTAACTGCAAGACTTATTCAATATGAAATTGCAGGGTTGGTGGTCGTGAAAACTTTTTTCATTGTGCGAAATGTGGTATGTCTTTATAGCCTTTTCTGAAATTGGTGAAGTTATTGTCTTAAGCACTTATACTTCTCTTCATCTTGTTTGATTTTGTCACGTTGTTATGATTCTTATCTGTTTTCTTCTTTACTTAGAACTTAGTATCGAAAAGACATGCAAGATGTATTTTTGAGCCATGCAGAATAATCATTCTTTTTACAAAGGTTGAAATTGGTTTTATGGCCCTTGATTTACTACTAACTGGGAGTAAAGCATGTCTGTGATCATATACTCCATATATTCATCAGATTGGCTAATGCTTATAATCCAAAAGCGTTTTAGCTGATATAGTTCTGTGGTTTCAAGCATTAGTCATAAACTCAAAACTACATCAAGTTTCGTAGGAAATCCCAAGGAAGTTAAACATTGGCTTTACTGCTGCCTACTGTATTGGCTGGTGGTGGCTTTTGCTTTTGCCTTTTGCCATTTGTTTGTCTTTGTAACAGAAAATATGGTAGCAATTCAGAACTTTGGGGTTGAAACTCTTATGAAAAAGATGATACATGGAGAATTGTTTTATGTTTAAAGAGTTGTAATTTAGGAAGAATTGGTTCATGTTGGTCAAATGCAACAAGTATAAGCTTCTGAATGATGACAGTTGGTTTAAGACTATATGTGGTTGTTGAAAAATGACCATTAATCCTAGAATACGATGGGAAAACCTTCTTTGGGTCTTGGGAGTCTTTGGGAGACACCCCTCCGATGCTGAATTATGTCATAGGAAGGTCTACAGTCTACACAGAGAGAACACATTATGCTCAGATAGAATCAGATGAAAAGGTCAGTCATTACCTAGGGCCAAAACAGATGCCCTGAAATTCAAGCAATTTGGGCTCTTTTAAGCTTTATAAATAAAATATGGCCTAAGCCAATAAATCCGAGCTTTTGACCTCTTTGGGCAGCGTCGCAATTACAAGTAATGAATAATAATTGATGAAGAGCTTGATAGGCAATGTTGGTTAAGGTCAACCCTCCATGACATGTTATAAGTAGTTTGTCCTTGTGAGAATATGACTGTTGAGATAAATTTTGGAAGCTTGGATGATGCTGTTCTTTCATCTTACTCTTACCAGTAGTTGGTGATTATTCAAAATATGTTACTAGGGAATTTCCGGACTGAAGTTTACAGAGAGAAACATGTTTTACTAATCCTTATTAATATAAATGAAATTTCAAGAGAGAAGTGGGCTTGACAAAGTCTTCATGATTACGGCCACTTGAAGATAATATTTTGGACCTTGATTCTGAACTGGAGCTTTTGCAAGGAATGGACCTTGATTCTGACACTATAGATTGAATTTAAATTTTATCATGGAGTGAAATTTTTTAATGAAGAATCGGCTGCTGCCTAAGCCTTATTATCCAATAATTTACTGGATGCTTACAAGTAACAGCACTTCAAAGTTCAAAGGCTTTCTTTGCTGAGGATATAGTGAAATTTTGACCCACATTTATTTTCCTTGTAAAAGAATTGTTCTAAGATACAGGTACTATGCTTTAAGAAGTAGCAGATATGGGCTCAATATATATCCTGATACACTCTCTAAAGTTGTGGTTCAAAATGTTAGTAGGAAGATGATCTGGTTGGAGCCTACAGAGGTGAGCTAACAATCCATGACCTGGGCCAGTAAAATATTTGGAGCTCCATGGTGCAATTGGAGATATCTCCTAGTTCAAAGGTCAGTGCTGATGAAAGGCTTCCATCAGAAGCAGCTATGTTTGAGAATAGAATCTGACCCCTGGTGCTGCCACTCGTCTCATCAATGTTATGTTTGAGTATATATGCATATGATGATATGAGCCACCTAACCTTTTGTTCCATTGCCAAATGGAAAAACAATAAGATTGCAACCAACGATCCACACTTAGACGAGGTCCATGGCTGGATAAATTTGCTCGCCTCTTGAAGTAGAATAATGGACTTAATCTGATTATGTGTCCATGAATTGTTTGGAGAGTGTCACACTCATTCCCTGCCTCTGCTTCATTTGTGGTCTCATCATTGACAATTGAAACTCTCCCTTGCACTCATACATGTGAACCATTTATGATCTAAAGATATTATTATCCAGCTCCAGTAATATCTGAGTGGTGATTATTATTTTTTCCGATGATTAATCACTCCTTTCCAATATTAGTTAGAATGCTATTCAATCCCACCCGCACCCATTAGTTTGAACAATTCTTAGTTGGGGAAAGTCCACTATTTTTGTTACTTCTTACTTACACACTTTGGCCCACCACTTCTACTTTTATATCCCCGTCCATCTACTAGGGCTAAAAAAATGCCCCACAATCTCCTCTCACATCTACTTTTCTATTAAAATAACGATTTGTAACCTGACAACTTATATCCTAAATCTCCATGCCCACGTAAGTGTTCAAACTAATACAGGACTGAGGGGATAACACCCAAGGGGTTTACACCCATATATAAAAGGAGGGCTAAGAACAAAGACATCTCAGGCCCTTAAGCTATCATCAACTAGATCAGCTACAAATCAAGAGAAGTCAAGTGATGTTCAGAAGCTAAAAGTTGACTCCAGTCTCCAGCTATATTTGAGTGGTCAGTATCATGGGAAAAAGAATTTTTTTAAAAGGTGTCATATAGTACTGAACTTGTAATAATAGATTTAACTTTGTATGGGTGAAATATTTGTATATACCTATTTATCATGACACTTGTCACAAGTTTTTATTTATTTATTTATATATATTTCACATCATGGGCTCAAACTTACTGGTGCTCGTATTAACCTTGCGAGGGTAATTAAAATGCTACTTAATGTGAATGAAAATAATTTTACTTTCATATGCAAAGTACATTTCTGTACTTCTCCCTGAAAATTATGAGAAAGAATATATGTACAGCAGTTCTATCTTTTACATACACCTTGACATGGGCATCATATAGTTCTTCCTTTGAAAGACCCTATGTTAATCTGTCAAGCAAGTGTTTAGTGAGTGGTTGGTTCCCTGTTCATCTTTGTGCATATATCTAGCTACAAAACTTGGTATTTCATACAACATAAATTTGCATATATAGTTTTTCTTTGCTTTGAACTTTGATTTTCTTTCAAAATTGACCTTAGATAAAGAAATGCTTTTATTTTGTTAAGCACACCTTATTGTGGTCTGCTAGGTGCATGTGTCATTGTCCCTTCAAGATAACTTTCTTCTTTTGCAAGTGTCCGACTGGTATTCAGTAGCATTGCAAAGCTATAATGTCATAAATGCCAAGTTGAACATGACGGAAGAGTTGAAGAGTAGAAAAATCTTTTCTTCTGCTGTTTGCTTCCTTCCCACCAAACCGCCTTTGTGCGACTATTGATATACCCTTTTTCAGGATATTGTGGCATCCAATTCACTTGTCATATGGTTCTACATGCATTTTGAATCTTTAAAGTATGCTACGTTGACTGACTCTGGGGTCTTAAAAGAGAGACATGACTGAGGGATGGTACTAGTTTAGGTATTTGGCATTAGTTTTAACTTTATTAATTTGGAAAGTCGAGAGAGTAATTCCTAATGTTTCCAATTGAGAGTGCAGGATCTTGCTACTCAATGAACCTCCGTGACAACCACGAGTGTGTGCAAAACTCCATGAAGAATTTCTGCCCTATCTGCTACGAGGTTTGGAGTCAGCTGTTGTTTAACCTATATATGATCAAGACATTTATGTTGTAATATTCTGATCATGTTGCATCTCTCTGACAGTATCTTTTTGAGTCGATCAGAACCACGCAAGTTATGAGATGTGGACATACAATACACACGGGCTGCTATGTTGATATGGTAAACCAGAACCAGTAAGCCCGTCGATCTTAATTCCCTTTGTCTTTTGCATACATTTTCAATTTCTTTAACAAGTGTATGCATTGTCCGACCTCTGTCTTCCTAGTGGAGTATGTCAAAACTTGGTAGATCTTATTTTTGGGTTGCCACTAGGAAGTACCAGATGATACAGCAGAAAATTTGTTTCCTCTACGTAGATCTAGGAGAGTGCAACTTAAAGATTGCCCAGGGAAAAAGAAAAAAGGTTAATAGTTCTAAATTCCAATTAGATGAGATGCATTTACTTGGTTTTTGTGGACCTTTTGGCTTCAGCAGGCTCCTGGGCCATACGAAGGCTCCCCAGTGCTCCTATACAGTTGTCTTGCTCAAATGAACAGTTTTAATTTCTCTGGTAAGAGGTGCATAGCCGCATCTATAATTGCTCATCAAGACTCAGGTTCATTGTGGATATATATACCAAAAATGTGCAAGTATACGTTGAATAATCATGTAAAAGGGATTTCATTATGCAACAAATGCTAATAATACTAGGAGGCCTTAGTCCCTTTCTCTTTTAAGTTGATTTTGTTAAAATACTTTAGATTTATGTTGATGAATGTGTTGTTCTTTCACAACTTAGGTATCGCTGCCCCATATGTTCCAAGTCAACTTTGGACATGTCAAGTGATTGGGAAAAATTGGATGAGGAGGTAAAAGATTTATTTACATTTTTCATTTCTTCCATGGATTGCAATTCTATATACTGGATGCAGTTCTTGTCCAGAAATCATATGCATGAATGCATGATCTGTTTGGTTGGTATTTTAAGTGAAGTTAGAATACATATATAAGACAAAGAATATCGATCCTACAATCCTATACTCTTGTGTTTGTTAGTTATTACGTCGTTAGTGAAGTTAGAAGTGCTTACTAACCTTCAGGTTTCATATCAACTGGAATATCTATGTTTCATATCTAACATTGTGCTTCAGTAGGAGGTGGCCCAGGTGTGAGGGGATACATTGTTTTCTTATCTTGGGCTGATCAGCGAATTTTAGTTAGTCATTTTCTTGCATGCCTGCTTTGTGTTAAATTAACCTAACTATATAATATTAGCTTTGATGTCAACTTGAACTTGACCAAGATGGTCCAAATGAAATTCCTGAAGAATTTAGTAGGTGACTTAGATGCTTGCCTTTTGTTTCGGTCGTTTTCTTATCAAGGTCGTTATATGCTTTGTAAGATACGGTGGCAAATATATTTAATCTCTGAGGGAAATTTTAAAATCAATTGAATAACTTTTAATGTATTGATTGCAGATCGGAGCTACTATCATGCCTGATGAGTATAGATATGAGGTAAATCTCTACCTATACTTGCCTTTTGCGTCTGCTTTACTTTGATAACTTCTTTTTTCATCTCTATCCGGAGGAAATGGGGTAAGGCCAGCTCTTAGGGTGGAGGTGGGTGGTATATGTTCTATCAGTTGATCTCTGGCATGGGAAGTATACCTTTAACTTGTTACCCTACATTTAATATGTAAATAAACACTACAACTATAGAAAACCCTTTTATTGGGGTCATTTTTACCCTTGGGTGTGCATATCAAGGACAAATTTCTTTATGAGTAGGCTCACAACTCAGTTATGAGATTTGTTAGCCGAAGCAAATTCTTGACATAAAAGAATAAAAGTTTTACCCTTCAAAGAGGTGGGATGGGAGGACTGGGGATGAGTTGAAGAATAAAAACTATGAAGTATACTTCATTTGTTTCTTAGTTGCAACAATTTGAATTTCACGATTGCCAACGTACAATTATGACCATTAATATCTTTAAACAAAAATTGTCAAAAATAAGCCAACCTTTGACCGCTCTGCTCAAAATAAGTCAGATTTTGGATTAACTCGGAATAAGCAAATCTTATAATGATATTCTCTTTGAATAGGTTCAGGTGACCGAACAATGGGTGATTTTTTATTTTTTTCCTCCTCCAAACTCATTTTCTCCCTCTTTCACTCCTCCCTCACTCCACCACCACCAGACCACTCCTTCTCCAACCACTCTTTCTCTCTCCTCCCGTCCTCCCCGCCACAAACACCCTAAACCCACCCTAGTTCCACCACCAACCACTAAAACCCACCTGAAACCCCACCGCCACCCCCACTCTTTCTCCCTTATTTGCAAGCCACCGCCCCCTGTGTTCTCAGTTCTCTTTCTAGAAATCTTAAATGTATCGACCAAGATAACCGAGAAGGAGCTGTCGAACCAGTACCTCAAACGTTGCTTAAATTAATTATTAATACTTGAATTAATCCATAAAAAGAAAAGGAGACAAAACGCAATTTACATCAAATCAAGATTTTGTATATTTATCACAATATTAGGACAGCGATTGATGCCACTATATTACTTAGCCAAAACAGAAAGCCAGTGAACTTCCTAAAAAAACCTATCAAATTGAAAGAGAGATTTCAAACGCAACACATTGAATTTCGGAGCCAAAAGTAATTGAGAAAAAAAAAAAAAAGGAACGGATTAAATCTAATCAATCAAAATTGGTTCTAGTACAATGCTAAAACAATTGATTACAAAACGAAAAAATAAATTCATACCGCTACATTACGAGATTCGAGGACAGTAGAGGTGGAAGAAGAAGAAGGAGATTGGGCAGAAGAAGAAGCTTTAATGGCGAAAAGAGAATGTGAAGAATTTCTATTAGAAGAATTGAGGTTGAGGAAAGAGGGAGAGCGAGAAGGATGAGAGAGAATGTTGGTGGTGGTTCTTCGAGAGGAGAGAGAGTGGAGGTTGTAGTCTCACAGAGAATGCCATTTTTAAGAGCTTGGAGGAGAGAGAGAGTGGAAGTTAATCAAAATTTGGAGGCGGGTGGTTGTCGGGTGGTGTGGGTGGGGTAGGGGGGTTGTGAGGCCGGTGGTTGTCAAAGGGAGTGGAAAGGGTTTTGGCCTTTAAGGTGGGAGCACTTTAGTTTTTTTTTTTTTTTTTTTTTTTTTTTTTTTTTTGAAATTTAATTAACACTTAGATTTAAAATAAAATTTAAATGGAAAATTTAGACCAATGAAAAAAGGACATGTGGACGAGCAACCTACAATGCAGGTTATTAACCTGTTGAGCCTATTCAAAGTGAATACTGAATACCCTCACAAACTTTTATATTCCGAGTTAATCCAAAGTCTGACTTATTTTGAGCAGATAGGCCAAAGCTTGACTTATTCTTGACAATTTTTCCTATCTTTAATTGTTTTTTTTCCTTATGAAATCAAACCATTTTTTTTAAATATACATTGAGATGAATCCACGACATCTCACAAACTAATTTTTGTTTTATATATTAGTCTAAATTACCAATGCAAGTTAGTATATTCACTCTTGCAACTTGCAGCAGAAGAAACAAAGGAAGTATTGCATAAAATCTTTGAGGAATTCCAAAAAAGGCTACTAGACTTGTGTGTTTGATAGACAAGGGGTTATTGTGTTCGTTAAGGGCAAGAGTCAGGTGATTATCTTGTAGCCACAATCTTGCGTTGTGAGTCTTGTTGTCGCGTATAGTGTACCACTAGTAGGGGACTCTCTTTGATTGTCTATTGATTAAGTTCTAATACTAACCGACAAGGTCCTTCCATTGTGAGTCTTTCGTTGTCGCATATAGTGTACCACTTGTAGGGGACTCTCTTTGATCGTCTATTGATTAAGCTCTGATATTGACCGACAAGGTCCGAGTGTTTTGACGCTTATATGTGCGGCACATCCTTGCTCTATTGACAGCAAGGATGCAATCCCATTGCGAAAAGAGGCTTGTATGTGCGTAGAAGACACAAGTATGGATTCAGTTAGTAAAAAGGGGAACTCTTGCTCATTGGTGAAAAAGAGTTTTGAGTCACGCATCTTCTAGGGCTTGTGTGCGTGTACCCGACCCAAGTGGAGCCGAGACAATGGGAGCCACTTAAATGAAACATAACTGTTTTTCGTAGTGAACACAAAACCAATAGAAACATAATAATCAAGGAATAATCTATATGCAAGTTCTAGAAACACAAAGTACTAGAAAGCATAGAATACAATAAATTCAAGTTAATTTAAGGTGTATTCTGCAATATGGAGTGTGCCTAGATGGAACATGGTACCCTTAAGTGATTGTTTTGGGTTTCCATTGAAAAGGACAAGTGAGTATTTTTGGGTTGATTTTTTGAAGTAATTAAATATTGACTAAAGTGAGTGTTTTGGGTTGATTTTTTGAAGTAATGAAATATTGACTAAAGTGTGTCCCACGAGATGAAGCCTGGGTGGATGTAATGGAGAGGAAATATTGTGTGACATAGGATACCTCTAAGTTTAATGAGAAAATTATATCGAAAAACACTATTCTCTATTGTACGAGTCGAAATGTTGGGCATATAGGAAGGACCATATAATGAAAAGGAGTGTAGCGGAGATGCGTATGTTGGGATGGAGTTGTGATAACACCTTAAGGGTTAAGATTTGGTATGTAGATATTCGGAAGAAGGTTTGAGTTGCAACTATTGAGGATAAGATTAGGGAAAAACCGACTATGTTGGTTTGAGCATGTGTGGGGGGTTTTAGAAGAAGGCCAACGGTGACTTAGTTGGACGGATTCAATGATTTTATGAGGTATACTTATTGGTGGGACCATATAACTTTATATATATGGAGGAAGATGATCTTTGTAGACAATCACTAGCGATAAATTTTTTGGTTCACGTTGCCGATCCCATATTTTGGGATTAAGGCTTGACATTGTTCTTTTTCTAGGAGTTGTTTAACATATTTTTGGTCTAAAATGAAGTATAAGTTTTCTTGAAAATATGTGAGGTTATTGAGTTACTTAGGTGAAACAATAATTCAGATCACATAAGTTGTACCCTCTTTTGGCAAACTGAGCAACATGCCCTCCATTGACCACTCATATATCGGTTACTTTGTTCGATGAAGGATCTTCAGATGTATCATCAACCTTGTTGGACTTGGGGAAAAGTTAAAACATAGTTCATCGGTGTCAATTGTGACGGTGAATGTAGGAATTTGAAAGCTGTAAACATAGATTCATTCTATCATGTTTGTAACATGTTTCCAGTGCTCATCGAGTCTTGTAACTTGTGTATTCTTTCATCATTTGTTATTGTTTTTTTTGGGAACCCGACCAGGGAATCCTTTGGTAAGAAGGACCCTATTGGACCAGCACCCCTCGCACGTCAGCCAGCTCAGCTACACATGTCAATGCTTAAGAGTAGGGGGGATATAAGGGAATCCTTACTCCCAAGCATAAGTAGGTAGTGGGGTTCGAACTTGTGACCTCAAAGGCACAAGGTGAATACCCCACCACCTCCACCAAGCAAGCTTGGTTTTTCATAATTTGTTATGTTATGAGAACAATAGTAATTTCTACTCCGCTATTCCCTATACTGTGAAATTATTCTCAGTCTACCCAAGGATGCTATTGCGAACCTATCATACATCGACACAAACCATTTCTCTTTTAGGAAGTATAACAAATTTTCCATAACATCCCCAAATTAGTACGTGACTAGTACTTATTGGGCGGAAAGAGTAATGCTTTTCTAATTTACATATGAGCAAAAAAGATGCTGATTCAGAAACAAAATTTGCAGGTATTTATTCTCTGCAATGATTGCAGTGGTACAAGCAGAGTGATGTTCCACATATTTGGGCACAAGTGCAGTCAATGCCATTCATATAATACCCGCATAACGGACAAAATAGATTTGCAGCAGGAGCCACCATCAGTTAGCTAGCTCATTTTTTGTCCACATGAATTTTGCAACGAACATGTTAGCACTGCGATGAAACAAGTATTCAGATTACATGAGTTGGCTTTTTTGTTCATAAAAGTCTAGCTTTAGGTTTTTTGATGACTGGGTTGCTCACTGGTTTTTCCTAGTTTTTGAAAGGCCTTGCCATTGGTGTAATCAACAATTTTTCCATTGTCAGCAACCGAGAAAGATTCTACAATACTAATTACTAGATGTGTGGCATGTGTCATTTATAGGGTTGAAATTTTGTTTCTATTATTTTGTTGAAACAACTATAAATCTATACTTTTTTAAATAGATTGATTGTAAGAAGTAATAAAACGATACAATAACAGATTGAATATACTTTCTCCGTTCTCTTTTAGTTGCAACACTTTAGATTGGGTGTTCTAATTTAGTTTCAAAATTACTTTTTTTTCCCTCTCAAATCTCAAGGTCTCTTATAATCGTTGTTTATTTTTCTCCTCGTCTTAATTATTTTGCTTCCCCTTCATGTTGAAACCAAAGTAGAACAAGGAGATTATATATTGTGGAAATATTACTAGTCTCGATGCACTTTTTTTTTTTTTTTGCAGGAGACTCGATGCATTTTTTGATATTTGGTTAATATGATGAGTACCTTTAGCTAGCTTCTATATCATCTTTAAATTCCTATTTATTATGACCACATATAATATTATAGAACGATTAAGTGGTTACTAATATCAATTACTTTCTGCATTTGGTTTGGCGAGTAAAGCAGTATATCATTTCTATAAAACTCAACTATAACTACATCCTAAAGCACTTTACAAAAAGGGAACCTCTTAGGAAGGACCCCCCTAAGAGGAAATGCTAAACACAAAGCAAGGCCTAATACAAACAATATCAAACTAATTACAATTGTTATAACCAATTTCTATAGTGTACTAATCCTTTTTAGCAATTATATCTGACTATATATTTGTATTTCTGTACAACTGTTTATGTGGTGTATCTGTACGACTTTTTAATTTCAAACTACATTCTGCTTAACTAACTTTCCGTCTTTGGTGCAAAAGGGTTGCCATTATTGCATAAGCAACCTGCTTTCTGAAATCTCCTTTTGTAGTTCCTACTTATCCATTTAAGTAGGCAGTTAAGCTGCATCTGCCTTGTTGCTTCAGCCCAAGACAAATTTTACCCTCCACTTGAGTTTTGCTGGATAGCTAACCAAATAATAAATTTGTGCTTAGGTACACAAGGTCTATTCCATATGCACTTATGTCATACTACCTTAAACAAAAGCTTTTTGTAGGTGGCGTTATATTGTTTGTAATCTAATGAACTCAACTAATGTGCAAGGGAAGATAGTTTCACAAGATTACAAATAATTAAGGAAAAAATGATGCCTAGTTTTATGACGGAAGTACAATGCATCTGAAAAGATAGGTTTGAGGTAGTATTTCAAAAAGATTGAGGTAGAACGTAGAAATTGAATTAAGATAAAGGTATAACGTAGAAAAAGGAAAATTTGTGACATTGCCTTTTAGTTTTCACTTTTTGAAAACAACTGCCTATATATATATATATATATATATATATATATATATATATATATATATATATATATATATATATATATATATATATTAAAACAACTATCCATCATCAAGTTTTTCTTTAAGTGGCAATAACAAGTGATGGAAACCGTTAATGAATTCCATTAGTGGATCCGAATGAAAAATTAAACCCTATCAAACTTTTAAGACCCTGATTTGCAAAATCCGACCTCCAATTCAAAGTTTTACCGCTAAACTGAGAAACAATTATCCCTAACTTATAAGCATTATGCATCATTATGCCCAAATTTCAAAATTTTGAAATCATAATTTGCAAAATTTTTGAAAAATATAAACCCTAACCCCAAATTTTCTTAATCTTTAAAGAGGGATGCAATCACTTGTTAAATGCACAATTGCTATTTTTTTTTATCTTCGATGCTGTGTATTAGGGAAATGAAAATTTTGAGAACATACCCTGCAAAATTGCTTGCAAACGTAACATTGTTATTGAAATTATAATGTTACATAATTAAGAAAGTATATAAACTAACAAATGCTGTATAAGAATTTAAAACTGATGAGTGAATAAAGTGAATGCCGATGAACAAAATTTGTTTATTCCGGCCCTAGGGAGGAGCTAGGCAAAACTTCCTTCGAGATATTAGTATAGATACGTATACTCAGGACAAACTCTTCATTATGGGTATGTTTGATATCCTTTTGGAACTATTTCAATTCATTTTTAAATATTTCTCATGTCATGATTGGTACTCCCTTTGTTTTTTTTTTTTTATCATTCTCACTCTCCTGTGTGCGTCTCCCAATGCACCTCTTTGAACTTAAATATCTTTCATTATATATTAGTAAAAATTATAACGATTAAATATTAATAATGTACTAATTGAGACGAATCAAACAAGACCCCACATGACTATATTTTATCTTATAAATTGAAAAAAATTGAGAAGATTCTCTCTAAGTATGAATAGTTTCAAGATTCCAAGTGAGAAAGATAAAAAAAAACAGAGGGATTATGTCTTATGTCATTTTTCAGCAAACTTGCATCATTTCCCCCTATGACATTATCATTTGACAAATTTTTATATACCTTAACATTTATAAGAGAAATGATATCATTACTACTTGTTTATATGTCATTCAACAAACTTGTATCATTTTCCTTATTTCATCATCCTTTGTAAACTATTTATACAACTTATCATTATTACATAAACTGGTATTATTTATAAGAGGAAGGTATCATTTTGGTTAGGTTTAAATATGATTTAATCATATCGCGAAAATAACCTTTAATCTATGATCCATATATAATTAAAATTATTAAATGTTCCATAATTAAATACCTCTTGTAGCGTGCTTGTATGAATGAATAGAGGCTTGGAATCACACTACACATTCCTCTATTGGTATCCATCACAAGATCAAACACCAGTAGAAAAAAGCCTAAGACAATCCAACCAAATTGGCCTAACTTATCCGTAATTGAACCGGATTAGTTTGGGGAGAAGCAGTTGAAGAAAGTCAACTGATCCACAAAACTGGATCAGTTAACCATTAATTGGTCCATTTTCACCAAAAGTTAGACTACTTTATAGTTAACTGGTCCGATTTTTAGTTGAAAACCGAATCAATTAGTGGTTAACTGATCCGGCTTTCACCTAAAAACCGGACCAGTTAAGTTTCTTAGGAAATAAAAAAAATGCCCAGCCATCATTCACTCACTTAATTCAGTTCATTACCAACCATCAGTCACTCAAAAAATACATCTACATAATAAGAACATAAATGACTGATGGTTGGTAATGAACTGAATTAAACTAAAAAAGCGAACATAAACTAACTTCCAATAACATAAATTAAACTTCATTAACATAAATAAAATTACAGCCATCTAAACTCCAATAAGAACACAAATTAAAGTAACAAAACAAAATTAAACATTCACATATATATTTAATTGAAAATAATCCAAATTACAATTAAAGATCATAAATTAAATGAAAATGAATTAAAAAATTACGAAAAATTACAATATAAATTACAAGATAAATTAAGAACTTTAGATCCAACGAAAATGAAAATAACTAAGAACGAAAATGAAATGAAAAGAAATAAAGAAAAAATGAATATCAAACCCTAGATCCATTTTGTCGCACCAACCTCTGAAATCTTGAGCAATTTCTCGCACTAACCTCTAAAATGTTGACCAATTACTTTCGAGTCTCTCGCAACACCATATTTCCAGGCTGTGAGAAACCTTTGAAAGCGATGGTTTCATTGGTGAGGAGTTCATGGATTGTGGCTTGGTGTTCATGGGAGGTGACATTGGTGTTCGTGGGTGAGGAGAGGACAAAGAGGGGAGGAGTGAGAAGAGGAGTTTCTTTCAGAAATGGGAGTGATGAGTCCTATTTTTATATAGGTTTTAGTTGCATTTAGATTGCATTTTGGGAACATTTAGGTACATTATAGTTCATAATTGCATACTATTACTTAATTTGCGAAATATTACTCCTTTTGTGCGTTTTTGGTATTCTTTGATGAATTTCAGGTATTGAGAACATAATTGGAGTATTATTGGAGAAGCTCGAGTACATAGGAGCAATTGGAAGCAAGCTACGTTAATAAGGATTGTTATGAACATATTTGAGTGCAATTTGGAGCTAGATTGGAGTTGGAATTCAATGAAAGATTCGTGGAAATTGAGTCATGTTCACTATTTTATCCATAACCTTTGACTCGATACTGATAATTGGATGACTCCAGCGGCATTGAAAATTACGGTTGAAGAGCTTTCCAACGATAAGTTGTACAACCCAAGGCGAGTTATATTCTGAAAGATATGGGCTTCACAAGTTGGCCTAGTTTTCTAGAGGTTTCCTACGCGCGTGCAGATTACTTAATTCCGGCCTTTTAATGATTTATTTGGCTTTCCTTATCTTGTAACTTGGTTTCCTACTGGTATTAGGACATAGAAGATATAATTTTATATTGGAGTATTTCTAATTAGGTTAGGACATCTATTGTACATTCTAGTCTCACGTTATTTTCTCTTGAAGGTTTTTTCTCTCTAGTTTTCTCCATATTTCCCCCTAGTTTATTTCCTTTTTTGCAATTTTGGAGATTGAAGATTGGAGATTCATCTTATATTCAAGCATTGCGTATCAAGTTTCATTCTTTCCTTCTCCTTATTTATTTTATGTTTTCAGTTATGTTTGTTGATTTTACTGCCATGATTAGTGAGTAGTATTTTTATCTAGGATTGAGTTGAGCCCTAGTATGGATTGATCATGTGAGTTCTTCTCTAATTCCCCTGTTATTGAGTTATATGTTTAGGGTTTAGTGATATTGTTCTTATAGTCAATTTTGCATCTTGATTTAGCCCTAGTTTTATATTATCAACGAAAGTTGGAGTAGAGATTAGGAATATTTATTTGATGCTAAATTGTTACTTTATTAATTGAGTTCATCAACGAAAGTTGGGTCTTAATTTAGATAATCTTGTCATTGAATGGAATTGTCCCATGAAAATAGGTGAGAACTAAAATTGGGAATTATTTGACATTGGTTCTTAATGCTTCTAATTATGTGTGTAAGCCATGAAAATAGGAGACATACATGTTAGTTAGGCCTTTTGCTATCACGAAAGTGAGCTCTAGGTATTGAGGAATGACCGAGGATTTAGTTTCGGTTAGCATCTATGCTTTATTACTGAGTCATAAGGGAATATCAATCTCGTTTAAGCTATAACTAAATAACTGGGACGTGAGTTATATTTTGATCAATTCATATTAGTGGTGATGCTAAATCTTAGTGTTTTTTTAATTATTATATTCATCGAGTTTGTCATATTTTGTTATTAGTTTATAGATTCTTCTGGATATTTTGGATTGTGTAGCTATTTTTGATAGTCTAGAGTCAACTAATGTTTAGTCTTGCACCAGCCTGAGTTCGACCCGTATGTGCTACGACACCGTTCACTTGCGGTATTAAAATAAAACCCTAACAAGTTTTTGGCGCCGTTGCCGGGGAGGTAACAAATTGGAATTAACTTGATTATAGATTTAATAGACTACACCTGTTACTTTGTTTCTTGCTAATTTCTTCACTAGTTATTGTTTCCGAATGCGCAGGCGATCGCGATCTGTAGATAACCTGGTCTTTGATCTCGAGATAGAAGCCACGGCTTGGAGACTTTACGTTGAGAGAAGAAGAAGGGAGCAAGAAAACATTCGGAGAGAACCAATGGCTCGTCCTCTTCGAGAATATAATATGTCGGATGTCACATCTACATCTAGCATTGCTAGGCCTGCTGTAGAGGCCAACAACTTTGAGATCAAAATCCAACTGATCCATTTCATTCAACAAGATCAGTTTAGTGGCAATCCTATGGAGAATCCAAATGAACATATAAATTCTTTTCTTGAGAAGTGTGATACTGTGAAGATTAATGGGGCCTCCGACGAAGCTCTTCGCCTCCGTTTTTTCCCTTACTCCTTACGAAAAGAGCAAAATAATGGCTCAAGAGCCATGCGGCGAACAAGTTCACAAGTTGGAATGAATTAGCCACTGCTTTCTGTCAAAAGTATTTTCCTCCAGGAAAAACTGCCAAGCTGTATAATGCAATCACATCCTTCACTCAGTTGGATGGTGAATCACTCTATGAAGCTTGGGAAAGGTACAAGGATCTACAAAGGCAGTGTCCTCATCACGAGATCCCAATATGGCTCCTTATTCATACATTCTATAATGGGTTGGCTCATAAGGTTCGAAATTCTATTGATGCTGCAGCCGGAGGTGCTCTCATGGGTAAGATATCTGTTGAAGCCAAGGCCTTGCTTGAGGAAATGGCTGCTAACATTGGTCAACGATCTACATCTAAGAAGGGCAGTATGTATGAGGTCGATGCAATAACTTCACTCTCTAGTAAGGTTGATGCTTTGTCTCAACAAATCAAGAGTATATCAGTGGGTGCTAATGCCGAGATGAATGCTTTCCAAAGGAATAATGCAAATTCTACGTCTACGAATGTGAGTATTGTGGAACAAGAGCAAGCCAACTCTGTGTATGGTGATGTTAAACCTAGAAATGATCCTCGCTCGAACACCATCAATCCGGGTTGGAGGAATCATGAGAACTTCTCTTGGAGCAACAACCACCCTCAAGCACCACGAAATTCCAACTCCCTTGGGTTTCAGCGGAGACAACAAGGTCAAACCTCCCAACAACCTCCTCAAAAATCATATAGATTCCTTGCTAGAAAGACTCCTAATAATCTCTAAGGAAACTAACAAGAAGTTTGATAGAATTGATGCTCACAACAAGATAGTTGACACCCAAATTGCACAGCTAGCCCAACAGATGTCTCATGTGACTCAACAAGTAACCCAGCTTCAGAAGGTACCACCCTAATTTCCAGGGCAACAAGAATCAAATCCTAAGAATCACCAAATTGTAAGTGCAATCACTTTGAGGTGTGAAAAGACTTTAGAGGAACCAATGAAGCCTACTATGATACCATCGAAAGTTGTAGGAGATATTTCTAAGAACGTTGGTGATGTAGTCGATAAAGATGACCCTGTTGAAGAGGTTGAGAAAGCACCGTCCAAGCCTCCTAGAGTTTATGTAGAACCGGCTCCTTTCCCTCATCGGTTGGCAAAGGCTCGAATAGAGAAGAAGTACAGGAAGTTTCTTGAGTTATTGAAAGATGTTCATATTAAAATCCCATTTCTTGAGGCCATTTATGAAATCCCTGCGTATGCTAAGTCCTTGAAGCAACTCCTGTCTAAAAAGAAGAAGATTTGTGAAGCTACTACAGTGGAGCTCTCCAAGGAGTGTAGTGCCATCCTCCTTAATACGCTCCCTCCAAAATTAGGTGATCCCGAAAGTTTCACCATTCCATGCTCCATTGGGGTTGTAACTATTCAAAGGTCACTTTGTGATCTTGGAGCCAGTGTAAGTCCCATGCCTAATGCTTTCTTCAAAAAGCTTAATTTTGGTGATCTCCGCCCTACTCGTGCCTCCCTACAACTAGCAGACATATCTATAAGGTATCCTTTGGGTGTTTTAGGGGATGTACCCCTCCAAGTTGGCAAATTAGCTATCCCATGTGATTTCTTTGTTATGGAGATGCCAGAAGATGCGCACATCCCAATCATACTAGGTAGACCATATCTTGCTATTGCTGGAGCTTTGATTGATGTGAAGTACGGTAAGTTGTCCTTCAATGTGGGAGAAGACAAGGCGGAGTTTGAACTCCATAAAGCTCTCCATGTTCCTTCTTTGG
Source organism: Beta lomatogona (assembly GCA_947646795.1). Classification (NCBI taxonomy): domain Eukaryota; kingdom Viridiplantae; phylum Streptophyta; class Magnoliopsida; order Caryophyllales; family Amaranthaceae; genus Beta; species Beta lomatogona. The sequence continues at coordinate 866,543 of CANSNZ010000402.1, read as the reverse complement.
GAGATACTTGTTATCGCGTTGATGTTGTTGACAGATGGGAAAAGGCGTCACCTATGGAGGGTAGAGATGTTGACTCGCCCCAATGGAGTCTCAATGGTGATGCGCTATCTCTTCCACCAAATGCCAAATAATCATTAAGGAGTCGAGCTCATTGACTTTAAACGAGCGCTTCTCGGGAGGCAACCCGAATTTAGACCTACTTTCTTTTCCATTTTATTTGATTTTTCTTCTTTGTGTGATTTAATCTACATTGATGTCCTTCTTTGTTCTTGGTGTGTTTATAGGTTCACAAAAAAAAAAAAAAAGAACGAAGATTAGAAGGTGAAGAAAGATCGACAAAAGGACGAGTCACGGCACAATATCGCGACTTGCTACGGCAGCCGCGCCTCGTGGCTTGCAGCGCACCCTGCGCTTTTCAAGGTAAGTCGATTCCGTTTTCTTTAGTTTTTTTTTTTCATTTTTTAGACCCGCGTCCCTCTATCTCCGTCCTCACTTTATTCTCTCGACCCTCCCTACATTCTCTCCCAAATACATCGCCCCCAACTCTCTACTCTCTCTCTCCACCCCGACAACCACCACCACGACGTCAACCGCCACCCCTCTATTCTCTTCAACCATCACTACTACCTACTCCACCCGAGTCCTATCACCACCCCAATCACCATCCAAATTCCCACAAAATCAACCTACCGTGCACGAACCCTAGCAATTGGTGCTTTTTGCATTGATGATTATTGGCTTGGTTTTAGTTCCTTCTCTACTTCTATCACTAGAGGAAAAAAGATAAAGGGTTGCGGTCAAAAGTGGCCTAAGGGCTGCGTTTTTCGACCGCAACCCTTAGCATAGAAGCCCTTAACAACTTTGAAGGGTTGCGGTTATTGACTGCAGTCCTTAACGTAAAAAGGCTGCGATTAATGACAAAACCGCATCTTTTATTAATTACTGGCTGCGGTTATTGGCAAAAACTGCAGCTCTTAGTTGATAAAGGGTTTCGGTTTTGTCATTAACTGTAGCCCTTTATCAACTAAGGGCTGCTGTTTTTAGCAAAAACCGCAACCCTTGTGACCTTCTTTTCTTTTTTTGCATTTTTATGCCAAATTGACACACAAACAACTATATATAGATAGAAGTTAAAGTTTTTATACAAATTATGCTCATAATACAAAGTAAACAAAGATATACAAAATTATAAACAAAAAGCTATCCCTGCTGGCTGCTGCATCAGCAATAAGAAATTTGTCCAAGAATGAAGTCGCTGAAACTGCATAATCTTGCACTTGGGCATGTAACTGTGTCCATCAATAGCAGCCAAGTATGAGTGAAATAGATCTCCTTCAAGAGCAGTTCAAAATTCAAAGGAGACCAAGCCTTCACTTTTACATATTCACTAGATATATAGGCCATTGAAACTTACTGATCAGTAATAGCTTTGGCCAATTTCCTCCATTGCCTTAACTCAGATCCTTTGATGTGGATTAACCTGAGCAGGAATGATAGAATTTATATGTAACTGCAACTAACTCTAAAGTCTCAAATAATTGAACAAATAAATGTATATAGATTAATGATTAACTTATAAACTATCACAGACCTATAGAACACATACGTATCATGGGTAGTATAAGGGTTCTCTAGGCACATGTTAAGCAGCAGCCCGCAAACCTGCCGTGATGCCATTGAAATGGCATAAAGAGAGAACTTATCAAATTTAACAACACCGTAATATCAGGACAAAATATTCCCCAGACCAGAATTGCCTAGACCTTTGCAAGTAAGCCCTGTACATTGATTGCAAGAGCTTATCAGGTTATACTCTTCATTGTCCCATTCAAAAGGACAGATAAAAAATAACATCAAATGGAGGAACTAATGTATGAACAGTGAAACACAGTTGATTTTAATGAATTAGAACCTTAAAATTGAAAACACTTTCTGCTTTATGCATGCAAATACAGTACTATATATTGCATTATAGCAAGGGACGCAAAGATTCTTATGTGCAACAAGGGAATTTATTTTCAAACACAAATGTTTAGGGAAAAGAAAAGGAGAAAAAAGCAAAAGGAGCGTAGGAAGATGAGACAGTTAAAGTTATCACCTCAGTGTTAAAGTTAGCACCCGTTGATGGTGAAACCTACAAGAAATTTGCAGGGACAAAGACTTCAAATTAATTGCACCAAAACACCTTCATGATCTTTTATTTGTCAGCAATTACAACTAAATGACTAATAATCAACACGAGAGGATGGAGAACAAGAACATTGAAATTCCCAAATAGCTAGATATAAGACAATGAACTTGAATAAACATAAAATATAATTTCTTCGCACTAACCTGGTCATCATCTTATAACGACTTATATATATTCTTCAACATAGCCCCTACGTTCCATGAGCTGCAAATAGAGTCCTATAAGAAGGTTTAATAGAATCACATTTTAATTAGAGTCAATCTGAGTGTATCCAGAAGCATTTGACGGATATATTTTCTTACAATGGTCATGAAGACAGCATATAAGAAAATAATTCCTATATGCTAGGAAGAGAGAGAGAGATCAGCCCTTAATATCAATCAATCACTTCCTCCACCTTTTTCAAACCGAAAAATGCTTACTCTCCCACCCAAATCATTTTCTTTAAACTACAATAATTCATGTCTAAATCCCTGGACCATGATACTTATTTAACAACATCTAAAAAAGTTAGCCTACAAACGAAAAATGATCAAATAAGAGCCACATTGTTTCAGTTGCTAATAAGACAAGTGAGTAAAACTCGAGTTACAATTCAATCTCATCAGCACTCATGTTTCTCGAATGCTTCCAGTCCATCAGCCACTAAAACATCCTTCCCATTCCTATTCATATAAGAAGTGACTATGACTAAATGGAAACAGACCGCGTGCATAAAAAGCTTAACAAAATCAATATTAGAGTTGTTTGACAATTTTTGACTTATGATGCATACCTTGAATAGATTAGCCTTCAGGTCATTTTGAGAGCTGCATCACGATCCTAAGTATCACTTAGCAGTTCCATTCAAAAGCAACCACAAAGTATAGAAGTAAAAATTAGTTGATGACATACACATCAAGCAGACTGTTGTCTATAAGCATTTTTTTCAGTTCCAGAGCAATCTTGATAGCAACATGATTAGGAATCTGAGATAGTGACAAAAAATGCAAAACCACAATATTAGTCATCATCAGGAGCTCAAATAGAATTCAAACTAAACGATAATGCAATCATCATGAAGCAAATTAACTGAGTTAACATAACTATGTTGAAACATGCCATAACTATCTAATTTATGCATTCCCTTTTCATTAAAAAAAGATATTAACTAGAAACGAAAACAGTTCACGTAGGGCAATTTGTTAAATAAGCATACCATTCGTTCTGCAGATCCTGTTTCACCCCACACCCCAGAACATTCTGGCGCAGGTTCAACAAAATGAGATAAATGCGAGCTACCATGTCTATTATCAGTAGTGCGAGGGCGTGACGATGTCGCTGAATCATGATTGGATGCCAAAACCCCTAAGGCTGATGATGGCCTTGAATTCGAACCCCAGACACTGACATTAGAATCATGAGCTCTGTTACTCCCAGCAGTTCAGGTCGAGTGCCACCGCCTGAAGAAGGACGACCTAGCAAGTGACTGAGCAAGGAGCTACTACCACTGGTAGTTGGTGACAATGCTGAGGTACCCCATGCATTTGATCTAGCTGATGATGGCAGGCTCTCCCAACTGAGAGTACCCCTATATTTTTGTAGCAGATAAAGCTCCGTCGAACTTGTTGCTTAAACTTGAAATTAAAGCATTAGAGCAGAGAAATGATAAATCAGAAAATATGAGTAAATACAGCTAAAACTACTTACTTGGGAACAACTTCGACATTGGGGGTCCAAACCATGATTCTCCAACCTTGACCATTCAAATATAAACATAAGAAAACTAGAGAAGATCAAGTAGCCAAGTACACACTCTAAAGACAAGGTCAGGAGACAAGAACCTTTGACTAGGTAAATTTATAGGCTTTAGAACAACAACCATGCCCAAGACAGTCATGCCCCCTCTTCTTGTAGAAGCCAATCTATGTAGCATGTCATAGTAATAAGTAGTTCTATTAGGTATATCTACTTCACATTCTGCAAGGCAAGAAAATGATGCATCATGCAAGAGAAACCATGTTGAGATAACCTTAATCGTAACCTTACAGCCTCTGAGCCACATTCCAGACTACGATAAACGACATTGTGTAGACAGATTTCGCCACAAACTAACAGAGCAGAGCCAATTCCTGACTTATTGGTATAAACCATTCTCAAAACACCTAATTTATTAATCAAACTTGCCTTGTAAGAATCACACTTATTTGAGCTTCCTATTTAAGTCAAATTAAGTTCTTGCAAAAAAAGTCCCAATATATGTAAGAATTATAACTACATCCAATCACAATACAATACGATACAATAACTAAAAGATCCTCGTTTATTCATTTATACAACAACAACAAAATATTCAACCAATATTCAACATAATCTTCAACTCTCAAAATATCATCAACACAATCATTCTACTCACATTTGAGATGTGCAATTCATCAATAAATTAATATTTACAATTCTTCCATTATTTCCCGGGAAAAAAAAGCACAAACGAGATCAACAAGAACAAAAAATTCCCTATTCTTACCTCAGTTTCCATTAATTCTCAAACAATCATCAAAATGACACAAAACTTTCGAAAAAGTTCTAAAAAAAAAGAATAATAATATTACCAGAAGAATCGGCAGCGGAGGACGTAGAAGAAGACGAATAATCATTGCCGAATAGGAGCATAATGTGAGTGGAATAGAACAAGGTAAAAGTGATTATTATCGCACGTAAGGAACGAGATGCGAGCAAAGTGACGGAAGCGAGCGATGGCACATGAAAGAAGATCCGGCAAGAGAACGACGGCGGAGGGTGAGTAGAGATGTGAAGAGAGAGAGAGGGATGCGGGTTTGATGAGATGAGAAAGGGAAAATCGAGGATTGGGCAGAGAGAGGGGGAAAAGTTAGGGTTTTGGGTGTGTATAATAGTATTTGCGGGAAACTTTCGCGTGTAAGTGAAGAAGAACTAAGGCCTGTGGTTTTAATATGGACCGCAACCCTTCACTAAAGGGCTGCGGTTAAGCCTAAAACCGCAGCCCTTTATTACTAAAGGGTTGTGGTTTTTGGGTTTACTGCAGCCTATCACTATTAAGGACTGCATTTTGCAATAAACCGCAACCCTTGCACCGCAGCCCTTGCGTTTTTTTCCACTAGTGTATTTTCTTGCAGTGAGGACTTTGTGGATTCTAGCTTGGGGGCGGGATATTCTATCATTTATTGCTTTCTAGTGTAGTTTTTATTGCTTTCTTGCACGGTTTGTACTGCGCTTTAGGAGTGGGAGTTTACGTGTAACCAAAAAAAATTGTAGTGCTTTCTTAGTTGTATTATCATATTAGATTACATCTCATGTTAGTTGCATCCATATGGGACTATTGCTAGCACTATTTGAGAACCTTGTTGATATCTTTACTATGATCTTAAGCGTAATTCATCTCGTTCATGATTCTTCATAGCATGATTGTATCGCGACTGATTGCTTGTGGTAAGATTGGTTGATCTCTCGCTGGCTTGATTTAACCTTACAGTTTAGACATCTTGTAGGTGTGGATTTTTCAATTCCTTTAATGCCCACACGCGGTATGAGCGTGTTTATTTGACCACCCTCTTGTTAAGGTTTTATTAAAAATATGTTTTGAAGTAGCCAACAATTCTTTAAAGGAAGAATCATAAACCTAATTGGATATTGAAACGGAAGGGACATCTTAGGGACTTATTCAATGTAGATTTCCCCGTCTTGACTCCATAGATGGTCAAAATGAACCAAAGATTGAGTTCGGGGGTGAGGGTACAATATAGTCAGGAACTATATTGCCCATTACTGGCCTCTACTAAATAACGATTCACAGCAGATTTTATGCAATAGAATAATCAAACAACATTTTAAAGCACCCTAAAATAATTAATCTAGATGGGTTCAGGAAATACACAAAATGACTAATTATTTAGTGATCAGTTATTAGGCAATCATTTTACAAGGTTCCTAATAGGTTGTCCATGTTATCTGAATTAGTTAGAACATTTATTTAGGTCTTGATCAACAATAAATACAAAGTGATAAATATTGCAATCAGGCAAAAAAAAAAAAATATATGTTCATGAAAATAAATAAAAATATGAAATTAAAATACTGCAGGGAGTTAGTATAATATATACAATACTTATAGCGTAGGAATATATTAATAACCTACATCACGAATAGAATGTTAGTAACTTCAAGAAAATAATAAAAAATAAATAAATAAAGCAAATAAAGTTAGTTAATTTAGTTGACCCTCAGAAATTATACCACCGTCTGGGGTCGTTGATTTTTACGGATCTTGGAAAATTGAATTATTGAACGAGTCTTAAAAAAGTTATATTTTGCGTTTGAATGGAAACGTGCGTTGTATGATTTGGAGAAAAGATGTGTGCTTGGCTTCGTTTATGATAATAGAATAACAAAATAGGATGAGTGATGATTATATGATAATTAGAGGCAGTAGGTGTAGGGGATTTATTATTACGTGGAGTTTGGTATTATGATGAATTAGGAGGTTGATGGATTTTGGTGATGATGCATTGACTTAGATGTAGGTGTAGTATGAGGATGAATGAGTAATATGTTAGGCGTGGAATGGGTGTAGCTGTGATTGATGCTCATGCGTGTGATGATGAAAAGGAAGCAGGGGGTGGAGTGGCGCAAGGAAGATCGAGAGATCAGGTGGTAATTAATTAATGTAATAGGCGCAGGGAATTTGTGAGGTGAGTCGGTGATAGTGAAACGGTGAGGTCTGATTAAGGTGAGATGAGTGTATTATATAGTGTAGGTAGTTGAGTTGCAATAAACTTTTGAAAGATATTAAGATTTCTAAAAGATTTTTATTAAAAAATATTTTAGAAAATAGTTAGATCAAAGATATTTAAAAATACTTTGGGAAAAGATGATTTTTATTGAAAAACATTTTAGAAAATAGTTAGACAAAAGATATTTAAAAACACTTTGGAAAAAGATTATTTTTATAAAAGATATTTTTATTAATAAAACTAATCAGTATAATTAATTAATTCTATTAATTAAATTGGGCTAGAAAAGGGGTTTCATAAAATTGGGCTTTCATAAAACTATTTTTAAATGGTTTTCAAAGATGGGCTTTAAAAAAGTTAAAAAACGTTTTAGAAAGTAGGCTTAGTAAAACTAGTTATAAAAAAGGTTTTCGGAAATGAGTTAATAAAAGGAGTAAGAAAATGGTTTGGGCTTAAAACATTTTATTTCAGACTCGTTCTTTATTCTTTCCTCGATCCGGACCAATTGGAGCAGGGTATTGGTCATCATAGGGTATTAAATGGGGAGACACGATTATGTGTCTACAGAAGCCCCCACTTTGACTGAGGTTTGTAAAACCGAAAGTCAGAGTATACATGTCGGGACGGAGAATGATTCTAGATGCTATGCAATCCAAAATCACTCTTTTGCGCCGGTACTTGCAAAATAAGCAAAAGTTTCAGGAACAGACATGTGAAACATATTTGCAAAATAATCGTAAATTTGCAAAAATGAATTGAGATATGGATGTGAAATAGATGTTGTAGAGCATTTGTATCCCGCTCCACAGGGCTGAGCTGTTGGTTGTCCCGCTCCAAGACAAATGGTGTAGAGTATTTTTATCCCACTCCACAGGGCTGAGCTGTTTGCTGACCCGCTCCATGACATATAGTGTAGAGTATTTATATACCACTCCACAGGGCTGAGCTGTTTGCTGACCTGCTCCATGACAAATAGTGTAGAGTATTTGTATCCCATTCCACGGGGCTGAGCAATTTGTTGTCCCGCTCCCAGACAAACAGTGTAGTTGAATGAAAGTGGTCCGCAGACCTAACAGTTTGTGTGCTGTTATTGACGGTTTGATACCTGTTAAATGCAATTAACACAAGCATGCAAACAGAAAATGTATAACTTACGAAAAAGTTCATTCGCTTAGCGAAGAAGAAAAGCATAACTTACGAAAATTTCATTTGCTTAAAAGCGAGGAAGAAAAGAACAACTTACAAAAAGTTTATTCGCACGAAAGGGATTATTCGAGGTAGATTGATTTGGGTTAAAAGCAATTGGAATAGGAATAACTTGCGAAAAGTTCATTCGCTCAAAGCGAGAAGGAATAACTTGCGAAAAGTTCATTCGCTAAAAAGTGAGAAATATAACTTACGAAAAGTTTAGTCGCTAAAAAGCAAGGGATATAACTTACAAAAAGCTCATTTTCCAAAAAGCGAGAAATATAACTTGCGAAAAGTTCATTCGCTAAAAAGCGAGAAATAATAACTTGCGAAAAGTTCATTCGCTAAAAAAGCAAGAAATATAACTTGCAAAAAGTTCATTCCCTAAAAAGCGAGAAATATAAATTGCGAAAAGTTCATTCGCTAAAAAGCGAGAAGGGATAGGACATATTGATGACCTAAACTGTGAGGATATAGTGTAAGTGTGCAACTGTGTGACACTGGACTGCATAATGTGTATAATATGTGTGTGTATGTGTGACTCGATGATTGATGCTTGGATCCTATGGCTAAGGATGAAGGATGCATGCAATGATTGACATAGTGTTTGTATAATGCGAGATGCAAATGCAGAGACATGACACTAATGCAGATGATATGATATGATGCTTTGTTGTTCCTCTAAGCTCACTTTTTCGTTTAGAAAGCTGTTTTTGAAAGAGGAGAAATAGGAAGCCCCCAAGGATGATCCACATAGGTTATGCTTGATTCGAAATGCGTTATAGTTGTTACGGGCCTAAGCGTGCCCATAAAAACAGTTTGGATTTCGTATGGGTCAGGAGCCCACAATATTTTGTATGGACTCATAATGAAATCCTTGTCAAGGTACACATGGAGCCTATGAAGGATGATATGTTGGATTTGAAATGCATTGTAGTCCTCGTAATGCTTGAATTGTATGCGCTTCGAGTTTCGTATGTCAAGGCCTAAGTGAGCCCATACAATAGGTTCAATCTTGTATTAGTATGGGTTTTAAAACCCAAGATTTCATGTATCGACTCGTAATGAAGTCCTTATTACAATATGCCTATACTTGGAGTCTATGATTTTTTGTGTGGAATAGTGATGAACCCCCAATAAGATGGAGTTTATGAAGTACTCAGCTTGATTGCTTGATTTTGGAGATATCTCATCACGCTTATTTCGACCGAAGATTTCATATAGGGTTCCTAAGGTGAGAAGATAAGAAAGACCAAGATAAAGAACACTCAAAAGATGAGGTGCGGTCTTAGCGCAGAGTGTTGAAAGGTTATGCTAAGATTGGCTTAAAAGCGATAAGGTGGCTTAGAAAAAGGAAGTGATTAGAATAAGAAAAGGAGGAGTCATAATGTATCGGCTCATGCAATGAGGTAGGCCAATAATGTAGGTTTGAATCCCAATCTAGTTCTAAAGGTAGGGGATGAGCATTGAAAATTCATGATTTGGGTGATCGCACTTTTCTCATGGGCCTAGGCGAGCCTTAAAAATATTATATTTTGAATTAAAATGGTCGGGCCTCAAAAGAGGTTGCCTACGTATCCATGATGGAATCAGGCCAGTCGTAGCTCTTAACATTTTAATCGGTGGCCTAGCATTTTGTTTTGGAGCCATTTGCAACGAATTAGGCATTGATTTGTAAAAGGTCTATGGCAAGGGTGGACAGTGATGTAGGTTTGGTTTGGTTTAAAGCGGTCGAACCTCAGGGTGAGGTTTCCTACGTATCTTCAGCAGAATCAGACCATTCGTAGTTCAGGCTAATGAATAAGAAGGTGCCCTGATTTTGCCTAAGTCGCCCTTATGGGTTTTCAACGTAGCAGGCTTTGGTTTGTCTTTTGTGGCTTATTAGTATGTAATGTGCAAGATTTGAAGTTGGAGGTTTATAATCGCAGTTAAAAGGTTTTGAAGGAAATACCTTTGACAAATCTATTGATGGGCTTATTTACAACACTTCTCTTTTTTTTTTTTAAATATATTGCACTTTTTGTTTCATTTTTTTTGCTTTGATTTTTGTTTCATCGCTCTTTTTTTTTTTTTTTTTACTTCCCTTTACATTGAATTGTTGTCAAGTGTACTTCCTATGAGGTAGGTTAGAGGGAGAGTGGTGTTATGAATGGAGGAATGGTTGTAGTGAAGGGAGGAATGCCTCTTTTATATATGCTAGTTGTTCATTCCCTTTATTAGAATAGTCAGGAGAGTTAGAAATTCATCTCTTTTAAGGCGACAATCGTGATTTCCATTGATGCTCATTAGTGCAAGGTTAGAAAAGAATTACTCATTTATTAATTGAAACTTATGAGTACAAGGAATAAAAAGGGAAAGCCTATATCAGACTGGGAATAATAAGAGATATGAAACAGAAAATGAAATCCTAAGTATAGACTCCTACGTCACATGACGAGACGGCTTCATTGCTTCGATCTTCGTGAGGTCTCTTTCTAAGTGAAAAGAGATAAGGTGTATATATTTTTTTGTGTTGATTGAACCTAAGCAAGTCCAAGTATTTTAACTAGCGATTGGGCTTATATGTCTATTTCTATGGCATTGAGGTCATTGTCTTCGGAATTTTTACAGCAGTAGGGATTGTAAGCCTCCCATCGTCTATCATATCATGTATAAGCCCTTTTAACTTGTAGCACTAAGCATTCTTATGTCCATTTCCTCTATGGTATTTGCAATAGGCATCCTATTGTATATTTGCATTACGATTCTCTTGAATAACAAGATAGCGTGTCTCTAGTCTGACGACACGTGCTACAAGATCTACCAGTGTACTCTTCAACTCATCCACTTGTTCTTGAAGTGTTCTTGACATATTGCGTATTTCCTACAATGGATCATCCAACAGGAGTGATGATGTAGATAAAGGAATAGAATGGGAGAATGTGTGTTTGTTTAATAGTTGAGCTTCTAAGAACAAAATAGCATCTCCTAAATGAATGATATTGTTGTATTCCATGTTTTGATGATGCCAAATAATTAGGTTATACTATATAGTTTGTATTTTGCGAAAAATATAAAATACCAAAAATAATGTAATGTTTAATTTTGCATTTATATCATGTGGAGAAATATTATTTATTAATCTAAGTCAAGATATTATTTTATGCACTTTGAATTTTTATCATATGGTATGTTTAATATTCTTGTAACTTAGAATCTTTGAATAAAAGATTCTTCAAGTTAGTAGATATTTTTGCTGTTTTTGTTTGTGCTTGAAAATCAGTTGGAATTGGCGTGGCATACAATGTGGAGCTGATTCCTTGAAGCTCTCCAACAAACCCAACAGCCTCGCTGGAGAAATGCCCACTAACGAATAGTGGAAGGTGGTTAGTTACCGTTGCAATGTTTGTGGAGTTATGCATCAAAAAATCAGGCCATGATCTCCATTACTCCACTCACGCTATTTGAGGAGAACATGGAGCACAACTGGTCCAGATGAAGGAAAAAGTACAGCAGCTATATAAAGAGAAATTACTTGTTGAAAACTCATGACTTTCTTGAGCGAAAATTAGTCATCCACTTAGAAAGTTTTCTTGTAATTTCCTCTTATATTCTACATACTTATTGTAATATTCATAGTGTGTTGGTGGGAGAAAATTCAGAGAATATTCTTGTAATCAAGAGAGAGAAAGAAAGAAAGAGAGAAAAGAGAAGACTTCGAGTGAAGTCAAAGTAAGTGTCATAAGTTCAGGGGGAACTGGGTGACTGGGAACAAGTTCCTAGAGGGACTGAGAAGGTCCATTAATAGATTGTAAAAGATAGAGTCTTATGGCCTATTATAGTAAAGAGTGTTTAAGTTAAAATCCCTTGTGGTCAAGGTTTTTCTTCCTATTGGGCCTAAGAAGTTTTCCTTGTAAAAATCTCGTGTATTTGTCTCTTTTTATTTTCAAGTTTGTTTTAATTCCGCAATACAATTCGAAAATTTCCCCTCAACTACAATTCACCCCCCCTTTTGTAGTTGGTCTAGTGTTCATACTAGAATAACAATTGGTATCAGAGCCTAGTACCTCCAGAATCAGCTAACATTGAGGAGATTGTACCTAGAATAATGAACACAACGGGAGAAAAGCTTGATGAAGGGTATTCAACTCAACGCCCACCTATGTTTAATGGAAAACATTATCCATACTGGAAGAACCGTATGGAGATATTTATTAAAGCTCAAAATTACCAAGTATAGAAGGTAATTGAAATCGGTGACTTTGAAGTCACAAAGAAGAACGAGAAAGGGGAGCTGGTTCCTAAACCCCTTGCCGAGTTTGACTAAGAAGACTTCGACAAAATGGAGATGAACAACATGGCCAAGAAGCTACTCCATTGCGGTCTTGGTCCCCATGAACACAATCGAGTCATGGGATGCAAGACTGCAAAGCAAATGTGGAAACTCCTTCAAATCTTTCATGAAGAAACAAGCGAAGTGAAACGATCAAAGATCGATATTCTCATGCATAAGTACGAATTGTTTCACATGAAACAAAAGGAGCCTATTCAAGATATGCTTACTCGCTTCTCAAACATCATAAACGAGCTTGAATCTCTGGGAAAAATAATCTCTCCAGAGGAACAGGTTCGTAAGGTACTAAGGAGTCCACCACAGATGAGAAATGGATGGCTAAGACAACGACACTGTTGGAAACCAAGGACTTCACAACGTTCAACATTGAACAACTTGCTGGTTCTTTGATGACTCATCAGTTACACCTAGAAACTCATGAAACTGAATCGTCAAAGCCTAAGGCTCTGGCCCTCAGGTCTGAGGAACAAGAAGACTCAGAAACTAATGATGAAGAAGTTGCGATGATTGTAAGAAGATTCAAGAAGTTCTTCAACAAGAACTACAAAGGAAAGGTCACCAAGAAACCGACGAAGCTAAGTTGTCATAAGTGTGGAGGCCTTGATCAGTTCATCAAGGAGTGTCCTCAATGGGAAAACGAGAAACAAAAAAAGGAAGATACAAAGAGAAGGGCAAGGAACAACAAAAGTCATTTTCGAAAAATGACATGAAGAGAGCCATCGTTGCAGCATAGGGAGAATCTGACTCAGACGAGGAGCAGGAACAAACTGAGGAAGAAACTGCCCATCTATGTCTCATGGCGAATATCAAAGAAAAAGTGGTATCATCAAACCCCAAGGTTAATTTAAATGCCATTGAAGAGGAACTTACTAACTAAAAGCCAATTAATAAAACTTTTATTAGAAACCTTAGATGATTACAAGGATGTATGCACAAAAAGAGATCAATTAACTAATGCCTTGAAAGTCACTAAGAACCATTCCATAAATAACGTATTTTTGGTCGAGGGTTTAAAGAATAGTTTACTTAGTATATCTCAGTTTTGTGATAAGGGAAATACAGTGAAGTTTACTAATGAGTCTTGTGTAGTCAGCAATGAAAGTACAGGAACCAAGATCCTTGAGGGAACAAGGAAAGGGAACACCTGCATGGTCGACCTGAACCTTGTTCCTAGGAATAATCTCACATGCTTAAGTGTGATCAAAGCTGATCCTTTTCTGTGGCACAAACGATGCGGTCATGCAAGCCTGTCCCTACTGCATAAACTAAGTGGGAAGGACTTGGTAGTTGGTTTACCAACAATTAAGTCTCTGAACCACGGTGTTTGTCATTCATGTGTTAAAGGCAAGCAAGTGAGATCCTCATTCAAATCCAAGAAAATGGTAAGCATACAAAGTCCATTAGAACTTCTTCACATGGACATATGTGGCCATGTACGCATCCAAAGCCGATCCGGTAAGAAATATGTATTAGTCATAGTAGATGATTTTTCAAGATACACATGGGTTATTTTTCTTCATAGTAAGGATGAAACGTTTGATGAATTTCTAACCTTTGCTAAAAAGATTCAAAGAACAAGTGGTTTTAAATTGAAGCATTTGAGATCTGATCATGGTAAGAAGTTTGAAAACTCCAAGTTTGATGAATTTTACAGCAATGAAGGTTTAGATCATAACTTTTCAGCTCCTAGAACACCACAACAGAATGGTGTAGTCGAAAGGAAGAACTGGACCCTTGAGGACATGTCAAGGACGATGATTATTGCAAGTAGTCTTCCGAAGAATTTTTGGGCTGAAGCAGTGAATACGACATGCTACATCATCAATCGTGTCATGCTAAGACCAATCACTTTGAAGACACATTACGAGCTCCTTAGAGGAAGAAAACCCAACATTGCTTACTTTCGTGTTTTTGGATGTAAATGCTTTGTACATAATAATGGAAAAGACAACTTAGGAAAGTTTGATGCTAAAAGTGACGAGGCTATTTTTCTAGGATATGCCTTAAGTAGTAAGGCTTAGCGTGTCTACAATAAGCGAACAATGTGTGTTGAGAAAAGTGTCCATGTTATTTTTGATGAGACTAACTCCCTGCAGGAACAGAGTCATAATAATAACTTTGAAATTGGTCTGACTCATCCTGATGAGTTTAATCAATATGATGAGGAACTAACCCCTGCAGGTAAAGAGAAGAAGCAAGTTCCTGATCCTGATAACCCTGTGCCTGATCCCCATGTGGAACAAGCAACAAGAGGAACTCAGGAGGATCAAGGATCTCATGATCCTGAAGAAGAATAAGTGAATCAATCACCTCAAGAAACTCAAGAAACTCAAGATGCAACTAGGAGATTTAATCCAAAGCCTTGGAGACACCAAAATTCTCATCCTTTAGAATTGATAATAAGTGACATTGAAAAGGGAACTCAAACGAGATCCCAAATGAAGAATTTTTGTGCCTTTCACGCTTTCTTATCTATGACAGAACCTAAGGACCATATGGAAGCACTCAAAGAGGCTGATTGGATTAATGCTATGCAAGAGGAGCTAAATGAGTTCCAGAGGAACAAGGTATGACACATGGAGACTAAACCAAAGAACCAGAAAGTTATCGGACTTAAATGGATCTTCAGGAACAAGATTGATGAGCATGGAACAGTGGTAAGGAACAAAGCCAGACTTGTAGCCAAAGGTTATAATCAATAAGAGTGTATTGATTTCGGTGAGACCTTTGCTCCTGTTGCTAGAATAGAAGCGATTAGAATTTTGATTGCCTTTGCTGTCTTTATGGGATTTAAGTTGTACCAAATGGACGTCAAATGTGCACTCTTAAATGGTTTTTTACTTGAAGACGTCGATGTGGAACAACCTCCTGGATTTGAAAATCCAGAACTCCCAAATCAAGTCTATAAGCTTGATAAAGCTCTTTGTGGGTTGAAATAAGCTCCTAGATCTTGGTATGAAAGGTTGTCAAAATTCATGCTTTCACATGATTTCATAAGAGGTAAAGTTGATAGAACCTTGTTCCTTCGATCAAAAGGAACAAACATATTAGTAGTCCAGATTTATGTTGATGATATAATTTGTGCTACTAATGATCTTTTTTGTAAGGAGTTTGCTGATCTTATGAGTAGTGAATTCAAAATGAGTATGATGGGAGAGTTGAACTTCTTTTTGGGATTGCAAATCAAGCAAACTGAAAGAGGAACAATGATCCATCAACAAAAATATGTCAAGGAACTGCTTAAGAAATATGGACTGGAACATTCAAAAACAAACCACACTCCCATAGGAACAGGAACAAGGTTAGATGAAGATTCAAATGGTAAGTGTGTAAACGAGAAGCAATATCGAGGTATGATTGGTTCATTACTTTACTTAACAGCAAGTAGACCCGATATTTCTTTTAGTGTTGGTTTATGTGCTCGATTCCAATCAAATCCCAAATAATCTCACTTAACAACAGTTAAGAGAATTCTAAGGTATTTGAAAGGAAGCGATGACTTATGTTTGTTTTATCCTCGAATTGATGTTTTTGACCTAGTAAGCTATTCGGATGCGGATTATGCTGGAGACTTGGTTAACCGCAAGAGCACATCAGGCATTGTCCAGTACCTAGGAACAAGCTTGGTCTCATGGAGCTCAAAGAAGCAAAATACTGTTGCCCTATCCACAGCAGAGGCAGAGTATGTGGCTGCTGCTTCATGTTGTTCCCAGGTCCTTCGGGTCAAGCAACAAGTAAGAGACTTTGGCATTAAGTTTAAGGGTGTTCCTATCTATTGTGATAATACTAGTGCAATTTGTATTTCTAAGGATCCAGTTCATCATTCAAGGGTTAACCATATTCACATTAGACATCATTTCCTTAAGGATAATGTAGAAAAAGGTCTTGTTAAAGTCGAATTTTGTCCAACTGAAAATCAAATAGCTGACATATTGACTAAACCACTTCCTAGAGAAAAATTTGTGCTTGAAAATTCGCTTAGAGCTAGGGATGATTAGAATTCATTGAGTGTGCTACTTCAAATAAAAGCCTTAGTTATAAGATTACACTAAGTGGCCAGCAACATTTTGTGAATTAAATCACTCATTACACTGTCATTGTAAAGTACTTACATTAGTCTTCATAATACTCCCCTTATTGTCCATGCATATACTTGAGTAAAAATAGAAAGGTTACTGTACATATAGCTTGAACATGTAACATGCATGAGTTCACACCTTCAATTCCTTTTATTTCTTTCCACGTAAATATTATCTTTATTTTACTTTATTTTATTCGATTTTATTTTCTCTTCTTCAATTTATTATCTTTCTTCATTCATCCCCCACAAATAAGTTTGTTTAGTGGCAACGCTTCACCAGCATTCATGTACAAATCTAAAACTAAAATGATTCACCGGATTTAAAGAAGGAAGGGAAAAGCCGCATTTAATTCTTTTTCACAATCCCCCATAAATCCTTCCAAAAATAAAAAAACCCACCAAATTAATCCAAAATTTACACGGCAATTCATCTCTTTTACCCAAAACCATTAACTCTAAAAAACTGCCTTTCTCTCTCTCTACCACACAAAAACCTGTCAACTTCATCTTCTTCACCTAAAACCCTAAATGGCTCCCAAAAGAAAATCCTCTGATGATACCAAAAAATTTCCGGCTGAAAAATCCTCACCTCTGGTGGATTACAACGAAAGCGAGAATGAATCTTCCAACTCCAATGAAGATTCCCTGGGTTCTCAAGCAAATTCGGCGGAAAATGAAGTGCTCTCTCCAAAGAAAGAAGACGATTTGGATGATGCTGAAACAGAGTAAGAAAAGGAAATCTTAGTACCTACGAAAAGAGGTAAGAAAACGAAATCTTCCAAGTATATCATTGGGTTTTGTGTTGATTTCAGCTGGTGCAAGAAAATCAAGTGGGGTAAGTTTCTTGATCTTGTTGAGTTTCAAAAATGTGTTAAGTTTTGATGAGGGTCTTTATGAGAGTAAGATGAGTGAATTCATTTTTAGTTTCGAAAATAACAAGGGGCTGTGCATTAGTGTTGTTAATGGAAAACTGGTTAAGTTCACTAAAAAGAACTTAGGAGAATGGTTTGATGTACCTACTGAGGGGTACAAGGAATATGTCAAGGGTAGGGCTAAGTTGAATGTAAATGGGGCTTCTAACTCTACCAATTTGAGTTTGACCAGTCCCTAGATCAGAAAGATCTCTCTCCATCACTAGTAGAATAATTGCTTATTGATGCGGTTTTACCCATACGCAGCAATAAACCACGTCAAAAGAAAAGGAAAAATCGAAAATCAACCTATTGTTGCGGTTCTTGGTAGAAACCGCAGCAATAGATGTCAACGGGAATTTTTCAAAAATATTTGACTGGTTGACCAGAGCTATTGCTGCGGTTTCCACCAAGAACCGCAGCAATAGATTTAAATAGTATTTTTTTAATAAAATTTTAATCTATTGCTGCGGTTCTGGTGGGAACCGTAACAATAGATCTAAGATCTAAAAAAAAAGGCACGCCATTAGGGTTAGTTTTTATGTTCTTATAGTTCTGGTGGGTCTTCTTTCACGCCGTCTTTCTTCCACTCTCATTCGCCTCTCTCTTCTCCTTCATTCATCTCGCCTCTCTCTTCTCTCAAAGAAAAAAAATCTTCTTGTCTTGTTCAGATCTACCATTTTCGAACATCAAAGAAAAAAAAATTCTTGTCTTGTTCTTGATTTACAATTTTTCACATGGTATTTTTTATCCTTCTTCTTGTTGTTTCTTTTTCGCCATTGTTGCTGAATTTCGAGTTTCACCATTGTTGCAGCTCGAGCTTTCTCGCGATTTCTTCGTTAATCTTCGCTATTGTTGCAGTTCGAAGGAGTTCGCCATTGTTGTGGATACTCCGGCGCCATTGCTGTTCGCGATCACCAGATCTCCTTCGAACGAGTTCGCCATTGTTGTTCGCGATTTCACATGGTATTTTTCATCCTTCTCCTTCGTTAATCTTTGCCCGTCGCCGCACCGACTTCATCACCGACCAGTCCAGATCTGATTTTCGTTTGTTTTTATTATCATCAGAAATTTCTCTTCTTTTTCATATCCTCAACATTTATCAGGTAAACTCTCTCTCTCTCCTTCATTAAAATTAAAACTTCAAGAAACCCAAAAAAAGAAAAAGAAAAATATACACTTGATAACTTCCGTTCTTCAATCTGCTTGAGATTATAGTTGAAATTAAACTTTACCCTTTTATTTTTATTCAATTTCAGGTGTGCCCATTTTGTTAATTTTATCAACAAGTTGATTCTTGAAGTTTATGAGCTTCAATTTAGCTTCTTGCTAAACATCGAGAAAATTGTTTCATGGGATCCAAGTAATAGTTACATCGACACCGAATCGCATTAATTTTGTTCAATTTTTGTTTCATTTGTTTTGGAAATAAAAACAAACCAAAACGCATTTTTATTTTGTTTTTTCATCTGATTTTCGCAATAGTTTTTTTTTTCATGATTGTTTGTTTATATCCAGATTTGATGTTAGGGTGGTTGTAATTTTATTTGGGATTTTTTTCATTTTTATTTTGTTTAGAATCAATATGATGTTAGGGATTCTGATTTTTATTTTTCATGTATTTTATATTTTTTTTATGCGTTTGATTTTGTGTATATGATATGTTAATATACAAATATGTTTTTATCATTAGTTTGTGTTTTACTTTTTTCCTATACTTTTTTCTTTCAAATTTGATGGTAAAATGAATTTTTATTTTTATTTTTCACCTGTACCAGTACCTATTGATGCGGTTTTGGTCAACAACCGCAGCAATAAGTCAACATATTGCTGCGGTTCCTAGCCAAAACCGCAGCAATACGTTGTATTTTTTTAATAAAAAATAATCCTATTGCTGCGGTTTTGGCTAGAATTTTTTTTTTTCATTTTTCACCTGTACCAGTACCTATTGCTACGGTTAAAAACCACAGCAATAAGTTAATTACCTATTGTTGCGCCCTTAATTGCTGCGCGGCTAAAACCGCCGCAATGGGCCACTTAATGACCACAGCAATAAGCATTTATTCTACTAGTGCATATGACAAATTTCTATTTCACTTAGTTTGGCGCTTTATTTTGCCAAGCACTTCCAAGAGGACTCAAGCGAGCCTCACGGATCTTTCTTAAATGTTCAGCCTTGCTAAGAATATAAAAATCAACTTCCCTGGTTTAATGATTTCTCACCTTTCCTACTGCATCACCCACAACACAAAAGTGGGTATGCTAACCTTATTTTTGTTATCCTAAAAAAGAACCAAATCAAACTCCCTTCTAGTACCTCTTTCTATCTAGAGCCTGATAACTATTTGACCAAAGAGAGTTTATCCAGGCTGTCTCTGAGGGTACAGGGTGGGAAGTTAGACTTTGAGATAGCAGAACCTAAGGGGAAGGTTGACATTGGGAACAAGAGGAAGTTTGAGGAGGAGGTCAGTGCTGAAGGACCTAGGTCAGTGCGAAAGAGTCAAAGGATTGCTATGACCAAGGCTCCCAAGGAACAGGCCCGGACGCTGTTCATATTGATCTTGAGGAGGATCAAGCTCCTTCAGGATCAAGGACTGTTGATTTTCCCCTTCTTTCCACCACTGGTCTCCATGGTATACTACATTCAATTCAGGAGTCTCTGTCTCTCCTGCACACAAGAGTCCAGGGTGTTGAAGGCTGGATTGCCAGAGTTGATCTTCAACAGTTTCAGATCCTAGCAGGAGTGAAGAAAGGAAAATCTGCAGTTCGTGAGAAGATTGACGATGTGGTCGCTTCTTTCGTTGTTCACCCCAAGCCCTCCACTAGAGGAAAAAAAGCTATTTGCTGTTGTAAAAGGGCTGCGGTTAAGTAGAAAATCGCAGCCCTTCCATTAAGGGCTGCGGTCAGGCCCAAAACCGCAACCCTTCGTGCAATAAAGGGCTGCGATTTTGGGCCTGACCGCAGCCCTTAATGGAAGGGCAGCGGTTTTCTACACAACCGCAGCCCTTTGTTTTATTTTTTCCCCCAAATTTCGCGCTCTCATTAATTATTCCCTCGCTCCACCCAATTTTTCACTCACGAAACATTCTCTCACCACGCAGCAGCGAAACCACCTGGCCTGAGCCCTACCCTTGCGAATTGAACCACCGTACCCCTGAGCCCTAGCTTTCGAATTCAACCACCCCTTGAGCTCCGGTCCACCCTCCTGTGCGCGCCACGCAGCCTTCTACGCGCCATCCCCAGCGCACCACGCAGACCCACGCAACACCAACCACCTGCGCGCCACCCACCTGCGCGCCACCCAACCTCTCTCACGCATTTGTTCAAGAAATTAAAGGTTGCCTTTTTAATTATTTTGATTTTTATTTTCTAATATGTTTATATATTCGTTTGGGAGACAAATTAAAGGTTGCATTTGAGTGGGACTGAAATTGCAGAAAAGTTATACAAAAGGGTCGTGCTTCGGAACCCGAAAATATGTTAATTGAATTATTTGATTAGCTACATTAGCTATTAACTTAGTTTAATGCAAACAAATTTCATTTATAATTTGTTAATAGTTTAAATGAGAAAAGTTAGTTGTAATGTGTTTCAATGTGGGTAAGATATGATAATTTATATATATGAATGTATTTCTTATAATTTTTGCATTTACTATATGCTAACAATTTTTTCGGTTTTATGTGTCTTAGATATTAGCATATTGGAAGCGGCAAATCAACTAGGAGATACTGCAGAGTATATATAGAGATCGATCTCCATATTAGTTGTTATTGGTATGTATTTATGATAAAGACAATTCATTATATATCTTCATTTATTGTGTATATGTAGATTCAATCTATATATGTGTATGTATATTTCTTGATATGAGATTGGATGAAAACAATTTAATTAAGCTATGAAATGTATAAGTTATATGAATCATCATATCATCAATCATATGCCTAGATACGCGTTCAAGACTTACACATTAGGAGTAAGTCTTGAATAGTCCCCTGTTTGGGACTGTCCTTGGACGTTTGATCTCACTTAGGTGGTGAATGTATGTCTTCTTTTCAATTCTAAGGAAAGTCTTGGCTTGTCGTTTCTCTACATTGTTCTCTGTGTACATATGTAGATAATCAATTATCTACATTGTGTACTTGGAGAACTGTAGGGAAATGCTGTCGGATTTTCCTTAGAATTGAAGAGTTGGCATATATTCACTAGTGAGATTAAACGTCCAAGGATGGGTTAGGTTGGAGTGATAAGGACCTTCGGATGCATGCATACATTTGCACATGTGACTCTCTTAGCCTCCATTTGTATGTGCGTGTTTTCAATATGTGATTGTCTTGCATGTGAATGTGCTTAAATGATTGCTACTTATAATTGGTTGTGTTTAATTAGAGGTTTTCATGAATGAGATTGATCGTACTTGGATGTATGGTAGCCGTGAATCGATTGAGTTTGTGAATGGGGTCTCAGAATTTTGTAAATCTGCATTAGAATACCAAGCATCTTTTGGAGCAGTCGACTTTTATTGTCCTTGTTTAGATTGTGGAAATGTGAGCAAGGTTAGTAGTATTCATTTGCTTAGGGAGCATGTCTTTCGTCGTGGGTTTAGGCCTCAATACCACGTATGGGTTTGGCATGGTGAGGAGGGGAGATATGCAAGAAGCTGTAGGATAATGAACGATGTATGTGAAGAGGAGAAGGATAAATTAGGTGATGATTTCGAGGATGGTGAGTATGGGGATGATGAATATGGGGATGATGATAGAGATCGGGTAGACGAGATGATACAAGAGGTTGAAGATCAGTCTTGCAAACGACCTCGTATTTTTGAGTCTATGTCTGAGGCTGCTGAAAGGCCATTGTATCCAGGTTGTACGAAGTACACCAAACTTTCCGCTGTGATAACACTCTTCAATATTAAGTCGAAAGCAGGTTGGACGGATTGCAGTTTCACGTCGTTGTTGGAAGTTTTAGCTGATATGCTCCCTGATGGAAATGATCTGCCAAAGTCGAACTATTATGCTAAGAAACTCATGTGTCCTTTTGGTTTAGAGTACCAGAGGATACATGCTTGTCCAAACGATTGTGTGCTTTATCGTAATGAGTATGAGCATTTAGATGAGTGTCCACGTTGTGGATTATCAAGGTACAGGCGTGAAGGGGCTGTGAGTAGTGAAGGACCACCAGCTAAGGTGTTGTGGTATCTTTCCATAATACCTAGATTTAAGCGCATGTTCTCAGTAAAAAAAGATGCGAAGAATATGCGGTGGCATGCAGATCGTAGGAAGAAAGACGGTTTGTTGAAGCATCCGGCTGATTCCCCTGAGTGGAAAAGTATCAATAGGGTGCATAAGCCGTTTGGTAACGAGGATAGGAATTTGAGGCTTGGATTATGTACGGATGGCATGAATCCCTTTGGCAATCTTAGTTCTCAGCATAGTACATGGCCAGTAGTTTTAGTGATTTATAACTTGCCTCCTTGGTTGTGCATGAAACGCAAGTACATCATGTTGTCGCTTCTCATATCGGGGCCGAAACAACCTGGAAATGACATAGATGTATACCTTCAACCACTTATTGAAGATCTACAGAAGATGTGGAACGAAGGAGTGTCGGTATTTGATGCGTATGCTAATGAGATGTTCACTCTGCGTGCCATGCTTTTCTGTACAATGAACGACTTTCCAGCTTATGGGAACTTATCTGGGTATAAGACCAAAGGAAAAAAACCGTGCCCGATTTGTATAGATGACATGAAGTCTACACACATTAAGGGCTGCAAACATGTCTATATGCGCACACGAAGGCTCCTTAGACGTGACCATCCCTATCGATTTAAGAAAAAGGTCTTCGATGGGACGGTTGAAGAGGAAGTTGCTCGTAGACCATTAACTGGTACTGAAGTTTATAATCAGGTTATGGGCATTGAAACGATCTATGGTAAACCTGCGAATGACGTTGATGGAACTACAGGATTATGGAAAAAGGAGTCTATTTTTTAGAAACTCCCATATTGGAAAGATTTAAAAGTCAGACATTGTTTGGATGTCATGCACATTGAGAAGAATGTTTGTGATGCTATTCTTGCGACACTTATGAATATTCCGGGTAAGACAAAGGATGTTAAAGCGTCACGTCTTCACTTGGAAAAAAATAAGCTTCGACCGGAGTTGTGGGCTCAAAAAAGGGCGGGAAGGAAAAAGAAAGTAGTGGAGGAAGGGGTTGATGAGGAAATTCGGAAAAGAAAAAAGGTGGATGATTCGGAGAAGAATTATTTGCCACCAGCTTGCTACACGCTGTCGAAAGCTGAGAAACGGATTTTTTGCGAGTCATTGTATGCTATTAAGGTTCCAACTGGGTACTCATCGAATATGAAGCGATTTGTTACCTTAAATGGTGAGTTGAAGTTATCGAGTATGAAATCTCACGATTGTCATGTCATGATGCAAGTATTCTTACCGATTGCAATTCGTGGGATACTTCCAAAGCATGTGAGGCACACCATTACAGAACTTTGTTCATTTTTTCATACAATATGCAGCAAAGTGCTACAGCCGTCGACACTCGATGACTTACAGGCTAGAATAGTTGAAACTTTATGCAAATTTGAGATGATTTTCCCCCCTGCATTCTTTGACATTATGGTGCATCTCATTGTCCACCTTGTTCGAGAAATTAAGTTGTGTGGTCCAGTGTTTTTGAGGTGGTGCTATCCTTTTGAGAGATATATGGGTACTTTGAAGGATAAAGTTCGAAATCTTGCACAACCAGAAGGTAGCATTATTCAAGGGATTGTGGCTGAAGAGGTCAATAATTTTGTGGCGAGTATGTTGCTTTGGTGTTGATCCTATTGGCGTTCCGATATCTCGACACGAGGGCAGACTCGAGGGCAAGGGTACGATTGGCTCAAAATTGATCTCACCTTCTGTCGACAAGCGTACACAAGCTCACTTATTTGTGTTGCATCACGTGGCAGCTGTCCATCCTTATTTAAATGAGCATATGGAGGAATTACGTGTTAGCAACCCTGGAAAAGGAATAAGGGCATTGACGCAAATGCATAATAAGACGTTCATTGATTGGTTTCATCATCGAGTAGTGGATGATTTAGATGAAAATGTTTCTGAAACAGTCAAGTGGTTAGCATTTGGTCCCCGTGAATCTGTACACTCTTATGAGGGTTATGATATTAACGGGTATACGTTTTGGACTGAACGTCAAGATCTTAAGTCGACATCGCGACAGAATAGTGGTGTTTCACTTGTGGAGTCATCTACACAATACGCAAGCTCGAAAGATAAGTCTCCCGTTTTTGCTGCCACCAACTATTATGGGCGAATTCAAGAAATATGGGAGCTTGACTACTCAACTTTTCATATTTGTCTCTTTTGTTGCAATTGGGTTGATGATAATCGACGTTGCGTAAAAAAAGATGATCCTTGCGGATTCACTTTTGTGGACATGGGTCGTCTACGTGAAACTGAAGAGCCATTTGTACTTGCATGACCAGCTAAACAAGTATTCTATGTAACTGATCCTGCTGATAATAAGTAGTCAATTGTTGTACCTGGCAAAAGGAGTATTCTGGGCATT
Source organism: Beta lomatogona (assembly GCA_947646795.1). Taxonomy (NCBI): domain Eukaryota; kingdom Viridiplantae; phylum Streptophyta; class Magnoliopsida; order Caryophyllales; family Amaranthaceae; genus Beta; species Beta lomatogona. The sequence goes on along the minus strand of CANSNZ010000402.1, from coordinate 841,498 downwards.
GGTGATGTTGAGGATGAGGAAGAGTATGATGCATTTGAGGACATCCTAACTTTTACCTATCCTGAAAATAGCGTGGAAGATGATGTTAATATGTCTGAGAACTATATGCGTGTTGATCACACGGAAGGGATACATGTTGAAACTCCTAAGAAACGGCGGAAGGTCAACAAATCATGAGACATATACTCAGGTTTATCTCTATTTCGTCCATTTCATGTCATTTTCATATATTTCGAGTCATGTGACTCAATTTTCTTGTTAAATATGATAATATAGCCAAAAATACGACTATTACGTAGATTTATTGTTGCTACTTTGTTGTTGGTTGGATTTCGGGAATGTAAACATCATTTTAAGGTTATTTCGGCCGTTTCATGTCATTTTCGTGTATGTCGAGTCATGTGACTCCAATTTCTTGTTGAATGTAATAATATTGCATGAAATAAGACTACTAAGTAGGTTTATAGGTGCTCCTTTGTTGTTGGTTGGATTTCGGGAAAGTAAGGGTCATTTTAGGCCTATTTCGTCCGTTTCATGTCATTTTCGTGTATTTCGAGTCATGTGACTCCAATTTCTTGTTGAATGTGATAATATTGCATAAAATACGACTACTAAGTAGGTTTATAGGTGCTACTTTATTGTTGGTTGTATTTCGGGAAAGTAAGGGTCATGTTAGGCCTATTTCGCCCGTTTCATGTCATTTTCGTGTATTTCGAGTCATGTGACTCCAATTTCTTGTTGAATGTGATAATATTGCATAAAATACGACTACTAAGTAGATTTATAGATGCTACTTTGTTCATGGTTGGATTTCGGGAAAGTAAACGTCATTTTAGGCCTATTTCGGCCGTTTCATGTCATTTTCGTGTATTTCGAGTCATGGTAATCCAATTTGTTGTGAAATATGATCTTATAACCTAAAATGTTGCTATTAAGTAGATTTATACGAGCTACTTTGTTGATGGTTGGATTTCGGGAAAATAAATATCATTTTAGGCCTATATATTTCGGCCGATTTATGTCTTTTTATATATTTCGAGCCTCCCGCTTCCCCCCCTTGTACAGCCCCCCGGTCCCCCCCTTGCACAGCCCGCTCCCCCCCGTCCAGCCCCTAGCTACTTTCCCCCCCCTTGCACAACCCCCGGTCCCCCTTTGCACGACCCCGCGGTCCCCCCCCTTACCACGGCCCGGTCCCCCCCTTGCCCACCCCGCTCCCCCCCGTCCAACCCCTAGCTACTTTCCCCCCCTTGCACATCCCCCTCGGCAACAAGCGGGCAAAGCCGGCCGCTTCTTGCCGCTAGTGGCCCACGATTTCCGATGTTCCATTATTGTTGGTCCTTAATCAATTTGTTATTTTTTTTAACTTGTACATATATATTAATTTCTATGTGTTTATAATTGCAGGGATAATTACTGCATATGGATGAGATGACGACTAGTGAACACACAACCGAGGATGAATCTTATGATGTGAGGAAGGACCCTGATAAAGGTGATCTCGAAGATCGAGATCTTCAAGAACTTCATCCAAAAAGTGGTACAATTGTGAAAGCACAACAAGTTTGTAGGAAAAGAAGGTCAACAACGGGAGTTACAAACAAATCAACAACAAAGAAAATCGAAAGTGATGAAAAAGAGAAAGGGAAGAGGACCTACAAAGTCAATAAGTGCTACTCACTTGCATATGACTTTAGAGTACGATAACTTGGGTCAACCTTGTGGTGTGTGGCGTTCTAAGTATGCCAAACATATTGGCCTTTGTGTCCGGAGGCTCTCTATTTTGCATTCATGGCAAGAGGTGCCTGAGGGGATGAAGAAATTACTATGGAATGACACTATGGTAAGTTTCATACTACCATTTAGTTTCTTATTTTAATAAATGTATGTGTATGTAGTACTAATGATAGAATTTAATCTATTACAACAAATGTGGAAACTAATATTTTTGTTCGTTCTTTTTGTAGAATCTCTTCAATATCGAAGATGATGAAGCCAAGAAGAATCTATTTTTATCCGCGCTTGCTCAGAGATTTCGAGATTTCAAGGCTAAGTTAGTGTCCGGTTGGATTACTAAGCGGAGGAAAAGAACGGGTACAAAGAAGAAGAAAATTTATGGGGGAGAAAAGCAAATCGAAGCTGAGGCTGCATTGGAAAATTCAGAGGAACCCACCACATTACCATATCAAATATGGAGAAATATCAAACCTGAAGAGTGGGAAGCATTTGTTGCCAAAAATACTACCCCGGAAGCTGTTGTAAGCAAAGGATTTTAATTATATTTACCACACTTAGCTCGAGTATGATTGTATATAACACCTAATCTTTTGTTTGTAATTATGTGTTTTTTCAGGCAAGACGTGAAAAAAAAAGCGCGAGTGCAAAAGCAAGGAAATATTATTATCATTTGGGTGCCCATTCCTACGATGAGGCGAGAAAAAAGTGCATGTTTGCCCATTACCCCACACAGGATTCGACAACGACAACTAGCTCTACAACCACATCAGTTACACCGGCTCGTCAACCAGACAGGGTCCTTGATTGGTGGTGTTCGATGCATGGGGTTGACGCATAGGGAAACAGAGTGTTACCTGATCCCGTTACAGAAATGATAGCCAATGCCATTGTAAGTACATATCATTTTAGGCCTATTTCGGCCATTTCATGTCATTTTCGAATAGTTTGAGTCACTGGGCTCCAATTTCTTGTGAAACATGATAATATAACCTAAAATATTGCTATTAAGTAGATTTATAGGTTCTACTTTGTTATTGGTCGGATTTCGGGAACGTAAATATCATTTTAGGCCTATTTCGGCCATTTCATGTCATTTTCGAATAGTTTGAGTCACTGGGCTCCAATTTCTTGTAAAACATGATAATATAACCTAAAATATTGCTATTAAGTAGATTTATAGGTTCTACTTTGTTATTGGTCGGATTTCGGGAACGTAAATATCATTTTAGGCCTATTTCGGCCATTTCATGTCATTTTCGAATAGTTTGAGTCACTGGGCTCCAATTTCTTGTGAAACATGATAATATAACCTAAAATATTGCTATCAAGTAGATTTATAGGTTCTACTTTGTTATTGGTCGGATTTCGGGAACGTAAATATCATTTTAGGCCTATTTCGGCCATTTCATGTCATTTTCGAATAGTTTGAGTCACTGGGCTCCAATTTCTTGTGAAACATGATAATATAACCTAAAATATTGCTATTAAGTAGATTTATAGGTGCGACTTTGTTGTTGGTCGGATTTCGAGAAAATAAAGATCATTTTAGGCGTATTTTGCTAATTTGATATGTTTTTCGTTTATATCCATTATTCAAGTAACCCCACCCCCACACCCCACACCCGCACTCCTCCCCCCTACACAGTCCCCCACTGCCCCCCCCGCTTGCACGACCCCCTGCCCGGCCCGGCAAGAGCCGCCCATCGGCGGCGGCCAAAACTGGGCCGGGCCGCCATCTCTGCCGGCTTTCTTTGGCGCATTCTTCGTACGCAACTTATTCTGTAGTACGTTTTGTTTTTTGAAAAATTTTAACGTCCAATTGTCTGTTGTTTTATTTGTAGATCGGATTAAAGGAAAAGGAGGCAACAGGTGATTTCACTCCTACCGCACACACGGATGCTTTGCACGAAACTCTAGGAAAGGACCATAGTGGTCGTGTGAGGGGCGTGGGAGGTGTCCGCCTCGGCGTGCGAAAGGTATATGGTGAACAATACACTACAACGTCAAAATCAAGTGCAAGTAGTGTGAATTCGGCGTCGGTAGATGTGGAGGCTATCAAATCTGCATTTCGGGAGGAGCTTAGAGAGGAGATGACACATAACTTCAATGCTATGATGGAGCAAATGGGTTTACCGACCTTCCCATTGAAGAAAGGTAGTGGTGTTCCATCTAGCCAGTCGATCGGTGTTCCACAAACATCAGATAATCAAACGATACCTGCACCTGATCCACCAATACCCGAGTTGAAGGTAATCACTGTATTTGGTTTAATTTATCACGCTTAATCACTGTGCTTTATTAATTAACTATGTATTGTCCCTAAGTGCATGCAATTCTAAATATGTTATTTCATCGCAATTAACTATTAATGACTTGTTTTGATTCAAAGGAGGAGACCCCATGCCGACTATTAGTTCAAGAAAATGATTCTGATAGTCTGATTGTGGTAGCTAGTGGCCATGCAGAACCTCCTGGTGATCGAGTACGAGTGCATCACCAGATAGTGAACAATAATGATCACTATGTGGTGAGCATCGACTACATTAAGCCTGGTTTTGAAGACTTAGGTCTTCCGATGCCAAAACCGGAGGTTAGTCTACATACACTGAGTGACGCCCATGGTAGTTATGTTCTGTGGCCGCGTGCATGGGTGCGATTTTCAGATGAGGTACACCGATAAACATACATATATATATATATATAAACATACATATATATATATATATATATATATATGCGTTAGTTTATGTAATAATCAACTCCGATTATATTACTTTTCTATGTCATATATATAATAATTAGTAATATTCTTATTATTACTTTTTAATAGGTTTCAAGGAAGGCTGGTTCACAAGACAAGAAGGCTAAAAAGGTCGGTTCACCAAACAAGATGGCTAAGGAGGCAATTGGACGTGCTGAAATTGAACCAAATGTGTTCGATGACCAAGTTAGTATGTCAAACAATCAACTTCTCGAGCCGTTGGTGGTGCAAGGCCTTACTAAGGCATGTTATTGGTTGCATGAGTGTGTTAGCGATTTGCCCGAGAATGCTCCAATACATGTTCCTTTGGGGAAGGAACAATTCAACTACGCTGATGAGTCATCTACATGGATTTCCAAAGACGATGTTAAAGAATTCTTACGTGGAGAAATGTTGAGTGGAACAATGATACAAGCTTTCATGAGGTGATACATGCATATCTTACTTTACAAGTTTATAATAGTTTTCAACTTCCATACATGATAAGTATGTTTACTTTTTATTATATGCTTTAATTTCTCAGGTTATTGTGTACTGAATTGAATGAGAAAATGAGTGAGACAAAGATTGGTTGGTTATGTCCAAGTATGATGCGAGATGACAATTGTTTAAAAAACAAAACCGATGTGAAAGAATATCTCGATACTAGTTTCAAACAATCACATCGGTTAGAAGAGAAGTTCATCCTTGTTCCATATATTGAAGCGTAAGCTTGTTACACCAAACTTGATGCTTTACTTTATTTTCTATAACTTTATTTCCTTGTTTAGATAACTTGCCTTCTTATTCCATATATACCGATAACAAAATTCACCGAATTGTTGAATAAGTAACTTTATATTATTTCCTTATATAGTCTCCATTAGACGCTCATTGTGATATGTTTGTCAAATAATCACGTTTGCCACTTTGATTCTCTTCGTCGACAACCACCACGGAGCTTACTAGTCAAGTCACTATTGAATAGGTAACTTAACTAGAACAATATGTGTACCTAATATTACACACACACACACACACACACACACACACACACACACACACACATATATATATATATATATATATATATATATATATATATATAATAAACATCTTATAATGTATTGATGTAGTGTAATGAAGCACCATTATGGACTTGGACTTCGATTAGGAAAAGCTCCTCTTTGGATATCAGTTGAGGTAACTACTTTGGTGAATCTTATGTCGAACCATTTATTTTCATATACTTTAAATTTAACATGAATGTTTTTGGATGTTTAAATTTGGTGAATTTCAGTGTCCGCAACAAAAGAATGGTGTTTATTGTGGCTATTACGTACTGCGGTACATGTTTGATATAGTCAACCGTTGTACTGACATCGATTATCTTCAAAAGGTATGTAACTAATTAGTTTATTTAATTTAGATTAAATTGATAGGTAAGAATTAGTTTATTTTGGAAATTGTAGCATAAATTAACTATAATCATATCGACCCCGACACTAACCCAAAACTTGAACTCTAATATTTTGCTCCTAAATTTCACATTAACACTTCAAGTATGCATAAAGTAAGTGGTGTGTGTTAGTTTTACTCCTATGTGTAACATGTAGGTAGTTTTGGGAAGTGAAATAGCTCAAATTCACAAAAATCAACCCCGAAACGAACCTAAAAATTGAACTTCGAATCTTTTGCACCTAAATATCACTTATATACTTCAACTATGCATAAAGTAAGTGGTGTGTGTTAGTTTTGCTCCTAGATGTAACATGTAGGTAGTTTTGGGAAGTGAAATAGCTCAAATTCACAAAAAACGACCCCGAAACGAACCTAAAAATTGAACTTCGAATCTTTTGCACCTAAATATGACTTATATACTTCAACTATGCATAAAGTAAGTGGTGTGTGTTAGTTTTGCTCCTATATGTAACATGTAGGTAGTTTTGGGAAGTGAAATAGCTCAAATTCACAAAAAACGACCCCGAAACGAACCTAAAAATTGAACTTCAAATCTTTTGCTCCTAAATTTCACATTAACACTTCAAGTATGCATAAAGTAAGTGGTGTGTGTTAGTTTTGCTCCTAAATGTAACATGTAGCTAGTTTTGGGAAGTGAAATAGCTCAAATTCACATAAAACGACCCCGAAACGAACCTAAAAATTGAATTTCTAATCTTTTGCACCTAAATATGACATTAACACTTCAAGTATGCATAAAGTAAGTGGTGTGTGTTAGTTTTGCTCCTATATGTAACATGTAGGTAGTTTTGGGAAGTGAAATAGCTCCAATTCACAAAAAACGACCCCGAAACGAACCTAAAAATTGAACTTCTAATCTTTTGCACCTAAATATGGCTTATATACTTCAACTATGCATAAAGTAAGTGGTGTGTGTTAGTTTTGCTCCAATATGTAACATGTAGGTAGTTTTGGGAAGTGAAATAGCTCAAATTCACAAAAAACGACCCCGAAACGAACCTAAAAATTGAACTTCTAATCTTTTGCACCTAAATATGAATTATATACTTCAACTATGCTTAAATTAAGTGGTGTGTGTTAGTTTTGCTCCAATATGTAACATGTAGGTAGTTTTGGGAAGTGAAATAGCTCTAATTCACAAAAAACGACCCCGAAACGAACCTAAAAATTGAACTTCTAATCTTTTGCACCTAAATATGGCTTATATACTTCAACTATGCATAAAGTAAGTGGTGTGTGTTAGTTTTGCTCCAATATGTAACATGTAAGTAGTTTTGGGAAGTGAAATAGCTCAAATTCACAAAAAACGACCCCGAGACGAACCTAAAAATTGAACTTCTAATCTTTTGCTCCTAAATTTCACATTAACACTTCAAGTATGCATAAAGTAAGTGGTGTGTGTTAGTTTTGCTCCTATATGTAACATGCAGGTAGTTTTGGGAAGTGAAATAGCTCAAATTCACAAAAAACGACCTTGAAACGAACCTAAAAATTGAACTTCTAATCTTTTGCTCCTAAATTTCACATTAACACTTCAAGTATGCATAAAGTAAGTGGTGTGTGTTAGTTTTGCTCCTAAATGTAACATGTAGGTAGTTTTGGGAAGTGAAATAGCTCAAATTCACAAAAAACGATCCCGAAACTAACCTAAAAATTGAACTTCTAATCTTTTGCACCTAAATATGACTTAAATACTTCAACTATGCATAAAGTGGTGTGTGTTAGTTTTGCTCCTATATGTAACATGTAGGTAGTTTTGGGAAGTGAAATAGCTCAAATTCACAAAAAACGACCCCGAAACGAACCTAAAAATTGAACTTCTAATCTTTTGCACCTAAATATGACTTATATACTTCAACTATGCATAAAGTAAGTGGTGTGTGTTAGTTTTGCTCCTATATGTAACATGTAGGTAGTTTTGGGAAGTGAAATAGCTCAAATTCACAAAAATCGACCCCGAAACGAACCTAAAAATTGAACTTCTAATCTTTTGCACCTAAATATGACATTAACACTTCAAGTATGCATAAAGTAAGTGGTGTGTGTTATTTTTTGCTCCTATATGTAACATGTAGCTAGTTTTGGGAAGTGAAATAGCTCAAATTCACATAAAACGACCCTGAAACGAACCTAAAAATTGAATTTCTAATCTTTTGCACCTAAATATGACATTAACACTTCAACTATGCATAAAGTAAGTGGTGTGTGTTAGTTTTGCTCCTATATGTAACATGTAGGTAGTTTTGGGAAGTGAAATAGCTCAAATTCACAAAAAACGACCCCGAAACGAACCTAAAAATTGAACTTCTAATCTTTTGCACCTAAATATGACTTATATACTTCAACTATGCATAAAGTAAGTGGTATGTGTTAGTTTTGCTCCTATATGTAACATGTAGGTAGTTTTGGGAAGTGAAATAGCTCAAATTCACAAAAAACGACCCCGAGACGAACCTAAAAATTGAACTTCTAATCTTTTGCTCCTAAATTTCACATTAACACTTCAAGTATGCATAAAGTAAGTGGTGTGTGTTAATTTTGCTCCTATATGTAACATGTAGGTAGTTTTGGGAAGTGAAATAGCTCAAATTCACAAAAATCGTCCCCGAAATGAACCTAAAAATTGAACTTCTAATCTTGTGCACCTAAATTTGACATTAACACTTCAAGTATGCATAAAGTATGCATATATAACATGCATGTAGTTAGTTTTGGGATGTAAAATAGCTCAAATTCAGAAAAATCGACAAAATAACTCGAAAATTGGTTGTTTAATTAGCTAATTGCAAGAGTTAGTTGTTATTATATATTGTAAATGTTTGACTTGATCTTATTAATTTATTATATTCATATTATTGCAAGGTTTACATGGATAACAACGCACCAAAGTTGGATGAATTCACAATTGAAGAATTGGATGAGGTTCGAAACAAGTTGGCAACCTACATTTGTGAAGATTGTCTATGATACATTGGTTAGGATTTTGCAAGAACTAGCTAGAAGTTCGAAACAAGTTGGCAAGCTATTCGGTTGTTGCGTTAATGTAGCTTTTTGTATTAGAATTAATATTTGCCTTAATATGTACTCTTTTACATTATTATTATTATATATATAGAATTATTACATATATAATTGGGAACTCTATACATATATGCATTATGAGGTTTGTAATATGGTACAAAGCAAAGCAGCAAGGAACCAGCGACACAGGGAACGAGCGCATTTATAATATTATATAGCTGAATTTTAAAAAAAAAAAATTACAAAAGGGCTGCGGTTAATAGAGAAAACCGCAGCCCTTGGCCACATGAGGGCTGCGGTTAATTGGGAAAACCGCAGCCCTTAAGTAATCAAGGGCTGCGGTTTACCCAATTAACCGCAACCCTTATGTGGCCAAGGGCTGCGGTTTTCTTACGACCGCAGCCCTTAATTCTGCAAGTTCCTATATATTAAGGGCTGCTACTCTAATTGCTGCGGTCAAAAACCGCAGCCCTTAGGGCACTGTTGACCGCAGCCCTTAGGCTTTTTTCCACTAGTGCTCCAAGCCCTAATCCCATTCCCTTCTATATAATCTGATGAAACAATGATAATTTTTGGTTGGTTTGCATTAAACAATGGTGACTTGTTGTTACTATCCTTTATCACCCTTTTAGATGTGCATCACACATCACTTTCTGGTGATAAATTGTTTTGGTTTATCTCTTTTATTTTAATTGATCTTTTACTCTCTTACTTCTCTTTTTGCTCTCTTTTCTTTCTTTTATCTTCATCATGAACTCAGCTTGTGCATTTCTCATGACTACGTGCATTTATCTCATCTTAATATGCTCATTATAATATTTGGATGGCTAGTATTATTAGATGATTGTTTGAGCTACTACGCCTTGACATTGTTGTATATGATGCACTCTTAGAGTCCTGCTGGGTACTTAGTTGTTTTTGATGATGACAAAAGGGGGAAGTAGAGTGCCACATAAAAATTCAATTATAGTCTTCTTAATTTCTAGGTGACGATTTTTGGATTTTTCTTTGCCTTATCTTCAAGACTAGTTTATGTTAGTTTAGTTGTTTCTTTTGTTCGTTTTGTTAGTTTTATTTTTTAAAGTCATTAGCTCTTGATTCTTTTGTTTTCTTATTGAGTTTGTTCATTTTTGTTTCTTTTATATTTTTATATGCCATATATTTGCCATCATAAAAAAGGGGGAATATTGTTGTATTACATGTTTTGATGATGCCAAATAATTAGGTTATACTATATAGTTTTTATTTTGCGAAAAATATAAAATACCAAAAATAATATAATGTTTAATTTTGCATTTATATCTTGCGGAGAAAGATTATTTATTTAATCTAAGTCAAGATATTATTTTATCCACTTTGAATTTTTATCATATGGTATGTTTAATATTTTAGTAACTTAGAATCTTTGAATAAAATATTCTTCAAGTTAGTAGATATTTTTGCTATTTTTGTTTGTGCTTGAAAAAAGGTTTTCGGAAATGAGTTAATAGAAGGAGTAAGAAAATTGTTTGGGCTTAAAACATTTTATTTTAGACTTGTTCTTTATTTTTTCCTCGATCCGGACCAATTGGAGCAGGGTATTGGTCATCATAGGGTACTAAATGGCGAGACACGATTATGTGTCTACAGAAGCCCCCACTTTAACTGAGGTTTGTAAAACCGAAAGTCAAAGTATACATGTCGGGACGGAGAATGATTCTAGATGCTCTGCAATCCAAAATCACTCTTTTGTGCCGGTACCTGCAAAATAAGCAAAAGCTTTAGGAACAGACATGTGAAACATATTTGCAAAATAATCGTAAATTTGCAAAAATGAAATGAGATATGGACGTGAAATAGATGTTGTAGAGCATTCGTATCCCGCTCCATAAAGCTGAGCTGTTGGTTGTCCCGCTCCAAGACAAATGGCGTAGAGTATTTGTATCCCACTCCACAGGGCTGAGCTGTTTGCTGACCCGGTCCATGACATATAGTGTAGAGTATTTGTATCCCACTCCACAAGGCTGAGCTGTTTGCTGACCTGCTCCATGACAAATAGTGTAGAGTATTTGTATCCTACTCCACGGGGCTGAGCAGTTTGTTGTCCCGCTCGCAGACAAATAGTGTAGTTGATTGAAAGTGGTCCGCAGACCTAACAGTTTGTGTGCCGTTATTGACGGTTTGATACCTGTTAAATGCAATGAACACAAGCATGCAAACAGAAAGGAGTAACTTCCGAAAATTTCATTCGCTTAAAAGCGAGAAAAAAATGTATAACTTACGAAAAAGTTCATTCGCTTAAAGCGAATAAGGAAAGCATAACTTACGAAAATTTCATTTGCTTAAAAGCGAGGAAGAAAAGAACAACTTACTAAAAGTTTATTCCCATGAAAGGGATTATTCGAGGTAAATTGATTTGGGTTAAAAGCAATTGGAATAGGAATAGCTTGCGAAAAGTTCATTCGCTCAAAGCGAGAAGGAATAACTTGCGAAAAGTTCATTCGCTAAAAAGCGAGAAATATAACTTACGAAAAGTTCAGTCGCTAAAAAGCGAGAGATATAACTTACGAAAAGTTCATTTGCTAAAAAGCGAGAAATATAACTTGCGAAAAGTTAATTCGCTAAAAAGCGAGAAATAGTAACTTGCGAAAAGTTCATTCGCTAAAAAAGCAAGAAATATAACTTGCGAAAAGTTCATTCGCTAAAAAGCGAAAAATATAACTTGCGAAAAGTTCATTCGCTAAAAAGCGAGAAGGGATATGACATATTGATGACCTAAACTATGAGGATATAGTGTAAGTGTGCAACTGTGTGACACTAGACTGCAGAATGTGTATAATATGTGTGTCTACGTGTGACTCGATGATTGATGCTTGGATCCTATGGCTAAGGATGAAGGATGCATGCAATGATTGACATATTGTTTGTATAATGCGAGATGCAAATGCAGAGATATGACACTAATGCAGATGATATGATATGATGCTTTGTTGTTCCTCTAATCTCACTTTTTCGTTTAGAAAGCTGTTTTTGAAAGAGGAGAAATGGGAAGCCCCCAAGGATGATCCACGTAGGTTATGTTTGATTCGAAATGCGTTATAGTTGTTACGGGCCTAAGCGAGCCCATAAAAAAAGTTAGGATTTCGTATGGGTCAGGAGCCCACAATATTTTGTATGGACTGATAATGAAATCCTTGTCAAGGTACACATGGAGCCTATGAAGGATGATATGTTGGATTTGAAATGCATTGTAGTCCTCGTAATGCTTGAATTGTATGCGCTTCGAGTTTCGTATGTCAAGGCCTAAGTGAGCCCATACAATTGGTTCAATCTTGTATTAGTGTGGGTTTTAAAACCCAAGATTTCATGTATGGACTCGTAATGAAGTCCTTATTACAATAGGCCTATACTTGGAGCCTATGATTTTCTGTGTGGAACAGTGATGAAGCCCCCAATAAGATGGAGTTTATGAAGTACTCAGCTTGATTGCTTGATTTTGAAGATATCTCATCACCCTTATTTCGACCGAAGATTTCATATAGGGTTCCTAAGGTGAGAAGACAAGAAAGGCCAAGATAAAGAACACTCAAAAGATGAGGCGCGGTCTTAGCGCAAAGTGTTGAAAGGTTATGCTAAGATTGGCTTAGAAGCGAGAAGGTGGCTTAGAAAAAGGAAGTGATTAGAATAAGAAAAGGCGAAGTCATAATGAATCGACTCACGCAATGAGGTAGGCCAATAATGCAGGTTTGAATCCCAGTCTAGTTCTAAAGGTAGGGGATGAGCATTGAAAATTCATGATTTGGGTGATCGCACTTTTCTCATGGGCCTAGGCGAGCCTTAAAAATATTATATTTTGAATTAAAATGGCAGGGCCTCAAAAGAGGTTGCCTACGTATCCATGATGGAATCAGGCCAGTCGTAGCTCTTAACATTTCAATCGGTGGCCTAGCATTTTGTTTTGGAGCCAGTTGCGACGAATTAAGCATTGATTTGTAAAAGGTCTTTGGCAAGGGTGGACAGTGATGTAGGTTTGGTTTGGTTTAAAGCGCTCGAACCTCTGGGTGAGGCTTCCTATGTATCTTTAGCAGAATCAGACCATTCGTTGTTCAGGCTAATGAATGAGAAGGTGCCCGTATTTTACCTAAGTCGCCCTTATGGGTTTTCGACCTAGCGGGCTTTGGTTTGTCTTTTGTGGCTTATTGGAATGCAATGTGCAAGGTTGTTAAGAAGGTTTATCACTTAAGGATTGAAGTTGGAGGTTTAGAATCGCAAGTTTAAGGTTTTGAAGGAAATACCTTTGACAAATCTTTTGATGGGCTTATTTGCAACACTTCTCTCTGTTTTTTTTTTTATATTTTGCACTTTTTGTTTCATTTTTTTTGCTTCTTCTTTTTTGATTTGATTTTTGTTTTATCGCTCTTTTTTTTTACTTGCCCTTTACATTGAATTATTGTCAAGTGTACTTCCTATGAGGTAGGTTGAAGGGAGAGGTGTGTTATGTATGGATGAAAGGTTGTAGTGAAGGGAGGAATGCCTCTTTTATATATGCTAGTTGTTCATTGTCTCTATTATTAGAATAGTCAGGAGAATTAGAAATTCATTTCTTTTAAGGCGACAATCGTGATTTCCATTGATGCTCATTAGTGCAAGGTTAGAAAAGAAATACTCATTTATTAATTGAAACTTATAAATACATGGAATAAAAAGAGAAAGCCTATATCAGACTGGGAATAATAAGAGAGATGAAACAGAAAATGAAATCCTAAGTATAGACTCCTACGTCACGTGACGAGACGACTTCATTGCTTCGATCTTCATGAGGTCTCTTTCGAAGTGAAAAGAGATGAGGTGTATATTTTTTTTTGTGTTGATTGGATCTAAGCGAGTCCAAGTATTTTAACGAGCGATTGGGCTTATATGTCTATTTCTATGCCATTGAGGTCATTGTCTTCGGTATTTATTCAGCAGTAGGGATTGTAAGCCTCCCATCGTCTATCATATCATGGATAAGCCCTTTTAACTTGTAGCACTAAGCATTCTTATGTCCATTTCCTCTATGGTATTTGCAATAGGCATCCTATTGTATATTTGCATTACGATTCTCTTGAATAACAGGATAGCGTGTCTCTAGTCTGACGACACGTGCTACAAGATCTACCAGTGTACCCTTCAACTCATCCACTTGTTCTATAAGTGTTCTTGACATATTGCGTATTTCCTACAATGGATCATCTAACAGGAGTGATGATGTAGAGAAAGGAGTAGAATGGGAGAATGTGTGTTTGTTTAATAGTTGAGCTTCTAAGAACAAAATAGCATCTCCTAAATGAATGATATTGTAGTATTCCATGTTTTGATGATGCCAAATAATTAGGTTATACTATATAGTTTTTATTTTGCGAAAAATATAAAATACCAAAAATAATGTAATGTTTAATTTTGCATTTATATCTTGTGGAGAAAGATTATTTATTTAATCTAAGTCAAGATATTATTTTACGCACTTTGATTTTTTATGATATGGTATGTTTAATGTTCTAGTAACTTAGAATCTTTGAATAAAAGATACTTCAAGTTAGTAGATATTTTTGCTGTTTTTGTTTGTGCTTAAAAATCAGTTGGAATTGGCGTGGCATACAATGTGGAGCTGATTCCTTGAAGCTGTCCAACAAACCCAACAACCTCGCTGGAGAAATGCCCACTAACGGATAGTTGAAGGTGGTTAGTTACCGTTGCAATGTTCGTGGAGTTATGCATCGGAAAATCAGGCCATGATCTCCATTACTCCACTCACGCTATTTGAGGAGAACTTGGAGCACAACTGGTCCAGATGAAGGAAAAACTACAACAACTATATAAAAAGAAATTACTTGTTGAAAACTCATGACTTTCTTGAGCAAAAATTAATCATTCACTTAGAAAGTTTTCTTGTAATTTCCTCTTATATTCATAGTGTGTTGGTGAGAGAAAATTCAGAGAATATTCTTGTAATCAAGAGAGAGAAAGAAAGAGAGAAAAGAGAAGACTTCAAGTGAAGTCAAAGTGAGTGTCATATGTTCAGGGGGAACTGGGTGACTGGGAATAAGTTCTTAGAGGAACTGAGAAGGTCCATTAATAGGTTGTAAAAGATAGAGTCTTTTGGCCTATTATAGTAAAGAGTGTTTGAGTTAAAATCCCTTGTGGTCAAGGTTTTTCTTCGTATTGCGCCTAGGAAGTTTTCCTTGTAAAAATCTCGTGTGTTTGTCTCTTTCTATTTTCAAGTTTGTTTTAATTCCGCAATACAATTCGAAAATTTCCCCTCAGCTACAATTCACCCCCCTTGTAGTTGGTCTAGTGTTCATACTAGAATAACAGATATATATTTTTTTTGAATTTTTTTGGATGCACCTAGACCTAATGCATGTATGCATGACTCTTTTGGATGCACCTAGACCTAATGTATGTTTGCATGACTCAATCTATGCGTTCAAACCTGTATAGGCTGCCTACATATCCCAAAAGAGGGAATCAGGTCGGTTGTAGTTCAGGACTACGAAATGCGGGATGCATGAAATAAAATGGAGAGTATGGATGCAATGAGACTCCTAAGTGCCTAATAACTCTAGTTATGCATGAAGTGTATGAGTAATGGACTATGCAATGCAAAAGGATTCTAGTATGAATGCAGTCCTAGACCTGACAAACTTCTAAAGATGTTTGAATTCTAGAATTGACGAACTTTCAAGGATGTTAGACTCCTAATATGCATGAGTCTCTAGTGGACCTAGACTCCTAAAATGGACGGAACTCTAGTGGACCTAGACTCCTTATATGGACCGAACTCTAGTGGACCTAGGCTTCTAAAATGGATGGAATTCTAATGAATTATAGACTTCTAAGATGGATAGGACTCAAGCGAATGAAGACTCCTAACATGGACAGACTTAGACGGGATTAAGAACTCTAAATGCAGTGAAACTGGATGAATCTAGACATTTGGGTCAGACGGACTTCTAGTGCAGTTAGAATTCCTAGGCAGATGAGACTTTTACAAAAAGATCGACACTAAAAGGAATAGAAATAGAAAATATGAATTTTTGAAAAAGACATGTAAAAGATGGAATTTTTTTTAAAAAAAAAAAGGTTGGAGATAGAATTTTTTGAAGTAGATAGGAGATTGATTTTCGAAAAAAGATAAGTGATACAATTTTTAAAAATGGAGATGGATTTAAAAAAAAGATATATTTTCCGAAAAAAGGATGGGGATAGTTTTCGAAAAAGATGGGTGACAGGGTTTGAAAAAAAATTATGAGATAAAGTTTTCGAAATAGATTAAGATAAAAAAAAAGATGGATAATTTTTTTTAGATGAGAAAAGATTAAGGGAAAGAAAGAAAAGAAAAGAGAAATTCTAATCATCCTAGGAAAAGGGAAGGCGTGCTTCAAGGGACTAAGAGAGGGTGCGCAGAGCACGGGAAATATGCGCTAGACGCTGACGAGAAGCGTACGACCCTTGAAAGTTGCGTCAAGTGCAATTAGACTGCGTCAAACGCAAGCTATGAGCGCGGCGCGCAATCGCTATTCCGTCTTTGTTTCTCATCGCGTTAGTTCGTTCGACTATTTGACTGAGACATTGCATAACACAAGCAATTAAAACCACGCACATGTAGAGATGCACATGTAGGATAATAATATGCAAAGTTCAAACCTACAGTCAAGTTCTATGTTCAACTATGGTCAGTTTTAGGTTAAGGCTGAGAAGGGTCCATGACTAAGAGATTGATCCCACGCTTCGTACCCCTGCTTAAAGAGGTGGCCACGTGTAAGACGCACTCCAGTCTCAAGTCAGGAACAAGAGAACAATGCCATAGTTGGGTAGGTTTGCTTATGACTAAGATCCAACACTATCGCTCAGGATGCTTTTTGGAAGGACAAAGCGCAAACCCCTCGGGGTGAGCTCACACATAGAACATGTGCTAATGAGGCAAGGTAGATTGTCCTTATGGTGGCTGAACAATAGTCATGCACATGCAAAACAATATATTATTCTAAGACATAACAATAAGAATGAATCGTATTTTTCAAGTTTCACCCACTCATTTAAAAATAAATTATTATTATTTTTAAAATCCTCCCAGTGGAGTCGCCAAATTCTAGGCGTGGATTTTTCAATTCATTTAATGCCTACACGCGGTGTGAGCGCATTTATTTGACCACCCCATTGTTAAGGTTTTATTAAAGATATGTTTTGAAGTCACCAATAATTCTTTAAAGGAAGAATCATAAACCTAATTGGATATTGAAACGGAAGGGACATCTTAGGGACTTATACAATGTAGATTTCCCAGTCTTTACTCCATAGATGGTCAAAATGAACCAAAGATTGAGTTCGGGGGTGAGGGTACAATATAGTCAGGAACTATATTGCCCATTGTTGGCCTCGACTAAATAACGATTCACATCAGATTTTATGCAATAGAATAATCAAACAACATTTTAAAGCACCCTAAAATAATTAATCTAGACTAATTATTTAGTGATCAGTTATTAGGCAATCATTTTACAAGGTTCCTAACAGGTTGTCCATGTTATTTGAATTAGTTAGAACATTTATTTAGGTCTTGATCAACAATAAATACAAAGTGATAAATATTGCAATCAGGCAGAAAAAAATAATATGGTCATGAAAATAAATAAAAATATGAAAATAAAATACTGTAGGGAGTTAGAATAATATATACAATACTTACAGCGTAGGAATATATTAATAACCTACATCACGAATAGAATGTTAGTAACTTCAAGAAAATAATAAAAAATAAATAAATAAAGCAAATAAAGTTAGTTAATTTAGTTGACCCTCAGAAATTATACCACCGTCTGGGGTCGTTGATTTTTACGGATCTTGGAAAATTGAATTATTGAACGAGTCTAAAAAAAAGTTATATTTTGCGTTTGAATAAGAAACATGCGTTTTATGATTTGGAGAAAAGATGTGTGCTTGGTTTCGTTTATGATAATAGAATAATGAAATAGGATGAGTGATGATTATATGATAATTAGAGGCAGTAGGTGTAGGGGATTTTTTATTACGTGGAGTTTGGTATTATGATGAATCAGGAGGTTGATGGATTTTGGTGATGATGCATTGACTTAGATGTAGGTGTAGTATGAGGATGAATGAGTAATATGTTAGGCGTGGAATTGGTGTAGCTGTGATTGATGCTAATGCGTGTGATGATGAAAAGGAAGCAGGGGGTGGAGTGACGCAAGGAAGATCGAGAGATCAGGTGGTTATTAATTGAAGTAATAGGCGCAGGGAATTTGTGAGGTGAGTCGGTGATTGTGAAACGATGAGGTCTGATTAATGTGGGATGAGTGTATTATATAGTGTAGGTAGTTGAGTTGCAATAGACTTTTGAAAGATATTAAGATTTCTAAAAGATTTTTATTATAAAAGATTTAAGAAAATAGTTAGATCAAAGATATTTAAAAATACTTTGGGAAAAGATTATTTTTTTTAAAGTTATTTTTATTAATAAAACTAATCAATATAATTAATTAATTATATTAATTAAATTGGGCTAGAAAAGGGGTTTCATAAAATTGGGCTTTCATAATACTATTTTTAAATGGTTTTCAAAGATGAGCTTTAAAAAAGTTAAAAAAACGTTTTAGAAAGTAGGCTTAGTAAAACTAGTTATAAAAATGGTTTTCGGAAATGAGTTAATAAAAGAAGTAAGAAAATGGTTTGGGCTTAAAACATTTTCTTTCAGGTTCGGAGTGGTTGGGCTCGCAGCGATTGACAAAAGTCAACTGCTCCGGTCGATCAACTGATCCGGTTTTCGACTAAAACCGGAGCAGTTGAGTTGAATGAACAAATAAAAAAAGCTTGCTTGACATTCAATTCAGATATGTAGCCCAAAAAATTGCAATAATTAGGCGTCTAAGCATATTTAACGCCACGAAAAGCGAAAATCACCAATTACAGATTTTAAGTGACTAATTTATCAAAAGAAAAAGGCAAATTACAAGAAATTAAAAAGTAAAATATAAATTACAAGAAATTAAATATAAAAAATTACAAGAAATTACAAGATATTTTCGAGAAATGATAAATTAAGCATGAAATTAAAAACGAAAAAAATCCAAGACAAATTACGAAGAAGACTAAAATCGAAAAATTACAAAAAAAACAATCAAGAACCCTAGATCTAGGTTACAAGCGACGACAGAGATGTTGTTGGCGTCAATGGAGCTTCACGAAGAGGGAGAAATGCCAACGCCGGTGATGCTTGATGATGCTCGACGGAGGCCCTCACTTCATTCGCCAACGCCGGAGGTGCTCGATGATGGAGGCGGCAAAATCAATGGATGGTGGTGGTGGTAAGTTCGCCGCTTCGAAGAGATGAGGGCTACGGTGTTCCGATTTTTTGAAGAAAGGGGATCGAAGTGATGTTGAGGAATTATTCGAAGAGAGGGGATCGAAATGTTGAAGGATCGAAGAGAGGGGATGAATGAGATCGGAGAGATGGATCGAAGACACAGGAAGAATGCTCGCTGTTGTGTTAGGATTGTGTGGGTGAGGCTGGGATCGAAGAGAGGAGAGAGGGAAGAGGAAAGAGGGTGGGAGAGCAGATTAGAGGGTGAGTGAGGCTGTGAGGGAGTAGAAGGGATTAGGGTTTACGAAATTAAATGGGAGGAAATGGGGCGTTGGGCCTGTAGATTTTATAGGCTGATGTTGGCTCAAGTCTCAACACTGAGCATAACTGATCCGGGCTATTGAACCAGATCAGTTGACAAAAAGGAACGGCTGCATTTTGTCAACTGATCCGGTTCAACACCAACCGGATCAGTTAATTCACCCATTTTTGCACGCACCAAATTCACGGATTTACGGATCCGGTTTTGTTAAAACAGGATCGGTTGTGTTGTGATAGATAACTTTTTTTCCACTAGAACTCTACCTAAGCCTTGCTAAGTGGAGTAGCATTAAAGTTTATGTTTGTGGTTTTGCGGTGATTATTGGAAGAAAAGATGTGAAAGAGGTTGCTTGAAATAGTGTGGGAGTGTAAAATGAAGAGAATGATGAAGAAGTTGTGAAAAATAATTATGAAAAAATTGGAAAAAAAAAATAGAAGTGAAAAGAAAAGATTGAATAAAAGGTAAATGAAATTGGTTGGAGTTGATAAAGAAGGGTATTATCTTGATTTAACGGTAATGTGTTGTTGAACTTTTAGTAGAAGTTTTTATGGCGTTTGCATCTAATGGCCATAGATGTTAAAGTGTTGTTTTCTCCACTAGCTAGTTGGCTTTTAACACCACATTTCCAAATATATTTCCTACCCATAACCTCAGTCCATTACAACCCTTGAAAGTCCTCATGATCTTTTTGCGTTACAATTTCGAGTGGAAAATGAGTCGATAGTCAAAGTTAAAGAATAAATGTTTCATTTGAGTCGACATGGTTTAGGTTGAGTGACATTGATTATGCCATAAACACATGAGAATATGAGTGCATATGACTAAAGTGAGGTCTCTCAGGTTTGGTTAAGTATAGCTTGGGGGAAATGGTTTGTGGTAGATATGGCCACTGGTGCGAGCTGAGTGGGCCGGACCGTGGGCCTAGTTGGTTGGGCTAAGATTTCACGGCCCAAGACCAGACCGTGAAATTCACGGGTTCGGAGGGTCGGTCCGAGGGCTTAAATATCTTGGGCCACACCGGTCTATTACCGGTTTTCACGGTTCGGGAAGCGGTTCTGGTGGTTCATGGGCCTAGCGGGTTGGACCGGGCTGGCATAAGAATTTTTTTTCAATATTATTTAATTATTGGACTTATTCATTATTGTTACATAAAATCTTTAAATTTTTTAAAAATATATACAAGTATTAATATTAATGAATAATTTCATAATTTTTGAATTTCATTGAATTATAATATATGCAATTTGATTAGAATATATACAATTTGGTTAGATAATTACTTGGGCCGGGCTGGTCCGGTTCAAGGGCCAGGCTGGATTAGTTTCGTGGTCCGGGCTGGGCGGTTTTAGTAGCAGGTTGGGTTTAAAAAATCCAACCTACGGCCCACCAACTAATTTCACGGTTCGAGTCGGGTTGGACAGGGCTTTTCACAGGCTCGGCCCATATGGCCCACAAGGTGGGCTGGATTGGCCCGCACCGTTGGCCATCTCTAGTTTGTGGTGTGATTGGAGAGTTGATTGCTTTACATGACGTTCTATGCGGTTTTGTTCGAGAATGTCTCGATGCTTGGTTTGTGTAGTAATTGTATCTCTCGTGTTCTCATATGTGTGCTCGGCCCTATCGCAGTCACATATTGTAGGTTGTCTTCCTTTTCCAATATATATGTCTAATTTCTTGAGGACAAGCAATGGTTTAGCTTAGTGAAGTTTGATGTGTCGTATTTTTATATAGGTTTCAGGTGCATTTAGGTTGCATTTCAGGAACATTTAGGCGCATTATAGTTCATAATTGCATACTATTAGAAGCAAGCTACGTTGATAAGGATAATTCTGAACATATTTGAGCAATTTGGAGCCAAATTGGAGTTGGAATTCAATGAAAGATTTGTGGAAATTGAGTCATTTTCACTATTTTATCCATAACATTGACTCGATACTGATGATTGGATGATTCCAGCGGCATTGGAAAGTAGGCTTGAAGAGATTTCCAACGATAGGTTGCACGGCCCAATGCGAGTTATATTCTGAAAGATATGGGTTTCGCAAGTTGGCCCAATTTTCCTGAGGTTTCCTACGCGCGTGCGGATTACTTAATTCTAGCCTTTTAATGATTTATTTGGCTTTCCTTACCTTGTAACTTGGATTCCTACTAGTATTAGGACTTAGAAGATACAATTTTATATTGGAGGATTTCTAATTAGGTTAGGACATCTATTTTTCATTCAAGTCTCACGTTATTTTCTCTTGAAGGTTTTCTCCATATTTTCCCCTAGTTTATTTCCTTTTGCAATTTTGGAGACTGAAGATTGGAGATTCATCTTATATTAAATCATTGCATATCAAGTTTCATTCTTTCTTTCTCCTTATTTATTTTAATTATGTTTTCAATTATGTTTGTTGATTTTATTGCCATGATTAGTGAATAGTCTTTTTATCTAGGATTGAGTTGAGAGCTATTATGGCTTGATCATGTGAGTTCTTCTCTAATTCCCATGTTGTTGAGCTATATGTTTAGGGTCTGATGAGAGTATTCTTATAGTCAATTTTGCATTTTGATTTAGCCCTAGTTTTATATTATCAAGGAAAAATTGATTGAATCAGTCCCAATTATGGGCACCCTGATAAAAATAATCCCAAATTCAACTTAATATTGTTTAGTCCCAACTTTGGTGGGTCTTTTACCAAAATAAGCTAGGTTCACCAGCAACCGTTTAAACAGGTTAAAAAATTTGTTGACTTTTTTTTTTTCAAAACAAAGGGGGAATGGGTGGCAGGGAGGGGGTTTCAAGGGAAGGGGATGGGGTGGCAGGGGAGGGGAACGAGTGTTAGGGGCGGGGAAGGGTGGCAGGGAGGGGGTCTCATAGTCACTGCCGCTGCCTTTCACCAGCTTCTGGTTTATCAAGTTAGCCACTGAGCCGCCGCCAACCGGGAAAGAAATTGACGCCCTCCCTTGCTAAACCAACGCCAGCTCAAGTCTCTATTTGAATGGATGTGGTAGGACCATCGGCACCGATTTTTTCATTTTTTCTTTTTTTATGGAATCATCTCGACCATCTGTTTTGTTGACCCTCTTGTTGTGGTGGCGCTCTGGTAGCCTTCAGACCAAGTCGGTACTTGTAGACACATAATCGTGTCTTCCTATTTAAGGGTCCAATGATGAAATATACTAGGTCTTAGTTGGCATGGACCAATTGAGGAGCAGTCCGAATAACCAGGCAATATGTGTTTTAAAATAATGTTACAAAAGCCTAATTAATCATTCATGATGATTAATTGTAAGTTCAACCCGTGAATTGTTTTTTAAGTCCATTTTAAAAGCCCAACTTAATATTTATTGTTTTAATAAATATTTTCTTAATATTTATTGTTTTAATGAATATTTTCTTAAAAGCTTTTATTATTATCTTTTACCCATAAATCAGATTTTTAATCTGGAAAATTCGATCTCCGGATTTTTAGGGATAAAAATGGCATCTTGAAATCACGCGTAGAATAAAAAACGAATATTATCGAATATGCACCGGACGCGGCGGCTGTGCTCAGAGCGCCACATGCGTCCAGCTCATTGCCCAAATCGTGTAAGGCGCGCCTATGAGCGCCTGACACGTTTACTTGTGACTCACACAGAACATGCGCCTGGCGCAAGTCCTGTGAGAGACGCAAGGTAAATTTATACCTTTTTGAAAATGCGTTTCCTCGTGCAATGTTTTAACTGGACGGACTACATCAGGCAGGCCAACCTGCGCCTGACGCGTGTCCTCGCGCCTGCCACGTGGGACTGCGCCTGGTGCAGGGCTTGCGTGGAGCGCACGTCTTAATTTGCCTATAAATACGTGCTGATTTCCCGAATCAAGGACGACTTCGATTTATTATTTTTACGCACACAAATACTCTCGAAAACTCTGAAATACACTTCGAATACAAAACACTCAAACACTTTTAATCTTCCAAATAAATTATTGTTCCTGATCCTATTATATTCATGGTTTCAAGATTGCTTCGACTGAATGTCACTACGCTCTTCGATCTAAACCGCATAGGTATTACCCTGAGGGCCCTTGAATAATTATATTTATTTTATTGAAGTTACCAACCTTTTCTTGTCATGATGTAGATTCCTAATTAATAATCGCGTCCCTTTGTAAATTTTAATATCTTTTCTTATATTTTCTGTATATAATATTCATGATATTATGATTGTCCTGCATGCCTTTTTATCTCCCACATGTTATTATTGCTAAATAAGACCTAAAGAATTGTTCTCATTAATTCAGATAATTTAGACAACCTGTTAGGAACCTTGTAAAATGATTGCCTAATAACTGATCACTAAATAATTAGTCTTTTTGTGTTTCCTGAACCCATCTAGATTAATTATGTTAGGGTGCTTTAAAATGTTGTTCATTATTCTATTGCATAAAATCTGCTACAAATCGTTATTTAGTAGAGGCCAACAATGGGCAATATAGTTCTTGACTATATTGTACCCTCACCCCCGAACTAACTTTTTGGTTCCTGACCATTTATGGTGTCATGACGGGAAATCTACATTGGATAAGTCCCTAAGATGTCCCTTCCGTTTCAATATCCAATTAGGTTTATGATCCTTCCTTTAAAGAATTGTTGGCGACTTCCAAACATATTTTTAATAAAACCTTAACAATGGGGTAATCAAATAAACGCGCTCACATCGCGTGTAGGCATTAAGGGAATAAAAAAATCCACGCCTACAATTTGGCGACTTCACTGGGGAGGATTTTAAAAATATTATTTTTTTAAAACGAGTGGGTGAAACTTGAAAAATACGATTCACTCTTATTTTTATGCCTTTGAATCATGTGCATGGCTATTGGCCACCATAAGGACAATCTGCCTTGCCTCATTAGCACATGTTATATGTATGAGGTCACCCCAGGGGGTTTGCGCTTTGTCCTTCCAAAAAGCTTCCTGAGCGATAGTGTTGGATCTTAGTTATAAGCAAACCTGCTCAACTATGGCATTGTTATCTTGTTCCTGACTTGAGACTAGAGTGCGTCTTACACGTGGCCACCTCTTTCAGCAGGGGTATGAAGAGTGAGATCAATCTCTTAGTCATAGACCCTTTCAGCCTTAACCTAAACCTGACCAATAGTTGAATGTAGAACTGGACTTTAGGTTGAGAACTTTTGCATCCATGTTAGTTGACATTTATGTGTGATTGCAGTTTTTTCCTGATCATATTTTATTAACATGTTGATATGTGTTGCGCCTAAAAATAATATAATTCGCGTCTAGAAACTGTCGTCGTTTTCGCCCGAACATTCGTCAATTTACCAATATGCATGCCGCAGAGCATTGCGCCAAATGCATTTAGTTGCGCCTAGCGCAACACTCCTGTGCCAGACGCAAAGCCCACGAACCGCGCACATCTGTTGCGTGACACACAGTCTTTTCGTCCCATGCAAATTGGTCTTCTGACCACTGTTCGCATCAACATTTTGCGTCAATTAGTGCGTCCTAAACTTAGTGCGTCCTAAACTGTTGTTTTAATTAGCGCGTCAGTCTTCACGTCTTGAAATTATACCAGATTTATCAAAACATCGTCTAAACTGTCACGAACACGAGGGTGGGCTCAACACGCGAGACGCATGAGGATGCGCCTGACGCTGTTGGCCTGCGCCACACGCACACTTTGCGCCACACGCAAAATTGCTGCGTGGCGTATTGTTCTGCATCTCTCGTTTTCCGTCACTTTAGGCAATGTGGTGATCAATTCCGTATAATACTTCGTGCGTTTGAGTCATTGACTATTCAGAATATCTCGTGTCTAACTTCACCTAACAAAAAAAGAGAGTCTTTGTTTTCTGTTAGTGTTCTATCACAATTAAGTCTCATCTAGGTGCATGGTCATGTTTTTTTTTTTTTTTTTTTTGGAGAAAGTCGGATATTACTATCCTCCCAACAACTTACCCCTTCTTTAAAAAAACAAAAATTTTCATTGTTTTTATTTTTTTAATTTTTGCAAAAATGCATTTTGATTGGTGACAGACTCTTGCCAATATATCATTATCCATTTCCCTCCACAAAATAAATTCATTTCCATGAATATCCATAACGACCAATATATCATTATCCATTTTCCTCCACAAAATAAATTCATCATTATCCATTTTCCAACACAAAATAAATTCATATATCATTATCGATTTCCTTCCATAAATATCCTCTTCTTTTGGCAGGAGTTTCGAACAAATCAAAATGATCTTTTCAAAAATATTTTCATTCCTCACCCTATTCATTTTTGGAGTATGTCCTAAGTCAATGTGTCCTTGTCAAACAGGGTAATTGAGAAAACAGTCTCGATAGCTTGTCCGCTTGCGCGAAAGGCTAGATCTGTTCCACCGGCTAAAACAGTTCAACTATTGAAGCAACAATGGGTGACGAAAAGGTTACTGAATAGACTAATATCATCGAACGAATGGCTAAGAACTTCGAGGAGGTCACTCCCCGTCTGCACCAAGTTGAAAGTGGTGAAAATTTTGTATTCGCCAAAGAAATGGAAAATGCTGTTCAAAAAGTCACCAATAAGGAGTCCTACTTTGATTTGGAAGAGAACAACAAATTCAAGGGAAAACTACCTGAAAAGTTTTCCACGAGTGACTTTCCTAAGTTCAAGCCCACTGACAATCCCAAGTATCACTTGAGAAACTTCAAGGCCACTATGATCATTAAGTCTGTGGATCCTGAACTTTATCCAACGGTATTCCCGATGTCGTTGGACCCTGCATGTCAAAACTGGTTCTACTCCCTGGACGCCAAGCATGTTCAAACATGGGGTGATATCACTAGAGAGTTTATGAAGCAATATGAACATAACACTGTAATTCAAACCTCACTAAGAGAATTGGAAGTGTTGCAGCAGGATAACAATGAAGGCTTTACCACCTACCTTAATAGGTGGAGGGAAAAGTCTGCCCACATGATCTCTAGACCTGCTGACAAGGACGTCGTCCGCATCTTCGTTAACAACTTGTTACCCAAGTACAAAACTCATCTCAAATACTTGGGTATCGATAATTTCACCAAGTTATACGACATAGGGGTGCAAATCGAAGATGACTTGTTGAAAAATGCCCAAAATGACAACAATCGTTATAAGGGCAATAATAACAACAAGAAGAATGATTACGGATCCACTTTTAAAGGTGGAGAGGTGAACCTTCTTGAGGCACCCCAAAGATCCTTCCAGAGGAATATGAGAAGGACATTCACTCCAATAGGCATGCCGCATGCCGTATGCCACCGCTTTCGATTGCCTTAACTCAAAAGGCGCTCTGTTTCCAATTGGACTGACTCTCGATCTGGAGACAGTCAGAAAAGAGTAACTTGCGAAAAGGATTCTTACTGCAAATACCATAGAGGGAATGGTCACAAAACGGAGAACTGCTACGCGCTGAAGCATGCTATTCAAGACATGATTGATAAAGGTAGACTTCCCATCCCTCCTGCAGGGAAGAAGCCTAACAACCAAGATAGGCCCTTAAACAAAGTCCTGGCTATCTCTGAGGATCAGTACTGCTATGATCCATCTCTCTTGATTGCACCAATAGGGGATCCTGTCCCCGCTATCATTATTGCTAGCACCTCACCAGATATCAATGGCATCTGGGATAGTGATGAAGAAGACGAGTATGTCACAGAAGAAAATGACTATATACAAGGAACATGTATCTCTCCACCTCTGGGATTAAATGACGATGATGAAGTCATTAGTCCTAAAACTGATCACTTTACTTCAGCAATGGATTGGTACAAAAGTGATGAGGAAGTAGTACGAGTACTTACTCGAACTGGAAGGCTAACTCAACCTGTTCAGGATAACCTTCCCACGTTGTCTGCATCTCCTGAAGGAGTTCTTCCCAAAGAGAACTCTCTCATTCAATAGCTCATGAAAACAAAAGCTGATGTTAACATTTGGCAATTAATAGCTTCCTCTCACGGGCATCACAGGGCATTACTAAACGCCCTCATAAAGATGAACGTGTCATCTGACACTTCCCCTGAAGGATTAGTCAATTTCCTGACTGCTGATAAGCCAATTCAAGGAAACACTATTTCCTTTAGTGATGATGACCTTCCTTTTGAAGGAAGCAAACACAACAAGGCCCTACATCTCACTGTAGCATGCGTGGGCATGAATGTCCCAATAACATTAGTAAACAAAGGATTTGCCATTAACGTATGTCCATTACGAACTGCGCACCGCCTAGGTTTCAAAGATGAGGATTTCAGTCCCTCCCTTCAAGGCATCCGAGCATACGACAATTCTCGTCGTCAATCCCTAGGAACTATAGCCCTAAACATCTCTGCAGGGGTTATAGAAAAGCACACGATTTTCTAGGTCATTGATATTAAGGCCTCATTCAACTTACTATTAGGACGACCATGGCTTCATGAGCTTGGTGCGGTCCCATCTTCCTTGCATCAAAAGGTTAAGATGATCGTGGATGGCATTCCCATAACTCTCGATGCCTCTACAATGAAAGTACAAGTAGTAGACAAACCTCTCATCCACATAGACCATGATGAGGAAGATGAAGATCTTCGAGGATTCGTTCCCAAAAAAGAAGCCCTCATTAAAGAGGATTTAGCGCCATTTGATTTTGATTGCTTCTCCAATCTAGCAGTTAACTATATTATGCGCAAGATGGGACACTTCCCAGGCATGTCACTGGGTAGTAAGAAGTCTAGAGCACCTCCTGTCACCGACTCTAAATCAGTGGAAAATTTGTTTGGCTTAGGATAAAAGCCCATCAGGAAGGAGCTCACAGAACGTATTGCACAACGCATGGTGTACCACAATACCAAGGACAAGGACATTATCCCTTTTTCTCCCTATCAACCCACTCTGAATGGGCAATTTCTGAGGGAAGAAGAAGATTATCCTTGCTATGAATTCCCTGAACCATTCTATCAGGCTCAGGTGGGAGTGATCTACCCCGGATTTGAAATATTTCTTGACTGTCACTTTCTAGAAAAAGGGATTCCTGATCCCAAAATTAAACAGTTCACTGAAGACTATTTAGACTACAAGGCAATGGGACTTTTATTCGGTCAAGAATGAGTCAAATGCCCAAATAACACTGCTCAAATCCAGGCTGTGCTACAAAATGAAGACTTCCACCCTGCTATGCTGATCACTCCTGCAAATGGGATCATGCAAGGATGGAGGAACACTATTAAGCTGACTACTCCAGACGGAAAGAAGATGATCTTCACCACCGGGGAAGGGCCGATGTTTGAAGAGTGCGAGTCAGATGAGTCAGAGTCAGAGTCAGAGTCTGAGTCTGAGTCTGAGTCTGAGTCTGAGTCTGAGTATGAGTCTTAGTCTGTTGAGTCTAATATCCTAGTTGGGACTATTTCTAAGCCTGTTAATTCTGGTGTCCAAGTAGAGTCTTTAGTTTCTGCTGAGTCATTGTTCAACTCTATGATTTCCGATTTCAATAATATGTACTCATTTGCTTATGACTTGTGCAATATCTCTACTTCTTCTTCTCCCTCTCCTTCTGATTGCAACAAATGAATCTGAAAAAGAAATAATTAAAGCAGTGGCAGAACATGAAAATAAAACTCCAATCATCGAGATAACAGAAAAAATTAATGATAATGAACCAAAGGAAGTAAGGATTGGATTAACTTTAAGCGAATACGAACACACTCAATTAACCAAAACGTTAGTTGAATATATCGACATATTCGCTTGGTCCTTCCAGGACATGCCATGCATTGATCACGAAATTGCTCAGCATAACATTCCCCTAATCGAAGGGATGAAGCCTGTCAAACAAAAGTTATGCAGAATGAAGCTAGATGTAGCTCTCAAGATCAAAGAAGAAGTCATTAAAGTCGCTAATTACCCTGACTGGATTGCTAACGTTGTGCTTGTGCCTAAAAAGAATGGGAGAGTTAGGATGTGTGTCGACTATAGAGACCTCAATAAAGCAAGTCCTAAAGATGGCTTCCCTTTACCTCACGTAGATGTCTTAGTATACAACCCTGCCCACCATGCCCTTCTCTCTTTTATCGACGGGTATGCAGGGTATAATCAGGTAAAAATGACCGAGGGAAGATATAAAAAAGACCACCTTCTTCACACCGTGGGGGACCTTTTGCTACACCGTTATACCTTTCGGGTTAAATAACGCTGGGGTCATGATAAGGCTCTATTTTATAGATGATTTCTGCCTGTTATATTACTTTTTAGTATAAGTTTTGAGACTTATAATATGTTTTCTTCTCATATTTTAATATTATAACAGTTAAGTTCCTTAAGTAATAAAGTTGTTTTAAAATATGAAAAATGAGCTCAATAAATTACTTGCTTGATTCTACTACTACTTATACATGCTAATTTGGCTACTTTAATATTTATAGTAGTATATTTTTACTGTGCAAATATTTTATTTTAAAGCTCTTTACTCTATTATTTGTTTGTAGGTAAAATGAAATAAAAGAAAAAAAAAGGAAGAAGAAAGTTTAGGGAGTGCTTCTACTAAGCCCACGAAGGAAAACCCCATAAGATCAATTACAAGAGAAAGATATTGCTGGGCCAAAACAAAATCTACACTCCTACAGCACCTAAGACTAATGACTTAAAGAAAAAAAAAAAGGAGAAGGTGGGCCAAAGAGATACAGCACAAGAAGGAATTTGGGGTACTAGA
Organism: Beta lomatogona; assembly: GCA_947646795.1. Taxonomy (NCBI): domain Eukaryota; kingdom Viridiplantae; phylum Streptophyta; class Magnoliopsida; order Caryophyllales; family Amaranthaceae; genus Beta; species Beta lomatogona. The sequence goes on along the minus strand of CANSNZ010000402.1, from coordinate 811,161 downwards.
CCCTAGGTCAAGGGGCCACGCATAAAAGGGCAAAAAAAGAAGACACAGAAGAACAGAGCCTCTCGGGAGGACAGAACCAGAGACGGAAGTCTCACAACAGATGGCAGAGAATACGGAGACCAGAGGAGACGAGAATACAGAGGAAAGACGAAGTGACGATCATCTGAATCTGGAGTTTCTTTCTCTCTTCTCTTAGTTTATGTTATCTAATTTCATTATTACTATGTTCAATTTCAGATTTTTACTTTTAATTACTTTGATTAATTTAGTTTCAATGTCTAGCTAAATTTTTATGTTCTAGGATTAGATGTAGTCTTTTATTTTCTGTCAATGGTTTGAATTTGTTGTTTGGATTCGATTATTATAATTGCAATTTGATAATCTTGGTTTGTTTTCATATAATTGATTTGGCCAGTTGATTATATGTTTAAGATATTGGATTATTAGCGGAAGTGAAATTTCAATATTAGTTCGTGGGGTTATTAAACGTCAAGTAGTATAATTTTAGGAATGGTTATACACTTGGGGTGGTCTCTTATATGAATTTATTGTTCGTAATGGGTTTATATTAATTGTTATGACCACGGAAGTAGGCGTAAGATTATTATAAATACACGTTTTCTACCTTGGAAGAGGAGATAATATATTATAGGAAATTCGATCATTGCAATATAATAGTTTAAATCCGACAACTAGTTTAATTTCATTGTAGAAGGTAATTGGCGAAATCTAAGTCCTAGAACTATTTCTTATACTTGATTTTATACCATTGTCCGACGTTTTTAGAGTTAGAATTAATATAGTTCTTATTTTATTAGTCTAGTTTATCACCACCAATCACTATTTCCGGATCGTCTAAATAATATTAGTGTCTCTTAATTTGGTAGTTGATTATACCTCCTTGTGGGAAACGATATCTTGCTTACCCTATATTTACTTTAATTGACCCGTACACTTGCGGTATTTTAAGGTACTTTTAGGACCGACCAAGTTTTTGGCGCCGTTGCCGGGGTGGCAATAGTTCAATATCATACTAAGGAGATTCCTATATTAGTTTAGACACTATTATTGTTAGTTAAGCACTTGTCTTTAATTTTTTAGAGTAGTGAGTTGCTGTACGTTTTCAATAGCTAGGTCTGGCGCCTGTAATTTTCTTTTATAGTTTTTGAGTAGTTATTGTTCGACCCTCTTTGTTTTTTTTAGACTATTTAATCTTTTTGCTTTCATTTTATTACTTTAAATAGTTTGTCTATTATAGTCATCCTATTTCAGTAGTGTTATTTACCAGTAGCTTTTGTCAGTTCTAGTTTACTAATTCTCTATTGCAGATAATCTAACAATCTTAGTATTTTATAGCTTATCTAACTTGTTCTTATTTTTTATTTCCTTTTTTTTTTTATAGTTTATGCTATTTTATTTTATTTTTCTTTGTCAGTAGTTTTTGTTTATTATTCCTTTTTCGTATCATGGAGTCATGTTATTTTTTTAATGAGGATAATTTTTCTAATAGGCAACATAATCATAATTTTTGTAGTTCTCATGTTTATAGTTTTGATGCATCATATAAAAATTCTCCCAATTTTTGCACGAGTTCTTATGAATTACCATATATGTTTCGTGAACCCCAAATTCACGCTAGTAATTCTAGAGCAATTTTTTCTTTTCGTCAATATGAGAATGAAGTGTTTTGGAAATACTATCATAGACTTGGTGATTTTATTGGTCATAATCATGGAATTGAATTATGGGATATGTGTCTAGTGATTTATGAGGGTTTAAATGAAGAAACTAGAATGGTGGTAGAATCTATGTCTAATGGAGGATTTCTATTCCAATCTCCTGATTACTGTTGGGATTTAATTGAGTGGTTGGCTAGGGATACTTATGAGTGGGAGATGTCTTTATCAGCTAGAGTAATTCCTTCACCGTCAACTTACATTACACAACCTCCTTATTGTTCTAATTGTCACTCTACTTCTCATGCTATTTCTTTGTGTGATGTGACACCCCTAAATGATTTCAATCTCTCTCCCGAATATATTTGTGTTAATTCTACTCAGAATTCTCATCCCGAGCCATATATTTATGATGATGATGATGCGGGAGGGATAATAAATGTAAACTATTGGGATGATGATGAGATTAAGAAAAGGACCAATGAAATGGATGTTTTGAGGGAAGAAGAAACAATGGTTGAAGTCCTCTCTTTAGAGGAACATAAAGTTGAGAGTAGATTGATTTATGAGTCTTTGTCGGTTCCACAAATTGTTTTTGAGTCTCATGTTCCTTTCTCTAAAAAACTTGACCTTATTCCCTCTTCCCCTATACTATATCCCCCATCGTTCCTTATTTCAACCCCTTTGAATGACTCATGTGATCATGTAACTGATGTACATTTAATTTTTTTTCCTTCTTTTGGGTCATGTAAGGATACTAACGATTTTTCTTTTTCTTACTCTTGTAAATATAACTTTTCTTTTGATTTTTCTTTTTCTAGGTTTAATAGATTTTTAAGTTTAAATTGTTTCATATTTCCTTTTTACTCTTATTTAATTTCTTCTGATATGTTTGCAGGAACATATGACAAGCTTCTTAGAGCATTGAATTGTTCCGCATTGGTGTAATAAACTTAAATGGTTGTGCAGAACATTTAATTCGCGCTACTTGGGAGGTAACTAGTTTAGAACAAATATCAATAAAACCTATGTCAGCTCCTATGTTCTACTAGTCACTGCACACCACACAAACTCAATGCCCGACAAAGCAATTATTGAGAAGCGAAATGCAAATCTGCGCATCAGGTTGTGTCTCTCCTTTTCTTAGTTATTCTGTTTTTTTTTAGCATCTGTTGGCTGCATTTTTGTATTTATTTTTTCCCAATCCCCCTGGATGTTGAGTAGTACATTGAGGACAATGTTTATCATAAGTGTGGGGGAGAGGCTTAAGCCTTGGATTGCTGGATTTGATGTATTCTTTGAGATGCTTGGAATTAATTTATGTGAAGGAACAGGTCTAGAAAATGAGAAAATCTAATTGGATATGCCATATTTTAGGGGAGGTGCCGCAAAAATTTGTGCAGAAATTTTTAATTTTCATGTCTGATACTGATTTGAAGGCAAATTTCGTTAGCTTAATTTAACTGGAAAAAAAAAAAAAAAAAAAAAAATCAGTTTTTGAAATTGAATTTTAAAAAATGTTTTTCTAGTTTTGTTGCAAACTAATGGGTTTTTATGTTGACTGATCGAAAAATAGCATAGTATCATTGTGTAAGTGTTTGGCAAGTGGCAAGAATGGTTATTTATGATTTGATTGTGATTGACTTGGTGGACATTTATAGTCATTGTGAGACTTTTGAGCCTTTTAATAGACTAAAACATCTATATTAGTCTCTATTTTTTTTAATGATAGTGTGTGTTAGTTCCTGGTGAAGTATAAACTCTTGAATTTGCATTGGTTTCTTCGAGACTACATTGAAGCATGAGCATGCATAAAAATGATTAAGGCGTTTGTTTTTGTCGAACCAATTTAGCATATGCCACCTACATTATCATATCTCTTTCTAAGGCCCCTCTGAGCCTTAAGCCTATTTCTTTTGTTTAAACCACATTACAAGCTTATTTCCTAAACACATGACTTTTACCAAAGATTTGAGCTAGTGGAATATAATTTGGTGTTTGGAGTATTGTTTGTGAAGGGTATAAAAAAACAATAATTATTATGGAGGTGGTGTTTTATATTTTATATCAATGATTATTATGAGATTATGAAAAATACAATAAAGTGGACTGCTGAACAAAATAAATAAGAACAACATAGAAGAATTTATTGCAGTGAAAAAAAAAAAAAAAAAAAAGGAGAAGAAAGTGCATATTTTTATTGGTGTTTGCTATCCAATGATATTATTATAGTGAAGAAGGGAGTAGTTTATATTTGAGTAGTTGGAGCTTTGATTGTGGCCATTACTTTGGCCTTGTTATAATTTAGTTTTCTTTTACTCCACTAGCTCTGAAAGCTTTTGAGCACCAAATCCCAAATACTCCCTACCCTCTCACCTTAGCCTTACATTACAATCTTATTAAGTCCTTTTGATTTTTGTATGCTCCATGTCTTACTAAGTAGTGGAGGATTGAACGATATGAAAATTTAAAGACGATATATTTCATTTCGAGTCGACTTCTTAGGTTTTTAGTGATAATTGTTACACCCTAAACACACGAGTGATTATAATTTTTTATTTTTATTTGCACAACTAAAGTGAGGTTCACCAAGTTAATTATTCGATTACTCAAATCTTGAATATGGTTGTGGTAAGATGTAATGGAAACACTAATACATGAAGTACTATGCCTTTTGAAGAGTTATTGGTTTTTGGCTCATTGTTTGTGATGTCTAAACAATGTTTTTGAAAAAAAAAAATTTTGTTTCTATAAAAGTTACTTTTGGTCTTTGTGAAAACTTTCAGTTAAGTTATGGCTCTTTATACTAGAATTTACCTCAAAAGTCAGTCAGTTGGGAAGTTAAAACTTATATTGATATATAGATGCTACTATTATATAGTCCTAGTTTGCTCGAGGACTAGCAAACCTTAAGTGTGGGGGAGTTGATAAGGCTCTATTTTATAGATGATTTTTGCCTGTTATATTACTTTTTAGTATAAGTTTTGAGACTTATAATATGTTTTCTTCTCATATTTTAATATTATAACTGTTGTAGCATAATATCTACGGCTCCCTTTACGACACATGGGCTCATCAGAGTCGTACACGTGTCGCCCTATTTTTAAAATAAGAGTAAACTGAATCTCTGGGCTATACTCAGCTGAGTTAAAAGGATCAAGTTCGGCCCATTAGTCGAAGCCCAACAGGCCAAGTGGTCGAAGGAGAGTGGATAATAGACATTCCCCGGTCATTGTACGCCACGTGGCGTGACCTCGATTCCTCGGCCCAATCGAGGCCACTATTGTAGGTCGGTTTTAAGGTTAGGTCAAACTTGCTATCACTATAAATACCCCCGAAATCGGGAGAAAAACACATTCAATGCAAACAAGTGTAAAGTTACTCGATAAATTCTCTCTCATTTTCTCTTTTCTATCTCTACTTTCTCTTACAACTCCCGATAACCGACTTAAGCATCGGAGGGGGAACCACCACCCAAACCTCCGGGGTGGGTCCCTTTGTGCGGAGTTCGGGAGCGAAGCCAAGGCTCGGGATCAAGCTATAATTCGGGCATTGTTGCACAAGTCTCCATCCGAAGAACACTCAAGATACTACTCTACTTGCTCGACAAAGAAGCTAAGCCTACAGACTTACTTGTTGGACAAGCGGACGAAAACATTTGGCGCCGTCGTCGGGGAGACGTAACAATGATCGATTGTCAATCATCCAACATTGCAAGAAATCGAAGCCTTCAAGTTAATGTCGAAGATACGGTGGAGCATGAAAGACCACCTCGAGGAAGAGATAGGCCTCCATCCATCGTCAATGTTCCCGGACCAAGCCAAGAACCGGTCATCCAGGTTAATCTAGATCGTCCGAAGGATCGCCGCCCATCCGGAGAATGTTTTGAATGATTTCCGGACAAGGATGGCGGAGGTCGTCCAGGAACGGATTAAAAGCAATATGTTGTTTTTTCATCACAACCCGAGCCACTGCTAACAATCCACCTCGTCCTAGAGGATGTTCTCAAGTAGATCGTCCAGGTCCTAGTCGACCCGATCGTCAGGAACCCTCTAGAAGGACCGCGAGAGGAAAGCGACCCGAGGATACCGAACAGAGAAGAAAGATGGACTGGAATGCGGTGGTGAGGACCCGGGACCATGTCCATCCTAGTGGGCACGAGAATGGAAACCGACGCCGGGGAGTATCTAGAGGCAAAAAGGGTCGCGGCTTTGCAACGTTCGGCTACGGGATCTACCCCATACCCGAGAGACCCTCCTTTGAGGTTGTCGTCCCGAGGGGAAGGCCGAAGCTTAAGCCACTCTCTTGTCCATCCACGACAGGAGAAGACCGTGGCTCGGCCCATGGTTTATAGGCGTCCAAAACCGGCCCAACACTTCATCCAATCCCGTAATGAAAGAGTATCGCAAGGAGTTCATACCCATTGAGGGACACTGGGAGCCCTCCGGATCAACCGGCCTACCCCATTCTCGGCCAGGATCATGGAGGCGCCCCCTTCCCAAAGGTAAAACTCCCAACCATTGAGCCTTTTGATGGAACAACCGATCCCGATGATCACCTGTCCGCTTACAAACATCGGATGTACGTCCAAGGAGTGGACGATGCTACTTGGTGTAAGAATTTCCCAGTACCTTGAAGGGAGTAGCCCGAAGTGGTTCAATAATCTTCCCCCCAATTCAGTCAATAATTTTACCGAACTCGGTTTCTTATTCACTAGTCATTTTGTTGCCAACAAGCAAGAACAAAAGACAAGCATGCACCTAGGCAAGGTCGTCCAAGGACCTAAGGAGGCCCTTAGGAGTTTTGTTAAGAGATTTAACCTAGAGGCACTTCGGATCCAAGATCTTAATCTTTGGGGTAGCCTTTGACGCCTTCATCGGGGGTCTAAGGCCGGGAAGTTTCAAGTTTGACCTTGTTAAGAAGAAAATCTCCACTCTTCTTTGAAGCTTTGAGAGAGGCGGAAGCATTTATCCACGCTACCGAAGTGTGTCTTTGAAGCAAAACATCCCGAGTCCAAGAAGCTCAAGAGGTTGCTCGGCCCAAAGAAGAGCAACCCCAAAAAGGCCGAGACCTGGGCTATAGGCTGCGACCACCACTTCGTCCGTAAGGAGCAAGAGAAAGTTGGCCGAGCCATCCTCATCCAATCCTATTGAGTTTAACAAAGACCAATATTCCATTCTCATGGAGATCAAGGATCAATATGAGTTGAAGGCCCCAAATGAGATGAAAACACCTTATAGAAATAGGGATAAGAGCAAATATCGTCACTTCCACAAGGATTGTGGTCATGAGACTAATGAATGTAAGCACCTGAAGAGAGCTTTGGAAGAGTTGGCCCGAAAAGGAAAGATGAATTCCTACATGCCGCAAAGGGGGAAGGAAGTTCCCAAGGAAAGATGATTGGCATAACAAGAAGAAAGAGAGTGCGAAGCACGCACGAAGATGTTGTTCTCGTAATCTCGGGTGGTTTTTCTTCTTTGGGGGACCAACTAATCGAGGGCACAAAAACTACCTTAGGGAGCTCGGCCAAGTTTTGTTAGGCGATCGGACGAAGGCCGAGCCCTTCCCAAGGGTGGTAGTTAGTGAGCAAGATCGGGGTAGGCTGAGGACTCCCCATGATGACCCCTTGGTCGTAGAAATGAAAATAGCAAACTTGAGAGTGAGAAGAATCCCGATCGACACCGGGAGTTCGACGGACATCATTAGTGCTGATTGCTTGTCCAGGTTGAGGTTTGACGAACGGAACTTGGTCCCCGTCCACCATCCCATCATTGGGTTTGGGGGAGGAGTCATCCACCCCACGGGAACGGTCACGTTGCCCGTCCGAGTTGGTGAGAAGGAAGCCTCAAGAACTCTGTTTATCAAGTTTTTGGTGGTCCGAGATTTGACAGCTTACAATGTCATTCTTGGACGACCAACCCCGAATCATGTCAAAGCCGTGATAGTAACTCACCCGATGTTGATGAAGTATGAGTGTGATGACGGCAAGATTGGCTCCCCGTATGGAGACCAACAGGCGGCTAGGGAATGTTACCTAACTACTCGAAACCATCATCATGGAAAACGATAAGCAAGACCAGACGCAAGTAGTCTTGGCGAAAGGAAAACGTCCCGGAAAAGAGAAAGATCGGACGAAGGTTGATAGCGAAAGGAAAACGTCTGGGGACGAGAAAAAGAACAGACGCGAGATGACCGCGAGAGGAAAACGTCCGGATTAAAGCCGACCATTGGGAGCCCTCGACGCCTCTTGCTCCCTCAAGGAAGGCGTCCGAACATCTCCCCAAAGAAGAAGAGGAAATATGAAATCATCAAGGAAGAACCCTCCTCGTCCGAAGAAGTAATGGCCATTATGGGACTATCGGTAGAACGTCCGAGCCGGTAGAAGCCCCCGAAGAAGTATGTCCGGATGAGGCTCGTCCGAAAGGACCCTCAAAGTTGGATCTTCGCTCGATCCCGGTTTGAAGGGTCGTCTAGTCCACTTGTTGAAAGAGTTTCAAGATGTCTTTGCCTATTGCGTCGAAGAGATGCCGGAATTGATCCGGAAGTAGCCGTCCACCGTTTGAATGTCGACCCAAATCAAAACCTAGGTTCGTCGAGAAGAAGAGACATTTGGGGCCAGGCTAGAAACCAGGCCGTTGACCAAGAAGTCCGAGGTTGTTGGAATCCAAGTTCATCAAAAGACTTACTATCCAGACCGGATAGCAAATGTGGTTATGGTGCCGAAGCCCAATGGCGGTTGGAGAATGTGTGTGGACTACACGGACCTCAACAAGGCATGTCCTAAGGACAGTTTCCCTTTGCCTAAATTGGATCGTCTAGTAGACTCCACGGCCGGGTCATGCTTTGCTGAGCTTCATGGACGCCTATTCGGGTTTTCATCAAATCCCCATGTGGCCGAGAGGATCGGGACAAAACGTCCTTCATAACCGAAAAGGGCCGTACGGGCCGGGCCGAGGATGCCATTCGGCTCGCGAAATGCTCCGACCACTTTTCAAAGATTGATCAATGATGTTTTTCAGCCACAGTTAGGACGAAATATGGAGGCATATATTGATGATATGATAGTCAAGAGCCTAGCAAGAAGAAAGTCATGTGGATGATTTGAGAGAAACTTTTGAAACTCTCGGGAAATACAAGTCGAAGTCGAATCCCAAAGAAATGTGTCTTTGGGGTTTTGTCGAGGCAAGTTTTTAGGTTTCTTGGTGGATCGAGGGGAATAGAAGCCAACCCCGAAAAGATTCAAGCCGTCCTAGACATGAAGTCTCCTTCGAAGGTAAAAGAGGTGCGAGAGGCCGACGGGATGTTTGGGCTCGCCCTTGGACGATTTTTGTCCAAGTCGGGCGACAAGTGCCATCACTTCTTTGCCACGATCAAGAAAAAAGCCAAGTTTGAATGGACAACGAGGCGGAAGCGGCCCTCCAAAGAGTCAAAGATCATCTTCAACAGCGCCTAGGTTGGTCGATCCCGCAGAGGGGGAAAAATTGTTTGTATACTTGGGCCGTATCCACTCAAGCCGTGAGTCTTTGTCTGTTGGCCGAAAGAGAATCCGTCCCGTATTCCAATATACTTCGTGAGTCACGTGCTCAAGGACGCGGAAAATCGGTATACTAATGTTGAAAAGTTTGGATTGGCCCTCGTCATGGCCGCCAGAAAGCTAAGGCCCTACTTTTTGGCGCACAAGTATACTCGTCTATACCGATCGGCCTTTGAAGCAAGTCTCCGCAGAAGATGGAAGGCTGGCTGGGCGAATGTTAAAATGGGCGGTTGAGCTCAACATGTTTGATATATCATTCGAACCAAGGAAGGCCATTAAGGGGCAAGCCTTGGGCGATTTTATAGTTGAGCTTACTCGGCCAACCATAAAGCAAATATCCGATCCAAAGGAAGGAAGGAAGCATTGGACGCTCATGGTTGATGGATCGTCCACAATCAATGGGAGTGGAGGAGGGGATCATTTGTCAATCTCCCGAAGGGGACAAATTTGAATATGCATTAAGATTCCAATTCAAAGCGTCCAATAATGAAGCTGAATATGAAGCACTCTTGGCCGGAATCAAAATGTGCAAGGCGGGCGGAGCCGTAGAAATTGAGGCAAAATCGGACTCTCTCCTAGTTGTCGGCCAGTGTCAACGGAGATTTTGAATGCAAAGAAGCATCAATGAGCAAATATATGCGATCGATCAAGGATGAGATTGAGCCACTAAAACGATTTGTTCTCGACCGCATACCAAGGTCGAAAAATCATCAAGCCGACGCTCTCTCAAAGTCAGTTGGCCGGCTCGAGGGTGAGGTACCAAGAACAGCTTTTTGGGAAGTAAAACCCAAAAAGAGCATCGACCAAGAGGAGGTTATGTTTCTCGGCCGAGGGAATGTCCGGATGGAGCCGATCATTGAATACAAGAAGACGGGGCGATGCCTTCGGATCCCGTAGAGGCCAAGTATGTGAAGGCCGAGACAAGTGGTTTGAACTATGGGACGAGACACTTTACAAGAAGTCGTTCAACCGGCCTCTACTCAAGTGCGTCACCGAGAGAAGATGGTCCGGAAGTCCCGAAAGAACTCCATGAAGGAGCTTGTGCCTCTCACATTGGGGGAAGAGCCTTAGGCGAGAAGGCTTTAAGGACGGGGTACTACCGGCCTACCTTAAAGGAGGATGCTATAGGCTATGCAAAGAAATGTGACAGTTGTCGAAGCATGGGAATGTGCATCGAAGCCGTCCAACTATTTGACCCCCATCTTGTTCCTCTCGCCTTTTGCCAAATGGGGCATGGATATCCTAGGACCTTTCCCCGTGGCCGCCGGGCAAAAGAAGTTTGTGATTGTAGCGAAGTGGACTATTTCACTAAATGGATAGAAGCTGAAGCCATGCGAGGAATAACAACAAGCGACGTCGAGGGCTTCATCCGGGAAGAACATTATAACTCGATTTGGCATGCCTCGGTCAATCGTCTTTGATAATGGTCCACGGTTCGAAACGCCTAAGCCGAAAGACGGGCCGTCGAAAGAGAAATCAAAGCTCACTTTGCGGCGGTCGCCCACCCACAAGCTAATGGGCAAGTCGAGTCCTTCAACAAGATTCTATCAAATGGAATCAAGAAGAAGTTGGACAATGCCAAAGGGCAATGGGTTGAAGAACCGCAATTGGTATTATGGTCCATTAGAACAACCGCTAAGAATTCTACAGGCGAGACGCCCTTCATGCTAGTCTATGGTACCGAAGCCGTCTTGCCCATTGAGATCGAGGAGCCCACCCTACGAGTCATGTTATACACAGAGGAAGCCAACTGGGCCGCATTGCGTACGGCCTTGGACCAAGTCCCAGAAGTCAGGGGCAATGCCTTGCTAAGAATGCAATTATATAAACTGCGTATGGCTCGGGAGTTTAACAAAAGAGTTGTTAGACGACCGCTAAAGGTGGGGGATCTTGTTCGAGGAAAATGGAAGCGATTGGACGAGCTAAAGAGTTGGGAAAACTAACACCAAATTGGGAAGGACCTTATCCGATTGTCCAGGAAATACACGAAGTGGGACTTTTCGTCCGCAAAGTCTAGATGGACGACCTATTCAACGTACACTGGAATTCAGACAACTTAAAGAAGTACCACGTCTAGCTCGGAGTCCCGGTCGATATAAGTAGGGTACTTTGTATTTACTCCAAAGTGCCACGGCACATATTAGTAAGAAAAGAATTGTATACCTGCATCTTGGCTTTCAGCCAAGCAAAATCCATATAATACAATTCCTACTATCTTATCTCTTTGTTTATTTTCACCAAGTTGCTTCACTTTGGGGCATTAAAATCAGTTACTCGTCTAAAAGTGACAATAACTTGGACAAAAAATACAAACAAAAGCGAAACGTCGAGAATTGCTAGCATTTACACCGAGCATCACTCCTCAAAGAGACCGGCCAAAGAATGCATATATGGCCGTCAAATTGACAAAACCTCTAGTAAGAAGTAACGTCAATAGTCTCGAGAGAAAGCCGGCTTTGAAATAAGCCCTTAGTAAAGGATGCTTACTTTCAAAAAATACGGACAGCTAGGTAGTTCAGACCCTAGTAAGGGATCGCTACTAAATGACGAGTGTTGCTCCCTCAAGGAAGCCGGCTAAAACATTTTGTAAACCTGAGTCTAATGCTCGCCCATCAACATCAACAGGCTCAGCCAAGTCTGGCCGCTCTCCTTCTTAGACTTTAGCTTCCTTCAATATTTGATCGAGCTAAGCCCAAGAACGGGGGATTACGAAGTACATAGGACGAGCTATTGATCGAAGGTCGTCCAAAAACCCGGATGGCCCCGGACGAAGGTGGCCCCGGGAAGGTGGACGTCCAAGTATGGAAGCTCTCCTTCATTGGGTAATCCTCGTCCAAAAAGGGAGGCCAATTCCGCAGGCGAAGATGGCCTCAAGAAGGTGGTCGTCCAAGTATGGACGCTCTCCTTTATTTGACAATCCTCGTCCAAAAAGGGAGGCCAATTCCAGACGATGATGGCCCCAAGAAGGTGATCGTCCTTACTTGGACGATCTCCTACATTGGGTAACCCTTGTCCAAAATTGGAGGCAAATTCCAGACGAAGGAGGCCCCAAGAAGGTGATCGTCCTTACTTGGACGATCTCCTACATTGGGTAACCCTTGTCCAAAATTGGAGGCAAATTCCAGACGAAGGTGGCCCCAAGAAGGTGATCGTCCTTACTTGGACGATCTCCTACATTGGGTAACCCTTGTCCAAAATTGGAGGCAAATTCCAGACGAAGGTGGCACCAAGAAGATGATCGTCCAAGTATAGACGTTCTCCTTCAATGGTTACCCTCGTCCAAAAATTTGTAATCGTTCAATGACGAGACGAACTTTTTTTTGGTACTTGGATGCATATGCAATTATCAAACTCATATTGTAAACCGTCCAGTTTTTCAGGACGAGTCACCTTTTTACTTAAAATTGAATTTTGTAAATTTTCATGAGAAGCGAATCGTCCGATGATTTAGGACGAAGGTGCTATTATACTTGGTCAAAATTAGTGTTCGAAAGATAAAAGGCGGGGAATTGACAAAAATATTCTTTCATATATGATTTGTGAAGAATTACAAAGTAGGAGCCGAAGAGTTACAAAGAAGCATGAAAATAAACCTAAGCTTAGGCTTCGTCTTCGAGAATGGGCCTCTTGGTCGTCTTTAGGGGTCTCCACCTCGGCAGCGGCTTCGTCGTCGACTCTTCAAACTCGGGGAGGTTCCTCGGCGCATACCATAGCCCGATGAACGCTCTCTTGATACTCCGGACGACGAACGAAGCCGGGGACCTCGGTTTCCTCGGCCCAAGATCCCAAAGGCTTTGACGGCCCGGTCCTTGGTCGTATTGACGACTTGATTCAACCCTTCCTTGGCATCGTCGTAGGCCTTGGCCGCCTCCCCTTCCGGACGGGCGACCCTTGCCCTTAGTAGAATGTTCTCTCTTCTCGGCTCGGCGGCGGCAATAAGAGCGACATCCCTTTCGCCTTTCAACTCATCGGAGAGAGCGTCTATGATCATCCTTAGACGATCCCGCTCGGCATATAGGCTGGTTGATTTTAACAAGATGATTCTTGTTCTCGAGACTCCAGGAGTGCCGACCTCTTCTCCAAAGCCTCCAGGGGATTGACGATGGAGAGTGTTAGCCATCTCAATATCATGGATGGCCTTGTCGCGCCTTGTAGTCGCCAAATGGACGAGCCGCTTATTCTCTTTCCTAAGCTCCCTTGCCCGATCTTCGATCGGCATCTGTGCGAGCCGAAAAGCTGGGGCAAGGAAAACAAGGCAAGTTGTTAGACGATTTGCAAAGCGAAAATTTATACAAATATAAAACAAGGCGGTCGCATAAAGCAATACCTCGGCAAGAAGTCGAGACATGTAGCCCACATGCCCGGCGGACGCTCCCCTTAATCCCTTGATGTAGGATTCGGGGAAGCATTTGAAGAGCTCTGCTTCACCGCTCTTTCTCCGGCTTTGACATTTTGGCAAAGGCGGGAGAAGACTCCTCGTCCGAATCGGCGGTGGGAGGAGTTGGGGGAATAGCGAGCCTTTGCCCTTATCCGAAAGAGGGGGAGAGTCGATTATCTTGATAGGGAAGACGATGGCTTGTCTATTGGACGGACTCATGGACCGTCCACCGACCCGCATCGTCCTAACTATGTTGGGGTAATACGACTCACCAGACGAAATCGATGCCGTCCTAACAGCTAGGGGCATCTGTGGCACCAGCTTTGCCACTGAGCCGCTGAACCCGGGATAGTTCTCGGCAGCAGCAACAGCTCCCGGCGCAACCAAAGCCAAGGCAGACTCTTGGTTGACCTCGCAGAGCCGGGCCGGCAAAACACCGAGCGGCACAATTGCGTGTGCATCCCTTAACTCCTCGGCCGATCCAATTGTTGACGGCCCTTTTTTATGAGTCTTCGCTTGTGGTGGAGGCATGCTTTTCTCCCCACTCTCGGCGGGGGACCGTCTTATCCGCTTTCTTCCTTGTAAAGCCCTTGGGCTTCTTCGGCGAAGGCCGGTCGCGGCGGCGGTAGGCCTCTTCCTCGGACGAGGACGACTTCCCGGGGGAAGCTTGTTTGTAGGAGCATTTTTCTGCAAAAGGTTAAGGCATCAGACTGATCGTCCACAAAACGGAACAACTACTATTGTACAAATGCAGACGAGAATGGCCACAAGAAGGTGACCGTCCAAAAAATTGGACGTTCTTCTATGGCCGACCCTCCCCAAAAAATTTTTTTTTGGATGCAAAGAATCCAGGCGAGTACCGTCCCAAAGAGCTAACCGTCCAAGTCTGGACGATCTCTTCCTTTAGTTGTTCTTCGTCCAAGAATGGGACACCAACTCTTGGACGAGAATGGCGCCAAGAAGGTGATCTTCTTGAGATGACCCTCGCCCAAGAATTGGTACACCATTCTTGGGCGAGCATGGTCCCAAAGAGGTGACCGTCCAACCGTGGACGTTGTCCTTCTTGGGGCGACCCTCGTCCAAGATTTGAAAAACAATTCTTAGACGAGCATAGTCCCAAAGAGGTAACCGTCCAAGTTTGGACGATCTCCTTCTTGGGATAACTCTCGTCCAAGAATTGGGAACCGCTTCTAAGACGAGCATGGTGACAAAGAGCCGGGTCGTCCAAGTCTCGGACGACCTCCTTCTTAGGATGACTCTCGTCCAAGAATTGGGAACCGGTTCTAAGACGAGCATGGTGACAAAGAGCCGGGTCGTCCAAGTCTCGGACGACCTCCTTCTTGGGATGACTCTCGTCCAAGAATTGGGAACCGGTTCTAAGACGAGCATGGTGACAAAGAGCCGGGTCGTCCAACTACGGACGACCTCCTTCTTGGGATGACTCTCGTCCAAGAATTGGGAACCGGTTCTAAGACGAGCATGGTGATAAAGAGCCGGTCGTCCAAGGCCGGACGACCTCCTTCTTTGGTTGATTCTCGTCCAAGAATTGGGCACCAATTCTTGGACGGCGTGGGCCCAAGGAGATGACCGTCCAGGTTTGGACGTTCTCCTTCTTGGAGTGACCCACGTCCAAGAATTGGACAAAAAAAAAAAAAAAAAAAAAAAAAAAAAAAAAAAATATATATTATTATTACCATTTGTTTCCGCCCTTTTTTTTGCTGCTCTTTGCATACTCCTTCCACAAATTATCGTGTGAATTGGGACATGCCGATTTCTCCCGTCCAAGATGGGTCGAGGCGTTGTCCGGCCGAGTCTCAAATACAAAAAAAAAAAAATATACGTCTGTCATATAGAGTTATGGACGAAGGGTTTTACTTGGATGATTTTAAATATACCTCTATCCTCGGCCAAACGCAAGGCCGCGGCTACCAAGAAGTCGTCTTGGTAAAACATCTCCTTAAAGGGTATCCAGTTGGACGGTCCCTTAAAAGATCGCTGGCCGGGCCGGAGTACTCCTTCACTCTGAAGTACTCCACCACTTCCTCGTCAAATTCATCCTCCGGCTCCAGCCCAAGACCGCTTTCGTCCGGTATTGGTGACGGATCTATTATAAAATCCGTAGCTTTACGTGACATGGTCGCCGGCGCCCGTAAAAAGATGAAATCGGCTTTCCAATCGTGCATCTTTGACGATTTCCCCCAGTTGTCATGAAGCCTTGGACGGTTCTTGATGCTTAGCCAGGCGCCGTCCATAGCCCCGTACCTTAGACGCGTAATGGATATGGGTGAAGGCTTGAAGGGAAAAGGGCTAGGCCGCGTAACTCGCAGACGGCAATAAACGTCGGGATGTTGTGCCAAGCATTTGGCGCCACCGGTGGTTATGGCCGATATGGTAGTACTTGCAAAGACTAGTTCTATGAAGTCATGGAGAGGAAACCTCGGTCCGGCGTCAAGGGCCGGTTTATAAACGGCTAAATGGCTCCTCGGGGGCACTCGGGATCGTCGCGTCATTATTAGGAGTGACAAAGGAGAAGCCCGGCATGGGCATGAAAGACGACAAGAAATTAGGGTCCGGTCCTAGTTTCTCTAACCACTTACGGTTAACTAAAATGAAGCCTGGATCGAGAGAGGGGACCTAAGCGTTTTCTAATCTCTCGACGAGGTTGTAGAGGCTTCGTCGATTCTTCGGCGGCCTCGGGATCGCTACCGTTATTATCTTCGCCGATCTCCTCCCGTATCGGCATCCCGGCCGAGAAATCTGGGTCTCGGTCCTTATTTCGGAAGTTTCTTCATCATGATCAAAGGAGGCCGGCCCAAAGATTGAGCACTTTGGACCTCTCTTGCCTCATCCGGCACTCGTCCGATTGATTCCTCCATATCCGAGCTATTCGATGGAATTATTGCTTTTCGTCTTAAACGGGCCGTTTGCTTGACGCGCCGCGATTACCCCGCACGAGGTAAAGACTGGGTCGTCGACTTTCTCGGCCAAAACTATGAAAAAATATGTACTCGGCCGAAGAGGCCCAACTCTAGAATGTGCCGAAGAGGAAGTATCGGTTCTAGGGTCAAGACAAGCTCTTGGTCGACTAGGATTATTTGACGAAGATGATTCCATTTTTATTGATTTTTTAAGAAAAAATAAAGAATAAAGAAGAATAAAAGGATCAAGGAAACGATACCGCTAAGAACGTCCGGGGAAATTCGATGAGGAGCGCCGAAGGCTGGACGATCTCTCTCTCTCTAGAAAATTGCGGAGTCTCTCTCTCTAGAAAAAATTTGTTCGATGTGGTAAATGGTTGAATGTTTTCACACCAAGGATATTTATAGAGGAATAAGAAACTGCACAGCCGGTCAAGAATGACCGAAACAAGAGTCAAACGGTCTAATATGACCGGTATAGCACAAGGCCAGAGGTTCGTCATTTCCTCCATTTTGAATATGCGACCTTCTGTAAAACGGGCCCTAACTAGCAGATGGGCCAACAAAAACTACCTTGGGTAAAAGGGCATTAACCGTCGAGATGGGCCTACAAGTGAAAGCCCTTTTAGGGGCAAATGTTGTAGCATAATATCTACGGCTCCCTTTACGACACATGGGCTCATCGAGTCGTACACGTGTCGCCCTATTTTTAAAATAAGAGTAAACCGAATCTCTCGGGCTATACTTCACCGAGTTAAAAGGATCAAGTTCGCCCATTAGTCGAAGCCCAACAAGTGCCAAGTGGTCAAGGAGAGTGGATAATAGACATTCCCCGTCATTGTACGCCACGTGGCGTGACTCCGATTCCTCGGCCAATCGGAGGCCACTATTGTAGGTCGGTTTTAAGGTTAGTAATTGTCAACTTGCTATCACTATAAATACCCCTGAAATCAGGAGAAAAACACATTCAATGCAAACAGTGTAAAGTTACTCTGATAAATTCTCTCTCATTTTCTCTTTCTATCTCTACTTTCTCTTACAACTCCTGATAACTGACTTAAGCATCGGAGGGGGAACCACCACCCAAACCTCCAGGGTGGGTCCCTTTGTGCAGGTTCGGGAGCGAAGCCAAGGCTCAGGATCAAGCTATAATTCAGGCATTGTTGCACAAGTCTCCATCTGAAGAACACTCAAGATACTACTCTACTTGCTCGACAAGGAAGCTAAGCCTACAGCTTACTTGTTGGACAAGCGGACGAAACAATAACAGTTAAGTTCCTTAAGTAATAAAGTTGTTTTAAAATATGAAAAATGAGCTCAATAAATTACTTGCTTGATTCTACTACTACTTATACATGCTAATTTGGCTACTTTAATATTTATAGTAGTATATTTTTACTGTGCAAATATTTTATTTTAAAGCTCTTTACTCTATTATTTGTTTGTAGGTAAAATGAAATAAAAGAAAAAAAAAGGAAGAAGAAAGTTTAGGGAGTGCTTCTACTAAGCCCACGAAGGAAAACCCCATAAGATCAATTACAAGAGAAAGATATTGCTGGGCCAAAACAAAATCTACACTCCTACAGCACCTAAGACTAATGACTTAAAGAAAAAAAAAAAGGAGAAGGTGGGCCAAAGAGATACAGCAGCACAAGAAGGAATTTGGGGTACTAGACCCTAGGTCAAGGGGCCACGCATAAAAGGGCAAAAAAAGAAGACACAGAAGAACAGAGCCTCTCGGGAGGACAGAACCAGAGACGGAAGTCTCACAACAGATGGCAGAGAATACGGAGACCAGAGGGGACGAGAATACAGAGGAAAGACGAAGTGACGATCATCTGAATCTGGAGTTTCTTTCTCTCTTCTCTTAGTTTATGTTATCTAATTTCATTATTACTATGTTCAATTTCAGATTTTTACTTTTAATTACTTTGATTAATTTAGTTTCAATGTCTAGCTAAATTTTTATGTTCTAGGATTAGATGTAGTCTTTTATTTTCTGTCAATGGTTTGAATTTGTTGTTTGGATTCGATTATTATAATTGCAATTTGATAATCTTGGTTTGTTTTCATATAATTGATTTGGCCAGTTGATTATATGTTTAAGATATTGGATTATTAGCGGAAGTGAAATTTCAATATTAGTTCGTGGGGTTATTAAACGTCAAGTAGTATAATTTTAGGAATAGTTATACACTTGGGGTGGTCTCTTATATGAATTTATTGTTCGTAATGGGTTTATATTAATTGTTATGACCACGGAAGTAGGCGTAAGATTATTATAAATACACGTTTTCTACCTTGGAAGAGGAGATAATATATTATAGGAAATTCGATCATTGCAATATAATAGTTTAAATCCGACAACTAGTTTAATTTCATTGTAGAAGGTAATTGGCGAAATCTAAGTCCTAGAACTATTTCTTATACTTGATTTTATACCATTGTCCGACGTTTTTAGAGTTAGAATTAATATAGTTCTTATTTTATTAGTCTAGTTTATCACCACCAATCACTATTTCCGGATCGTCTAAATAATATTAGTGTCTCTTAATTTGGTAGTTGATTATACCTCCTTGTGGGAAACGATATCTTGCTTACCCTATATTTACTTTAATTGACCCGTACACTTGCGGTATTTTAAGGTACTTTTAGGACCGACCAGGTCACCTATCAAAGAACTGCGACTACCCTTCTCCATGACATGATGCATAAAGAGGTAGAAGTTTACGTAGATGACATGATAGTTAAGTCCAAAGATAGAGAGGGACACCATACCTCCCTTGAGAAGTTCTTCATGAGACTTCGCAAATACAACATGAGACTTAATCCACAAAAATGCGCCTTTGGGGTCAATTCTGGGAAAATACTAGGTTATGTCATCAGTTCTAGAGGGATTGAAATTGACCCTAATAAAATAACAGCCATCATGACCATGCCTCCGCCTAAGAATGAAAAACAAATAGGGGGGTTCTTAGGTAAAATCCAGTACATCAGTAGGTTCATCTCTAAACTGCCCATGGTGTGTGAGCCCATCTTTAAAAAGCTTAAGAAAAGTGTCACTGCCGAATGGGATGAGGACTTCCAAAAAGCATTTGACAAAATCAAAGAATATTTATCCAACCCACCTATCTTAGAACCTGCCTTGCCAGACATACCTTTAAGGCTTTATTTGACTGTGACTAAGACCGCGGCCGGGGCCATGTTTGCACAAGAGGTTGATGGGAAAGAGTGCGCCATTTTCTACCTTAGTAAGAAGCTCTTAGACTACGAATCCCGTTACACCCCCTTAGAAAAGCCCTGTCTTGCACTAGTCTAGGCCAATAAGAAGCTTAGGCATTATATGCTTACTCACACAATCCATATAGTGTCACGACTAGACCCCCTTAAATTCTTGTTCGAAAAGCCAGCCCTTAATGGTAGACTCTCCCGCTGGTGGTAATGTTGGCCGAATTTGACTCAAAGTTTATCCCTCATAAATCCATCAAAGACAATGTTGTTTTCGACTTCTTAGTAGATTTCCCTATAGATGAATCTCACGAAGAATATGAATTTCCTGATGAAGACCTTCTCATGACGGAAGATGAAAGTTGGGCACTATACTTCGATGGTGCTTCCAACCAAAAGGTATGTGCTTCGGGGTACTCCTGGTATCACATGAAGGCGAACACCCTCCTCTCTCTATTAAACTCGACTTCGATGTTACTAAGGGCTCCGGGCCGCAGTGTCCCTCGACATCAAGAAACTAAGAGTATATGGTGATTCATCTTTGATCATCAATCAAATCTCTAAAAGATGGAAAGTTAGAAATGAAAGCCTCTTGCAATATCAAACTCATCTAGAAGCCATTGCTAAAAAAATCCCTGAAATACAATACACATACCTTCCTCGAGAAGAAAACCAATTTGCTGACGATTTGGCCCGTTTAGCCTCTATGATTAGGATTCCTCGCACCATGCCAGAAATGCCCCTTATTATTGAGAGACGGCAAGAGCCTGCTTATGTTCATACCTTAGACACTGAGCCAGATCCTATTCCTTCTGAACCGTGGTTTACTGACATTCTCAACTACTTAACCAAAACAGAATACCCACCTGGAGCTTCAACAAGAGCCCAGCGTGCCTTAAGGCTCTTAGCCTCCCAATATGTCGAGTATAAATGGACACTGTACAAAAGAACACCACAAGGCGTGCACCTGCTCTGTATTGATAAACCTGATACCACAACGGTCATGGATCAAGTCCATAGTGGGATTTGTGGCACGCATATGAACGGACACATGTTAGCTCAAAAGATCATTCGCTTAGGCTATTACTGGACCACAATGGAGAAAAACTGTTACCTTTATGCCAAAACCTGTTCAAAATGCCAATTATGCGGTAACCTACAACCACGTCCCACCCTCCTTGTTATATACCTTTACTTCACCTTGGCCATTTTCAACTTGGGGTATTGACATTATTAGTAAAATAACACCACCTGGTACTGGGGGGCATGAATTCATCCTTGTGGCCATAGACTACTTCACTAAGTAGGTAGAAGCAGCATCCTATGCGAAATTGACAGCCAAATATGTCGTTGCCTTCTTAGAAAAGACCATAATTTGCCGCTATGGGGTTCCCCACGAGATCATCAGTGACCAAGGTACCCATTTCCAGGCCGAATGTGAACAAGTCCTTGAAAAATATAGCATCAAACACCATCACTCCTCCCCATATAGACCCAGGCCAACGGTGTTGTGGAGGCTGCTAACAAAAATATCAAGGTTATTATCCAGAAAATGACCGAAAATTATAAAGGTTGACCCGATAAGCTACACTACTGAACTTGGCCACTGGGGAGAAGGTGTGTTTGTAGTCTTTGCCCCGAATCTATATGTCTCCCCTTGCCACCAGCCTAGCCTTGAACCTCTCCACTTCACCATCTGGCTTGAATTTGACCTTGTAGACCCATTTACAATCAATTGCTCTCTTCCCTTCTGGAAGGTTAGTCAATTCCTATGTGCCATTCTCTTCTAAAGCTTCTAATTCTTTCTGCATTACAATTTGCCAATTTTCATTCTTCATTGCATCTCTGTAATTCAAGGGTTATGTTACCCTCAAAACATTATTGAGGTAACTTATGTAATCTGGAGAATAATGCTCAGATTCTTGCAGTTTCTGAGTCATTAATGAAGCTTGTTCAGTATGTTCCTTGTGACCTTACTGTCCAGGCAAGTTCACTACATAATCCTTGAGTCTTTCTGGTAGATTTCTCTCCCCAGAAAAAATAATGGCTCAGCCTGAGATAAACATCAATGATGTACCAGATATCTTTTGGGAAAAAAGAGCAGTTAAAATCAAAACAATATATGAGGCCCTTTGCACTATGATTAAAGCTCCTATTTGGATAAATCATAAGGAATTAAATACATTAATCATATCTCAAAGTAGAGCATATAGTCATGATGCGGTCGAAACTATTAAATTTTGGATATGGAGCTTGCTTCATCCCGATCAGATGCCAACTACAAGGTATATACCTCGAGATTTTATGACACCAGATACCCTTGAGAAAATACTGCAGCTGGATGCAACAAGTTAATAATCACGCATGTAAAATGTTTGGAAGCAAACAAATTTCTGTACCTATCATCGAAGATATGGACAACAGTGAAGATAGAGCTAAATCATCTAGCACAGTGGCATCTACAGCAGAAATAGAGCATATCCAGCAAGCATAAAACACCTGTCGACAAAGAAATAAGGATTAGAAAGATAGAAACTCGTAAAAATTAGAGAAAGCTAATAGTATTGTAACAGCTGTAACAGAATAAAGCCAAAAGTTAGGCGGCTGAATATTTAAACAGCCGGATAATACATGTATAGTGTGAATAGTAATTTCACTTTTTACTGTAGCAAATAGTAAATGTAACAGTTAGTAAATTTGTACGATCATTGTAATATTTCGCCTATAAATAAGAAGCTCCTGATGAAGCATTATCTGATAGTCTCAAGTTTTTCCACACACATCTCTCACTCTTTACTCTCATCTGTCTCTAAAAATCTCAAATAGTCTCAAGTATACACGCTTCACCCCCAAGTTGGTATCTAATACACTATAAGTTATTAGAACAATTTATAGAAATTATAAAGAGAAGTGGAATTGTCTTAAGCAAAAATAAAATGGAATTATTCAAAACACAAATTGAATTCTTAGGATTTGAAATAGATAAAGCTGGAATAAAAATGCAAGACCATATAGCCCAAAAAATTATAGAATTTCAGAAAGAAATTAACACTAAGAAAGAATTACAAAAATTCCTAGGAATAGTAAATCAAGTTAGAGAGTTTATACCTAAATTATCACAATATACTGAACCACTGACTAAAAAATTAAAGAAAGATTACGATTTTAATTGGGAAGATACTGATACAAAGATTTTAGAAATAATCGAGGAATTAGTTAGAAAATTAGCAAAACTAAGTTTTCCAGATGAAGATAAAGAATTTATATGGATAGCTGAAACAGATGCCAGTGAAACAAATAATGGCTATGGAGCAGTATATGTAGATATCGTTCCGGAACATTTAAAGCTAATGAAATCAATTGGGATATAAATAAAAAAGAGTTAAAAGCAGTTAAATATGGAATCAAAAAATTTGCATGTTATATCGTTTATAGTAAATTTATAATTAGAACAGATAATATAACTGTTAGGAGTTGGTTAACTCAAAAATTACAAGACTCCATTACAAGAAAGGAAATAAATAGAATAATAGCTGATAGGAAATCTTATTTATCAAAAAGTAAGATTCATATTTAAACCAAACTATTCAATAAGTCTAACTAACCAGAATATAGAAAAAGCATTAGTCCTATATTGGAAATTAGATGGAATAAACATGACAAATGGATCAAAAGTTATGACGGTACAATGCAAAAATGCTTATATATTAACCAATCAACATCAGGTTTATACTAAAAACAAATTAAGACCAATTACTATAGATACCCCTTTTACTGATCTTATATTACCTATAGGAAAAGGATTAAAATTATATTCTAAACCAAGTTATGAAGACCCAGATATAGTAAAACGACGATTAAGTGTTCTTAAAACTGTTAATATTACCTCTCTCACTGTGGTTCCTAAGGTTAAAAACCCCACCCATGTGAGCGATTTTAGGCCTATTTCATGTTGCTCAGTTTTATACAAATGCATCACAAAATTAATATGCGAGAAGTTGAAATTAGTACTTCCTAGACTTATTTCTCCCACTCAGGTTGCATTTGTGGATAGTAGGAGTATTCTACACAATATCTTACTTTGCCAGGATATTGTGAAGATGTACAAGAGGGGCCAAAAAACAACAATGTTGTCTTATGAAAATAGACTTACAATGATACTGTTAACTGAGAATTTTTAAAAGAAATGATGTTAGCTTTGGTGTTAAGAGTCCAACCTTTACGGTGATGATTAATTGGACTCCTACTCGATTCTTCAATTCTAAGAGAGGGATAAGGCAGGGTGACCCTATGTCCCCTCTCTTATTTGTGCTTTGTATGGAATATTTCTCGAACCATGACTTACATTGAGAAACAAGCTGAGTTCAAGTTTCATCCCAGGTGCAAGTCCCTTGCTATCAACCACCTATGCTTTGGTGATGATGTAATATTATTTTTCAAAGGTGAGCTTAAATCTGTGAACATTATATTACAAGGCATACAACTTTTTGCTGCTACTACTGGGCTAAAAGTAAGTCCTACTAAGTCTGATTTCTATAGTTGTGGCCTCTCTGAGCAAGATAATTTGAGAATAAAAGAAAGCACTGGATTTAAACATGGGCAACTCCCCTTCAGATACCTAGGGGTGCCAATCAGTACTAATAAGCTTGTTGCTGCAGATTATGACAAATTGATTGAAAAGATAGTGGGTAAAATAAGAGTTTGGAGCACAAGGAACATTTCCTTTGCAAGTAGGAGGTAGTTGGTTAACTCTGTGCTAATGAGCATTACAGTGTATTGGTCACAGATCTTTCTATTACCTAAGGCTGTATTGAAACAAGCAAACTCCATCTGTAGAGCTTTTCTATGGACAGGCACTTGTAACAGCCCAAAACCAGGGTGTGTCTGCTAGGATGAAACTTGCAAGCCTAAGAGCCATGGTGGGCTTGGTTTTAGAGCCTTTTTATCTTGGAATTTGGCTATTGTGGAAAAACAGGTGTGGGACATAGCCATGAAAGCTGATAATTTATGGGTTAAATGGATTCATGATAGGTATGTTAAGGAACAAAACTAGAGCACCTATGTTCCTCCACATTGTGCCAGCTGGGTTGTTAAACACATTTGCAAGGCTAAACTGGACATCTTAAGATTGTGTGGGAATGATTGGTTTAGCAGACCACATTACAGTACAGTTGCAAATGCAAGACCATGGGGAGAAATTAGATTGGTGCACCACAATCTGGGATCACCATTTCGAAAACATTGCTTCATTGGATGGTTAGCTATGAGGAATAGATTAAAAACTAGGGAGAGACTAGCAGCTATTGGTGTGACTGATAGCAATACTTGCTTACTGTGTGAAAATGCTGTAGAGGACAATGCTCACCTATTTTTTGGCTGTCAGTATATATAGTCTGCAATGCCTGGCAAAGATCAAAAGCTAGTTGGGAATTCGTGCTATTACCTCTAATCTGCCTCAATTAGTAGGCTGAGTGAAGAGGAGGTACAGGGGTGGTAAGTTTAGAAAACAGGTTGTTATGGTTGGAATCCTAGCTATAGTGTATAGAGTGTGGCAAGAAATAAATTTTGTTCCTTGGAACCAGAGTATTCATACTGTTGATAGAAATGTACAGGAGATTCAATATGTAGTGAAACAACGTGTAAAGTCTAGGCTTCCTAGAAGACTGAGTGACATTGATGTTCACGGGCTATATTGCTTATGACGTATAGATTCTAGTGTGTTGTTGCTGTAACAGCTTAGGTTGTATTTTTGTTGTTGTGCTTTCAATATATTTTCTTACTTACCCAAAAAAAAAAAAAGCAATAGTATACATATAAAACTTCTTTGAAGGCTCAAAACAATGAAAAAGAATGTATGAATTATATCAACTAACACATGCACAAGTCACGTAAATATTTAAAAGTACCAAGACAAGTTCAAGAGTCATACTTCATGAGAAACTATCACTCAATAAAAACAAAAGATGTTGTATATGTAGCAGCCTATAAGGCTTGAAAAATCCTCACGTGGATTATGCTTACCAAATAAAATCAAGTCTTCTTAGGGAATGTCAATCAATCTTGCCAAACCCTTAATTAATTAATGGGAATTTCCATTTGGTACCATTGTACTTTGGGCTTTTCCTGGTACCATATTGTTTTTTGGATTCTATATGGTACTACTATAGTTTGGACTTATTCTCTACCGTAACATTCCGTTAAATAAAACATTAGTTTTAGGTTAAATAGGGTTAGTAGTTTGCCTCGTTTATGTGCCTTGTGCATCGAGAATTTTTCAGCTATGGTTTGGGAGTCATTTTGGCTCTTATGGGTCAAAATTGAAGTCAAAATTGGGGAAAAAAACGACTAAAACCTCGTTTTACGTGTCAGAAAATGCCTACTTGTTTTTTTTTTTACCAAATTGGACCTTAAATTTGGTCGTTAAAAACAAATATAACTGCTAAAACGTTAATTATGCAAAATTAGACAAACCCCTAACCCTATTTAACTCCAAAACTAACGTTTTATTTAACATAATATTACTGTAGAGAATAAGTCCAAACTATAGTGGTACCATATAGAATCTAAAAAAAATTTGGGTACCAAATGAAAAAGCCCAAAGTACAGTGGTACCAAGTGGAATGTCCCTTAATAAAAACATATATTTCCTGCAATCGTTAAAAAAATTTCCTAAATTACATGCCATGTACAAATGCAACAGAAATGCAAACAATAGACTGATATGCTCCTAATACTAAGAAATCAGTATATCCTAACTCATTTTTATAGTAAACACAATTGTACTTAGCATGTGCAACAAGAGCTTTAAACCCTAGGCTACCATGGTGGATGAGTAAGGTCTGCTGAAGGTTTTTCGAAGGCATACCGACAAAGCCAAAACATGCGAACATACAATGAATCTGAATGGATAATATATACTGCCTCCGTCCCAGAATAGTCTGAACACTTTCCTTTTATGTTTGTCCCAAATTAGTTTGAACACTTCCATTTTTGGCAAGGTCCCACCATTAATATATTATTTCTTTTACACATCTTTGGCCCACACTCTACATTTTATCAATAAAAAGTTACCCAACTTTCTCTCTCCTCTAATAAAAAATAGCCCACCAACTCCTATCACATCTACTTTTTAAATAAAATAACATTTGATAACCACACCACAACTTATCACCTTAAACTACGTGTCCCAACAAGTGTTCAGATCTTTCTGGGACGGAGGGAGTACAAGTCATGACCCAAAAAGTATACGGCAAGCTAAATAACACATTGTCCTCAAAGAAACGTTAGAGAATAAGAGGGAGAATAAGAGGGATGGGAAGGTGAAGAGAAATATCCACAACATGACAAGACCAAACATTAAATTCTCAACTACACAGTAAAGTAACCAAAATAAATAGCAAAAAGAGATGTCGCTCAAAAACTTTAATAGGGAGAGAGCCAAGAGTATGCAAAAGGTGTTATAAATGGAAACCTGAAAATTGAACTTCATCAAGCATCGTAAGATCAAATACCTCAAAGTTAATCTCAACGAATAATATTAGTAACTCAATCCCTAGATCATAATTCACACACATTTAATTTTATAAGTTAGTAATTAAATAAAACATTAATATTTCGTAAATCTAACAGTAAACATAAAAATAAGTTTAGATTACTTCGGTTGCCTCCTAATAATAGCTCATCATAACCCTTAGTACCTTGTCAAATGCATATCCATGCATCTAGCAGAATAGCAAATAATATGTAAAAGAAAATGTAAATTTATTTAGCTCTAAAACTCTACAAAACTTGCAAAAAGGAGAATTAAAGACAAAATTAACTCCATACGAGAAGGAAAAAGGAAAATTAATTGTCTGTTTACATAACATAACACAAAAAGATGGAAACAGACCATATGCACATCAATTACATAATCGTAAGAGTCAATCAAAGGGGGAGAAGTAAGGAACGATTGATGATATAAGGTAGGTGAAGAGGGAATAAGGTTCAAGTTTTCGAGAGAAACAAATATGAGACTCAAAAGCAAAAGGTGCAATTGACAGACTCATGGTGGGTCATTCTCTCAATCTTGTCATCACCATAATAACTCTAATTCATCATCGACCCCTCATTATCATCATCATTAATATACGTTTGGAGACAAAGGTTGAGAGCATTCATGAGTATCACATCACAAGAAAATATGTCATGAGAAGTCAACTGACAATTAGAACATTGTAGGTGGTGTAATGCAAGTTTGGGGTGAGGGAATGGAAATTTTTTTCTAGATTGGTCTAGCCCATAGAGGCATCTCTCACTCATAACTCATAAATATTTCTAGCCAACCACTCAATTAAATCCAAACAATAATTAGGAGACAAGGAATAGAGTACGAAAATTGACAGTAGCACAATATATAAATAGACTCCACATTCTTGATGGGATTTATTGTTGAGATCTAAACTTAAGTACCTTGAATGACATGAGTATTCTCATCTCTAGTAAATAATGCAATATGAGGAAGATCATTAAAGTCCTCGATGAACATCATTCTTCTCAACCATTGATTTCATGACAGGGGAGGAAGCAATAGGCATAATAGTTTGACTCAATTAAGGGTCGTTTGGTTCAAAGATATGAAATAGAAAGAGAATGAAAACATATAAACGAAGGGAATGGTAACAAAATTGACTAATTTTATTGGGTATTTGGTTCAAGCATGGAACGGAAAGGAATTGTAAATTTGTATTTATTACCACAAAGTAATAGTTCTTGTTACTTGATGGGGAGGGAAAGGTAAGAAATTGGGGGAGTCGATTGCCACCAGCTAATGCTAATGGATTGATGAGCATTGAACCAAACAAGAAGAATGGAAATCGTAATTGATTCCGTTTCTTGGAACCCAAACATAATGAACCAAATGTGCTCTAAGAATTTTTCTTTAATCTCTCTCACATTTGTCAACTGTAGATGACTAATCAAACCTTTCATCAATAATGTCGAAACAATTCCTGCCATATTCTAAGCTTCTTTAATAAATCACCAAGTGGTAGTTGATCAAATCAATGATTATAGGAGTAGAATCGCGCAAATTCAGCCTCCCTCACCTTTCTGTCTCCTCTAATCAAGTCACTTCTTATTAATCCAATTCTTTATATTATTTAGCTTTGATGCATTATGACTCCGCTTTCTCTTTCTTCTATCCGCCATTGTAGCTTCAAAGCTCAAGACACTATTCAAATTCTCCTTCAACCAAGCCATCGACACCACCATTGTAGCTCCCGATGAAGCTTGAGACCCTACATCACCGTGAAAGTTGTTGTGAAGGTCGCGTAATCTCTGGCAAAGAAGCTAGGTTGCGCCGGTGAAGGCGAAAAAGTCGAAGATTTTAATAAGGAAATCAAATCGCCGGTGAAAAATGCGATCGCGGTGAATATAACTGTAATGATAAGTTGTTACACCATAATTTAGTGTAATAGTTAGACCCAAGAATTTATGATTTGGTTGGGGTTTAAGTGATTTATGGTCATTTTAGCTAATAAAATAATAATTTATTATTTGTTAAGGTGTCTAGTACATTATATGCAAACCTAAGGGATATTGGGTGAATTTTTTTAAGGAAATGGGTATTTCATGCATTTCGTAAAACCTAAGGGTATCTAGGGTAAAACCTATGTATAAGACCACCTTACCATAAAATTAGTGTAAGTTGACCTTACTTTATTTTGTAAAAGTGTTACTTTATATGTTAAAAGGGTCATACTATGAGTTAAATGGGTGACTTTTTAGATAATGGGTCACCCCTTAACTTAAAGGAGTCACTTGGACCATAAGTGACCCCTTTAGAACAGTAAGTCACTCACGGTTTATCATAAATCATGGTAAGACTGTTGGAGTATGTCCTACGATCGAGTGCATGACTCAATTAATAATAACGTTATAAATATTATATAAATCCGAATATAGCTTGAGTAGTCATGATACTTTGCAAGAATCCAATCATGACTTGTAATATTAATAAATGATTACTATTTACTATTGAACTGATTTGGACCCATAGGGTCACACCTAAACTAAAAATATTGATTAATAAGTGTAATTGACACTAATATTATGTGATGATACCGAAATAGTAATGTTTCAAATAGAGAGTAATTATTTTCCATATAGTAATAATATCAATTATGGGATAATTGTTGATATCAATATTTAATATGCAGATATCAATCATTGATTGATATTATTTAAAAATAGGGGAATGAGTTAATTGCTCCCTTGATTCATGTATAAGATCAATCAAATAAGTTTGATCGATTACTTAAGAGGATAGAAATTATTCTTGCCAAAATGCTATTCCTTGGATGTGAATAAGAAGTGGGAAGGGGAGGCAACTTGGACTTAATTTTCTTTCGCTTCTCACTGTAAGAAAAGTCGGAGAATATTTATAGTAAATCTGGGTGTATCATGCTCATGGTACACCCAAGACTATTTTCGCCAAGTGAGCAAAATGAGCAAATCAGCAAATGAGCAAAATGAGCAAATAAGCAAACATTTTAGCTCATTTAAGAAAATGAGCAAACACTTTTATTACAAAATGAGCAAAATGAGCAAATGAGCAAATGAGCAAAATGAGCAAAATGCACAAATGAGCAAACTTGGTGTCAAATGAGCACCTGAAGTTCTAATGTATTACAAAAATACCCCTGGGTGTACCATGAGTGAACTCGAAAAGTTGTGTTGAAGTCTTTGTTCAACATTTCCAAATCAAAGATTCATTAAAACAAATTAGTTGTTTTAATTAGGTTTTAGCAAACTAAAGGTTAATCTTCATTGTGGTGGTGGATTTCTTGTGGAGGGATTTAACTTGAGATTCTAAGTAAACATCAATGAGGCACGCTACAAAGGTATAATTAATTCACTACCGTTTGTAGATTCGTTATAGTATTCTAGGGTGTTCTCGGGTGTGGGATTTGTATAAATTATTTATATTTCCGCATCATAATTCCTATTAAAGACGGTCTTATATGAGACTTAGGTAAGAAATAATTGTGCATTTATTCTTACTAGGGTTTAATTTAACTATGGATGAAAGAGCTATTAATGGATAATTAAAATAAATAATAAACAAATTAGAGAAGAATAATCAAACTTCATAATAGAAAACAAAGAGGATAAAAAGAAGAAAATAAATACTTAATTGAATTAATGGAAGAAAGGTAGGTATTGGAGAACAATGGACATCTACAAGTTTTCTCTCTAGACCCTAAGCATAAATTATTAATTATGATTATATTGTAAAACTGCCAAAAAAAAAAAAGGTTTAAAGCTCTATTCATAAGCTAATTACATTTTCAATATATACCCTCCAAATTTTCACCTTGTATCCCTAAGTAATTAGGTTTTTCACCATATACCGTTATGCATTTAGGTTTTCAATAATATACCCTCCTACTTTTTTGAATTCACCATATACCTATTAATTTCTTTAAAATGTAATGTATGCCCTTAATCACTAACGATTGTCACGTATATTAGTCATTAGCCCTTAATTATGTTACTGAAACTTAATCGAATTTTATTTAACCATTTAATCTTAATTGATCGCGACCAATTAAACACCATCTATGTCCCTTTTATCTCTCTTCCTCCATAACTCTTCTTTCTCTTATTTAGTCTAAAATGGTGTTTCTATGGTGGTCTATTAGGGCAAATGGGTTAGATGGGAGTTAATTAGGATGTAATAACAAAATCAAGGGTGAAATGCTAAAAAAAAATTCATAGTGTTTGGTAACTAAACTTTCATTTCAAATATTGGAATTTAAATCTTGAAATTGAAATACCAAACGTTCAATTCCAAATCTAGTATTTGGCAAACTCTATTAACTTGAATTCCATATTTTGGAATACACGATATTTACCGGGAGGTCGGCAGTATTTTAAGACATACAAAAATGTCAACTAGATTCAACATACTTTAATCTATAAGGAACTTGGCCATCCAACAAAAAGAGGGAAAAAAAAAAGAACAACAGAGTTGAAAAGTAACCGGAATATTGAAGTTTTATCTAGTTATGTAGTGCAACAATTATCACTTGAAAAGAAGAGCATGAGTTCGTTAAATTGTAGTAATAAGAAAGTTGAAAGAAAAAAATCTTACTCTTTAATCCTTAGGTCAAGATGGAACGAGTGAACAAGTTTAAGTTGAAACAGAATGAAGCAATTATCGGTGAAAGATATATCATCCTGTTTGAAGGATCAAGAATGCCATGATAATGGTGGAGAAAATGAAGGATAGAGAAGAGAGAGAAAGGGTGAGCCATGAGAATTTCCAAATGACAGGTGTTTAGGATGGATTTGAAATTCCAACTTTTAGGCTTCTCTTATTTGCTCCTGGAATTGGGTAAATTAAATCCAAATTATTTGGATTCCCAAACAGGCTATTTGGGCCAAATACAGAGTTACAAATCAAATGACCAAATTCAAACAGGGCCTTAGAGACATTGGGTAGGCATATGGTAAATTTTAAAAAGGTAGAGGATAGATGGTGAAAAAAGAAATCATTCAAGGGTACATATATGGTGAAAAGTAATTGACACCGTACCTGACAACTCAGTACAGGCATTCAAAAAATTCGCACAGTCATGCGGTAACCACTAAACATCGAACAACTATAACTATTGATCCGAAGTTTTGTTTGACGCATGTGATATGTTTTAAGAAAGGTCTTGAAGTCTAGTTTCTTACCAGATTGGAATTAACTCATTATCCTTTTTCCATGAAATGTTATGAGCAAAATAGTGAAGAGTTATCATAATTTGCACAACTATAAAAAGCAGTTTGTAACTTATTCAATTCCAACCATTTTTGGGCATATGATATATCCTTTCAAATTAAAGGTCATCTAAGAGCCTCATCCTCATATGCTTTATAGGAGTATAAAGTACCTAAAATTATATCAAAAGATCAAACAACCCATGAAAACAACATAGCTTATAAATAGGGATCTAAATATACACAAATACAATGTAAATGCTCTAATATTACATAAAAATACACCCTAATGTGAAACTAAATTATGCTGAAATATGCATGTATCATAAGTCAAAGTAAGATGGGAGTTATGGTTATTATGTTGCAGTGATTAGGGTAAACTTTTCATGTGGAAGAGGTGGAAAAGAACATTGGAGTAGGAGAGAGAAAGTGAAAAGTACCACATAAAAGATATGCCCAAAAACAATTTTCTTGAATTAATTGATCTCCTTTCTTAAAGGGATTCATAACCTTGAAAA
Source organism: Beta lomatogona (assembly GCA_947646795.1). NCBI lineage: Eukaryota > Viridiplantae > Streptophyta > Magnoliopsida > Caryophyllales > Amaranthaceae > Beta > Beta lomatogona. The sequence continues at coordinate 778,159 of CANSNZ010000402.1, read as the reverse complement.
ACATTATGTATGGATGGAATATATGTGCGATGCATGTACCAATCAACAAAATAACAACTAATTTGATAAAAGGAAAAAGGTCTGAATTTTATCTTTCATACAGGTTTGAAGTTTCATAAAAGACAAGAACATCATGCTAAAAAAAGGTAATAGATTTCAATGTTCTTCTATGATTAGAAAATCTTTTTCCCCTCACATGTTATATGTACGTTACTTTTTAATTTGGACATGACCAGACACACAATATGCGGTGAAGAGGGAACGTTTGTTTTTGTAAATTCCTCGATATATTTTATCGGAAAAATTAACATTAATGATTCCAATTATGGGCACTCTTTCAAAATTAATCCCAACTAAGGATTATTCTAATATAATTCAAACTATATGAGTTGTCTTTCCAAATTAATCCATTACCTGTTATAACCTATTTAGCAAGTTAACTCGCTTACTTGGCACAATCTGATTCACATATTATATATATTTTTTTGCTTTTAATTTCTTGACATATATATCTCTCTATTTCCTTTCGCACCTACCAACCACCATTTATCTCTCTTTTCTATGACACGTACGCGACCACCACCACCCATGCTATCTCTCTGTCCTCACATTCTTCTTCCCTTTTCTCGTCCACCACCAGCACACCACCATCTCTTCAGTCTTCCCCTTCTCACTAATTCTCGTGTCAACTTCCTCGGACTCTATCTCGTCCCCTCTAATACCAAACATTCATGGTCAAGTTCGGTGTACTGAGATTGAGGTCAAGCTTAGAGATGGAAATGGCAGAGTAGAAGATGATGCGATATGGCGGAGGATCATTTACAGCTCCGATCCGTTACTCTTTTTGCAATGTTTCATAATTCAATGTCAAGCTTATCGTTGAAAATGGCTTGTTTCAGTTTGCATAAATTATCAAAGTGCTTTGAGCTTATGGTTGTGTTTTGCTGCAAATGTTAATCACAAGAATTTAATGTTTAGGAAATTGTTCTCAGACTAGGTGGTTTCGGGCCAGGTGGTGCCGTGGTCGTTAGGTGAAGGAGGTTATGTGTTGTAGAAGAAATAAGAGAGGTAGAGGGAGAAAGGATGTGATGATTTTATTTTTATTTTTATTTTTATTTAGAAAAAAGAAAAATTAACCTGTTTAGTAAGTCAGTGATCAGTTGGGATCGTTTTACGAATATGCACCCCACAGTTTGGATTATACTTGAATAATCCTTCGTTGGGGTTACTTATTGAAAAGTGCCTATAATTGGGATTATTGATGTGGATTTTTCCTATTTTATTTTGTTATCTTTATATTAATTTAGTGAATATGACTAAAGACTTTAGGTTGCATGTTTTGAGAAATTCTTAGGTGTTTACATGTACTCGAAATGTTAGATGCACACAAAACTAATATTTGACGCACTTATTTCATCAGTCATTTGGATGACTTGTAGGGGTTTGATGCTATTATGAACTAGACATTTTTCGCTTTTCAGTGAAATAATTGATCAGATTTTCAGGTAACTATTCTTCTTAAACATAAAACTATAAGATCTAGTCTCCAAATTCTTTGCCCAACGTTTCCACCAAAAACACTAGAAGGTGCATAATTCAAAAAACCTCCCAACAGCAAAACCTAACCCTAACAACTCCCTACTCCAAGCGCCGCTACAGAGCAGGCCAGTCGGCGGCCGGCCAGAGCGTGCGCTGCTCACCTGGTCGTCGGCTGCCTGCTCCCCCGTTCGTCCTTTGTCGGTTAGTTCCCCCACCCCGTGTTCTTGATTTTTCCCTGTAGTTTCTTACTACTAGTGTTAGTCGTCGGTCCAAGGGCTTCCCTCCCCCTTCCCCTAGTGTTTGTCTCGGTTTCAAGGGCTCCCCCTCCCCCATCCCCTATTGTTTTTTCGTCAGTTCAAGGGCCTCCCCTCCCCTATCCCTTAATGTTTTTTCGTTAGTTCAAGGGCCTCCCCTCCCCCATCCCCTAGTTTTTTTTTCGTCAGTTCAAAGGCCTCCCTTCCCCAATCCCCTAGTGTTTTTCGTTAGTTCAAGGGCTTTCCCTCCCCCTTCCCCTAGTGTTTTTCGTTCCCTGGTTTTTAGTGTTGTGTCAGTTTTCCCTCCCCCCTCCCCCTGTTTTACTTTTGGGCATTCCCTTCCCCCTCCCCCGGCTTAGTGTTGAGTCTCGGTGGTGTATGTTTCCTCCCCTTAAGTTTAGTTATTGTATTCCGTTAGTTGTGTTAGTATGGGTTTGTTTTTTGTTATCTTAAGCTACTTGATATTTTTGATACTTGCTGGAGGTAGTCTTTGTCGTCAATATGTTGGATTTGGTTTCTGTGGTTGGTTAGGGTTTGTTTGGCAAGAGATTTCATTAATGGGGTTTGTTTTATCTGATTTTGAAAATCGGATGGTTATTCGAGATCTAACAATGGTTAGATTTCAATCTCGCTTGGTAATGATTTTATCAATCATTGCCTTGACAAAAAGATATCTGAAGGCGGCTCCCCAATTTGTCAATTGGGTTTATAGCGCGTCAACTCATTTGAGCTTCTCATCAAAGGAGAAGCCTGAAATACCCTTCCATCAGGGTATTGAGTCACGAAGGAATGTGACTCTTCCAGGAAATCCGGTCGTAGAATCTCATGTGACAGAAGGTCACTGGGATTGGACCTGCCGCGAGTTTCTAATCTCGTTGTTACTTTGTTGCCACGCTTGTGAAATCAGCCCTCTCCTCCGTCTCCTTTCGTCAAGGTTTTGGCGATCGTCATCCACCGGCAGAAGAGTTTTGCTACAGTTATCTATCAACTCATACCTCCAGATCGAACAGTTCTATCCTAGTTTAAGTTATTTTTGTTTTTGTAATTGTTATGTAAGAGCGAGTATCGCTCAGTTTAGTTTCATTGTGTTTGTTTGGTTGTATTAGTGATAGGCTGTACTCCAATTTTTATTTAATGCACGTTTTCCCGTTGTAAAAAAAAAAAAAAAAAAACTATAAGATCACATGTATAGATTAACGTAAATTAAATATACCTGGTATTACCTCTTGATGCGCAAATTTCATTATCGTTCTGAAAAGATTATGAAGATAGGAGCCTCAAGCGTGATTTCTTTACTTAGTCAGTACAAGCAACATATTGAATCTCCCATACTTATGTCTGCTAGAACACGATAACAAGTTCAAAAGTTTCTTTCTTTTGTTCATGGGAACTGCTTAGAGTATTGGTCGATTGGGGTTTTGATCATTCATTTTGTTCTAACGACTACAGACTACTTAATTTTTTTTTATTTTTTTTTTTGAAAGGAGACTACTTAATATATTTCTTTTTAAAGGAGACTACTTAATAATTATTAAGTATATGGATAACCCTTGATACTTGGACACCACTCGAAAACCCTAATCCCTTATGGCTTATAGTGGTCAAAAGATCCTAGTCCAACATGTACCTTGTATTACTTTAATTTTACCCAATCCACTACTGACAGTGTGTGACCTATCACACTTGATTATAAGTACTAGTAAGCCAACCTCGTTATGCCCATATTTTGACAATTTTTTTTAGCAGGAAGAAAATATATCATTAATAATAAGTCATACGCATCAATTACAACAATTATCTGAAAAATATAGATGTAACAAATCACAACAATTTTCACAATGGAACCAATTAATTTTAAGCATACTCGAGCACAACTCCAACTCCACTGCTTCAAGCTTGATGCGAGCAATATATTTCGATATCTTTGCATCTTTCCAAGTAGAGACCTTTACAATCTGATTATGTGATATAATTGTTCCCAGTGATGAATTGTTGAAAAAACCTAAACCATCATATATCCATATCATCTTCCAAATTATTAACACCGTGAAAATTAGAAAATTCATACAAAGTTGAGAAGCAATCCACCAAAAAGGGGGAAAAACTCTTACAGATGGAGAGAACAAAACAAAAGAAAGTAGTAAAGAATATGATAGCTCTAAAAACGAAGGAAAGGGGTCGAAAATAGTCTAATTTCCGGAGAAATTAGACGATTATCGGCCTAGGACGCCCAGAAAATTTGAAACCCTATAAAGAGAATTGGAGAGGGAGAGGATAGGAGGCAGCGTGAAATAACTTTTTTTTTGCCACGATTATTTACTTTGACAATCTAAAATAATCTGGTCAATTAATTTTTATTAATTAATCCTAATCTACTATTAGTAATTGGTATGTTGATTGTGAGTCAACTCGTTCATAGCTGTCAATGAGCAAAAAAAAGAATCACAATCAAATATAAAACAAGAGCAACAAAAATAGCATGGAGCACACTTAGCTTTAGATGTACTCGCGAATAAACAGTATGCAAGCAACTTTAAGATAATTTTCAAATTGCATTACTCAAGTTGGCATCTAAATCCGTGCTTGTAAGCTGTAACCTTTAAACCCTTCTAATTACATCCTATATTGTTCAATTGAAAACAGGGAAGAGGCAGCCCCCCGACCCAGCAATACCTATAAAATATATAAGGGCCCAAAAAGAAAATTTTAAAAGCTAATAAAGAGGCCCACTGGCTCCTCAAAGATGTTTTACCTTACGTTTCCAAAGATGAGAGAGTGAAGACCTTTAGTCTTCCCAAGTTCCAACCACTCTAGCTGTAGTAATTTACTTTATCCTCTGGTAGTCTAGTCTAGCTTAGCTATACTAATTTAATGTTCATCGGTTTCCTTTCATCTTCTCAAGCTCTCACCTCTCTGTAACTTTTCCTACTTGGCTACATCTCTGCTGCGTGCACAGGTATTCTTCTTTCTTTTCTTTGATAATTTGAGTCTCCATTTTTATTTCGGCATAAAAGCCCATAAATCAAAAGGTCCAAGTACAGAGCAGTAGTTACATCTCATATCAAACTGAGATACTAAGATTCTTACAAAATTGGACCCTAATGCAAGAAGAAGATAAACTCTTCTTTCTTTTTTCTTGTTATTATTTCTCACTTACTCAAACATCTTTTGTGATTAGTGAATTTTTATAATTTAATTTTAATTTGGTTGTGAAAAGATTTATATTTTGAATTTTGATTGTAGTTGTTTGTTGTCAAGCAATTGTTCATGATGGGAGAACAAACTAAACCTCTCTGTCAATAACTAGTAAACTTTCCTACTTGGCTACATCCCTGCTGCGTGCACAGGTACTCTTCTTCTTTTTTTCTTGTCATTATTTCTCACTCACTCAAACATATTTTTGTGATTAGTGAATTTTTATAATTTAATTTAAATTTGGTTGTGAAAAGATTTATATTTTGAATTTTGATTGTAGTTGTTTGATGTCAATCAATTGTTGATGATGGGAGAACAAACTAAAATTGACTTCATATTTAAACGAAAAAACACTACAAGTTTTGAAAACAATGGGAATGAAGACTTGTTTACTTGAACAGTTTAAAATCCATTGCCAAAAAAAGACCTTCAAAATCACAAAGGGTTGAAAGGAAGAAGTGGGTACTGATCTTGTTGAACGTGATCCTGGAAAGAGAAAACAAATTTGGGAATATCCTATTGAGAAACGAGATGCTATTCGACGAACTTATTTAAGTTTAGGTCCCTATCAGCCTATACTTTCTGAGTATAAGAAGTCTGGACCATTATCTCACCAACGTCGATTTCGATCTTCATGGTTTGACTTATATCGGTCTTGGTTAGAGTACTCACCTGAATTTGATGCAGCGTTTTGTCTTCCCTGTTTTCTTTTTAATAAGCCGAATGGCCATCCAGGACAGAGGGCCTTCACAATTGATGGATTTCGAAATTGGAAAAAAGTGAAAGATGAGAAGATGTCCTTTCTTAAATCATGTGGGTAAAGATCCAAATTCCTCTCATAAACTTTGTGAAAAGGCTTGTGAAGATTTTTTGAACCAAGCTCTACATATGCCACAAGTACTTATGAGACAAACATCAAAGCAAATTGCAGAAAATCGACTACGACTAAAAGCTTCCATTATTGATGGATGATGAGTTCCTTGAGAATTGTTTGATCATCTACATTGAAAGAGAAATAGCTAAAAAGTTGTCAGTGGATGCTATCATGCTATTATTGATGGATTTCGAGACATGAAGGAGCGTCGAGCACTACTATGACTTTACTTAAAATTTGTGATGAGCGAATTTAACTCTAGTAGATGACATTTTTTTGTAAGGATTTTAAAATATTGTTCAATCCTCTTTTTGTTAGGAACTTGCAAACTTGATATGCAATGTGAAGTTAACTGACTTTTCTCTTATTTTGGTTATTTTTTATAAGTTTTATGGTTATTTTTATTAATGTTAGAAATTTTTATTAGACTTGGCCCCCCTCCTTAATCAAGTCTGGCTTCGCCCCTGATTGAAAAACAAATCTTCTTTTCAGCCTCATAGCGTGTATCCGCTTTAGCTCGTAAATTAAAAGGAGCTCCTTGTCTTCATATAGTGATGGCCCTTCGCATCTTGTAGAGCCGTTTATTCAGATTTATAATGAGAACCTTCTTGAAACCACAAATTCTTTCTCGTAGCACTTTTGCACTTTCCTTATCACAAAGAATATTCCACATGGCTTAGTTTATAACTTATCACTCCATACTATCGTCCACATGGCCACATCTGTTTACGGCTATCTGCAGGAGAATTTTGCCACATATTGGCATATTGCATGGTCTGAAAAAAAAAATTAAATGAATCTGTGCACATTAAGTTAGTTTGCACCGGGCTAATAATAGATATTAACTTAGTATAATGAGTTTTGTAGAGATATGATGAACTTATATACAAAATAGTTGATTTTATTAATGGAAAACATATAGTAAGAGTTATATGCAATATAGTGGAGAATTTAATTTTAATGTTTTAACATGCAAGAAGATGTAAGTTGTGTAGTATATATCATGACACTTGCTTTAACATATAAAAATATGCAGTTTCTGCATGATATATGAATGTCTGAATGATATAGTGAGTTTCTGCATAATATATTGAGTGTCTAGATGATATAGTAGATTGTTCAGATATGATGTAGTTTCCGCATGATATAGTATGTTTCTGAATGATATAGTGAGTTTTTTCATGATATAGTGGATTTCTGAATAATATAGTGGATTGTTTAGAAATGATGTAAGTTCTCCATCATATGATATGTTTTTGAATGATATAGTGAGTTTCTGCATGATATATTGGGTTTCTGAATGATATAGCGGACTATTCAGGAATTATTCGTGATTTTGACTTGGTGCACACTAATGTTAACGTGAAACGGATCCACATAAGTCAGATTGCAAAATTTAAGTGTCTTATAACTGTTACTACATTTAGTAATAGTATATTAAGATTTTATAATATTAGTGTATCAATACTATAATTGGCTGATGAAAAAAAATTGAAAAAGCAACCTTTATTCAACAAACACGTTTGTAAAAAATTTGTGGGTTTCAGAAATATCCTGTATTAATGTTTGACTATTTAGGGATAACCTTTTATTGTTTTATCCTTTCCGAGGAAGTAATATATGTGAACAACCAACCATTTACAACCTATCCAAACTCTAGGAAGGACAAATCAACTAGGTTGGACTCTTCAAACGTAGAGCAGAAGAATACTAATTACATATGAAATTTAGCCTTAACAATCTGTTTAATCCTATATATTGACCTCTGAATAAACTGCCAATAAGCTTCATTTCTACTCCTCCAAATCATGTACACCAAGGCAGATATACTAGAGTACCGAACAACTTTCCTATATTTAGGAATAACCTTATGTACATCTAGACTTGCTTTAACTCGAGCATGGAATTGTAATTTGATTTTGCATTATTGTGGACCTTGCAGTTATTTACTTCGTCCAATTTTAATATTTGTGTTTCTGCTAAGAAATTGAGGATTGTGATTGGTTGAGAAATGAGATGTGGGCCCCAAGAGCGATCGCCTGAGCTCCGGTATCCGTGCACCGGAATCCTGCAAAACAAAGTTAGACTACCCCGGGGGTGTTTCCGGGATCGCCCCTCCGACGCTCAAGTCAGTAAAGGGTTGAGGTAGAGAGAGAAGTACTGTCTAGAGAGAGATGCTCTGGTTTGGTAGGTGAGAATTGAATACCTGTTCATTGATGAAGCAGTTGGCTTTTATAGTGTTGGGGATTTCCCAGACAGGAAACATTGTTCAGATGGGCCTTTTTGGAGTCAATGGGCATGTTACCTTTTCGGGCAATGATTGCTTCCCTACTTTGAAGATTTCCCTAATGCTGGTTGATTAGGTCAACCTTCGCGTGGGACCCACAGCTGCCACCTGTCTCGGGCTTCAGTAGGCTTTTATGCACCTTCATTGGGCCGCTGATTAAATGAGCCCAAACAATTAGCCCCACGCCACAGACGGGAGACCATGGAAGTCCGCTTGGAGGGGAGCCTGCCTGTGGCGGAATAAGCAGGGGGAAAGGACCATGGCGTCGACCGAGTCCCCTCCTTGCTGGAGGGATGAAGGCCGACCGGGTCACTCCACCAGTGAACAGGGAATGGAGGGAGAATGCCGACCAGGTTATTTCCTGGTGAAGGAAAGACGCCGACCAGGTTATGTCCTGGTGAAGGAAAGACGCCGACCAGGTTATTTCCTGGTGAAGGAAAGACGCCGACCAGGTTATTTCCCGGTGAAGGAAAGACGCCGACCAGGTTATTTCCTGGTGAAGGAAAGACGCCGACCAGGTTATTTCCTGGTGAAGGAAAGCCGCCGACCAGGTTATGTCCTGGTGAAGGAAAGCCGCCGACCAGGTTATTTCCTGGTGAAGGAAAGACGCCGACCAGGTTATTTCCTGGTGAAGGAAAGACGCCGACCAGGTTATTTCCTGGTGAAGGAAAGACGCCGACCGGGTTATTTCCCATGAAGGAAAGACGCCGACCAGGTTATTTCCTGGTGAAGGAAAGACGCCGACCAGGTTATTTCCTGGTGAAGGAAAGCCGCCGACCAGGTTATGTCCTGGTGAAGGAAAGCCGCCGACCAGGTTATTTCCTGGTGAAGGAAAGACGCCGAAGGGACTTGAAGCCACTCGGATGAGGGTCTAATGAGCCCCAAATGGTCCGAGTGGGTGCTAGCTGGTACTTGGCTAAATCCGACCAAGTACAGAAGCGACTCGGCAAAGGAGGAGGGCTCCTGTTGGCCGAATGAACTTGAAGCCACTCGGATGAGGGGCTAATGAGCCCCAAGATGGTCCGAGTGGGTGCTCGCTGGTACTTGGCTAAATCCGACCAAGTACAGAAGCGGCTCGGCAAAGGAGGAGGGCTCCTGTTGGCCGAATGAATCTTGAAGCCACTCGGATGAGGGCTAATGAGCCCCAAGATGGTCCGAGTGGGTGCTAGGCGGTACTTGGCTAAATCCGACCAAGTACAGAAGCGGATCGGCAAAGGAGGAGGGCTCCTGTTGGCCGAATGAATCTTGAAGCGACTCGGATGAGGGGCTAATGAGCCCCAAGATGGTCCGAGTGGGTGCTAGCTGGTACTTGGCTAAATCCGACCAAGTACAGAAGCGGCTCGGCAAAGGAGGAGGGCTCCTGTTGGCCGAATGAATCTTGAAGCCACTCGGATGAGGGACTAATGAGCCCCAAGATGGTCCGAGTGGGTGCTAGCTGGTACTTGGCTAAATCCGACCAAGTACAGAAGCGGCTCGGCAAAGGAGGAGGGCTCCTGTTGGCCGAATGAACTGGAAGCCACTCGGATGAGGGGCTAATGAGCCCCAAGATGGTCCGAGTGGGTATCCGTACCTCTCGAAGCTCAGGATACATGGAACCTCGGCATTGGCCGAGCCGGAAGTACCCCCCGGGAGACCTTTGGCGTTTCAACTTCCTTTGGATCCGAAAGGTTTTTTGCTCGAATATATTGAACTCCTTGCTTAATGGGTTGAGTAGGTCCAGTTGGGCCGCTATTAAAAGCCCGTTTAGGCGACGCGGGGGGGTTTGCGTTGCACATCCCCCGAGATCCTCCTATATAAACCTGGGAGGAGAGAGAAGTGGAGGATCATTTGCTCATTTTCTCATTCTCTCTCTCTCAAGAATCTCCAAATTCTATCAATCCTCTCAAGTTTTCCTTCCAGTTTCTTCGTCCGGCCAGTGCGCGTTTGTTTTAAGCTTTTTTCTTTTTCTTTGTTTTCTTTCGAATAATTTCGGCCGACTCCCTTGTGCATAAATAATGGGAGATTCGTCCGAGTCGTCGACACCTCCGACCTCACCCTCTTACAAATTGTCCGAGGAGGTGAGGGGAATGGGAATAACTTTGGTGTCGACGATAATAAGTTGCCCCGACCCCTTGGGCGTGCCCGACGCGGTCGCTCTTCCGAGCCCGTCTTCTTCGGTGGAGGAGGAAGCCGAGGGAGTCATTCCTTACCCTTGGGAGGTGTCGTTGGCTTATCCTCCTTCTCGGAGTTACTTAGACAAGTATTTGTCTTCTGATGTAGTAAGGATCATGCCGAGGGGAGCAGGAGAAGCATCCACATCGGGTCGGGAACCTGGAGTATCCCGACCTTGATCCGAAAGGGGGTCCGGGCTCTTTCTTCCCCGAGCCGGGGTGATCAAATCGGCGACCGAGGACCTCCGGGGTACGGCGACCGGGTTTCAAATAAAGGACCCCTTCTACTTGGTCCGACCCGGAGGCCCATCATACCGTGATCTCACCCCCTCCCGGTTGCATCGCAGATGTATTACAAATCGTTGAATATGGGGCTTCGGTTTCCCTTAACCCCTTTCGTGAAGGAGTTGCTTTGAACGCCTATAACTCAGCGATCTGTCAAGTCTCCCCGAACTCCCGGGGCGGAATCACTGCCTTTCAAGTTCCAGTGCAACCTTATGGATGTCCGACCGACCCTTAAATTATGGAGGCATTTGTATCGGTTGGTCGAGGTCATGGCGCCCAAGAACGGGCCAGGTTGGTGGAGCTTTCGGATCCGACCGGGGTATCGGACCGTCCTCGCTCTCCCCACCTCCCAAAAAGGGTTCCGCCGAGAGTTTGCCTTCGTGTATTTCGGGGGAGACAGGGGGATTCCTTTGGTTCCGCCTTCGGATGAGCCCCTTGTCGCTTTGAACTACCGAGTGGGGGATCTAGACGACGAGGAGGGAGCCGCGGCTCGCTATATGCGAGGCCGAGGCAAGGATCGTTGATGGGGGCGAGGTGTTCGTACCGGGCAATGGCCGCCCGACCGCGCTCTCTTCCGAGACGAGCATTTTCTTTCGGCTATGGGTCCGAGCACGACGTTCCCGAAGGGTAATCTACGGGGAGTTGGGCCGAGGTGGTTGGTGTTGCCGATGTTATAGTTTCTCACTCTTTTTGACTAACTTTTTGTTTATGCTATCTTTGGAGAACCCGCCCGAGCATACCTCGAAGAAACCGACCCGTCAATGGCCGATAAACTAAATGTTGCTTTGCGATGAGAGCCGCTCGGGCCGAAGGCGGAGATTGCTGCCAAGGCCTTGAAGGTCCCCGCTCCCCCTAAGGTATGAAATCCGCCATTTTCGTTGGTTCTGTTTTTAGTCCGACCGTTTCCTTTTAATTGCCGACGGCATTTTCCCCGATGTAGGATCCCCGCCAAGCCGAAGAGCAAGAAACGGAAAGAGCGGTCATCGACAAGGTCGCTCAAACAGAGAAAGCCGTTGCTCGGTCCAAGGCCGAGCGAGAAAAGGCCGCTTGCTCGGTCCAAGGCCGAGCGGGGAAAGGCTGTCGCTCGTGCGGAAACCGAGCGGAGCGGGTCGGTGGAGATCATCGGCCCAAGGGGTCCCCAGCAACAAGCCGACGGGGGGGACCTCTCCCTTCATTCTTCCGACTTTCGGCCGGTCGGGAGCCCTCAATATACTCCCATGTCTCCCTTTGAGGAGTTGCCAGGGGGTAGTTCGAGGGGGGTGGCAGCGCCGACCGTTCCTTTTCCGGGCCGAGCCGGAAGGAGAAGGACAAACGGTGGACTCGCCGCCATTGACCATGTTTATACTCCCGCCGATCGGGGAGTATATTGAGGCCACACACGGTCCGAACGAGACCAACGAGTTATTTCGCTCCCGGCTCGACGTATGTGTCTTTACCCTTTTTATTTTACTCTCTTTACTCGCCCCCGACCCTCTAACATTGCGCTTTGCTCTCCTTTATTTCAGTTCTCTGCCCGAATGGCGAACGTTGCTCAGAATAGGGTGAGCTTGGGCGAGGAAGTCAAAGAGCTCAAGGAAAAGGCCAAGAAGCACTTTGATGAGGTCTATCAGGCCAAGGAAGGCAGGCGGGTTGCCGAGTCCAAGCTCGAGGATGCACTGGCCGCCATTAAAAAGGACCAGGAAGACTTCGCCTCGGAGCGGGCAAAGTTGGAGAAGGAGAAATCCGACCTCCTACTTGCTCGGGACTTAGCCCGAACCGCTCGTGATGACGCCCGGCTGCCAGCAAGCGGCGGCCGAGCGGAAGGTGACCGAGCTTGAGGCTAAACCGGGTCGAGCTCGAAGGCCGGTGAAGACAGAGGAGCAATGGTTTAAGGAATGGGAGAATTCCGTTCTTTGCCACGGCCTATGCCAACGAGGTTGGCGATCTTGCTCACAAGATGGGGGAGGATGAAACCCTCGATCGACTGAGGAAAGTCTTGGCCGAGTCCCATCCCGATTTGATCTGGGCCGAGGTCTGGTCAAGTTATCAAGTGTCGATTGACGCTGATAACGCCAAGATCCTGGCAAGGATGAAAGCCGAGGGGAGCAGCTCGGATGAGGATGATGATGTGGACGACGAGGGCCGAGTCGACGTCAATGTCGTCGATGGTGATGATGTTGATGACGATGTTGACGTGGCCGAGGGAGTCGGTCCAACGGGGAGTTGGTCGGTGATAACACCGATGCCAATGCTGAGGGCTTGGGCGATCCTCCCCCTCCCCCAGCTCTTAGGGCCGTTTTTTGTATTTTAGCTTTCTTTTACATTTTGCCCTTGTGGCCTTTGTAGTTACTTCTTCTGTAATCAATGAAAGCTTTCTTTCGACTACCTGTTTTCTTGTTTGTTGATTGCAATACTACCGACTGCCTTTCACTTTTACTCCTCCTCCCCACCGATTGGTTTTGGTAAAAACACTGACTGCTTTGGTTAAGTCATAAGTAAATTCTGACTGACTTGTTCGAAACTCCGACCAGCCGTTGTTTTAGAGGGGGTTTGAATAGTTTTGACCGGGTTAAGTCTTAACAAAATCCCGATCGACTGTTCGAACTCCGACCAAGCAATCATTTCAGGAGGAGTTCGAATTGTTTTGACCGGGTTAAGTCTTAACAAAATCCCAACCGACTTGGGTTTGAATTGTTTTGACCGGTTAAGTCTTAACAAAATCCCGACCGACTGTTCGGAACTCCGACCAAGCAATCATTTCGGGAGGAGTTCGAATTGTTTTGACCGGGTTAAGTCTTAACAAAATCCCAACCGACTTGTTCGAAACTCCGACCAGCGAGTCATTTCGGGAGGAGTTTGAATTGTTTTGACTTGTTCAAAAGTTCGATCGATGATAACTTGGATATATATGATGCCGATCGGGCAGTGCCACTACACACGCTTTGAAACCGACTACAAAAGTGCCGATCGGCTATATAACCGAGCTATTACAATATGCCCCAATTGCAAGTAACAAACGTTATACATAGTACTTCTTAAGATTGTCTCGCATTCCAAGGTCGGGCCAAGGGGACACCCTCGCCGGATTCTAGTCGGAATGTGCCGGGCTTGACGATTTACGTTACTTTGTAAGGGCCATCCCGGTTAGGTCCTAGCTTTCCCTTCAGGTGTGAGAGCCCGGTAGCTTCAACTTTCCGAACAACCCAGGCCGCCCGGTTGTATTGGACGGCTCCTCACTCGGCGATTGAACATCCGGGAGTGACCCTTTGCTTGTACCGAATGGATTTTAGCAAAGGCGTTGCCCCTTGTTTCCGGCAACGAGTCTAGGTTGACGGGTTTTTCTTCCTCGTTCTTCTCGTATTCATAGAAGGTCATCCGAGGGGATGGGATGCCAATCTCCACGGGTAAGACAGACCTCACTCCCATACACGAGGCCGAATGGTGAGTGACCCGTGGCTTCTTTGGTCGTAGTCCCGGCCGACCACAGGACCCCGGTAGGTCATCAACCCATGCTCCTTTGGCCGCCTCCAAAGACTTCTTGATTCCTTTGAGCACTATCTTGTTGGCCGATTCGGCTTGCCCGTTTGTTTGCGGTCGGGAGATGGCCGAGAACTTGGTTTGTATTCCGAACCGAGCACAATAATCTCCGGTCGGTCCGCTGTTGAATTGTCGCCCATTGTCGGAAATTAGGACTCGGGGGACTCCAAATCGGGTAATGATGTTTCTCCAAATGAAGGCCTGGACTTGCTTATCCGTGATGGAGGAGAGTGGTTCGGCTTCATCCATTTGGTGAAGTAGTCGATGGCGACTATTAGGAACCTTCTCCGACCCGAGGCCATGGGGAATGGTCCGAGTAGGTCCATGCCCCATTTGTCGAATGGCAAGACTGCTTGAATTGTTGTTAGTGGGGTGGTTGGTGCTCGGGGGATGTCCGAATGGATCCGGCGGGATGGACATCTCTTCACTAGTTCCCGAGCGTCCGCTTTTAGGGTTGGCCGGAATATCCGGCTCGGAGAGCCTTTCCCGCTATGGTTCTCCCTCCTTGGTGACTCCCACGGGCCCCTTGGTGGATTTCCCTAAGGACGTAGTCTCCTTCTTCGGGGTAACACATTTAAGCGGGGGATGGGTGAAAGACTTCTTGTAGAGCCGATCCTCATGCCATAGGAACCATCCCGATTTGCGTTTGATTCGATCGGCCTCCTTGTTATTCTCGGGTAGTTTACCGTCTCTCGGGTATCCGACCACCTCATCCATCCACTCGGATGTCCGATTTAACATGAGCCGCTCCTTGGTATTGATGCTTTGGCCGCCGAAGGACTTCCCACATGATTGCTCGGGGAGCAGACCTTTCTGCCGAACTAGCCATTCGGGCTAAGGCATCGCCTTGTTGATTTTCCGACCGGGGGTATGTGGGTGATATTGAACCGAGACAACCGCTTGATTATTTTCTCGGGCCTTGGTCAAATACATTCTCATGTTGTCTTCTTTGGCCTCGTATTCCCCGATACCGGCCCACAATCGGCAGTGAATCGGATTTGGCATTGATCACGGTTGCCCCGGCCAAGATGCATAACTCTAATCCGAGGATCAAGGCTTCATATTCTCGCTTCATTGTTGGAGCTTAAGAACTCGAATTTGATGGCATATTCCATCTTTTCCCCGACCGGGGGTTTGATGACCAGATCCGGCTCCGCAACCTGTTTTGGTAGACGAGCCGTCTACTTGCGGCCTCCCGGCTATCTTGCTCGCTGATTGGGGGCCCGGAGGTGCACTCTGTTATGAAATCGCCCAAAGCTTGGGCTTTGATCGCTCCCCTGGGCTCATATTCCAACCCAAAGTCGCCCAGTGATCCGCCCAATCTGGCCATCCGACTAGAGTGGTTCCTCGCTTTCAATGAGCTTCCCGAGCGGCCGACTAGTGAGGACCTTTATAGGATGAGCTTGGAAGTACGGTTTGAGCTTCCGACCGGCCATTACTAATGCAAAGACCATTTTTTCCACGTCGCCGTATTTGGCCTCTCGCTCCTCGGAAGGCGTGGCTAACGAAGTATACTGGGTGTTGTTTTTCTTCTCTTTCGGCTATCAAGATCGCGCCGAGCGCGTATTCCGAAAATGGCCAAATAAACGAATAATGTTTCCCCGGGGGGAGATCAATTTCGGGAGAGTTAGGAGATGTTCTTTTAGGGGAAGCGAAGGCCCGGTCGGCCTCATCGTCCCAGTGAATTCTTTTCTTTTCGAGCTCGAAGAAGTGCAAGCTCTTATCCGCCGAGCGGGATAGGAAGCGGCCGAGGGCGGCCGACAATGGGTTAGGCGTTGTACTTCTCTTACATTCCGCGGGGGCTTCATCTCTACTACAGCTTTGATTTTGTCGGGATTTGCTTCGATCCCTCTCTCATCAACTAGGAATCCGAGGCATTTACCCCCTTTCACTCTGAAGACACATTTCTTCGGATTTAGCATCATGCGGAAACGCCTCAAGGTTCCGAGGGTCTCCCTTAAGTCAGAAGGGTGATGGCTATGGACTTTGCTTTTGACGATCATATCGTCAACATATACTTCTATATTCCGACCAAGTTGGTCCCGGAATATTTTGTTGACGGTGCGCTGATACGTGGCCCCTGCATTTTTCAGCCCGAAAGGCATCATCTTATAGCAATATACCCCCTGGTTAGTGATGAATGCCGTGTGGACTCGGTCCTGCTCTGCCATCGGAATTTGATGATACCCTGCGTTTGCGTCCATGAAACTTAGGAGGGCGTGACCCGCAGTTGAGTCGACCAGCCTATCAATTTTGGGTAGAGGGTGGTTGTCATTGGGACAGGCCTTATTTAGGTCTGTGAAATCCACACACATTCTCCATGCCCCACTCTGCTTCTTGACCAGAACCACATTAGCCAACCATTCTGAGTACTGGCATTCTTCAATAAATCCCGCTTCAAGCAATTTCTTAACTTCTGCTGCCGCCGCAAAGATTTCTTTCGGGGCCTTGATGCC
Source organism: Beta lomatogona (assembly GCA_947646795.1). NCBI lineage: Eukaryota > Viridiplantae > Streptophyta > Magnoliopsida > Caryophyllales > Amaranthaceae > Beta > Beta lomatogona. The sequence continues at coordinate 761,603 of CANSNZ010000402.1, read as the reverse complement.
TCGGTTTTGCTTGATCGGCCTGAATCCCTCTTTGATGTTAAGTTCATGGCACATCACCTCGGGGTCGAGTCCGGGCATTTCATTGGCTTCGTAAGCAAATACGTCCCCGTACTCTGTCGAACCCGAATGATCTCGCTTCTCGTTTGAGGGTCCATGGCCTTGCCTACTCTCGAGTCCGACCATGCTCTTCATCGATGATGACTTCTTCATCCTCCTCACCCGGGCCGAGGGAGCTCGTATTGTTTGGGATTCTCCGTAAGGTATACCCCGAGCTCATTTGGAGGCCGACTATCTTCTCGCTTTCTCTTCTTCGAGTCCTCTTGGACGTCGACCTTGCTTTTTAAGTCGTTCACATAACACTCCCCGGCCGCTTGCCGATCCCCCCGGATCTTTCCGACTCTACCTTCATCGGTTTCGAATTGCATGAGGAGTTGATAGATGGAAATTGCAGGCTTTGACCTTGTTCGAGTGGGTCTTCCCATTATGATGTTGTATGGCGAGAGGGATGTCCACCACTAGGAAATCAATCGGTAGGCTTCTTCCTTTGCCCCTTCTCCCCTATCCGAGTAGGCAACTTTATTGACCCGACCGGGTGCACGAGTTTCCCCGAAGCCTATGAGTGGGCGATTGAGTGGGGTCACATCCTTCTCGGTGTATTTCAACTTCTTGAGGCATTCCAACGTAATTATATCGGCCGAAGACCCACTGTCCACTAGCACTCGTTTGACCCTTGTGTTGGCCACTTTGAGCTCGATGACCAAGGGGTCATCATGAGGCGTGTGTAGTGGCCTACTGGACTCCCCGAATGTCATTGTAGGGCAGTCGGGTCGGGGTTGATTGACATCGAGAACCTGATGCCTTAGACTTTGGAGGTGGGCTTTGCGTGATCGGCCGGTTAGGCCTCCCGACGCGAAGCCACCTGCTATGACTCCGATGAACCCTTCCGTGTCTCCACTGTTGGATTGACCGACTTTTTGCTTGCCCTTCTCTTCACTAGTATGCTTGAGATACCGGTTTAGCTTCCCCTGATCAGCTAGGTTGTTAAGGGATTTCTTGAGTTCTCTACAATCCTTAGTGGTGTGCCCGCATTCTTTGTGATATTCACACCAAAGGCTCTTGTCTCTTCGAGAGGCTGATGTTTTGATGGGAGGTGGTCGAGGGAGAGTAACTTTGTCCTTTATATCCAGGTATATCTCTCTTCTGTTTTTGCTGAACCGGGGGTCAATGCCATGGTCATTGAATCTATCTGACCGACCCCCCGTCTTCTGTTGCTTCGACTGATCCCTGGCATTTCCTTCATCCTTCCTCTTCTTGCTCCCATCGTCTGAGTGACGGCATATGTCGGTCGCTTGGATGAATCTTTGAGCTCGGGTCATCGCTTCAGAGAAGGTTTTGACTTCGTTTTCGGCCAGGGACCACCTTAGCCGACCAGCCGGGAGGCCGGACATCGTGGCGCCGAACGCTACCGTCCCTGCAGATCTGAAATCTTCAATGATTCTTCATTGAATCTTTTAATATAGTCGGCCAGGTTTTCATTCTTTTCCCCGCTTGATTCCCATTAAGTGAAGACTCGTTTTCTTTTGTCTCTTCCCGGCAACAAATTGTTGGACGAATAGGTCTTCAAGGACCGAGAAATCTGTTATAATACCTGCCGGAAGCTCTTGAAACCAGCTCAGGGCCAGACCCTTGAGTGTCGTCGGGAAGAAACGACACCAAGTGGCTTCGCACCCGCCTCGAACACACATTTGAGCTTTGTATGTTGCCATGTGATCATCCGGGTCGGTTAGGCCCGCGAATGGCTCGACAGAGGGCGTTTTGACCTTTCCGGATTGGGCGCCTCGAGAATGGCCCCGGGCGAATGGGACCATGAACTTGAGTGCCCATTGTTGATCCGAACGGGGTTCGACCGTGCCTGAATCACCCCGACCCTCGCGGCGAGCGGCCTTTTTGTTTAATATGTGCCTCGCATCATAACCTTTCTTTGAGGCGCTTCTCGTTGAGGAAGTGCCGAGCATCATTTTGTTTCGACCCACGTTGCCCCGAGGGGATTTGGATATGTGAGTCTCTTCAAGCAGCCTAGCCGATCTTCCTCTAGATACGAGTCCTGTCTCCTTCCCCCGCCTTGATCGGCGCCGGCCCGGTTGGCCGTATTCCCTTGCCCCCGATTGCCGCCTAGGCCAGCTGACCGTGATTCTCTCGCCCGAAGGGAAGGTACCGGGGCTTGGTCTTTAGGGGGCTGAAGGGGGGATTCCTTCTTTGCGAGTTGGCCAAAGCATATCTATCGAGCTCTGTTGCAAGGTTTCTTTGGAGGCGAGCGGCTATCATGCTTATATCCGCCGTGGTTATAGGTCGGGGGTCGGCGTCTTTAATCGGCGGCGAGAGGGTCCCGCCTTGTCTATGGACCGCTCCGCTTCTTCGAGATCCGAGTTTGAACGGTCGGTGTTTTGGGCCGTTCGGACCTTCGTTGAAGAGATGGGGATGGACTCCTCTCGAATCTCCGAGCATGTGCCGAGGGCCGACGGGTGCGGGTGCTCTTGGGGCAGGGCCATTGCGGAATCGATCTTAATAAGTGGTGGCGAAGCGGCTTTGATTGTAACTTCCCCACGGGACGGCGCCAAACCAAGTTTCGCTAAGAAATTGAGGATTGTGATTGGTTGAGAAATGAGATGTGGGCCCCAAGAGCGATCGCCTGAGCTCCGGTATCCGTGCACCGGAATCCTGCAAAACAAAGTTAGACTACCCCGGGGGTGTTTCCGGGATCGCCCCTCCGACGCTCAAGTCGGTAAAGGGTTGAGGTAGAGAGAGAAAGTCTTGTCTAGAGAGAGATGCTCTGGTTTGGTAGGTGAGAATTGAATACTGTTCATTGATGAAGCAGATTGGCTTTTATAGTGTTGGGGATTTCCCAGACAGGAAACATTGTTCAGATGGGCCTTTTTGAAGTCAATGGGCATGTTACCTTTTCGGGCAATGATTGCTTCCCTACTTTGAAGATTTCCCTAATGCTGGTTGATTAGGTCAACCTTCGCGTGGGACCCACAGCTGCCACCTGTCTCGGGCTTCAGTAGGCTTTTATGCACCTTCATTGGGCCGCTGATTAAATGAGCCCAAACAATTTGCAATGTTAATATTAGCCACATGACCTGGTTTAAAGATGAAATTAGTATAGTAAGTAGATTTTTTTTTTTGACAACGAGATATTGTACATTAATTAAAAGAGGAAGTACAGCCTAATGCTAATACAACCAAATCTAAAACAAGCAAACGAACCTAAATAAGCTTTAAGAGCTCTTACAATCCATAGAAAACAAAACCAACAAAAAACAATAAAGAGTTGCATGTGACGGAGGGCATCGCTGGTCAATGCTAGTGATGGTGGAGTCAAAAATTTGATAGCTGATGGCAGTGGTGAGAGAAGCGAGTGTCCTGTACGATTTGGACAACGAACAACCAACGGCGAGCGTCGTATGTCGCCGCATGAGCAATCCCAATAAACCGCTATTGCTTGAGATTCTGGGCTCATGATCTTGTGAAGAGTCACGGTCCTTTGTGACTCAATACTCTCGCTCGAGAGTATTGCATGTTTCTCCAATAGAAGGGAGAAACATTTTGAGTGGGCGTGCTGAAAACCACCAGATGCAACTGGTGTGCCGGCTTCAGATTTGATTGTCAAGGCAAATATCATAAAGATCAATGCCGAGCTAGGGAGAGAGCTAAATAAAGTGAGCTCTCGAACACTTCGCCGGTTCGCAAAACCGGAAAACAAAACTCCCAACCATGAAAAACGGGCATCGCCTCGACCACGCGCACAATCCGCTTGATTCACCTGTATCCACATCACATACTCCAAAAAAACCACAAATTCTACTGTTATGAAACCCATGCCTTATCCAACCAAGTGACTCTTAAAATTTTAAGAAACATACTGAAAAAAACTGATAAACATACTGAAAATACTACAATCACCGGAAAACGAACGACTAACCACCGACGACTACTAAGGGGGTAAAACTAGCAACTACTAGGGGGAGAAAAATCGGCGACTAACAACGACGAACAACCAGTGACGACTATAGCGACGAAATCCAGCAAAAACGAAAGACGAAACCGAAAAGGGAAACACGGAGAGGAAAAGGGAAAGGGGGGGAGGGGCTCGACGGCTATCGTGCCAAGGCGGTCGTCGAGCCCCTAGGGCTTCTTGTGTAGGGATGTGTTTTCGCTGGGGATAAGAGAGAGGCGAGAGAGTGCGGCTAGGGTTTGTAAGTAGATAAATTTATTACAAATAACTTAAACACCGGTTAAAGGAAATGATCGAGTCATCAAGATTACAAATTTAATAGATAATTTAACCGTTTATTATCTACAATATCATTCTGAAATAGTGTGCCCATCTTCAATTTTGCAAGTATTAAAAAACGGAGAAAATATTAGTTTACATGAAAAAAATAATTAATTGGAGGAAATTTTTTAAATTTCTAAATGCAGATAAATAATTTATTATGTAAATACAAATCTACTCTAATCTTAAGTCAGTCTGCGATATGTGGTTTGGAACATAACGAAAAGAAACCATGAAAATACATAATATTTGAAATTTTTCCAAACAAAATTGCACCTTAATTATGGTATATGGTAAAAATTTATTCAACACCTAAAGATATATATGAAGCCTTGTGTGTAACTTTTACACAATAATAATTTTTTGTGTAATAAATTATTCACAAGTGTGAATACTCACAATGGATTCACCATCTATTTCATATATTAATCACCATTTTCATCTTCACGAACTCCATTTCACTACAAAAATTAGAGCATTATAGAACCAAATTTTAGGAACGAAGTTTTGAACTGTTGATAATAACAACAAAAATTATTTTTCCATTGCCTATTATAAAGTGACATTATTTTCTCTAGTTTTGTAGCAAATGAAAGCAACAAAATTTTGATTTGTTGCTATTGGAAACAATTTGATTTCCTGTATCTTGCTATATGGCATCATATTTTCTATTTGTTGCCATTTAACAATAAACTAGCACAACAAATATTTGATTTGTTAGCATACTAAACAATATGATAAATTTTACTATTTATTGCTAGATGACATTATATTTGCAATTTGTTGTCATTTAGCAACAAATAAAAACAACCAATGTCTGATTTGTTAACATTAGAAACACTTAATTTTACTATTTGTTTCGAGATGTCATCAAACTTCTTGTCGCCATTTTGCAACAAACTGCGACAATCAATATTTCATTTGTTGACATTAAAACGATTGATTTTACTATTTGTTGATAGATAAAATCATATATATAATTTGTTGCCATTTAGAAACAAATAATAGAAAGAGGTATCTGATTTGTTGTTGGAAACAAGATATTTTATTTTTGTTGCTAAATAACATCAGATTTTTTCTTGAATCGTGTCTCATATCGGAGAAAGATGAGCCAAAGTAACACTTTATAAGCGAAAGGAGTTTCTCAAACTTTTATATATTGCTATTAGAATAGAACGTCCATTAGACTTGTAAGTGAACCGATTCTCCTCCTCTTTATTGGTTTGCCCAAGTGCATTTATGGTATTATCAAACAATAAAAAGAAAACAAATGATTAACGTATGTTTTACGAATGGTGCATTAGTCAAAGTGTAAGTATGGAACAATATAAAATGATTAATAGTTTGTTTTTATTTTTAGCAACCAATGTTAATTATTTTTTCCTAAAAATAGGAACTAGATATTAATAGTTTGTTGCCATATGCAACAACAATGATTCGTAACTTGTTGCTAAGTTGGCAACAACTGCGCGAAATATAGCAACCAACATGGCAATAATCTTTGAATGGATGCAATATGACAACAAAAATAATTAGAATTTAGTAGCAAAAATCATTTGGCGACAATCTTTTTAGCAACAAGTAATTCTTGTTTCCAATTTATTGCCAACTCGAGTAGGCAACAATTTTCTTATGAATAGCAACAATTTATAACTATTTCTAGATTGTATTATTATTGTAGTGTTTTCTCTCTCATCTTCCACTCCCAATGTCTCTCTCCATCTTAACGAACCAAATTGCGAAAAAATCAACAAAAAAATAAAACCAGATTTTCGCGATTTGTTCTTGAAATCGAACGAATTCTCACCAATAACGTACTGAAAAACTTGAAGAAATCAACACTCATATTATATTTTCGATTGTTCTTAAAATTGAGATCTACTGCCATTTTTGTACCCAGAATCACGAAAAAAACTCAAAAATTAGGGTTTGTTACCTTAAAACTTATGAAATTCTACGGGTTTTCTAGAATTTCGGTGGAATCTATTCCACCAAACTATACCAGTGAATTATACATGAAATGAGAGAAAAAGTGAAACAAAGAAATATACCAGCGAGCTATGCCAACAAAATCTAAAAATCTAGAATTGAAATAAAAACGAGATTGAAGAATGAACAACCACCGCCAAAAAGTCTTTCTCTTCCACTCCCGACACCGCCGCTACTCTTCTCCGCCTCTACGAAATCCTCGATTCTCGCTTTTCTCATATTGAATGAGATTGTTGTTCACTTTGATTTTATCAACTTAAATTATGCTAGATTCGTTACTGTTGGATTAAGGGGAGAGAAAGAGAAGAATTCAAAGGATTTTTATGTTCTAATTTTTGGTTAACATTTTCTCTTTCCTTTCTTCTTCTTTTTCTACTTGTTCACTACCTAACCTCTAAAAATGATAATGAAATGACATGAAAATAAAAATGATTCAAGTTTGCTGATAAATGACATAAAATGAGTATAAGTGACTTAAAAATAAGTAATAATTATATGGTACATGAGATGTTGACAAATAATATTAAAATAAAAAACATAAAAATGATACAATTTTGCTAAAAAACATAAAAATGGTACAAGTTTGCCGGAAAATGACATGAAAATGAGTCAAAATGACACAAAATTGAGTAATAATGATATGATACATAAGGAGTTGACAAATAATAATAAAATACTTGAAATGATACAAATTTGCTGAAAAGTGACATAAAATTGATTAAAATTGACACAGAAATGAGTAATAATGATATGATACATAAGCAGTTGACAAATAATAATAAAATACTTGAATATGATAAAAATTTGATGAAAAATGAAAGAAAAATGTGTAAACATGACATTGATTGAGTACTAATGATATGGACATAAAGAACAGACAAATAATAATAATAAAAGATCATATGTGACATCACGAAAACGATATGAAATATGCCAATAATGACATAAAAATGAGTAATAATGATATGAAGTAGTTCACACGTGTAATATGTTGTTACACAATAACTTATGGTACGCACTCTAAGACATATTCTTTGACCTTTGTGTGTATAATATTAAAAAAAGGAGATCATAATTTTAGGTTTAAGACAATTTGTGTGGCCTGGTTTGGTTCCAAATTTTTGGAAAACAAAACAAAGCCACAAATTGCGATTTGATTTCAGTCTCAAACCAAATAGCAATTATGAAATTGCAACCCAGACCCAACAACAATAGGGATTGTGTTGGACTATTGTAAATATAAGTTGGGTTGTAAATGATTATTTACTTTCGGCCTGTGTTATTGCCCTTTGGGTTGTTAGCCCATGTATTTGATATAGCTTACTGTAGGTTGTATATTACACTTACGGGAATGAGAAGTAACAAGCAAGCTTGACATAATAAAAAACCTAAACCTACACTGTGCCGTGACATGGTATCAGAGACGTGGTGCTAATTATTGCTCACCGGAAATTTTCGTCAGACCCACCGGAACCCTAGCCTCTCCCGCGTGACTGCAGGGGACAAAGAAACACCATCGGAGACGAGAAGAAAGTCGTGACAGGTGGATAAAGGGAGTGGCATATGAACCCTACCTCGCCGTATTATCTTGGTTCCGGTGACAAGCCGGGGAACATCATCACCCACGTAATTTTCATAGGCGAAAACGACGTGGCCTGGGCGAGAGGGATGACTCTCTCACTTCGCGCTAGGCGCAAATTCGGATTTATTGACGGGTCGATTCTCAAACCCGATGATCCGAATGCAATACTTGACTGGGATACGGTCCACTCTATGATCGTGTCGTGGATCCTAAGGAGCATGGATTCAATAATTGCATCAACCATACCCTTGCATGATGACGCGAGGGCGCTGTGGGAGTACCTTGAGCCTAGGTTCTGTGTAGCGAACGGACCACGCATACAACAAATGTAAACAGACTGAAACAATGAGCATTGATGAATATTACACGAAGCTTTTCGGATACTAAGATGAATTGGCGCGATTGAAACCGTTGCCCTCGTGCGAATACAAAAAATGTGATTACGGTCTTGAGTTGAAATTGTCGAAGGATCGAGATGATGAAATCTTTCATCAATTTCTTATGTGGTTGGACAGCAAAGCTTGTGGTGTAGTGCGCACCAATATCCTCTCCCAACAACTTGTGTGCGACTTGAACCGTGCTTATCAAGCACTTGTGCAGGAGGAACAATCGAGAGCTTTGGCTATTGGTCGAGGAACGCATGAAAGTGTTCATGATTTTCATATTAATGTTGTTTGTGGGCGAGGGAGGATGGATCGTGTTAATAAAAACAACCTCATGTCACCCATTGCAAGCAACGGGGCCACGAGGTCGGCACATGCTTTAAAATCCATGGGAATCCACCGTGGTGCGAGGAGCGACTTCGTGCGCGCCAAGCTAGGCGTGGAGATAGTGGTGGATGCACTGTTAGTGCTGCGGCACTCTCAAGTGCAGGAAGTTCGAGCTCTTCGAGTGGGGCAACCCGCAATGCAGGGGGGCTCGTGCTCATGTTATGACTGATGGTGCGTTTAGTTCGCCTGGAGAGAGTGTTACATCACTTTCGAACCTCACTCCCGAGCAGATGCAAGTGCTTATGAACCTTATTAACAATGAACAAACCCACAGTGATTGTATGACAGGAAATAGTTGTGATATGGACTTGATTATTGATACTGGAGCCTCACATCACATTACTGGATCTCTTTCTTCTTTACATGATGTGCGTCATGTCATAGGGTGTCTAGTAGGGCTTGCTAATGGAAATTCTGCTCTTGCCACGAAGAAAGGGAATGTGTATCTCACTGATAAACTTGTCTTACGTGATGTGTTATTTGTTCCTGAATTTCATTGCAATTTGATTTCTGTATCACATCTGGTGTCTGATAACTCATGTATTATTCAATTCATTCCTTCTTTGTGTGCCATACAGGACCGACCTTCAGGGACTCTGATTGGAGCAGGAGAACGACGAGGGGGCCTCTACTATTTCTGCAAGGTGGCCGTGGTGCAAGCTGTTGGAGTTCCTGGATTGAGTGAGTTTGATATGTGGCATCAAAGGTTAGGTCACCCTTCGAAAAGAGTTGTGAAGATGCTTCCTGCTATACATTCTAGTACTCATAAATGTGATGTTTGTCCAATGGCAAAACAAACACGTGATAGCTTCCCTTTAGCCTTAATAAAGCTAGTCGTTTGTTTGAGTTAGTGCATTGTGATTTGTGGGGACCATATAGTGTTCCTTCTTCTTGTGACGCAGTGTATTTTTTGACCATTGTGGATGATTATTCCAGTGCTGTGTAGGTTTATCTGTTGCATAATAAAACTAAAGTTCATCAATATATCACCTCTTTCTTTGCCATGGTAGAACGCCAATTTGACACCACTGTTAAAACTATTAGAAGTGATAATAGTACCGAATTTAATTGTATGCTTCCAGTCTTGCAACAAAGTGGGATTCTATTTCATACTTCTTGTACAGGCACACCTCAACAAAATGGGAGAGTTGAGAGAAAACATTAGCATATTTTGAATGTGAGTAGAGCTTTGATGTTTCAGGCTAATTTACCTGTTCATTTTTGGGGAGAGTGTGTTCTCACTGCAGTTCATTTGATCAATCGTACTCTTTCTGGGGTTTTGCGGAATAAAACACCTTATAAAATGATTTTTGGTCATGCTCCTGAATTTGATCTATTGCGTATTTTTAGGTGTTTGTGCTTTGCTCATAATAAAAGAGCCAAAAGGGATAAATTTGCTTCTAGGAGTTGTAAATGTTTATTTAATGGGTATCCCACGGGGGAAAAAAGGGTGGAAGTTGTATGATTTAGAGAGTTGTGAAATATTTATGTCTCGGAATGTCCAATTTTTCGAAGCCTCTTTTCCATATGCTTCTACACCCACGGTTCATGACTCCCCTGTTGCAGAACATGGGATTTTTCCCACTGATTTATCACTTATTCCAGATGACCCTCCTCTCTCATCTCCTCCATTAGCCCAAACTAACTCACCTGCTTCTCCTCCTCCTTCTGGCCTAGATACGCCTAGCAGGCGAGCACCACATCACCAAACTTCCTCACGCACGTCTGGCCTAGATTCTTCCCCTATAGGCCCGTTGGACCCCGCGCCTGCTTCTTCTCCTTCACAGCTCTCACACTATATTCCTAGCCCAGCTGGCCAATTAAATCCTGCGCCCCTATCTGAGCCTTCTGGGCCATCTCATTCGGACTCCTCCACTGGATTCGATTCTCTTACTTCTTCTACTGGGCGTGATGCGCCTGATTCTTCCACTTTAGGCCACAGTTTTCATGTGAAACAGCCCAGTACATTGTTGCGTGATTATGTGGTGCATTTGGTCGATTCAGAGAGCCCCCCCTCAAGGTTCACTTCATGCTTCTGGTCCCTCAGGTATCACTCCTTATCCTATAGCTCACTTTGTGAATTGTGATAATTTTTCTATGCGGCATCGTGCTTTTCTTGCAGCAGTTGATGCAAGGTTTGAGCCCAATAGTTTTAAGGAGGCTATGGAGTATGCTGGTTGGCGTGAGGCCATGCAAAAAGAAATCAGTGCCCTTGAGGATAAGAAAACTTGGGTTATGACTCCTTATCCTCCCGGGAAGAAAGCTTTGGAATGCAAATGGGTGTATAAGATTAAATATAACTCTGACGGTAGTGTTGAGCGTCTCAAAGCTCGCTTGGTCATTCTTGCCAATCATCAGGTCGAGGGATTGATTATCAAGAGACCTTTGCTCATGTGGCCAAGATGGTCACTGTTCGTACTTTTCTTGCTGTTGCTGCAGCTCGGAGTTGGGAGGTGCATCAAATGGATGTTCATAATGCATTTTTGCATGGTGATCTTGACGAAGATGTATACATGAAACTTCCTCCTGGCTTCAGCCCTGATACTCCTGGTCTGGTATGTAAGTTACAAAAATCCCTCTATGGTCTCCATCAAGCTCCTTGTTGTTGGTTTGCTAAACTTGCAGCTACCTTGCGTCAGTATGGATTTTCTCACTCCTATTCTAATTACTCTCTTTTCACCTATTGTAGGGGTGATGTGTGGTAAAATCTTCTTGTGTTTGTTGATGATATTATCATTTCAGGGAATGACTCTGCTGCTCTCTCTTCTTTCAAAGCTTATCTTGGTGATTGTTTTGGCATGAAGACCTTGGTCCTCTGAAATATTTTCTTGGTATTGAGGTTGCGCGCAGTGCTGATGGATTTTTCTTGTCTCAAAGGAAGTATACTCTTGATATCATTTATGAAACTCATCTTCTTGGGGATAAACCTGCTGATACTCCTTTGGAACATAATCATCATTTGGCGCGAGCTGCTGGCCCCTTGTACTCTGATGTTTCTCAGTATTGACGTCGCGTCTTGTTGGACGTCTTATTTACTTGGCTTTTACTTGCCCTGACTTGGCCTATGTTGTTCATATTCTTGCACAAATTATGCATCAGCCTCATCAGGAGCATTGGGAGGCTGCTCTTCGTGTTGTTCACAATTTAAAAGGGTGTCCTGGCCAAGGGATCGTTCTGTCTTCCTCTTGTGACTTACATTTAACTGCTTGGTGTGATTCCTATTAGGCTAGTTGCCCTTTGACTCGTCATCTGTTTCAGGTTGGATGGTGTTTCTTGGTTCTTCTCCCATCTCCTGGAAGACAAGGAAACAACACACTGTGTTTCGCTCTTCAGCTGAAGATGAATATCGTTCGATGGCTGACGTGACAGCTGGACTCAAGTGGTTGCGAGCTCTTCTCTCGAGTACACTGTGTCGTGACAGTTTGTTTTGCTGTTTAACTGTATTAAACGCCCTTAGAGACTTGCTGAAATATTTGATCTAGGTCTTAAGCACACGATTAATATATATTATAAACCTCGGTTACCTCCGTCTCCCATAATAAGCATACTAAACTAATGATAATTAACACTTTTGAACTTCAACAACAAATCTATTACACACTGACACAACATCATTGGAATGTGAGAATTAATATATATGAATTTATTTTAAGAGTACACTCCTGTAATAAAGCATTCCTATAGATCAAAAACATTGGTCCACTTTCAACAATTTTTACCACAAAAAGTCAGATGTGGCATATTATTGAGGGACACAGGGTTACGATCCAAGAAGCCAGAAGGTGAGTGCATTGTACTAATGTGTAATAGATATGATTCTTTGATTTGTGTGATGTATATTACTCATGTCCTTTTGTTCTATTTGCCATGGAGATTATGATCTTAACACATGACCTGATATCTAATTAATTGTGAAAGAATATTATGTTATAATATCAGAATCACCAAAAGCAACTTTAATTTCCCTTCACAGTTTTAAGAATTAATACCTTAGCCTGAATATCAATATCACATGCAGCACTTTTTCAGTGTGCTATATAAACATAGTCAATATTGGTAAATTAAACTCACAAAAACTCATAAGTCAGAACAAACACAGATCAAAGAGAAGTTTCAATTTTTCTTGATCATCCTAATTAATCAACGTGATAATTATGGATACCTTAAGTCCATTAGTCGATGGAAAGCCGGTAGTAATCTTCAGCAGAAATAGCATAGATGCTGTGAGCCACTCAATGAAGCAGCTCATTAGTAGCCATGGTGCAAATCCCACAGTATACGAGCTGAATGAATTACCAAACCGGCAAGAAGTGGAAAATGCACTTCAGACGACGATGGGACAGTCCCCAAGTGTGCCTGCCATTTTCATCGGAGGAAACTTTATCGGAGGAGCAAGCGATGTTATAGGCCTCCAAGTTCGCGGCGAGCTAGTGCAGAAGCTGATCGATGCACGAGCAATATGGGTTTGGAATAGAGACAAATAACTAATTATTGTGTGCTGTAATTCTCTCTTTGTATGTGGCTGGGACTAGTTTTGTTATGCCAAAAGAGACTAAGGTTAGGCTTATGAATTACCCATGCAAGTTTTCTAACTTCTAATGCTGGCATGCTTAGGGGTGATAATGAGCCTGACAAGCTCGCGAACAGTTCGGGCTCGGCTCGGTCAAAACTCGGCTCGAGTTCGGGCTCGGCTCGAGACTTAAACGAGCCGAGCCGAGCTAGGCAAAGCTCGGCTCGAGAAGCTCATGAACGGCTCGATTATTATTTTATATTAAAAAAATATTTTATATAAAAAAATATTTTATATTGAAAAAATATTTTATACTAAAAAATATTTATATTATAAAAAAATTTATATATCGTTAAAATTTCATTAAGTGTTTCTTTTTAAATATTAACTAAGGTAACATTACATTTTACTACGTTGAGAAAAAAAAAATCAATGAGTAAATAATACATGGAAAGAAATAGAAAAAGAAAAGGTAAAATCAACTAAAAAGAAAAACAAAAACAAAAACAAGGAGTAAGGAAAAGTAAGGGAGTAACAGGTAACTAGTAAGCCTAAGAAAAAAGATATTGAAAAAAAAGAAGATATCTTTTTTGGAAAAAAAAGATACTTTGTTTATAGTACATAAGGGGCGACACAAGTAACTATGTAAGTGGGGAGTATTTGCCGTAGAATTGGATTTCCACCATCAGTAACAGTAAAAAAAATTCACTTGTGTTAACAAAACTGATCCCACATCGGCAATTTACAATAGGGAGGAAGGTAGTAACATGTATATAATGAAGACACATTTGGCCATAGTCTACAGCTTGTATTATGTGAGAGCTCGGGCCTTGCTTATAGCATTCGGCCAAAGTTTTGACTTTGCATATGAATAAGGGCCAATAAGGGAATACTTTGGGCCTTAGTTGGACTTTGCAAATGTGTAAGGCAATATACTTTAGGCTGAGTCTTTGGATTGATTGATAATGGGTCGAGCCTCGAGCTTTTTACGAGCCAAGCCGAGCCTTCAATTGGTTATTTCGAGCCGAGCCGAACTTAGGGAATCTAGGCTCGACGAGCCACGAGCTCGAGCCGAGCCTTCATATTCTTTAATGAGCTTGAGCCGAGCCTAGCTCTGTTCGGGCTCGGCTCGTTCGATAAGCAGCCCAAGGCATGCTGCACTTGCACTATTAAGTTAAGATATCTTAAAAACCATTGCTTGAAAACTTTTTATTTTTTTGAGGGGATTGCTTGAACACTTATGTTCGTATAAAACATTAAAACCAAAGCATCGGTGAAATTCCAACGTGTGTACATTTAATTTATTTGGTGGGTTAAACATTTAGGGATTGTTTGGTTTAAAAATATGGAATAGAAAGATAATGGAAATACAGGAGAATGGTAACAAAAATGACTAATTTTATTGGGTGTTTAGTTCAAGCCATGGAATGTAAAGGGAATTGTAACCATTACCACAAAGTAATGGTTTTTGTTACTTGATGGGGAGGAAAAAATAACAAATTGCGGTAGTCCATTATTACCCAGTAATGGTAATGGATTGATGAGCATTGAATCAAACAAGAAGAAAGGGAATTGATAATTGATTCCGTTGCATGGAGCCCAAAAATAATGAACCAAACATGCTCTTAAAGATTTCCTGAAATTACTTTATTTGATCGGAAGTAGAAAAATAAAAGAATTACTGAAACTGAGAAAAATGTTCGTTGCAAAGCAAGCCTTTGTCGTTTAAGCGATAACTTAGTCTAGGGGAACTTAGAAGTTAAGATACTGTTAAACAAGTGACGATGGTCATTGATATAACAAGCTTTTGTATGTATTGTTGGCCAAATTTACTTGTGAGGATGTGATGGCCACTGCCTTAGAAACTAATTTCGCCGCCTCTGGTGCGGATTCACGATGACGTTCATCTCCCAAGGTTCACACAACTATTCTCTGACTCCGTGCACCCGGATCAAATATCGGTATTTCTCAACAATTGCTCAAATCTCAGAAGAATAGGGTAGGCTTGTGTTTAAGGGTCATATCGAATGAATGAATAAAAAAACGGTCAATATGGTAATTATATGAGGGTTAATGAACAACTCTGAAATAAATCCGAAAATAAGGTTTTTCATAAGCCTCAAAAACTGCGAGTTGTGGAAATAAGCGCGAGTTGCGGCATGCTCTCGGCAATCCACAGTGAGACGCGACGAGCATCATAAGTTGCGGCAGCTACCTCGAGCTGAGTCGCCGCATGCTATCGACAATCCACCGCGAGACACGACGAGCACCATCAGTCGCGGTAGCTACTGCAAGTCGAGGTAAGCTCTCGGCAAAAGACCAAGCAATTCTTGATGTTGCACTAGACGCATGGAATCGCACGTCACACAACAATGCTGCGCTGGGCGCACAGGAATGTGTCTCACACATTTAAGACTTCGCGTTCCACTTGAATTAAATCAAACAATCCCCCACAAACGCGAATTTTAAAAGAAACGAGAAATGAGCAGTAAAAGGAATGTGGGATACTTACATATAAGTTTTCAAAGATTGACCTAACATGTTAGTGAGATGGGGTGTTTCCTCACCTACTAGTATCCAAAGGATTGAACTTGTAGGAGAGAAAAAGGAACCTAATAACACATATCTTACTTTCGGGGGTTGAGAAACACCACGTTATCCATGAATTGTCCCATGAACAACATATAACACAGTTGATAATACAATTCATTTTTTCCTTTAAGACAAGTCACATGTCTTTCAAATGATTGTGAACATATACAAAGTTCAACAGTTCTGGCCATCACCCTGGGATTCCAATGAGTGCTCTAGAATGCGTTCAAGTACGACATTCGACAGAAGTAGACCACTCCTTCATACTCATACCCAATGTTCAATTACGTTCAAATAAATTTGAATCAGCCATGAAGGCCATAGAAACATCATGTCCATTATGTTCAATTAAATTGAATCAGCCATAAAGGCTATGGACACCAATACAACCCCTACGGATTGCCGCCAAGTACCATCAGCTCCACTTGTCAAACCACCATAAAGGCTACAGACTCTCACAATCTATTATGTTCGAATAAATTGGACCATCCTATTTACAGGACTATGATACTGACCATGTGAGATCATGCACAGGGCGTCACAAATAATTTCTCAAATATATACATATGCAACCTGTTCAACATGAATCCACTCAAATTAGAGTTACAAATATATTAATGAGAAATAAAAAATAAGTTCAGCATAGAATTCATGGAATACAATAACCTACAAAGGTTTCAAACCCATTCCTCATAAAAATTCTAATACTAACTTCCTACTCAATCCTTCTGTAAAAGGATCAGCCAAATTCCTTTGACTTCTTAAAAACTCTAGAGAGATGACACCATTCACAATAAATTGTTGTAGACACATAACCGTGTCTCCCCATTTAAGGACCCAATGTTGAAACATACCGCGGTCTTAATTGGTCCGATCCAAGGGGAGAGCAGTCCGAATACAGGCCCAAAATCGTTTTAATGTGTAAAGCTTATTTATTAGCATTAATGATCCAAAATCCTATTTTTAAGCCCAATTAATTATTCCAAATAATTAATTGTATTTTGAGCACAATCCTTTCAAAACCCCATTTAATTATTCATGATAATTAATTGTTTTATTTAATTTCTTATAATTTTTGGAGTATTGATTTTTTTAGTTTTGAACTACTCTTCGTTCATTTTATTGTGATTTTCTTCGCTCATGATGATTTTTGTGTTTTATATTGAGTTAGTTTTCGTTTGAACTAATTTGCGACTGTGTTATTGTTAATTTTTTTTTTGTGCTATAGTTAGTTTTCGTGTTGTTGTAGTTGATTTTTTGTTGCATATATTGGTTGTTTTGTTCTTATTATGTCTTATATTGATTTTTAGGTTAAATATGTTGATCTTTGTAATATATAACTTATAATTGATATAGTTGTTTTCTATTTGATATAGTTGATTTTGTATAGTTGATTATGTGTTGATGGTTGGTTAGTCATGATATAGTTGATTCTGTGTTGATATAGTTGGTTATGTCATGATATAGTAGATTTTATGTTGATATAGTGTGTTTTGACATGATATAGTGTATTTTGTGTTGATATAGTGTGTTTTGACATTATATAATGTATTTTGTGTTGATATTGGTTTGTCATGATATTATGTATTTTGTGTTGATATAGTGTGTTTTGACATAATATAGTGTGTTTTGTGTTGATATAGTGTGTTTTGACATGATATAGTATATTTTGTAATTGTATTGTAGTTTTTGTCATGATATGGTTATTTTATATACAATTTGTTTTTTCATGATACAATTGTTTATGTGATAATATAGTTGTTGTTGTCATCATATAATATGTTTTTTATAATATAGTGTGTTTGTTTGTGTTTAACAATTGGTTTTTGTTGTAGAGCAACCTCCACTTGATTATGTAATCCTTGTAATGAACATCAAGGTGAAGGAAATGATTATGGTAATCCTTCTTGTAAGGATTCTAGTAATCCACTTGGTAATGAAGGAAATGATTCTGGTAATCCTGGGGGTACACTGGTTGTTACTTCAAAGGCACCAAGTAACAAGAGGTTAAATCCTGTAGTTGAAAAAGACAACTTGAAAGCTTCAAAGAAGGGAAAAAATTGTGTTACAATGTGAAGGACAAAGAGTAAACCTCTTTAAAACAACTTGTTCTAGTAAAAGGCTGTTTCAATTGAATGAATTTGACTGCTGAACAAAAAAAAGCTGTGATAGAAATTGGTTTTGGATCTGTGCTTGATTTAAATATTATTAGGACTAATAATTCTTTAAGTGCATGGTTGGTTGAAAGGTTTGATGGTGATTCTAGTATGTTTACGGTTGGTTATGGAAAAGAGTTTAAGGTTAACCAATATGATGTTTTCATGTGTTTCAGTTTCCTCTACATGAAGGAAATGATGTTGTTGATGTGTCTAGGGGAGTTAATGCCGACAATTCGCGCGTCGAGTTGAAAGCTAGTTGGAGGGAGTATTTTGGAGTTAATCGGGATAAAGGACAAAATCCTATGTTTGTTGATGGTTGGGAGATGTTAGGGAAGTTGTATGTGTTATTTGCTTTTTCTTCATTTTTAGCTCAAGTTGCAAATAACACACTAGATTTGAGGTTGGTGTTGGTTGTGCACGAGGTTCGTATAATATCTTCTTTCAATTGGTGCAAGTTTATGTTGGAGAGGTTGAAGCATTCTACGATTATGTACAAGAATGCATTGTTTAATAAAGGTTCTTGTGGTAAGTTTACTGGCTGTATCATCTTGTTGGAGTTAATTTTACTTCCTTCACCTACAAATTGGTGATGGTTTGCCTCTAACTCACTTGCCTCTGTTGAGTCACTGGGACATTGGCTCAAAGTAGAGGAGAATTCGTCTTGAGATAAGATGTGATAAGTATGGAAGTGGGTTGCTTGATGATACTTATCCAATAAGCAGTAAGTTTTACTTTAAACATGATGGGCACGTTGATTTCTCCCGGGTGAAGCCGGTTCAAAAGAAAATAGAAGTTCAGGTTGTACCACGCTTTTGTATCGAATGATGATGCAGAATGTGAAGCAAAAAAGAATGTGCCGAAGAGGAAGGTGAAGGGCAAACTTCATATTCAGTTTGAACTTCCACCAGGAAGCCTCAATGATGAAGAAATTACAGCAAAAGCTAAAGATGTAAGTTGTTTTTATAGGATTTAGTTATCAAGCAAAACTCCTCAAATTTCATGTCTATTCAATGATTGTACAATTGAACCTGTTATAAAAGTTTAGGATAATATTTTCACTTTTGATATAGTATAGTTTTGAGTGATATAGGGTGGTTGTATGTGATATAGTGTGGTTTTATGTGATATAGTGTGTTTGTATGTGATATAGTGTATTTCTGTGTTATAGTCTGTTTTGTGATATAGTGTAATTCTTCTAATATAGTGTATTTTTTTGTGATATAGTGTGTTTCTGTGTATAATAGTGTTTCAGAGCCTTATAGTGTATTTTTGTGTGATATAGTGTGATATAGTGTGTTTGTATGTGGTATAGTGTATGTGCTTTATTGTTTCCTTTTGTTAGTGTTGTATAGTGTGATGATATAGTGTGTTTTTGCTCTGGCATAGTTGGTGTTATTTTGATATAGTTGGTGTTGTAGTCTATTTTTTAGCTGTTTACATATTATGTAGTATTACAAATTAATTGTCTTTCTTTTGATTTTTTGCAGAAGCATCATGCTTTGTGGTTGATCTGGAAGAGGGATATTTTGAAGTCGTCTCCTTTTACCACATTGATGCTTCTAAGAGTTTGAAGGACTCTTCTGTGGCTGGTAATCCTTCTTTTGTTGATCATCCTTCCCAAGATGATCTTGACCATATGTTGTCAAATTCAGTCTATCAGAAGTTCTTTGATGAGATGGTATCATTGGCCTATGTTTTGAAGGATTTGCCTGCTGGTTGGGATGAAGTTACTAATCCTTCAACAAGTGCTTTTCCTAGCTTTATTCTGACTCAATTGAGTTATAAGAGCAATGATATTGTCAACAATATTTTTTATGATGCAAGAGAGTCCATATTTGTGGACAATTCATGGACTGTTTTCCAAGGTGTTATGTCTAAGGGTCCAGTAAAGTTGACTTTAATGTTGGATGATTATGCAGTTGATAATGCTTTCCCTTATCTTTCAAAGATGATAAACAATTTTGTGTTTTCGTCTCCTTCCTTCAACCACATAACACGAGAATTTTGAGCCCAATACACTTCTATCCGCTTTAGCCAATCCCATAGCTCAATTTGATTGTTTTTTCTCTCCGAAATATCTTCCTCATTGAGAGAACGAGAGTTTGCAATAGTGTCTAAATCATTGATATGTTTTAGCATGAGGAAATTTGCTCATCAATGTTGCCGAAGACACTAGAGTTCCAAGTCTTTAAGGCTGATTTAACAGCTTGCAACTTCTCGATCAAAGAAACCTGCTTCCCATGATTCCAGGCTACTTTGATGGCCTTGATACAACCTGGGTGAGATAGCCAAGCATTCTGAAATTTAAACGGCCTCGGACCCCAGTTTTTTGAATTGGTTGTCACAAACAGCGGACAATGGTCCTATAGGTTTCTTTTAATAGAAGAAACTAATATGGAGGGGAACTCGGCAATCCATTCGTTATTAACGAAGAGACGATCCAACTTGCTCTTTGAGGAGCCTTTGTGCCATGTAAACCTCCATTAGATAAAGGAATTTCAATGAGTTGCAAGTCCTGCAAAAAAGATTGAAAAGCATTTGAACTGTTAGCATCGAAGTGCTGGCTACCCCTATCAAGCGGGCATAACACCTCGTTGAAATAACCAATGATTAACCAAGGCAACTTGAGGGACTCCCATAGAGTTTTTAACTCTTCCCACACAATCACTCTCTCACTAGATGAACATGGATTATAGATGTTAAGAAGAAAACAGTGAAAGTTTAAGGCAGGGAAAAAGCCGACAAGGGCAATCCAATTTCGGCCATATTTAGAGAATGCAAGAGAGAATTGAGAAGAGTCCCATGATGAGATTAAACCGCCAGAATTTCCAATTGATGGAGACAAACACCAATTCACAGAACCACAGTTCCAAGTAGATGCAGCAAGTTTGGGATGAAAAGACTCCATTTTTTATTCCTGGATGAAAACAAACCATGGTTGGCAGTTGTTGATGAATTTCCGTAACATAGATCTTTTAACACGAGCTCCCAAGCCCCTTAAATTCCACGATATTATAATCATAAAAACGTGGATATTTTGGAATGGACTAGTTCATCAATTGAGACTGGAAGCCCAATCAAGGGCTTGTTGATCAAGAATAGAAGAGATTCGCTTGCGGAGCTCAGCCGGCGGCCCATCAAAGGATAATCCAATTGCAGAGGCTAGGCCCAATACATCATCAGGTGATAGCTTGGGAAAATTTGGCACGGGCTGATTAGGCGGATTTTGGGGATTTTTTGAGGATTTGGGACAGGCATAAGATTTATTTTTGGCTTTGTTTTTATCTTTTTGCTTGAGCTTACGACGAGATCTTTTTTTTTTCATGAAATATTTTTGTGCTTGGAGAAATTTCTTCCTCAAATCCTGGAGGAAAGAGGGGCCCAAGAAAGGAGGAAGAATTGGATGAACAAGATCTCCCAGGCCTAAGAAGAGGGCTGAATCTGTTAGATATGATAGGAGGGGAGCTGGGAGACTGAATTGGGTTGGACTTGAGGGATGGGCTTTGTGAAGAGATGGGCTTAGATGAAGAAGCTGAAGCTGATAGGTTTAGAGGGATTGGAGACGAGATTTTTTTATTGGATAGGTCAGCAGTTGGAGATTTCGGGGAATGATGAAAGTTTTCTTGACGAGAGGGGATGTCATTAATCATTACATTAATAATTGACGGCTCCAGCAAGCCTTGATGATGACAGCTTTGGGAGGGGTGTGAAGATATAGGAGAGAAAGGGATTTCCTTGGAATTCGAGTCGCCATTTTAATCACTCATGCCAGCTACTGACGTCCTGACATCATCAGCATCAACTTTTGCGGCAGAGATTTTGCTTAGGGAGGCAGATTTGGATGGCTGTGAAGATTCTGACGTCCTGACGTCATTATTGCTTTTGATTGTTTGATCTGGACTAGGTATAGATAGATTCCTATCTTCTGAAATACCCACTTTAAATTGCTTTCCATCAATGTCAATCAATAATTTGCAGTTTATTGTGAATAAACAATTAGTTATGACCAGAATTTTGGCATAATCAAAGTTCGAATAATCAACAGAAAGAACCCTTCTGAAGACACATCCAATATTGTAAAAATTCTCATAACCCCAACTAACAAGGGGGACTCCATAAACACTTAACCATGCTTCTTTCCATTGAGATGCTACTGATTTTTTGACATGGCTTATGTCCTGAAACCATCGTTCAAGCCATTTGCACTCCACCATAGCTTGTTTGTCCTCGATGGAGTCAAAAGTAATGAGATGGAGTACTCCTCCCATAGACTTAATAGTAAGATTGTTTACCCCTTCTGCAAGGATATGATTTAGAATTTGGTTGGATGATAAAGATGAGTTCACTGTTGCAATGACACTCCTACCAAAGAATTCTTATTTCTCAATACATCTTGAGCCTCGAATCGTGCCAACACAATCATCATCCGCTTCACCAATGTAAATGAAATCTCTGATTTTTTCCACATCCTCACCTAAAACCCTGGAACTCATTCTTTTGAGTTTACTTGGCTCATACACAATACAATCTGGGGCAAGATCTGTTCTTGGAAAGGTTTTCCACTCACAGGTTTGAATTGTTGCTAAGTAATATTAAGATTGAGAGGGGGAGGAGGAGGGGGAGGAGGGAGGGGGGAGGAGGAAGAGGAGGAGATGGAAAAGGTGGGGGGTGGAGAAGGAGGAGGAGGAGGTGGTGGAGGAGGAGGGGTAGCAAGTAGATCATTTTTGGTCATATGAAGGTTTGGGATGATGGGATTTGAAAAGGCTTCCTTATAAGTTCTTTTGTCGCGGATTGCAGGCTTGGTAATGGTTGATTTATTTCTCAAACAGAGGTTTGGGCTGATGAAGAGACTCACTTCTTTTTGAAGTAGAAGGAGTATCATACTTTGCTGTAAAAACTTTCATTCGAAACCCATCTAAGTATCTTCCATTTTCTCCAGAGATGGCAGGAGACATGGATCTGGACGATTTGAACTAAACAAAAGCATAACGGTAATTGCAATTGACTCTTAGTTGGAAGGGTATAACAATGTTTGCTATTGGGCCATAACGACTGAAGACGCTATATACATGGTCTTTGCTAATTGAGGAAGGAAGGAAGTCAATGTAACAGGTTCTAATGGCTGAAGGTTGACGACAGCTGGGATTTTGCTTTCTTCTTTGAACTATAATCCATGGATTTGGGTTTCTCTCTCTAAAACCCCAAGCACCCTCTCTCACTCTAGACTCCATTGATGTACATTACATATTTTGACAAGTCTTTATTGTTGCTGTTGTTGTTGTTGTTGATTATATTGTTGTTGCAGATTAAAAGAGGGATTTCCTCAATAGATTTGATGATGTACTGAACTCCCCCTTAAAGGAAAAGGAACTACAATTATATCATCCAAGGAGAATGATATATCTGTTTAGAAGTGTCCCTGCTGTCTGTATATGGTAGAAGGTGTTGCATTTGTTTAATGATTTTCTCGTGGATGATAATGAGATTTACTAGATTCAACTATGGTTTTCCTGATATGTGAGAAAAGTGGGTTTACTGAAATAATTTCATTAAAAATCAGGTAAATTTTACTTTTTTTTTGCCTCTTAGCATTTTTGGCTGACTTTTCCTAGTAACAGAGTAATTCACCTCGTATGTTGCTTAGAATTAATAAAATGCTGATTAAGTGTTTTTAAGGCAAGCCTGC
Source organism: Beta lomatogona (assembly GCA_947646795.1). Lineage (NCBI taxonomy): Eukaryota > Viridiplantae > Streptophyta > Magnoliopsida > Caryophyllales > Amaranthaceae > Beta > Beta lomatogona. The sequence goes on along the minus strand of CANSNZ010000402.1, from coordinate 737,979 downwards.
AACCTGCAATTTGGTTCAAAAGTATGAATTAAGGTCATGTTTTGATTGTTGTTTAAGAATTTCTATTTAATTATGTCAGTGTTGATGCAAAGTTGGAGTCTTTGTTTCCAGGGCTTAAATTCTATTGTAGAGAATTGTACAAAAAATTACTTTAAAAACATTTTTAATCTCTGGTGGTTTTCGGGCATTGCTCTAATGTTTCAGTCTCATTATACATTGGCTAGATTGAGGTTGTGTATCCGTGAGGGCAATTGCTACGATCATGTTTGTATCATGCGAAGCAATTTCGACTTTAGAGTAGTGATTTTTATCAAGCCACAACATTTTAAGATAAGTTTGATGTGATAAACTTTGAACGTATATTTAGAATGAATAGGCTAGACTTGAAGATTGGGCCATTATGGACTTAGGGGGGAGTAGCTTCCCTAAACTTGAGGACGAGTTGGGCCATTATGGACTTAGGGGGGAGTAGCTTCCCTAAACTTGAGGACGAGTTGGGCCTTTATGGACTTAGGGAGGACTAGACTTTGAACTAATATTTATAGTAAGCAGGCTAGACCAAAAGATTGATGGGTTTTACAGTTTGGACTTTGTCCTATATGGGTTTTAGAATTGGATTTGACTAAGCTTCATGAAGATGCAAAGTAGGCTCACGGTATGAATTGGTCTTTTATAGTCCTAAGACTTAACTCGGACTTACATGGATATGCAAACTATCACCTTTCAACATATACTTTCATTAACTTAAGATTATCCTATCCTAGTTTTTTTTTAGTTAGGGCACGCTTAAAGGTTAGACTTTGGTTTATAAATATTGAGTAAGGATTCTACAACACCTTTCAGTGTGTCCTGGATTTTATTGAGTATTTTTGAGAGTATTCACAGAGAGAACAACTGAACAATTTCCTAAAATAGAGTATGAGTTTCATATTTTAAATTTCTCTTTGTTTTCTTTGTAAGAAAGCGTATTTTAAAGGAAATTGATTGTATTTAATCTCTAATAAGGGGGTTAGAGATTGGGTAGCGTTTGTGAGTTTGTTCGCGAGTGCATAGTTTGTGAGTTCAAGTGCGAAACAACACCCTTGAGTAAGTGTGGGTTGAGTTGTTTCCCTAGAGTAAGGGAAAATAGTAAGTGCGAAAGTGTAGACACATAATCGTGTCTCCCCATTTAAGGGTCCAATGATGAAATATACCGCGGTCTTAGTTGGCATGGCCCAATGGAGGAGCAGTCCGAATAACCAGGCAATATGTGTTTTAAAATAATATTATAAAAGCCCAATTAATCATTCATGATGATTAATTGTAAGTTCAACACGTGAAATGTTTTTAAAGTCCATTTTAAAAGCCCAACTGAATATTTATTATTTTCATAAATATTATTCTAATATTTATTGTTTTGATAAATATTTTCTTAATATTTGTTATTTTGATAAAAATTTTCCTAAAAGCTTTTATTATTATCTTTTACCCATAAATCATATTTGTAGCCGGAAAATTCGATCTCTGGATTTTTAGGGATAAAAATGGCATCTTGAAAGGACGCGTAGCATAAAAAAGGAATATTCTAGAATATTTCGAAATTTGCGCCGGACGCGGCGGCTGCCCTCAGCGCGCCACGTGCGTCCAGCACATTGGCCATATCGCGTCAGGCACTCCAATGAGCGCCTGACACGTGTACTTGTGACTCACACAAAGTCCTGCGCCTAGCGCAAGTCTTGTGTGAGACGCAAGATAAAATTTTATCTTATCGAAAACGCGTTTCTAAGTGCAAAGTTTTAACTGGATGGACCACGTCAGACAGGCCAACCTGCGCCTGACGCGTGTCGTCACGCCTGCCACGTAGGCTTGCGCCTAGCGCAGGGCGTGCGTGAAGCGCACGTGCTGGTTTGTCTATAAACACGGGCTGATTTCCCGAATCAAACACGGCTGGGAAGTATTATTTTTACGCACGCAAATACTCTCAAACACTCCGAAACATATTTCGAATACAAAACATCCAAACACTTTTGATCTTGCACATTAATTCATGTTCCTGATTCTACTATATTCCTGGTTCCAAGATTGCTTCGACTGAAGGTCACTACGCTCTTTGATCCAAATCCCATAGGTATAATCTTGAGGGCTCTTGAATAATCATATTTATTTTATTGAAGTTACTAACCTTTTTCTTGTCATGACGTAGATTCCTAATTAATAACCGTGTTCCTTTTGTAAATTCTAACCTCTTATATTATATTTTCTGTATATAATGTTCATGTTATTATGATTGTCTTGCATGCCTTTTTATCACCCACATGTTATTATGCTAAACAAGACCTAAAGAGCTGTTCTAATTAATTAAGATAATTTGAACATCCTGGTAGGAACCTTGTAAAATGATTTTATAATAACTGATCACTAAATAATTAGTTTTTTTGTGTGTTTCCTGAAACCATCTAGAGTAATTATTTTAAGGTGATTTAAAAAGTTGTTTGACTATTCTATTGCATAAAATATGCTGTGAATTGTTATTTAGTAAAGGCCATCAATGGGCAATATAGTTCCTGACTATATTGTACCTTCACCCCCGAACTCACTTTTTGGTTCCTGACCATCTACAGAGTCATGACGGGGAAATCTGCATTGGATAAGTCCCTAAGATGTCCCTTCCGTTTAAATATCCAATTATAAACGCGCTCACACCACGTGTAGGCATTAAAGGAATAAAAAAATACACGCCTACAATTTGGCGACTTCACTGGGAACAAATTAAAATGATATTTTCTAAAATATTTTCATTCCTCACCCTATCCATTTCTGGAGTGCGTCCTAAGTCAATGTGTCCTTGCCAAACTGGTTAATTGAGAAAACAGTCTCGATAGGTCATCTGCGTGCGCGAAAGGCTAGATTTGTTCCACCGGCTAAAGAACGATCAACTGTTGAAGCATCAATGGGTGACGAAAAGCTTACTGAATTGACTAATATCATCGAACGAATGGCTAAGAACTTGGAGGAGGTCACTCTCCGTCTTCACCAAGTTGAAAGTGGTGAAAATGTTGTATTCGCCAAACAAATGGAAAATGCTGTTCAAAAAGTCACCAATAAGGAGTCCTAATTTGATTTGGATGAGAACAAAAAATTCAAGGGAAAACTACCTGAAAAGTTTTCCACGAGTGACTTTCCTAAGTTCAAACCTACTGACAATCCCAAGTATCACTTGAGGAACTTCAATGATCATTAACTCTGTGGACCCTAAACATTATCCAACGGTATTCCCGATGTCGTTGGACCCTGCCTGTCAAAACTGGTTCTACTCCCTGGACCCCAAACATGTTGAAACATGGGGTGATATCACTAGAGAGTTCATGAAGAAATATTAACATAACACTGTAATCCAAACCTCACTAAGGGAATTGGAAGTGTTGAAGCAAGATAACAATGAAGGCTTTACCACCTACCTTAATAGGTGGAGGGAAAAGTCTGCTTACATGGTCTCCAGACCTGCTGACAAGGACCTCGTCCACATCTTTGTTAACAACTTGTTCCCCAAGTACAAAACTCATCTCAAATACTTGGGTATCGATAATTTCACCAAGTTATACGACATAGGTGTGCAAATTGAAGATGACTTGTTGAAAAATGCCCAAAATAACAACAATCGTTATAAGGGCAATAATAACAACAAGAAGAATGATTACGGATCCACTTCTAAAGGTGGAGAGGTGAACCTTCTTGAGGCACCACAAAGATCCTTCCAGAGGAATATGAGAAGGACATTCACTCCAATAGGCATGTCGTATGCCACCGCTTTTGATCGCCTTAACTCAAAAGGCGCTCTGTTTCTAATTGATCGACTCCCGATCGGGAAGACAGTAAGAAAAGAACAACTTGGGAAAAGGATTCTTACTGCAAATACCATAGAGGGAATGGTCACAAAATGGAGAACTGCTACGCACTGAAGCATGCTATTCAAGACATGATTGACGAAGGTAGACTTCTCATTCCTCCCGCAGGGAAGAAGCCTAACAACCAAGATGGACCATTAAACAAGTTCTGGCTATCTCTGAGGATCAATGCTGATATGATCCACTTCTCTTGATCGCACTAATGGGGGATCCTGTCCTCGCTATCATTATTGCTAGCACCTCACCAGATAACAATGGTATCTGGGATAGTGATGAAGAAGACGAGTATGTCACAGAAGAAAGTGACTATATACGGGAACATGTATCTCTCCACCTCTAGGACTATATGACGATGATGAAGTCATTAGTCGTAAAATCGATCGCTTTACTTTAGCAATGGATTGGTACAAAAGTGATGAGGAGGCAGTCGGGGTACTTACTCGAACTGGAAGGCTAATTTAGCCTGTTCAGGATAACCCTCCCACATCGTTTGCATCTCCTGAAGGGGTTCTTCCCAAAGAGAACTATCTCATTCAACAACTCATGAAAACAAAAGCTGATATTAACATTTGGCAATTTATAGCTTCCTCTCATGGGCATCGCATGGCAATACTAAATGCCCTCACAAAGATGAATGTGTCATCTGACACTTCCCCTGAAGGACTGGTCAATTCCCTAACTGCTGATAAGCCAATCCGAGGAATCACTATTTACTTTACTGATGATGACCTTCCTTTTGAAGGAAACAAACACAACAAGGCCCTACATCTCACTGTAGCATGCGTGGGCATGAATGTCCCAATGACATTAGTAGACAATGGATCTTCCATTAACTTATGTCCATTACGAGCTGCGCGCCACCTAGGTTTCAAATATGAGGATTTCAGTCCCTCCCATCAAGGCATCCGAGTATACGACAATTCTCGTCGTCAATCCTTGGGAACTATAGCCCTAAACATCTCTGCAGGGGTTATAGAAAAGCGCACGATTTTCCAGGTTATTGATATTAAGGCCTCATTCAACTTACTATTAGGACGACCAAGGCTTCATGAGCTTGGTGCGGTCCCATCTTCCTTGCATCAAAAGGTTAAGATCATTGCGGATGGCATTCCCATAAACTCTTGATACCTCTACAATGAAAGTACAAGTAATACACAAACCTCTCATCCACATAGACCATGATGATTAGGATGAAGATCTTCGAGGATTCGTTCTCGAGGAAGTAGCCCTCATTGAAGAGGATTTGGCGCCATTTGATTTTGATTCCTCCAATTTAGCAGTCAACTATATCATGAGCAAGAAGAGACACTTCCCAGGCATGTCACTGGGTAATAAGAAGTCTAGAGCACCTCCTGTCACTGACTCTAAGTCAGTAGAAAATTTGTTTGGCTTAGGCTACAAGCCCACCAGGAAGGAGCTCAGAGAACGTATTGCACAACACATGGCATATCGCAATACCAAGGATAAGGACAGTATCCCTTTTCCTCCCTATCAACCCACTCAGAATGGGAAAATTATGAGGGAAGGAGAAGATTATCCTTGCTATGAATTCACTGAACCATTATATCACGCTCAGGAGGGAGTGATCTACCCCGGATTTGAAGTATTTCTGGACTGTCACTTTTTGGAAGAAGTGATTCCTGATCCCCAAATTAAACAGTTCACTGAAGACTGTTTAGACTACAAGGCATTGGGACTTCTATTCGGTCAAGAACGTGTTAAATGCCCAAATAATACTGCTCATATCCAGGCTGTGCTAGAAAATGAAGACTTCGACCCTGCTATGTTGATCACTCCTGCAAGTGGCGTCATGCAAGGATGGAGGAAAACTATCAAGCTGACTACTCCAAACGAAAAGAAGATGATCTTCACCATCGGGGAAGGGCCAATGTTTGAAGAGTCCGAGTCATCCGAGTCAGAGTCAAAGTCTGAGTCTGTTGAGTCTAGTATCCCAGTTGGGACTATTTCTAAGTCTGTTAATTCTAGTGTTCAAGTAGAGTCTTTAGCTTCTGCTGAGTCATTGTTCAACTCTATGATTTCCGATTTCAATAATATGAACTCATTTGCTTATGACTTGTGCAATATCTCTACTTCCTCTTCTCCTTCTCCTTCTGATTGCAATAATGAATCTGAAAAAGAAATAATTAAAGCAGTGGAAGAACATGAAAATAAAACTCCAATCATTGAGGAAACAGAAAAATTTAATCTTTCAAATGATAATGAACAAAAGGAGGTAAGAATTGGATTAACTTTAAGCGAATACGAACGCACTCAATTAATCAAAACATTAGTTGAATATATCGACGTATTCGCATGGTCCTACCGGGACATGCCAGGCATCGATCGTGAAATTGCTCAGCATACCATTCCCCTAATCGAAGGGATGAAGCCTGTCAAATAAAAGTTGCGCAGAATGAAGCCAAATGTAGCTCTCAAAATCAAAGCAGAGGTCATTAAACAACTAAATGCAAGTTTTATAAAAGTCGCTAATTACCCTGACTGGATTGCTAATGTTGTGCCGGTGCCTAAAAAGGATGGGAGAGTTAGGATGTGCCTCGATTATAGAGACCTCAATAAAGCAAGTCGTTCTCTCTTTTATGGACGGGTATGCAGGGTATAATCAGTTAAAAATGGCCGAGGAAGATATGGAAAAGACTACCTTCATCACACCGTGGGGAACCTTTTGCTAGACCGTTATGCCTTTTGGATTAAAAAACGCTGGGGCCACCTATCAAAGAACTGCAACTACCCTTTTCCATGACATGATGCATAAAGAGGTAGAAGTTTACGTAGATGACATGATAGTCAAGTCCAAAGATAGAGAGGGACACCATACCGCCCTTGAGAAGTTCTTCATGAGACTTCGCAAATACAACATGAGACTTAATCCACAAAAATGCGCCTTTGGGGTCACTTTTGGGAAACTCCTTGGTTATATCATCAGTTCTAGAGGGATTGAAACTAACCCTACTAAAATTTCAGCCGCCATGACCATGCCTCCACCTAAGAATGAAAAACAAATAAGGGGTTTCTTAGGAAAAATCCAGTATATCACTAGGTTCATCTCTAAACTAACCATGGTATGTGAGCCCATCTTTATAAAGCTTAAGAAAAGTGTTGCTGCCGAATGGGATGAGGACTGCCAAAAAGCCTTTGATAAAATCAAAGATTATTTATCCGACCCACTTGTATTGGCACCTGCCTTGCCAGACATACTTTTAAGGCTTTATTTTACTGTGACTAAGATCGCGACTGGGGCCCTATTTGCACAGGAGGTTAATGGGGAAGAGTGTGCCATTTACTACCTTAGTAAGAAGCTCTTATTACGAATCCCGTTACACTCCCTTAGGAAAGCTTTGCTTTGCATTAGTCTGGGCCACTAAGAAGCTTAGGCATTATATGCTTACTCACACCATCCATATAGTGTCACGACTAGACCCTCTTAAGTTCTTGCTCGAAAAGCCAGCCCTTAATGGTAGACTCTCCCGCTGGGAAGTAATGTTGGCCGAATTTGACTTAAAATTTATCCCTCATAAATCCATCAAAGGCAACGCTGTTTTCGACTTCTTAGCGGATTCCCCTGTAGATGAATCTCGCGAAGAATATGAATTTCCTGATGAAGACCTTCTCATGACGGAAGACTACAGTTGGGCACTATACTTCGATGGTGCATCCAACCAAAAGGGATGTGGCGTCGGGGTACTCCTGGTACCACCTGAAGGCGAACACACTCCTCTTTCTATGAAACTCGATTTCGATGTTACTAATAATGCAGCCGAGTACGAAGCATGTATCATAGGGCTCCAGGCCGCAGTGTCCCTCGACATCAAGAAACTAAGAGTATATGGTGATTCATCTTTGATCATCAATCAAATCTCTAAAAGATGGAGAGTTAGAAATGAAAGCCTCTTGCAATACCAAACTCATCTAGAAACCATTGCTAAACAAATCCCTGAAATACAATATACATAACTTCCACGAGAAGAAAACCAATTTGCTGACGCTTTGGCCCGCTTAGCTTCTATGATTAGGATTCCTCGCACCATGCCAGAAATGCCCCTTATCTTTGAGAGACGGCAAGAGCCTGCTTATGTTCATGCCTTAGACACTGAGCCAGATCCTATTCCTTCTTTGTATTGATAAACCTGATACCACAACGATCATGGATCAAGTCCATAGTGGAATTTGCGGTACGCATATGAACGACCGCATGTTATCTCAAAAGATCAATCGTTTAGGTTATTATTGGACCACAATGGAGAAAGATTGTAACCTTTATGCCAAAACCTCTCCAAAATGCCAATTATGCGCTAACCTGCAACATGTCCCACCCTCCTTGTTATATACCTTCACTTCACCTTGGCCATTTTAAACCTGGGGTATTGACATTATTGGTAAAATAACACCACCTGGTACAGGGGGGCATGAATTCATCCTTGTGGCCATAGATTACTTCACTAAATGGGTAGAAGCAGCATCCTATGCTAAATTGACAGCCAAACATGTCGTTGCCTTCTTAGAAAAGACCATAATTTGCTGCTATGGGGTACCCCACGAGATCATCAGTGACCAAGGTACCCACTTCCAGGATGAATGTGAACAAGTCCTTGAAAAATATAGCATCAAACACCATCGTTCTTCCCCATATAGACCCCAGTTATTATCCAGAAAATGACCGAAAATTTTAAAGATTGGCCCGATAAGCTACACTTTGCCTTATGGGGATACCGCACTTCTATCCGAACATCTACCAGAGCTACACCTTATTCTCTTGTCTATGGCATAGAAGCTGTTCAACCTGTTGATCTAGAAATACCATCCCTATGCATTGTCCTAGAAAGTCAAATTCCTGAAGCTGACTGGGTCAAAGCTAGATTCGAAGAGCTCATCTTACTCAATGAACGAAGATTAGCTGCCTTGTATCATGTGCAAGTTCATCAAAATCGTTTTCCGAGATCTTTCAGTAAGAAGGTCAAACCCCGAAATATTAAAAAGGGCGACTTAGTGCTCAAAGCATTAAAGAAAAATGTGTTAGATCCTTGAGGTAAATTCAGACCTACTTGGCCGGTCCATACATTGTAAAAAAAATCCTATCTGGAGGAGCAGCTCAACTCATTGACATGGACGGCATTGAATTTCATAATCTAACCAATCTTGATCAACTCAAGAAATTTTATGTGTAAAACATAACCAATTCTTTGATTGGTAGCAGTTATCCAATTTTTTATTAGCATGAAGTACGTGCGGCCTGATTCCTATTTGGATACGTAGGCAATCTTGCACAAGGTTCGGCCCCTTCCTTAATCAAAACCTTCTGCGATTCATACGAGTTTACAGCAACAAAAATAAAAAAATAATAGTATTTTATAATGGTTAACCGCGCCAGGCGCAACAATGTAGCGCCTAACGCAGCGTAGTGCGCCAGACGCACACGTTTGCGTCTAGCACACTAACCCACTTTGCTGCTGGTTCAAACGTATTTCCGACATTCGCTAAGATGCTTAAATACAACTATATTTTGCGACATATTTAGGCTCACTTCGGTCAACATAAAAATAAACTTTGTTTTTACTAAAATTGCTGAATGAAAATAAAACATGAAACATTAGTTATGACTACACTATAAAATAGCTATGTGGCATGAAAGCCTTATTGAAAGCAATAAATCAACATAAAAACAATAACTTTACAGACATTGTTGCAATCAGTCCTTCTTTTCCTTCCCCTTCTCAGCCTTTTCTCCCTTTTCCATCTGCAGTTTTGGTGTAGGTGCTTTCCGCTTTTCCCAATACACCATAGGTTCCTCCCTTTTGCCCGTAGGAGTGTATGTCTGTTGAGTCACACTTCCTGTGTCAGCCCTTTCCCGATTACTACGCCCCCTACGCGTAGTCTTCTATTTGTAGGTGGCATCCGTGGCCCAAGTCATTCCCGCACTGGTGCTACCTTTGGCCCTAAACGTTCCCTCACAGAGGAAGTTGTAGTAATAAGTTTATGGCCGCTCTTCCCTACAGACGAGTGTCCAACTAGTCTCTTGCCCCTGTTATCCAAAGTCTCAAAAGTTTTCCCCACAGTTCGGGGAGCAAATTTCCGCTTCTTCGTCACTTCGGCGGACTCCTTCACCCTCATCTCTTTCCTCACAGCAGGGTCTCTAGTCAGCATCCATAAGATATAACTCTTAGACACCTTCTCAGATTCTATTCTTTCCTGGGTATACCAAAGTGCGCGCTCTCCCCAATATTTCTCGCACCTCCTAATTTCACTCCAGGTCAAACCATATATTTTAGGGGAAATAGTGTCTTCAGCAAGGATTAGTTGGTGGTACCCATATTGTCTCAAAACCCTTGACGAAAAATAAAAGGTCATGGTATACAGACTACACAACCTCACCATAGGATGAATCATCACGAATCCCTACCATGGACCCAATCATCCACCATGGCACTACCCATCTGACACTCAGCTCATCATCCTAAAGAAAAGGGTCCAGTCTTCAAAAGATTTCTTCGTGATGATTTTCTTCCTGCCAATGAAACCCTTCTTATTATATCTCTCCATATTCTCGGGAGGATCAATCAACCTCAAATGTTCCATAAGCCAGATCTGCATCAGCAAATAAAATATATATTATTATTGCTTCCTGACGAGTAACAATACATAGACACTATTTCATTATTGCTTCTCAAAGAGTAATAATACATGCACAACCTTTATTGCTTCATGACGAGTAATAATAAATACAATATCATATAACTTCCTATAGAGTAATAATAAATACGAGTGTCCCCACGTCCGCGCCTGACGTACCAAAGCTGCGCTAGACTCGCATTATGAGCGACAGACGCAGCAACAAGCGCCCGACGCAACAATCTACGCCCAACGCAAATTCCTTTTCAATTTTTTTTTGGGATGTAATATCATAATTCCATTATTCAAAACGGTCGTCATAGTCCGAAAAAATTATTATGTATTATTACTTCGCATAAAGTCATAATATGGTAAAATATAATAATAATAATAAAAAAGACGAAAAATTATTTCTTTGGTTCATGACTAAAAAAATACATATTTTTTTACCTGTAACAGTAGGGGGCTCCCCGAAAACTGCCTTTTTGGGTCCTTCTTCTCAGCATCCAGACTAGATATCATTTCCCCTACGCAAAGTGGCATTGGTGTCCTTCCTACCTCCAGTTGCTCTGCTACAGTAATCAAGGAAGCAAAACCAGCACCATTGTCCCCGTTCACAAACAGAAAACGATTAAGCAGGCAAAATACCAGCGCCCGCATACGATATGTCCCTTTCAGTAGGAGGACTATACATTGTAGCTAACCTAGTCAAATTAACCCTCCTCCCATACACAATTTCGGACATATTTTCTTCCTTTATATCCATGAACCTCTCAAAGTCCTTAAAAAATTAATCCTCCAAAGAAGGGACACAGGGCAATTGACTACAAGGCCATCCAATTATAGCAACAAATTCCTCAGGCAGAATCGTTAATTTGTGGTTCCCAAAGCAAAAACAGTGATTGGTAACATCCCAAAAATTAACACCTGCATAAAGGAAATTTTAATCCAACTATACAAACCTCAGGGATGCCAATATATCCATATGTCGCCTCCCCAACCCGTGTTTCTCAGCAATAGTCAGTGACGACAACCACCCAATTAGAGTTGGTTCAAAAGCCATAACAAACAGTCAAAAGTGACAGAGAAGTATAGAGAGGAATAGCACTCGTAATACTGAAAGAACACACAAATTCTCCTATTTATAATGGCTTCGCATCTCAACTCTAAACGGATTCGGACTTACCGTTGCAGACGAAAAATGCGTTACACGCTAAATTTGCGCCTAGCGCACAAGAGCACGCCAGACGCTGCTACAAGCCTGCGCCCAGCGCACGATCGAGCGCCAGACGCCAAGGCTGTGACGCGCGCCGCAAACATGCGCTCAGCGCACAACTTCGATTCACATATGTCGACTCGGATTATGATCTCTCACAAAATTTCAGACCACTTCCCCCCACTTCGGATAAAAATTTTTTTTTTCCTTAATGTCCATGTTTTCGGTTCATTTTTTTAAAACCCACCCGCCCAAACCTTTTTCACTCTCCTATTTTGTTTTTTTTTTTTTTATTGGGAGAAGGTCGGCTACGCTACATTCAAATTTGCATTAAACTAAGTCAGTTGCATTGCATTTATACATGGCATTTTAGAATAAGAGTCATTCCTAACAAAATCTCACTAACAAATATGGAAAAGAAACAACACCAATGATCATATAATGTTTGAACAAAAGACGCAATACATATCAACATATAAGATATACATCGTAACAAAAGTGCAGGCCATAGGTACACAAGAGTAAAATAAGGCAGACATCTAAGAGGAATGAGGATCCTGCTCCCTCGAAGAGGAGTCCTCCGGTTCTTCAACCCGGACCCCGCTCGACTCACCCGCGTGATAGCCTATCCCAGGCTGCATGAAAGGAGTCATAGGCAGAGTCGACCGCATCGGAGACAGCTGCTGCATCCCCAACATCTGTTGTTGCATCTGCAACAACTGCATCTGCTGCATCTGTTGCATCCGCATAAGCTCCATCCACATCGGAGAAGGCACAGGGCATGGATCGGGCTTGGCGGCCCGCATAAAGTCCATAATGCCAATGCCAAACTGCCTAGTAAAAGGACTCGTCGGAAGCCTCTCAGATGTCGACTCTCTATTCAATATAACAAAATATAGATATAAATAACCACAATCTAATAAAAGTAGATAAAATAAAAAAAATAACATATAAAGGACGAATATCAGACTAAAATTGTGGAGTAAAAATATAACATATTACACGCTTATCATTTATTGTTTTGATAAATATTTTTTTAATATTTGTTGTTTTGATAAATATTTTCCTAAAAGCTTTTATTATTATCTTTTACCCATAAATCAGATTTTTAACTCGGAAAATTCGATCTCCGGATTTTTAGGGATAAAAATGGCATCTTGAAAGCAAACGTAGCATTAAAAAAGGAATATTCTAGAATATTCCAGAATTTGTGCTGGACGCGGCGGCTGCGCTCAGCGCGCCACGTGCGTCCAGCACATTGGCCATATCGCGTCAGGCACTCCAATGAGCGCCTGACACGTGGACTTGTGACTCACACAGAGTCTTGTGCCTACCGCAAGTCTTGTGTGACACGCAAGATAAAATTTTATCTTTTCGAAAACGCGTTTCCATGGGCAAAGTTTTAACTGGATGGACTACGTCAGGCAGGCCAACCTGCCCCTGACGCGTGTCCTCGCGCCTGCCACGTAGGCTTGCACCTGGCGTAGGGCGTGCGTGAAGCGCACGTGCTGGTTTGCTTATAAATACGGGCTGATTTCCAAAATCAAACACGGCTGAGAATTATTATTTTTACGCACGCAAATACTCTCAAACACTCCGAAACATATTTCGAATACAAAACATCCAAACACTTTTGATCTTCCACATTAATTCTTGTTCCTGATTCTACTATATTCCTGGGTCCAAGATTGCTTCGACTGAAAGTCACTACGCTCTTCGATCTAAACCGCATAGGTATAATCCTGAGGACTCTTGAATAATCATTTTTATTTTATTGAAGTTACTAACCTCTTTCTTGTCATGATGTAGATTCCTAATTAATAATCGTGTTCCTTTTGTAAATTCTAACCTCGTTCCTTATATTTTCTGTATATAATGTTCATGTTATTATGATTGTCTTGCATGCCTTTTTATCACCCACATGTTATTATGCTAAACAAGACCTAAAGAACTGTTCTAATTAATTCAGATAATTTGGACAACTTGCTAGGAACCTTGTAAAATGATTGTATAATAACTGATCACTAAATAATTAGTCTTTTTGTGTGTTTCCTGAACCCATATAGAGCAATTATTTTATGGTGCTTTAAAAAGTTGTTTGATTATTCTATTGCATAAAATATGCTGTGAATTGTTATTTAGTAGAGGCCATCAATGGGCAATATAGTTCCTGATTATATTGTACCCTCACCCCCGAACTCACTTTTTGGTTCCTGACCATCTAAGATGTCCCTTCCGTTTCAATATCCAATTAGGTTTATGATTCTTCCTCTAACGATGTTGGCGACTTCTTTCGAAACATATTTTTTAATAAAACCTTAACAATGGGGTGGCCAAATAAACGTGCTCACACCGCGTGTAGGCATTAAAGGAATTAAAAAATCCACGCCTACAGAGAGTATTTCATTATTCTGCGTTTATTAATAAGAAAACTAGTGTAGGAGGACGTAGAGCCTTGTTTGGCTGAACCTCATTAAATTTGGCGTGTTCTTTATCTATTATTTCTGCTGTTAGGAACCAACCCAACTGGTTCCTCCTTAAATCGAAAGAATTTGAATTTAGCACCAATTCTACCCACCATCTTGAGTACATTGCAGAAAGGCTTATCGAACAGGAAAAGGATTGACCGCTGTAAACCTTCACACGGGTAGAGTAAGTCCCTATTCTTTTTGGCACAGTTTTAGTTTAATGCGGTTCAATTCAGCTGGATTGAACTAGTTTTCTCTCACAATTTTAGTTCACATTAATTCAATTCAGGTCAATTCAATTCGATTCAATTTAATCAAGTCCAGCCCAAAATAACATGACCTAAGTGATAACTGAGTCTAGAAATGCAAATGATGGAAAACAATAAACAAATTTACAAGAACAAGTACCATAAAAATCGAAGTTATTGACTTGTTGCTACTATAGAGAAAATATTGTGAAAGATAAAATTAACGAACAAAGAAATAAAAAACAACACAATGATTTTCACATGGTTCATTAACAATGTATAAGCTACGTATACATGGCAGGGAGAACTAATTTATTAGGTTTTCTAGAGAGTACATCTTATAAAATTAATAAGGCAGAAGTCGATTAGACCTCGTGTTTGGTTAAACCTAGCGCTAGATAATTCAAGACATATTTCAACATAAAATGTCATTCAAAACCCCCCCCAAAAAAAAAATGCCGTTTTTTCTTGTATGGCTCAAATTAGAAAGAGTGACAATCAACTTACCATTTACATTTCACATGTTCAAAAGTACGTTCGTAGCAAACAAGTTACTGAACTACTTCACAAGAAGCTCGTCCAAACAAAAATTGAAATGCTATTACTGACGCATTCACAAATTCAGCAAATTTTTGTTCATCATTCTTCCAAACACCGTTGATAAAGGTTTTTTTCCTTTCTTTATTGAAGGTGAACGATGGCATATTTTATAGGAGAAAAAAGAAAACCCTGGCATATGCCAAGTAACAAAAATAATATTTCGATAGATTTGACTTGTGACTATATTACCAAAGTCACCAAACATAGTGACCTCTATACTGAGAAAAGTTGAGCTCCACAAGTCACATCCAGAGACGTACAAGGAAGTCTTACACTAAAAGAAGATTCTATTTGTATGAAAGTTATATCCATTATCGACGATTATGAAAGTTACGAAGCTAATGCAGTAGGGAATATAGACAGATAGCTAGCCTGTATAAATAGGCTCTGCTTCAGCAGCTCAGTTTTGACATTGCCAGTTGCCACACCAACATTTTTCACAATCTTCTTCGCGTTACATCATATAGCAAGAAATCATACAGCGCAAAGACACCCATAAAAAGGAGGGAAAACATTGTCCCAACTTGCAAGAAAAATGGAGACAGTGAAGCGCTTAGTAGAGGGAAAGCCAGTGGTAATATTCAGCAAGAGTTCATGTTGCATGAGCCATTCAATGAAGCAACTAATAGGCAGTTATGGAGCAAATACCAGAGTCTATGAGCTCGACGAATTACCAAACAGATATGAAATCGATAGCGCATTGCAAAAGCTAGGACTTAAGCCAACTGTTCCGGGTATCTTCATAAGCCAAAGGTTTGTTGGTGGAGCTAAAGAAATTATCAGCTTGCAAGTCCAAGGCCGATTAGTGCCAATGCTTATGGAGGCTGGGGCTATTTGGGTTTGGAACAAAACTCACTAGTGTTCGGTGTTCCTCTACTTAGCCTATTGCTATGTTCCCTCTTTCTTTTTTCTATAATGAAAAACGAAGAAGGGACTGTGGAACGAAGGAATAAGGAGATCTTTCCCTGTCAATTCTGCAATGTCAGCAGACTTCAAAGATTTTAGGGAAAAAGAAAGAAGCATCCCTGTACTAATGTATGAGTATGACTACCTCATGTATCCTATAGCTAGCAATGTACTTTGGTTATAGTTAACTATAATGCACTCCAACAGCCCGCTATGAAACACAACCGAACTAATCATATTTAAACTTAATTAGTGAAAGCACATGAACTTGTTATAGCGGAAGGCTGTTACTCGTTGGAGTCGGAACAAATAAAATACTTATTTAAATACAACAAAGATGTAGAACCTTATTACAACACCAAATTATCATAAATCACAATTTAGAAATCATAAAAGAAATATTATGTTCGAGGCACCCGTCTCTGCCATGGCGCAATCATATCACAAAATCCTAGGGTTGCTTGACTTTGTGCCTCGGGATTTCTACTGAAATAAAGAATTTGCCCCCACCAGGATAGGTTCAAAGAACAAGATCAGTTTACGCTGGTACACAATTTATTCCAGAAAGTAGTGTGGCGGCTGAAAATAAAGGAGTTGTTGTAGGCGTGTTTTTTTTTCGCCTACGCGGGATGATCGCGTATTAGATTTGACTACCCCACTGTAAAGGTTTTATTGAAAATTGTTTAGAAAGAAGTTGCCAACAATTCTTTTTAGGAAGAATCATAAACCTAATTGGATATGGGAAAACCGTTGGGACAAATTATCCAATGTAGATTTTCCCGTCCTAACTCCATAGATGGTCAAAGTGAACCAAAGATTGAGTTCCGGGGTGAGGGTACGAATATAGTCATAATGAACCACATTCGCCCAAAGTTGGCCTCTACTAAATATCGATTCATTAAAGATTTTATGCCAAAGAATAATCAAATAACGTTTTTAACACCCTAAAAATATTTAGTCTACGTAGGTTCAGGAAACACATAATTTTTAGTGATATATTATTAGGCAATCAATATTACAGGGAACCTAGCAGGTTGTTCAAATTAATCTGATTAATGTTACAACAGTTCTTTAGGTCGGAAAAATAACAATGTGGGTGATAAAAGCATTAAAACAACACAATCATATAATATGAATAGAATAATCAGGCAAGCATATAATATACAAAGGCAAGAATAATATGAACATAAAATAAAGTATAAAAAAGAGGTTAGAATATACAATAGAGCGATTTTATATTAAAGATCTACATCATGAAAGAAAACTGTTAGTAACTTCAATATAAAAATAATTTATTTAAGGACCCTCAGGATTATACCGTGGCTTGGGTCTGTGAGATTGACAACCTTGGGGACGAGCAATCATGAAGCCTGAAAATCTGAATGTCTGAAAGTACGTAGCTAGATTGAATGTATTTGTGTTTGAAAGAATGAGTTTTTGTAGAGAAGTTTTGTAGTTCGTAGAGAGGTCCGTAAAGTATTCGTCGAGTTCGAAATGCGTTAATGTGAAAAATCCGTTCCTGAAATATGTTCGGAAATCAGGCCTATTTATAGGGAAAACGACACTACGCCTCACGCGCTGGCTGCGCCAGGCGCAGCTGATGTGGCAAGCGCATGACGCTGCATGACCAGTAAAAAGCGTACACGTGGTACGCGCTTTTAAAAAAGATATGAAAGAAATTCCGCGTCTCAAGCAGAGAACTGCGCTTGACGCAAGACTCTACATGAAACAGAAGTCTACATGGCAGTTTTGGTGCGCTTAGCACAGTCTATGCGCTAGGCGTAGCTTACGTGGAAGTCCACGTGGCAGGACACTGCGCTCAGCACAGTCAGCTGCGCTCAGTGCACCGCCTTTTTTGACACGTTTTGATAGTTTTTTGATAAAAACGCGTTCTAAAAGATTTTCTTTTATCTTTGAACTACGGATATCTGATTTTACGGGATAAAATCTGATTTTAACTTATAAAAAAAATATCTTCAGAAAATAATTATTTATTAAAATAAATTATCAATTAATTGGGTTTTTCAAAGAATTGGGCTCAAATACAATTAATTATCATGAATAATTAATTGGGCTTTAATATAGAACTTTAACATTTTTCGAAATGGTTTTGAATGGCTTTTCACACTGTTATGCCCTTGGGTCGGACCAATTAAGACCGCGGTATGTTTCATCATCAGATACATAAACGGGGAGACACGATTATGTGTCTACAGTTGTACTCCATGTTTCTTCAACAAGTAGCTAGATAATCGATATATATAATGATTGTTAAGATATCACAAGGAATGTCCCTCAAAGGAAAAACAAATCCCTTTATGGTTATTTTAAAATACACATACTTATCAAAAAAAAAATTATTCGATTATTAACTTAAAACATATTTTCAAAATTGCATAAGCAACTGATTAAATAGCTCAATACGTGATTTCACAAACTCACCAGAAAAACCTCATAACTAAGTAAACACACGTTTCCTCAATCTTGCAAATCTCTTTCTTGATGGAGTTATTTCAGGAAGATAAGTCACATTAAGGCATACCAAGGTATTGGCCTCGACACATTTCGGAGTTTGCACCCCCTAATTTTCAGCTCTTGCAAGCTATGACATGTCCCCACACATATCACACCTAATCTCTTTCCCAAAAAAAAAATTAAAAACATATTTCTAAATATCAACTTTACTTAATAAGGCATTTGGAAAAAAATTACTTTTTATTTATTTATTTCTTCTCCTGTCAATCTGTCACTCCAATAGTTGGACAATTCAGTAACTAAAAGAATTCTCAGACCTCTTTCATCATATATTATTTTTTAGACATATATATATTCCATATCATACGTAGCTGAGCTACGAACATTTTCCCACCTTTTTATTCAAGAGTGACCTTTTTTCCCATCCATTACCACACATTAATTTTTTCTCTGATTGATTAGTTGCTTGTAGTAACTCGTATAAATGATGTTGAGAATAAGCCGTTAGATTGAAGGACAATGATGAGTCCTCTCAACTTTGTCTCTTCAAATGGTCGAATAGAAGGAAGAATTTGGACTGATTTTTGCTGATAAAAAGGGTGTAAATAGGAAGGTTACAAAAGCTACAATAATGAGTTGAATGGCTAATAAATGGGGGGGGGGTTACAAAGGGGGTTACAAGAGGGGTTATAAGGTGCTCAAAAGCCCCTCCAATGCTTCTAATATACTGATTTTGTGGACAGCTTTTAGGAGCTTCAAACTTCACATTAAAAGGTCGTGCGACGGTCCAAATGCGCTCAAATCGAATAAATAAAAATACTAACTCAAACGCGCATTTGTAAATTCTAGAAAAGATATAATTTCGAATCAAATAAATAATATAAATATGACATTTTAAGAGTTGAAAATAAATAATATAAGATATAATATTTTTAAGAAGTAAAATATTCTAATTTTAATGGAAAATAATAACTAAGGGAAAATAACTCGAATAAATTATGAGCGAAAAACCGTGGTGTTACAATCACTCCCCCTTAAGCACTAGTACAGAATTCACGATTTGCGTCTGTTTATTTGCGTCGCACGTGAGAGAGACTAACGCAAATGATGTATGTGCGTCGGATATTACAGGTCATCCGATGCAAAAAGCCTGAGAAAATGTATACAGGACGTTATGCGTCGCACATAACGTGGCAAACGACGCAAATGATTGCCCTATGTGCGTCGCATCAAGTTTTAATGTGACGCAAATTCAGATACGAAAAATGCCAATCTAGATTTGCGTCGGACTATCGACCCATCCGACGCAGATGCTACGTCGTATTCCCAAGATCCACGGATCATCTGCGTCGCACCAAGCTATTGTGCGACGCAAATGGTCATCTGCGTCCGATCCCATGTCCCGTCCGACGCAGATGACTCCTAGTTATTTTTTCGTATCCTTGCCCCAGTTGGGCCAATTCCCACAAAATCTCTCACTCGCATCACTTCTCTCTCTCTCTCTCTCATGCGAATTCAGTGCCTAACTGTCGACGGCGTAAATTCTCCGGCACCTTCTCTTGCTGACTACTGCTCCGGCATTTCATCTCGCCGTCGACTTCTCCGGCATCTCCTCTCGCCGGCTCATCCTTGCTTCACTCGACAGCGGGTCATCCTTGCATGTATTAAACTTCGCCGGCGACTCCTTGCGGCTTTCTCGCCGTCCACTTCTCCGGTGCGGCTTTCTCGCCGTCGACTTTTCCGGTGCACTCCTCTTTCTCTCACTCTCTCTCTCTCTTGCACTCCTCTTTTTCTTCCCACCGCTGCACTCCGTCCGCGGCCACTACTGTCCGCCGCCGCTGCACTCCGTCTCGCCGCGCCGCCGTTGCACTCCGTCTCGCCGCGCCGCCGTTGCGCTCTGTCTCCGGGAATGTAAGTCCCTTTTTATTTCTGTCTAAATTTCTGTCCTTTTTTTTTTGAATTTTTGTCTTATTTTTTCTAGATGTTAATCAAGGAGTTTGTGATTGTATTAGTAGAGTGATTGTAGTTTGTAGTTTAAGATTGAATTTTAAGATTGAATTTAGGATGTTTGTAGTTTGTAGTTTGTAGTGCTCTAAAATACTTCCTTGCTACGAACTATATAATTATATTCACATGTCATTCTTGTTTTTTACCATTGATCTTAACAATTCTACTTTAATCTTAATGTTGTTTCTTAATCTCTAATTTGGTAATGTCTTAATATTAGATAGTTGATGTTTATGATTTATGACTTAATCACTATTTAATTTGTGGGTTGGTTAATGCCCTAATATAGTTGCCTCATTCCATCTTCTACTTGTCGGCTTGTCGGTGCTCCAAAGCTCACCTCGTTGTGCTTGTCTTTGCTGCTCCTTGATGGAGGAGATGAACTCGAAGATAGATGCAATAGTTCAAGAAAGGTTAAAGGCTTTCGCAGCGCAATTAGGTGTTCAAGCACCAAATCAAACAAGTCCTCACACTCCAGTTGATCCTAGTAGCTGTCACTCGGGGGCCAATGATCCATTTGTAAACTTGCAGGTATATAGTTATTTTATATCTTATACGATTATGATATTATGTTTCTAAAACACTTAATTAATGACATTGTGTTCTCATTGGATGTTAAGAGTCCGGTTCCATGCCGTTTGGCAATAGCGGATAACTCGGGACCGATCATTGTAGCTGAGGGTATCGTACATCCCCAAATGGAGTCATCATCACATCCTACGGCCGTGAAAGTGAGTGTTGATGATTTTTTTTCGGACTACGCAGAAGCTCTAGTTCCACTACCTACTCCATACATCGTGAAACTCAGTTAAGCCGAAGGTTCATTCATAGAATGGCC
Organism: Beta lomatogona; assembly: GCA_947646795.1. Lineage (NCBI taxonomy): Eukaryota > Viridiplantae > Streptophyta > Magnoliopsida > Caryophyllales > Amaranthaceae > Beta > Beta lomatogona. The sequence goes on along the minus strand of CANSNZ010000402.1, from coordinate 716,713 downwards.
GAAAGAGTTGGTATTTTTAGTCTCAGATAATCAGGTAACTTATGTTTAATATTTTGGATTTATATACTAAGAAATGTAAATATATATACTAAGAAATCTTAATTATATATACTAAGTAATCTTTATTTTGTATACTAAGTAATCTTGATTTATATATGAAATAATCTATATACATATATAATATGAATTAAAAAGAAGTCGAATTGAATTAGGAACATATACCTAAAGAAGGTGCGATGAAGAAGAAGAGAAAAAAAAATAGTTCGTAGTGATCCTTGAATCGATGAGTCTGCACATAGGCACGTAGATCCTTTTATTGAATTGGCACTGGATGATAATATCAAGGAGATGCACTGAATATTTTGCGACAAACCCTCAGATGAGCCTTTTTATATGCAAGTTCCAAAGGGTACCGTCTTCGACTTTGATAGAGATCATATGATCATTCTCTCGCGACAAGATGTTTTTCAACTTCTCACGGGAGCATGGATTAATGTATCCATTTTGCAAGTATTTATGATGTGAGATTTCTCAAACTCTAAACTAATTAACATTGATATTTATTTTTATTGTTTCTCCTAACTATAAGTGTTTGGATACTAGGTACTTGGCAGAGCAGTCTGAGGAGCATGGAGATAATAATATTGGTTTCATGTGTCTAAGTATGATTTCAGCGACCATGAGACGCAATCAATTAGATGCCGTGATCAACTACATTGCAAGTTCATTGAAAGCGAATCAATATATGCGTTACATCCTATGTCCGTATAGTGAAAAGTATGTTAGTTAAACTAATCTTTATATAGTTTTTTATCTTTATGAACTTGTGGTTATATATATAAACATCACATTTTGCTCCATGCCTTAGGGATCATTGGATTCTTCTTGTCATTTGCCTATCAAAGAGAACGGTATATATATTTGATTCGATCAAGAGAGATAGATCCTTAGCTATCAAGATACCGTTGAATACGTAAGTTCATAGTTGTTATACATGTTAATAAGTTTACATGCATTTTATGATATTTTAAATAATTTATAAATGTTTATAGTAATTAATTGTTACAAAATCTCTATACTTAGTGCATATACAAAATACACGCGCCTTGAAGGATCAAATAAAGGAACTAAATTGTCTTGGCCATATATGTGGGTAAAACTCTTATGGTTTTGTATTTGATACTTTATAATTCTATTTAGGATTTTTTTTCGATTCTAATGTATATCTTAAATTTGGTGTAGTGTGCTCAACAATCGGGAGGAGTGGAATGCGGCTATTTCGTGATGAGATACATGTTTCTAATCATCCGCTTCTACTATGATTCAGAGAATTTGTATGAGGTATATGTATGTTGTAAATTCATTATTTATACTTATATAATTTTTAAGTATATTAACTAATTTAATATATTTCTAGGCTTTTCTGTCAAGTCTTGAGCCATACTCCATATATGAGATCAACGACCTCAAAGAACTTTTTGCGGAATACTTTGTACGGGTCGTTAACGAAGCAAACTAAGCTTGATGGTTAGTGTATATATTTGTAGGTTAGAATAATATTTTGTTGCTTGAACCTTGTTGGTTGGTTGATTGATTGCATCATTGGTTGCTTAATTGAGATGTACGGAAACAGATTTTGGTTATATATATGCAAAATTTTCCCAACGATTTCTTGGGTTGTCCAAATTAGAAAGGAGACTCTGTTGAATTTTCTGCTCATAATTATTAACATAATGTTTGTTTAGTTTTGAAAATTAAAAAAAAAAACAAAAAAAAAAAGCTGAAAAAAAAAACAAAAAAAACATATATCTACGTCGCATATAGCACTGCATGCGACGCAGAAGGTGCTTGCTGGACTGCTGTGGGATGCATGATGGATGGTGTATGTGCGTCGCATATTTGTTGGGTCCGACGCAAATATTCGATTAACTGCGTCGTGTCTTATCCGACTCAGATGGTTGTCTTCCCATCTGCGACGAGACCTGTGCCGTCGGACCAAGGTCCAATGCAAAAGAGGGTCCCAGGTCCGACGCAAATTGTCATTTCTGTACTAGTGAAGAAAGTTTCGTCCTCGAAACTTGAAACGATATGAAAAGATATTGTACGATAACTACGTACAACTTTCTTTTGGGCATCTAAGTAACGCCTTGGAAGTACTCTGCAAAAACGAAATTGTTAGTCCTAGCTAAAGCCCACTAACTAACACATAAGAAACATATATACAGCACATCGTTTAACAAAAATAAGTCCCGGGGCTTTCTTCCTACCCAAGTAACTCTCACAAGAACTTTTCTTGAACGCTAAGATACTAATAATCCTAGATGCAACAACTACACATTTCCCATGGAATATGTAGCAAATCAATAAGAGCTTTTGGATCATTTGCTTTGATACCAACTGTAACACTCCGTCCTTTTATAAATATAATATAAACAAACTAGAACATTTTATTTAAGAAATGGCTATAGCGGAAATATCGCCTGACGAAAATGTCACTCTAAACAAGGTCAAATTAAAGCTAAATAAAAAAAAAAACCCAATTAAAATAATCTAAAATATCCATAATGAGGCAAAACAACCTCAAAATCCCAATATAGAAAATTTATATAAAACAAAACGTCTCAAGCAGAAATCCTAAATAGTCTTTCTCTTATTTCCCATAACACGAAATAATCAACTGCAAAATATATCAACAAACATTTACAATCAGTGGTGAGTAACTAACAGCTCTCCCAGCTCAAGCAGGATCCATATTAGAGTTATAAAAGCCTTAATAATTAAGTCATAAAGACAACAACTCAAATAATAATATAAATCATCCAGACAAAGACAATACAACAAGCCAAAATACCAATGGTGTAAAGATAACATAATAAACAATGGATAAATAAATTTACATATAAACTCAAGGATCAATAATATAAACTATCAATGTTTAAAATAACAAAGTTAGTTTGAGAGAGAACTGAACGCTAGTGGATCGCAACCCACTTCCTATGGTAATGTCAGCTCGCAACCTCCAGGACAGTCTATGGGTTACGTTCCCTACTGCCTATGTCTAAGAATGGCCATACTCCCGATGCGATGTAGGATTCCGTCCCTACCGACCTCTCGGACGACAACAAAACCAAGGTATACCTAGGATTCCGTCCTATGGTTTGCATGTTCTTCACCTTGGGATTCCGTCCCTCCGGATATCTTGCTCTCAAACAAAAAAAATAATTAAAATAATACTCATAATCATCAACAAATCATTATCAACTCAAGCGGATGCCCTTAAGGCCTTACACCAAATCAGCAGAAATCTAGGATCGCAACCCAAGAATTTCAATTCAAAATAACATTCTTCTCATAAAAATAATATTATTATCTTCGAACTGGTGTATAATAGAAATACTTATAATAGCGTGAAAATAATTCCAAGAACCAAAAACATCATAAAGTACCACAACAAGGTAACACTACTTATGACAATATGACAAAAAAAAAAAGCAAACATGCTTATAATAATAGTTCTCTAACATGCCCAACAGTACCATAAACATGTTTTCCAAATAAACTATAACTTAATTATATATAATAAAATAAACAATGCCATGATTAACATGAGAATCCTCTAACCAAGAAAACCCACAGTTTACTATAGAAATAAAACAGTAGAATTTGCACAACAAGCTCATATGTTAATTAGATAAAAAGAAAAAATGAAAGTGTCATGACTTCATCTAAACATCAGGTGGTTAAGGAGACTTGCAACAAGAAGAAAACGAAATAACACTAGCTTGCCATCAATTCCACACCAGACAGCAGTGACACACTTATAATAAAAACTCTTAACCTTAGCTAACATGCTTATAATTCCATCTGGTCAAAACATAAAGAACTACTAACAAAATACCATACTTTAACCTCACATGAAATCATCAACATCAAGCAGATAATAAGCATAAAAAAAAATAAGCAAAACTTGAGAAACAAAATGCTGAGGAGTAAAACATTGATACGAGCAACAGTGCAACACACACAACACCCAAAACTCGCCAGCGGAATACTATTGCCAGCCATGTTTCATTAAGCTCAAATTTAACTCCAGCAAAGTTATAACGATGCACCACCTACTGACCTTATTCACACTCTCATAATTCATGTTAATCCATAAATTCATGATTAGACATAGATTGGCAACCACAATATTCATGACAACAGAAATTCATCACAAGATAAGAGTTATGTAGCATATGAATTCTATATAAATCATCCTAAAACAAAAATACCAAAAGCATATGAACAAAACTTATATAACAAACTCTCCAACCAGACCACAAAAACCATAATCCAAACAACCATATATTCGTAAAATTTGCATGAAAAATAACATACAATCACATAATGTTGTCCACCCAATTCCTAACATAATACGAACCCAACATAGCTATTAAAACTAGCATAATTCCTATACGAATTCTAATTGTTCTAAGGTTGCCGTTAGTTACCTTTGAAGACCTCCAATTGCTTGCATTTTCATTACATAGTGTTCTGTTCCGACCACGATTCCCGACGCTCTGAAGCTCGGATGACAAATTGCTTCGGTAAACGTAATGCCTCATACGTCCTCAACGTGCTGTCCAAATTCCAGGACGATCCAACGGTTAGATCTCCAGATATATCCATTTCCGTGAAGGTGCGGCAGGAAAAACCGAGATGCATTTCTCCTCTCAACTTTGTCTCTTCAAATGGTCGAATAGAAGGAAGAATTTGGACTGATTTTTGCTCATAAAAAGGGTGTAAATAGGAAGGTTACAACAGCTACAATAATGAGTTGAATGGCTAAGAAATGGGGGGTTACAAAGGGGGTTACAAGAGGGGTTATAAGGTGCTCAAAAGCTCCTCCAATGCTTCTAATATTCTGATTTTGTGGACAGCTTTTAGGAGCTTCAAACTTGACATTAAAAGGTCGTGCGACGGTCCAAATGCGCTCAAATCGAATAAATAAAAATACAAACTCAAACGCGCATTTCTAAATACTAGAAATATATAATTTCTAATAAAATAAATAATATAAATATAACATTTTAAGAGTTGAAAATAAATAATATAAGATATAATATTTTTAAGAAGTAAAATATTCTAAATTTAACGGAAAATAATAACTAAGGGAAAATAACTCGAATAAATTATGAGCGAAAAACCGTGGTGTTACATAAATATTCACACAAAATTTGATAAGAAAACTCCCATAGAAAGTTCTTCAATTAACCCAAAACATTTACAATACTTACTGATTTTAATAGTGCAGAAGATGACCCTATTTCTCTCACTTACTTGCCTTATAAGATCAAAATATTACTTGCCCACTAGGAACTTTGATGTTTGGAACATGAATCATGAATTGCATGCAAGAGATCTCAAGAGAAATTGAAGAAAAATAAAGTGGAACACATCCCTTGAACTGGTCGTGGAAATGGCGAGAGAATGAGCGAGGCAGTGGAAGAATGTTTTGGGCAGCACGATTCTGTGAGGATTTAGGACTCAAATTTTAGTAGCATTTGTGTTTGTATATGAAGGAGGATGGGGTGATGTAATCTCATGGCTTCCACCTCGTAAATGAGGGTGTTTTAGTCTTTTTATTCCGAGTAGTCAGTTAGCAAAATCCTGATTCTTCTCTTCTTGTTTTAATCTACCTTAATTATATAATTTACATACTTATTTGAGGTGTTGGGACCCAACATGGTCCATTTTTCCTTACAGGAGGTTATCTCATCTTATACACTCAACTTAATCCCCTGTATCTTGTAAAAGTTATTCCAGTATTAACCTCATAACATGAGCACTATTTTCGTCATAATTTCCTACTCTTATCTCTAATAATTATCCAAAAATTCCTTAATCCCAAAATCACACATAACTAATACAAAATAGTTCTCAATGCTCTTTTACGTAAATTTCATTAGCTAATAAATCACATTGATAATCACACGCAAATGCGTGAATATAACATAACAGAATACTTGTTTTATAAAGAAACATTTGTAGAAGAAAATCTTTATCACACACTTAGTAATAATTCCTAATTAACACATTAATCACATAAGTTACGCTTAATCATTCACAATTTTACTTTATAATCTATTCTAATTATGTCGGGCAGTTACACGTTACCCCCCCTTAAGGAGTTTCGTCCCGAAACTTTCAGCAATCCCACTGAAAAGATGGGATAGCGACTTCTCACGTCGGATTTCCTTTTTCAGAGTTGCTCCTTCGGTGCAACATTTTACCCACAACCTGTAATCATAACGGTTGATTTCCGCTAAACTTATCTTGGCAATCCTAATCTAATGGTTTATTTTCCCATGTTGATAGCTTATCTAGTTGCAAAGCTTCCCAATCACGATCGTATTCCATAATTGAACTTGAAGAAATATAGTAGCTTGAATTATCACTACTTATAACGAAATCACATAAGTTACCTTATCTAACTTTCATATAATTCACACAGCCTAATGAAGAAATATAGTGGCTTGAATTATCACTACTGATCACGAAATCACATAAGCTAGCTTATCTTACTTTCTTATAAGTCACATGGTCCAGTGATCCTGACTCCTATCTAGATTTTCTCATAATCTGAATCATGTCATACTATATGGGAGATAACACCTTAGAATTACTTTTTCTTCCCTTCACAATACTTGTTCTCATTTTGATATTCTCGCATATCTTCCGTTGGTATTGAGCAGCTTATTGTTTCACTTATCGTCCGGTCTGGGTGCATAGTTCCTTAATATAGGTTTGTCCCCACTCGAACCCGGCCTATTACTTAGTGATTTTTTGATGGTACATCAATGGCTGGTGGTAGAATGCTTCAATCATGACTAACAAATCTTTTGTCGATTCTCATAGTCTAATGAACATGCTTAAGTTGTCCTTCAGCTGAAGATAGTGTTTAACTTATTGTTTCCCTGATGTTTCCTTGCAAATTTCCCTAAGCGAACCCTCGAACAATTTGAGCAATATGGTTCGAGTGGGACGTAACCTATATTAAGGAACTATGCACCCAGACCAGACGATAAAGTGAAACAATAAGTTGCTCAAAACAGATGGAAGATGTGCGCAGATACCAAAATGAGAACGAGTATTGTGAAAGGAAGAAAAATATAGTGGCTTGAATTATCACTACTGATCACAAAATCACATAAGTTACCTTATCTAACTTTCTTATAATTCACATGGTCTAATGATCCTGAGCTAGATTTGCTCATAATCTGAATCATGTCATACTCTATGGGAGAGAATACCTTAGAATTACTTTTTCTTCCTTTCACAATACTCGTTCCAATTTTGATATTCGCGCATATCTTCCGTCGGTTTTAAGCAGCTTATTGTTTCACTTATCGTTCGGTTTGGGTGCATAGTTCCTTAATATAAGTCAGGTCCCACTCGAACCTTATTACTTAGTGATATTTTTTATGGTAGATCAATGAATGGTGGTAGAATGCTTCAATCGTGACTAACAAATCTTTTTATCGATTCTCATAGTCTAACGAACATGCTTAATTTGTTCCTTGACTGAAGATAGTGTTTAACTTACTGTTTCCCTGATGTTTCCTTGCAAATTTCCCTAAGCGAGCCCTCGAACAATTTGAGCAATATGGTTCGAGTGGGACCTGACCTATATTAAGGAACTATTCACCCACACCAGACGATAAGTGAAACAATAAGTTGCTCAAAATAGATGGAAGATTTGCGCGGATACCAAAATGAGAACGAGTAATGTGAAGGGAAGAAAAAGTAATTCCAAGGTATTCTTTCCCATATAGTATGACACGATTCAGATTATGAGCAAATCTAGCTCAGGATTAGTGGGCCGTGTGAATTATAAGAAAGTTAGATAAGGTAGCTTATGTGATTTCTAGGAAGACTCCTGCTAGCCATTCCTTCTACAACTACTTAGGCAAAGCCTATACATACTCATTTAAAACTCTACCTACAGCTAAGCTTTCATGAAGCCACCTTTACTGCTGTTCACTAACTTTCTTTGATCTTACAACTAAAATTATCCTCTTTACACAACTCTTTATTTGTTTTACAGTATATTTTATACACATTACTTTCTGTTCATAAATTGCATTATTCCTAGCTATCCAAATGTAGTATATCAAAGCTATAACACTTATATTAAACAAGCCCTTTTTGAAACTGTGTAAACCTCTACTAGTTCTACACATATTCTACAACGTTAGAGAAGTACTTCCCATCTGAAGCCACTCTTGTATTTTCTGCCAGCATCTATGACTGAAGGTGCATTTAAAGAATAGATGTTCATGACTCTCCGGTTGATTTCCACACAACTGACAATTCTGGTCCATTTGTTATATGTATGTCACCATTCTATCTTTTGTCTTAAGTCTTCTATTCATAGCTAGCACGCTATGAACCAATGCTTCCTAATAGCCATATTCTCCCACACAATCTGATCCCAGTGACACTTTGGTCTTTCTTCCAACAACAATTTATAGACTTTATAGATTTTATAGGCACCCTGTCCCCAGTGAACAAGATCACTAACACTCTTCAGTTTCTCCTTTACACAACATATTTGTTTCCAATACCAGCTACTAGAGGCTGAAGGCCTATACTCACTCCAGTTATGATTCTTTATATACACATTTTTTACCCACTTCACCCATAAGTTCTCATGTTGATTAGCTACCATCCATAAATGTTTCCCTATGGCTGCAACATTCCAAAGTTTAGTGTTCATTAGCCCAAGACCACCTTCTTTCTTCCTATGAGATAGTCTATCCCATGCAATTGCCTCTGAATTATGACAAACCTTGCCATACCAAAGACCTCTACATATGGCATTTATGACTTTCAATTCCTTACTTGGGATGACCATTATTTGTGCCCAGTACACATGTATACTCAATAACATAACATTAACCAAAGTTAGCCTTGCTGGAAAAGATAAATGCCTTGAGCTCCTTGTTCTAATTCTGCTGCACATTTTATCCACCAGATGTTCACACTGAGTTCTGGTAATTTTTTGTGTGCAAATAGGTATCCCTAAGTAGATAAAAGGGAATTTGACTTTATTGAAGCCAGTCATTGACAAGACTTCATGAACCTCCTCATCTTTCATTCCACAACAATATATATCAGTTTTTTGTGGGCTGGCCTGCAAACCAGTGCATTGAGAGAATATGTTAAATCCTCTCGTTATCATTCTTATGGTTTTTAATTCACCACTGCAGCATAGGATCAAGTCATCAGCAAAACTTAGTTGTGTCAGCTTCAGGCCTCTACATCTTTTATGAAACTTAAACTCCTTATGTCTACTTATCACTTTAAGTAGTCTTGAAAGGAATTCAATGCACATCACAAAAGAGTAAGGGGAAGATGGGATCCCCTTGTCTTAAAACTCTGGCAGATTTATAGATTCCATGCGAGGAACCATTTATGATCAGTGAAAAAGCAGGAGTGATCAAACAAGACATGACTAGCTTTGTGAATTCCTCTGGGAAGTTAAGAGCTTGCATCATTTCCTTAATAAATCCCCATTCTATAGTATCATAAGCCTTCTTAATATCCAGCTTAATCTGACAACATGGGGCCACATTCTTCCTTCCATATTGCTTCACAAGATCCTGGCAGATCATGATGTTATGTGCTATAAATCTACTATGCACAAAATCACTTTGATTTTCATCAATAATTTCAGGCAACACTTGCTTCAATATCTCACATAAGACTTTAGAAATTCCTTTGTAAGTGACATAACAACAGGAGATAGGTCTAAAGTCGGTGAGACTTTTAAGATTGTTCCCTTTAGGAATTAAAGTGATTGCAATGGTATTAATTTCTTTCAGCATCGTTCCAGTGTTCAAGAAATCTAATATAGCATCACGCACCTCATTCCCTATAGCGTCCCAACTCTGCTTGTAGAATTTGCTCCCAAATCCATGAGGACCTGGAGCTTTATAATCGTTGATATCAAATATTGCTCTCTTAACTTCTTCAGCTGTCTATGCCCTCCTTAAATTCCTGACTATGTCCTCAGTGATAAGATATCCCTTTTTGGCAATTGCATCAATCATTTTCTTCCTTCCTTCCATCTTCCTTCCTAATAATTGCTCATAAAATTAGAAGAAAGCTTGAGGAACTTCACATGGAGATTCAATCCAAGTCCCCTGAGCATTCAGAATTGGATACACTCTATTCTGAATTGAAACCATATATTGGTGATCAAACTTGATAACTTTAAATCACACTTGCAACCTCCAAATACCACTTAGTCTACTGTCCAAACCAACGAAAAGCAATTCAAATTACTTTTGCACACAATTCTCCTTATAAAATCGATAAAAAACATGCATTAAGCTAGTTTTTAGTTCTAAAACTCACATTTAAACATACTTATTTGAACATGCAATAAAAATCTCCAATTCCTAACTAACATACAGTGGCCAAGAAGCAATTAGCTCATAAATTTCTTCCACAATTTAGTTCTTGGCAATTCTTCCAAATTCCATAGTAATACTAAGTTCTAATTTGGAATGGTTTTGTGTACCTTTAACTTAAAAAGGGTGTAACTCGACTTCTCCTTATCCTTATGCTCTTTGTCTGGTTTTCTTAGGAACCTAAAACATAAAGTTACATCCACAAAAATTTTCATAAGAAAATACCCAAAGGAAGCACCTCAATCAACCTAAGACATTCAGTATACTTATTGTTTTCCTAGCTGGAGGAGATGACTCTATTTCTTGAACCTCTTTTTCTTTAAAGCTTGATTTCTTTCCTTTCCAATATGTACCTATATATATAATGAGAATTAGGCTTTTCATGTAAGTTTTAAGAGAGAAAAATGAAGGAAAACGAAAGCACAACCTTGCCTGCACCACAGGTCTGGCGAGTTGGCAGGGGAAGAAGAGTTGAGTTATGGGCAGCAGAGTTTTCTTAGAGGTTTGTACTGAAGTTTTTGTAGAGGATTATAGGCTCATGTGAGGAAGGTTATGCTGAATTTATTTGGCATTACTCGTCTTCTTGCTAGGTTATTTTGGTGCTTTCCCCATACTGAGTCTAGCACAACAAATTTCTGCTTTCCTTTTTGTGATAACATGATTCCTGATTTAATAATATACTATCTATTAGTGGTCTAAGGACACCACAAAACTTTTATCTTACTCTAAGCTCCTATGACATAATTTTCCTTGATTAGTATAGGTCCCTTAATTAAAAGAAGTACTAAAGTTGCTTCTATTAACGTACTCATTAACATTCCCTAATAGCCGTTACTTAACTTTTCATCCTTTAATAGCTCCACAAATCCACACGACTACCATTCCTTATAACCAATCTCGACCCTGGATATTTATATAATTGAAATGGTGGGTCTTATTAACAAGTAAAGATATCATTCCCAGTATTACTATCTTATTTTTATGCTTGTATTTTTATTCATCACAATCAACGATTATAAATAAGCACACGTTAATCACATCATACTTTTTCACACGACTTACCACTATTGATTATGTATAATCATATTCTAATCACGGAACTTAGCAATTAATCTCAAATTAGGTTCTCTTATTAAATGACTATTGCACGTTTCGTCCCGAAACTTAAATTATACCTTAGAAAAGTTGTGGGTAACGATTACTCATGTCAACTTCTTTTTTCCATGTAGCTTCCTCAGAACCTTGGCTCGACCATAATACCTTAACCAACAGAACGGTTTGATTTCGCAAAACCTTTTCCCGACGATGTAATATCTGGAGTGGTTCCTCATTGTAACTTATGGTCTCATCGAGTTGTAAGGGTTCATATGATAACACATGAGAGGGATCATGCACATATTTCCGCAGTTGAGATATATGGAAAATGTTGTGAATGCGGGACTGTTCGGTCGGTAACGGAATTGCATACGCTACCTCTACGACTCTTCTAAGAATTTCATATGGTCCGATAAACTTTGGACTGAGCTTTCCCCGGATATCAAATCTCTTCACACCCTTGGTAGGTGAGACTCTAAGAAAAACTTTAATTTATCACCTACCTCGAATTCCAGTTTTGTCCTCCGTGTGTCTGCATATTTCTTTTGACGATCCTGGGCAATTTTCATTATCTCGAATAATTCAGACCTAATCCATGGTTTCTTGAATTAGCTCTGGTCCCTTCTGGTATTCCACTCCTCAGATCATCCCAACAAATTGGCGTTCGACATTTTCGACCATACAAAGCTTCATATGGAGCCATTCCAATCGTGGCCTGATGACTGTTATTGTATGAAAATTCAATCAATGCCAAATTATGCTCGTAGCATGTCTTCCAGCACTTGGATTGTGCGCTCGGTTTGACCATCAGTGGCAGGGTGGAACGTAGTAGAATGGATGAGATAAATTTCGAAGTAGTGTAATATCAAGTGATATAAGTAGTAGAAGAATAACCAGTGCTTCGCCTTGACCTATGTCGTATGGGGTTATGTGTAAGATATATGTGCTTCGATTAGTGAAGAAAGTTAAGTTAAGAGTCGCTGCTCTTCGAGTAGCCCCAGGCAGGGAGGAAGAACTCTAGAGGATGATTAATGCGCCACGACCATTATGAGGCTAAATCCTTATGAGACTATCTAGAAGAAGTCAAGATATAAATGGATTATTAGAGATTCGAAATAGAGTAAAAGCTCAAAAAAGAAGAAAATAAAAAAATTCAATGTAGGGGGATGAAAATATCATAAATAACGAATGTTGGTATGTACCCAACAATGAGAATTTGAAGGGATGGAATATTAAGGACACCCTAATGGTCCATATTCAGTCTACCTTGGAAACACTAAGTTAAACACTATCTTCAGCCGAAGGACAACTTGAGAACGTTCGTTAGACTATGAGAATCGACAAAAGTTTTGTTATTCACGATTGAAGCATTCTACACTCATTGATCTACCATCAAAAAATCATTAAGGAAGCTTTAATTTTTATGGCCAGAAAAGTTGAAATTTGACTAGTTATAACAATATGAGCAATAGGGTTCTAGTGGGACCTGACCTATATTAAGGAACTATACACCCAGATCGGAAGATAAGTGAAACAATAAGTTGCTCAAAACCGACAGAAAGATATGCGCTAATATCAACATGAGAACGAGTATTGTGAAGCGAAGAAAAAGTATAAGGTATTCTTTCCCACACAGTATCACACGATTCAGATTATGAGCAAATCTGGCTCAGGATCATTAGGCCGTGTGAATTATAAGAAAGTTAGATAAGGTAACTTATGTGATTTTGATACAACTCAAGGTCAAGGTCAAGCTCCTAAGTCAACAGATGAAGGGGAACCTATTTATCTAGTCCTTGAAGTATTCAGATTCAAGTTTAATTCAACTCCTCATTTGTGTCAATGCTTAAGTGGGATGATGATTCGATTAATGAAACATGAGGTGACACCATTTCCAGAGTCTTAGTTAATTTAATTTCAGCAAATAAAGGTCCGAAAATATCTTGTGATAATTCGGCCAAGTTAAGGGTGGTTTAAGGTCCTTCTGTTCCAAGTATGCAAGTTGGCATTAAGTTGTAATAATTCCCTTAAGTATGTTAGGCGTGTGAGGGAGATTTGGGGCTGATTTATAGTTTCATTAATTACTCCTTTATTCTCTCCTAGAATCAAGGGATTATTATGTAGGGTGCTAGGTTGTATTTCCTTAAATACTTGAGCTGATTTTCGGCCGCCCTAGTAAGTCCTTAGAGGACAAGTTTAGTTTGTTATAAATAAAGACACCATGCTACCATTCAAGGCTTGAGTGATTAATACAAAAACTTGTTATTGAAATTAATTGTGCTTTCAATTATTTTCGGCCATTGAGTAATTTTCAAGAGTGATAATTTACTTTGTGTTTAATGTACATAATTCTAGGAGTGGTTTGAGTGAGATTAAAAGTTAATTAAAATAATCAGGAGTGTTTATTTTAATTATCATATCCGGATACTTTGATCAATTTTCGGACTTAGCTATTTATTTAAGTTCATTCTTTTGCTCGGATTCTTGGTTGCTCATTCAACATTTGGACGTGCAATCATATCAGTTGGTATCAGATTTTTCCAGGCCGGTCAGGATAGAAGTGATTCAATTTTCATTGATTGGAAGCTTTTACGAAGACTTGTGAGCAAGTGAAAGCAAGAATTGAAAAGATGAATGCTCAATACAAGGAAAGGGCCAACAAGCATCGAAGACAACCAAAATTTCATATTGGCGACTTGGTTTGGATCCATTTGAGGAAAGAACGATTTCCGAGCAAAAGGAAGAATAAGCTAATTCCACAAGCTGATGGTCCATTTAAAGTCCTTGATGTCATTAATGAAAGTGCTTATAAGATCGAGATTCCAAGTGATTATGGAGGTGTGAGTGCAACCTTCAATGTTGGTGATCTTTGACCTTACTTAGATGCTGAAAATTTGAGGACAAATTCTTTTGAAGAGGGGGAGAATGATACAAGTCAAGGTCAAGGTCAAGCTCCTAAGTCAACTGATGAAGGGGAACCTATTTGTCTAGTCCTTGAATTATTCTGATTCAAGCTGAATTCAAACTCCTCATTTGTGTCAATGCTTAAGTGGGATGATGATTCGATTAATGAAACATGAGGTGACACCATTTCTAGAGTCTTAGTTAATTTAATTTCAGCAAATAAAGGTCCGAAAATATCTTGTGATAATTCGGCCAAGTTAAGGGTGTTTTAAGGTCATTGTGTTCCAAGTATGCAAGTTGGCATTGAGTTGTAATAGTTTCCTTAAGTATGTTAGGCGTGTGAGGGAGATTTGGGGCTGATTTATAGTTTCATTAATTACTCCTTTATTCTCTCCTAGAATCGAGGGATTATTATGCAGGGTGCTAGGTTGTATTTCCTTAAATACTTGAGCTGATTTTCAGCCCTAGTAAGTCCTTGGAGGACAAGTTTAGTTTGTTATAAATAAAGACACCATGCTACCATTCAAGGCTTGAGTGATTAATACAAAAACCTTGTTATTGAAATTAATTGTGCTTTCAATTATTTTCGGCCATTGAGTAATTTTCAGGAGTGATAATTTACTTAGTGTTTATTGTACATAATTCTAGGAGTGGTATGAGTGAGATTAAGAGTTAATTAAAATAATCAAGAGTGTTTATTTTAATTATCATATCCGAATACTTTGATGAGTTTTTCAGACTTAGCTATTTATTTAAGTTCGTTCCTTTGCTCGGGTTCTTGGTTGCTCATTCAACATTTGGACGTGCAATCATATCAGTTGGTACCAGATTTTTCCAGGCCGGTGAGGATAGAAGTGATTCAATTTTCATTGATTGCAAGCTTTTAAGAAGACTTGTGAGCAAGTGAAAGCAAGAATTGAAAAGATGAATGCTCAATACAAGGAAAGGGCCAACAAGCATCGAAGACAACCAAAATTTCAGATTGGCGACTTGGTTTGGATCCATTTGAGGAAAGAACGATTTCCAAGAAAAAGGAAGAACAAGCTAATTCCACGAGCTGATGATCCATTTAAAGTCCTTGATGTCATTAATGAAAGTGCTTATAAGATCAAGCTTCCAAGTGATTATGGAGGTGTGGGTGCAACCTTCAATGTTGGTGATCTTAGTCCTTACTTAGATGATGAAAATTTGAGGACAAATTCTTTTGAAGAGGGGGAGAATGATACAAGTCAAGGTCAAGGTCAAGCTCCTAAGTCAACTGATGAAGGGGAACCTATTTGTCTAGTCCTTGAATTATTCGGATTCAAGCTTAATTCAAACTCCTCATTTGTGTCAATGCTTAAGTGGGATGATGATTCGATTAATGAGCCATGAGGTGACACCATTTCTAGAGTCTTAGTTAATTTAATTATGTCTTTTAATTTCAGCAAATAAAGGTCCGAAAATACCTTGTGATAATTCGGCCAAGTTAAGGGTGTTTTAAGGTCCTTGTGTTCCAAGTATGCAAGTTGGCATTGAGTTGTAACAGTTTCATTAAGTATGCTAGGCGTGTGAGGGAGATTTGGGGCTGATTTGTAGTTTCCTTAATTACTCCTTTATTCTCACCTAGAATCAAGGGATTATTATGTAAGATGCTAGGTTGTATTTCCTTAAATACTTGAGTTGATTTTCGGCCCTTGTAAGTCCTTGGAGGACAAGTTTAGTTTGTTATAAGTAATGACACCATGCTACCATTCAAGGCATTAGTGATTAATACAAAAAACCTTGTGTATTGAAATTAATTGTGCTTTCAATTATTTTCGGCCATTGAGTAATTTTCAGGAGTGATAATTTACTTAGTGTTTAATCTACTTAATTCCAGGAGTGGTTTGAGTGAGATTAAGAGTTAATTAAAATATTCAGGAGTGTTTATTTTAATTATCATATCCGGGTACTTTGATCAGTTTTTCGGACTTAGCTATTTATTCAAGTTCGTTCCTTTGCTCGGATTCTTGGTTGCAATCATATCAGATTCATGATCAGTAGTGATAATTCAAGCCACTATATTTCTCCATTGGGCCGTGTGAATTATAAGAAAGTTAGTTAAGGTAACTTATGTGATTTCGTTATAAGTAGTGATAATTCAAGCCACTATATTTCTTCAAGTTCAATTATGGAATACGATTGTGATTGCGAAGCTTTGTAACTAGACAAGGTAACAACATGGGAAAAGAAGCCATTAGATTTGGATTTCCAAGATAAGTTTAGTGGAAATAAACCGTTCTGATTACGGGTTGTGGGTAAAATGTGGCATCAAAGGAGCAACTCCGAAAAAGAAAACCCGACGTGAGAAGCTGCTATCCCATCTTTTCACTGGTATTGCTGAAAGTTTCGGGACATAACTTCTTAAGGGGGGTAACGTGTAACTACCCGACATAATTAGAATAGATTAGAAAGTAAAAGTGTGAATGATTAAGCGTAACTTATGTGATTAATGTGTTAATTAGGAATTATTAATAATTGTGTGATAAAGATTTTCCTCTACAAATGTTTCTTTATCAAACAAGTATTCTGTTATGTTATATTCACGCATTTGCTTGTGGTTATCAGTGTGATTTGTTAGTTAATGAAATTTACGTAACAGAGTATTGAGAACTATTATGTATGAATTAATTGGGATTAAGGAATTTATGGAGAATTATTAGAGATAAGTGGTTAATAGTGGAGAAACTTTTACAAGATACAAGGGATTAAGTTGAGTGGATGATATGAGATAACCTCATGTAAGGGAAGTGATGAGCCATGTGGGGTCCCAATTACAATACCTAAAATAAGTATGGAAATTCTATAATTAAGGTAGATTAAAACAAAAAGAGAATAATCAGGATTTTGCTAATTGACTACTTGGAATAAAAAGACCAAAACACCCTCATTTATGAGGTAGAAGCCACGGGATTAAATCACCCCATCCTCTCTCATATACAAACACAAATGCTACTAAAATTTGAGTCCTAAATC
The DNA here is from genome assembly GCA_947646795.1 of Beta lomatogona. Lineage (NCBI taxonomy): Eukaryota > Viridiplantae > Streptophyta > Magnoliopsida > Caryophyllales > Amaranthaceae > Beta > Beta lomatogona. The sequence goes on along the minus strand of CANSNZ010000402.1, from coordinate 699,257 downwards.
CTCAAAAAATCGAGCTGCCCAAAACATTCTTCCACTCCCTCATCCTCTCGCCATTTCCAAGGTCGGCGTAAGGGATGTGTTCCACTTTATTTTTCTTCAATTTCTCTTGAGATCTATTGCATGCAACTCATGATTTATGTTCTAAACATCTAAGTGCAAAGTGGGCAAGAAATAGTTCAATCTTATAAGGCAAGTAAGTGAGGAAAATAGGGGCATCTTCTGCTAAGGATGCTAAGGAGCTAAAGAAATCACATTACAGAGAAGGAATTAATTAAGTTATAAGCTTCGGAGTTTAAGGTATGCAAATTCACTCTATTTGGGAACTTAGGAAATTCGATTATCATGAAATCCTTTGAGAATAATTATAAATATGAATTTGGAGATACATGTGGATTATATTTACTGTATGAATTTTTTTAAATATAATTAAGTTGGTGCATGTTTAAGAAATTGATTAAAGATATTATATTTTAGCATTTAAAGAAATTTTGTGTTAGTTAATCGATTTTGTGAAGCAATTTGTATGAAATTTTGTTTTGCTTTTGTGGAGTGGTGTTTTGTTTGGTTTGACATAAGTGGGCAGTAGGTATATCCGGGTTTATTAGATTGCATGTGAGCTTTGATTAGCCAAAGATTTGAAAAAATATGATAAAAACGACACCTTATTTTCCATAAAAACTATGTTTTGAACCACACAAAAATTATGCATCTAAATCTTTGAAAACATATTACTATGCGAATGTGATAATAAATATGTGGTATTCAGTAAAGAGAGTAAATAATTTTCGTGCCTAGGTGATTATAATATAATTTATTCGAAAATGGCTTTAAAATCACTATTTTCATAAGTAACCTTCCTCAGTCTTCAAGACTAATTTATGAATAAAATTTTGATATGAAATTTGTATTTTGAATTAGTTTCACTATAAATGTATTGTGTGTTTCAAAATATAAGCATGTTAATCCTTCTCGAAAACTATCGGTAAAAATAAAAAAATAAAAAACAGTTTGAACACTGTTTCCGAATTTACAAAATTCCAAACAATGGATTCTATTTTGGTCAATTATTGTCATGACACTGCATTACCTAAGGTATATTTTGGCCTTAAAACTATACTACATTCTCCTCCTAGGAATATTTGCCAAAAGAAGCCACAAGCTACAATTTAGTCAGTGATTTGTAACTTTAGTAAAAACCTTTTAAGTAAAGTTTTATAGGTATTTATTATCATCTCATAACCATAATAACACTAACCCCGAGACACCTATATGCTACTTAAGTTCTCAAATGATTTGGTACGGGAAACCGGCTTCCAAAAGCTTGAAATAGCAAAATATGTGATTTAGAATTGTGTTTATTTTGGAAAAGAATTGGATTTGCAAATGCCTTATTAAGCAAAGTTGATATTGAGAAATATGTGTTTGAATTTAATTTTTTTTTTTTTTTTTTTTGGGAAAACGATATGTGTGGGGACATGTCTTAGCTTGCAAGCGCTAAAAATCAGGATTGGAAACTCCGAAATGTGTGGAGGACAATACCTTGCATATGCCTCAATGTGACTTCTCTTCCCGAAATAACTCCATCAAGAAAGAGATTTGCAAGATTGAGGAAACGTGTTTTTGGTTAGCGTGGTTGCTAAATGCAACCTCACTTTGCTATACACAACCCTTCAAAAAACCCAAAATACCCCTCTTCTTCAAAACTCCTTTCTCCTACCTATTCCTCTCTCATTTCTCCTTCATCTGTCTTCCATAATTGAGCCCAAATTACCTCCATAATTCATCCAAATTTCTGCAATTTATGACTGAAAATGGGATATTAGTATTATTTTCTCCTTCCTTTCTCCATTTTCGTGTGGTGAAACCTTCAAGTTGCTTCGCTGCAATGAAGGCTTCAATTGCTACTATTTTAACGAGCTTATCTATTTGGACTAATCGAACGGATCCAGCTTTTTAAAGAAATTGATTCTACTTTTGTGAAGGTTCATTATTTTGTATATTATCTTTCAAAATTATTGTATTTTTTTGCCAAAATTGTCAACAACTACCTAATATATATCACTTTTCATAAACAACTACCTAATATAAACTTTTTCTTATACAACTACCTAAGTTAACGATTCCGTCAACGTAACACTACCAAAGACGTTAATTTATGAAATTTCCGTCACATGGGCCCACCTTTTCTAATTTCCCCCCAATTTAACTGCATTTCTACTCTCCTCACATGGGGCCATTAAACTTACCTCCCAATTTATCATAATTAACAAATCCCTCAATTAATATAAAGCCCTAATTTCAAATAAAATCTGAAGAATTTCCCAAATATATCACCAATGACATTAACTTTTTACCAAAAACACTATTCTATAAAACCCTAATATCAAAAGGTGAAGGAAGGGGAACTTACCTGAAGAATTAAAAACCTTCAGTGAATATTTCGGCCTAAGTATTGGCAATGTAAGATTTTCGAGGGTTTTATAATGCCTTAGATAGTTTTTAGGAGAGAAATGCAGTTAAATTGGGGGGAAATTAGAAAAGGTGGGCCCATGTGACGGAAATTTCATAAATTAACGTCTTTGTTAGTGTTACGTTGACGGAATTGTTAAGTTAGGTAGTTGTATAAGAAAAAGTTTGTATTAGGTAGTTGTTTATGAAAAGTGATATATATTAGGTAGTTGTTGACAAATTTGGCTATTTTTTTCAAGTTTTTTGTATGTTTGTTCTTCTGTTATTTTTATAAAAAATTCTGCATTTTTTTTTCAAAATTTTCTGTACTTTTTTGTGGGTCTATATTGCTTGGTATTATAACCAATTTTTATATTACAAAATTGCTGCAACCGCTAGTATTTTGCAATTTTCTTCATTTCTTTAAACTTTGTGTATTCCACGCAAGCTTTAGGAAAAAGGCTAATCTATTTAATGCAATTTGCAAGAAACAACTTGATCTTTTTCGCTCAATTTGCACGAAATAGATCAATCTGTTTCTTACAAATTGTACGAAATAGATTAATTTGTTTCTTGCATATTGCACAAAATGGTACCGAAGATTTCTTAAATTTGGATTAATTATGGGGAAAAAAATGAGTACCTTACATCAGATTGAAGTTCGTTTGAGTCAAAATATTAATTCATTGAATATCAAATACACTATTAGTCAATTAGTTTCTTGCAATTTATGTTTCTATAAGTATGAGAGGGAGAAGGAGAACAGATTTTTTAGAGAGAATATGAAAATTAGGGTTTTTAGGGCTGCATTAAGTAAAGTGGGGTTGCGTTTAGTAACCCCCTTAGTTAGTTATTAGATTTTTTTGGTGAGTTTTTGAAATCATGTATTGAGCTATTAATCGGAATCTTATGCGATTTTGAAAATATGTTTTAAGTTAATTATCGAATAAAATATTTTTGATGAGCGTGTGTGTGTGTTTTAAAATAACCATAAAGGGATTTGTTTTTCCTTTGAAAAACATGTTTAACTTAACAATTGTTATATATATTGATTATTATTAGCTACTTGTTAAAGAAATATGGAGTATAACTCCTTTACTTTCAGCCACATACTACTTTATGGAATGAATTATGTAACATCGTAAGTTGATCTTGTTCTTAGAACCTATTCTGGTTGGGGTAGCTTCTTTATTTGTGCAGGAATCCCAAGGTACGAAATCAAGCAACCTTAGGATTTTGTGATGTGTTTGCGCCATGGCAGAGACGAGTGCCTCAAACATAATATTTGTTTTATGGTTTCTAAATTGTGATTTATGATATTTTGTTGTTGTAATAAGGTTCTACATCTTTGTTGTATTTAATTAAGTATTTTATTTGCTCCGACTCCATCGACTAACAGCCTCTCCTATAACAAGTTCATGTGCTTCAGCTAATTAAGTTTAAATATGATTAATTCGGTTGTGTTTCGTAGCGGGCTGTTATAGGTGATATAACTAGAAGTCTATGCATCATAAGACTCATCATTGTCCTTCAATCTAACGGTTTATTCTCAATATCATTCATATTAGTTACTACAAGCAACTAATCAATAAGAGAAGAAATTAACATATGGTAATGGATGGAAAAAAAAAAGGTCAACCTTGAATAAACATGTGGGAAAATGTTCGTAGCTCAGGTACGTATGATATGGAATATATGTATATATATATATATATATATATATATATATATATATATATATATATATATATATATATATATATATGATGACAGAGGTCTGATAATTCTTTTAGTTACTGAATGGTCCAACTATTGGACTGATAGAGTGACAGGAGAAGAAATAAATAAATAAAAAATGATTTGTTTGCCACAGGGGTGGGGCTACCATTATCGGGGCCCTGCTCAAATTCTTATACTTGGGGCCCTCGACACATATGCAAATTTATTACACAAAATTTCCTTTGTTTCATCATCCACATTTTCTACTTGTTCAACATCCTCACAATCAACATAAATTTCATCCTTCTCTTTATAATAATCATGATTTTCACTTGTGTGGGGTTCCTTTAAAAAAATTTATCTAAAGCACCTATTTGAGATTGGACCAACTATACTATTTTCTTTTTCTATTATGTTTTCCATTACAGATTGATATTTCCTAAACAACACACAACAATTAAGATATAAAAAACAGTTCCAAAAGTTTCTTTAAAAAAAAAAAACAATTCCAAATTTGACTAAAAACAACAAATTAACCTCTAGTCTTCTTATCTTCTACAACCTATACAAACGAAAAAATTAAGGCTCCAACTTTTATCAACCAGAATAGAAGAATGTTTGATAGAAGTTATTTAATGTTATATAAAATTGAGAAATATACAAATTTAGAATTACCTTTGGAAAATTATTTGCCCAGATACTTGCTATATTGTTGTAGTTGGACAATTTTCCATTCTTCGGCTGTCAATCTTTTCCCTCAATCTAAAAGATGTATATTGTATTTGTGAAACTTGTAAATTTCCTTGTAAAAGAGATGTATTGATGGAATACAAATAAATAGATTTTGGCAAGAGAAGTAAATAATTTCGGTTTTGGGATTTGGAAGAAGCAAAGAAGGGAAGACGGAAGAATGAAGATGAATATGAAGTGGTGAATTGTAATTCATGGAGTGTAGTCCAGGAGACAAAGGAATTATTGCATTGCCTCGTAACTCGTAAGTGCTGCACTTACTGCCTTTGAAGGAGAAAAAAAAAGAGGGAGAGTAATTAATCTAGCTGTCAATAATACTACTCTGGGACTCGAACACCATATCAATGATTTATAAAACCCATTATCTTACCAACTCCTCTACATCAATTTTTGGTACCTTTTTTTGCGAATACTAGGTTAAGTAAAATGCTTGGGGGCCCTTCTAATATCGGGGCCCTATGCGGCCGCACAGCCCGCATAGGCCAAGAGCCGCCCCTGGTTTGCCAAATAGTGTCGTGTAGCTGCACGCCTACACCTGTAGTAAGCACAGGGGATTCCATTCCATGACAAAAAAAAAAATTTAAACAAGGAAAAGGACATCATTGCATAGGTAATACTCACCGTGGTACAAAAGTGGATAATATAATGAACGATTTTCTTGAACATCTTATTCGGGATTGAGAACTGTGGGAAAAATGAAGCTCTCTCAACTTCTCAGTTCTCAGTAGGTGGAGCAATGATTGCTCATGTATTTATCACATTTTTAGTTTTTTCATCCCCTTGTAATCTTCAGTCATTGATATGGTTCTGAAAGAGTAAACATGTGACTAAATATTTACCAGAATGCATTGGTCGTAAGTTGACAAATAGTAGCAAGATTTTGGTTACATCACTAAGAAAATGACCCTATATACACCTAACCATCTAGTTCAAATTTCATAATATCAATTCTTTTTGCTACTTCAAATTTTATTTACTATGAGCAGCAAATTCACATTTTAGAGTGCCTCAAGGCCCTATAAAGAGCAAGAAAAGAAAATCCACAATTGTCACATTGCAACTACAGGCACCACTACAACAAAATGGGCCTATTGTGGCATTTAATTTGTGCCCATTAACTATTCGTTGCAAGATACACATATACCACGCTCAAGTTCACTGGTAACCATATCAGTTTTGTAAATAACACAAAAGCCTATAACTATATGACACTATAGCATAACCCCTAAAACGCGCCTCCTTTCTCACAAAATTTCCCTCAAAAAATTTTCACTTCCCTCCCAGAGTTCAGCTTCTCCGTATGTGCCTCATCTTTTATCTTCAACTTTCAATTAGGGTTAAAAATCATGGTTGCCAAATGCAACTCTCATTTACCATATACAACCCACCTAAATACCAAAAATGCCCTTATTCATTCATAACCCATTTCACCCTCTTCATTTCCTCTCTCATCTCCCTCTTCCTCTTCGCGTTTCATCTCCTCAATTCTGGTTCAAAATCGCACAAATTCGTCCACCATGATACCCGAAATTGGTTTGCAATCTCTTTAATCTTTATGAAATGTTGGAAAATTGATAAATTGCTAGATCCTTTACACATTTCGAACTCAACTTCAAGCGAAGAAGTTTAGGGATTTTCGTCCAACTATCTTTCAAAATTTCGAAGGAAATATTGTACTTTAAGGTTAGTTTTCTCCCCATTTTTGTGTTTTACTAGTGTAATTTCTCTCTACTTTTACCCTCTACCATTTCTATGGCGTTTGCCTAGTTAATTGATGCAAAATGCGAGTTACTATTTTGAAGGAAACTGCAAAATTCATTGCGATCTATTTTTTTCTAATGGTGTTCTTAGTTTTCTGGATTTACGTTCGACCCAATTGTTTATCCATTGTTGCAATTTTTTGCTTTCTCTTTCAAAATTTATGTATTATTCCATTTTTGGGTTTTCCTTTGCTGCGAAATTGGTGATAAATGGTCCCAAATCTGTGCTTTGTTTGTGCGAAATTGGTGATAAATGGTCCCAAATCTGTGCTTTGTTTGTGCGAAATTGGTTTGTTGGTCCGAAATATGTGCATTGTTTTTTCGAAATTGGCTTGTTAGAATTTAATATAAATTGAATGAAATAGCAATTACTATTCCATGTATATTGAACAAAATAAGTGGTACTGTTTCATGTAACTGGGATGAAGTGGTTCCTCATGTTTCATGTAAATTGGATGAAATGGTTGTTATTGTTTCATGTAAGTTGGATGAACTGACCAGCACCAATTTTATGGGGTAAATGAGACTAGGAGAGGCACTTGATTGTGTGCATTTGTGTGTTCCAGCTTGACTGCAGTGGTGCAATGACGAGATAGATGTGGGTGATGCACTCAAAGAGGTGAACTTAAGGTTGGGGAAGGGGTGTAAATCACTGATATAATTGAAACACCTGTTGACAACCACATAGAAAATGCTTCTACTTTCATTCTACTAAATTACTAAATTATACTCACAAACAGTGAGTCAATCTGCAGAAATTTGATTAGATATAGAATAAAAGGAACAATGCAGCATCTATATGTTTCCTCATAAAGTTGGATATATTTTCTTGAATTAGCTAAGTTTGAGTTGGAAAGGTTTGTTGGATTACGCTTACGAAAATGAATGCATAACAATTTATCTTCAGCGTGAGGCTGAAATAAAGCAAAACACCCACATCATTGAACATAATATTTAGGAAACAATTGGAGGGTTTGATGAATTCAGGCGGCTTTTTTCCACAGATGTTAATGAGAGACAGAAAGAGACAGTAAGATCCCATGGCCCTAAAATTTTCACTTTCTATATTTATAGACAAAAATGTCCATGACTCTTCAATCATAATTCTTCATTTGCCTTATTTGTTACCCACTTCACCTTAATTGATGTTCATCTTTTCTTGGGGTAAACTTTAAAATGAAAAAAGAAGTTTTAATTTGGTGAAATTAGTGTATTTGGTTAAGACTTGCTAATTTTGATGATACTGATCCGATTATTTACACATCTAATTGCTATGCTAAGTGCTATGTTAATATCTAGGAGAGTGAATGTGCTCTTAAACTTTAGTCTCTGATGTTCACAATTTGCACCTATTGTAGACTTAACTATTATAATGTTTATAAAAGTAAGATAGTATTATATATATTATAAACCAACTCAGTAACATTAATACTACACTACTACTTCTATGAATCTATGTAATTCAAATTATTTTGCTACCTACTTATTTCTTATCAACTTATGCATGTAGATGACATATAAAACTGAAAAGAAGACTCGTTTAGATGGTAGGATAGTGACAATTTCTGCCAGGGCTTCTCGTGCGGCTAGGAGATCATCCCAGGATCCTGATTTGGGTGTTGGTGGTTCCAATGAGCAACATGTTGTCGAATCAGAGCAACCCGAAGAAGACAACGGCAAACGTAAATGGATAAAACGTCCTCGCACTTGTGATTGGAAGTTGACTGCACCAGCACCAGGAGAGCCACTTCCTACAGATTTGCTACGTGGTTATCGAGGTCATGTAGCTTGTTACATTTGGGAGAAAAATGTGAGTTCTTATGTGTAGTAGATTTTTTGTTGTCACTATTTCATCAAATTTGCATCGAAAAAAGAAAAAAATGAAATATCAATATGGTTGTTTTTTAAATTGATTTTTGTTCACTTTACCAGATTGAGCGTGGTTGTTTGGTTATTCAGTCACGAACACATGCGATTGATCTCTTTCGATTTGAGCCTCGTGATGCATGTTATCTATTAGTGAAAATTACTGGCTTGGGTCATTTGAGGGGATGCATGTTTCCTCATCATAATGCACCATTAATATCAGCTTTTCTTGAAAGATGGCATCCTGAAACTAATAGTTTTCATTTGCCATTTGGAGAGATGACAATTACATTACATGATGTATCTTTGATTTTGGGTCTTGCTATTAATGGACTTGCTATTAACCACCCAATGCAACAAAAAGAATCACGAAATTCACTATTTTCTTTTGTTGGTAAATTGCTTAATATAGATACAAAAGAAATAGAGTTTGAACATGCACATGGTGGAATTAAGTTGTCAAAAATTAGAGAGACTTTGATGGATCCAGAAAATAAGTATGGTGCAGATGATCTAGCTAGAGGCTTCTTAGTCACATTACTTGGGTCCACTATATTTATTGACAAAACAGTAGATCATCCACTCTACTATTTCCTCTAGTCCGCGACCTTGTTAGTGTTAAGTCATACACGTGGGCTTCGGCAGCTCTTGCGTATCTTTATTGGGAACTTGGCAAAGCTACAAGAGCGGAGACTAAGCAACTTGCAGGATCATTTACTTTTCTTGAGGTAAGAAATTATTAACATTTAAATAGTGTTTGACTAAAATTATAAATTTAATTTTTGTCTTTCTTTTTTAAAGGTTTGGATATATGAGCATTTTCCTATGTTCCTATCCATGACCAATTCTAACTATTTTCCCGGTGAGCACCCTCGCGCTATGAAATGGGATGCTCGACTCCGACACCAAAATTACTTTCTACACTACAACAACATCGATGGAGGTTAGATGACATGACAGCTCAAGAGGTATAGATTTACATTTTTGTTTGAGTTGAACTTTTTTTTTTAGTTCTGTGTATATTATCTTAATAATATAATGTTAAATACAGGTTATATGGATGCCTTACGGTATGAATGTAGTAGAAAATTTACCATTATCATTGTATCATAGGTGCATTCGTTAAGCTTCTATAATTGAACCGTATATGCCGGACCGTGTTCTACGACATTTTGGATATGTACAGACTAGCCCTATGTCTCCAATTACACCAAACAAAGAGAATAAGCCGGCCTACTCTTACTCCATCGAATATCCAGAATCGATGATGTGCTTTTGGGATGATCCTTCCTCCCATTGTTTAAGTATGCACCGTCTTTGTGAGGCTGCTTCTAATCCATGGGATTGCTCTTCCGACTACCTGCAATGGTTTCTACAATGTACACATCCAAAGTTGCAAAACCCTGAACATGCCCCTACTGGATGTATGCAAAGACAACACCAACTTACTGTCGAAGCGGTAAAATCTATTTAGTATTATTTTGTTATCATTTCCCATTTTCTCGTTTCATGATAATATTTTATCTTTTTTTATTACAGCGACTCCACATGATTGCTCACTATCTACATCCAGTATATCCTGATGTGCGGTCAAAATTGAGTATGGAGGACCAATTTCACCATATTGACCAGCCTATTGCTGTTGTGCAGGAGTTTGAAAAATTACATTCGTCATAACGATGATCAGATGAAAATTTATTACGTTGTGCATGCTTTGTTGTTTAGGAGATCATAATGTTGAAGGGAGATCAAAGTAACTCTAACTTTATCGAGCCCTCCTAAAATATCACTATAGAGGTCTAACCTAGTCTCAATCTCCATGGCTAACTCTTGCCGAACAGTTGGCCATCGCTCCTCATCCTCATAAATCCATCGAGAAACAACCCTATAACCACAGTTACCATCAGCTCCAACATTGTGTATGCTACTAATAAAAGGCACTATGTAGGCGGGGAGTTGATCAACAAATGGCAAGATATTAGGAGGAATTTCTTGAGCAGTATTTAAGGGTGTCAAAGAGCAATGCCCACGCCCACGACCACGACCTATAGTAGATGTAGATGTAGAAGAATATCCACCACGTCCAGTCTTAGAATTCTTGGAGCATGTTTGTTCTGTATATTCCCAATCAGATGGATCTTTTCTTGTAGAGTTTTTTTTTGGAGGACGACCTCTAGGTTGGGTGGTAGTGTGCGGCTCGTTCAATCTTGTGAATTCAGGGTGAACTATTTTTTCCAATTGAGCTGCTATGATTTTTTTACTTTGTTCAGGTAGATCTAAAATATCCTTGAAGTACAATTGCAATTCTTTATCAATTAATATCATGCCGGATCGGAAAATGAGATTCTTCATCTAACTTCTAATGTGTGGTAGCACTTTTAATTTTAAGATTCCCCCAAAAGGGGTGGATATTCGTAAGTTGAATACTGATATTTTTTTCTTCCATCTCCAACATCTCATGAGCACATGGAAGTCCATGCGTATGTCTTAAATAACATCCACAAACGAAACCATCAACACCAACTTCATTTGCACGTTTGTATTCGTTATCAAGCAAGCGTATAACCTTATGTGATACTCGACCTTTCAACAACATAAATAGACGTAGCATTGTGACATGAGTATCTCTGTTCTGGGACCTTTGAAAAGCGGCTTTTATTTCACGTTTCTATGCCTCCAAAAATGAATGAATAATTGGCCATATTGTATCCAAACTTCCTGTCGAAGTCTTTAGCCAAGATTTCAGTGCTGCATGAGCACTTTCCACCCTGTAATATAATCAAGAATAATAAGGAGAATATACATAAAAAACTTTATCACTATAAAATATAAAATTTACTTATTTGAAATTAAATTTAATTAATTGAAATTTTTATTTACATGTTGGTCGTTCTTGTGCCCAAATGTAGAATATTCATTGTAAAAGCATTGACAAATTTATCACTATATGGATCCAACCAAGTAGATTTCACATAATCTAACACAGCTGGCATAGACTTAAAGGCTTCATTCATTTCTTTTAATCGTTGTTCATCCAAAGCAACACTTGGTGCATCCACTAACTTATACCATCTAGCATGGAATGCTTTGACAATATCTTCATTTTTAGTCAACTTGCCCAGATAATTTTCCACATTTTTCCCGATATGTCTTGTACATAAAAGATGAGCTGCGTTAGGATATATTTGTCTAACCGCATTGACAAGAGCCAATTCCTTGTCAGTTACAATCACACCCAACAGTTTCTCTGGATCAAAAAACTGTTTCACACATTCCATGACCAATTGGTAATTTGTTTCCTTCTCGTTTCTCAACCAAGCAAAGGCGACAACAAATTTTTTTCCAATTGGAACTATACCAACTATCTCCAAAAAAGGCATTTTGTATCTGTTTGTCTTATATGTACAATCAATGACTAGAACATAAGGAAATAAGAACAATAGATCAACAAAATCAGGATGAGCAAAAACTATGTCACTAACCAATTTTGCTCCCACTTCTTCACGATGCCATTGTAGATAGTTATTATCAACAATCAGTTTCATTAGTTGTTGCACCACAGACCTACCACACATTGCCTCAGTTTTCAACTTCCGACGGGCATTATAAACATGTTTCATTGTAGTCAAAGTCTCTTCATCCACCCTAGTAAGAACTTTCATGATTTGACTAGGCGATACATGAGATTTAGTTAATTCTTCTACCAAATTGAGCTCTTCTTTACTTAACCTGCCAATAATCGCACGACCCTCATTGAAATATGGAAGATCATGATTGTGCTTGCCATTACTGACATACACACTCCAACCACCACCAACATGCTCCTTGGCTTGAAGTCGAAAAGGACACAATCTTTTTTTTGTACCAGTAAATTTCTCCACATCTATACATTCTGTAGACTTAGACAATTTATATCTCCCCGCTTCTTTCACAAGTGAGGGTAGCTTTTGCATTTCCCAAGCCTTGCCCTTCACCATATAGTGATCGAGCGATGATTATCACCATATTATGCAGCCTACCTACTTCAGTAACCCAATCACGCAATGCTTTTCGGGTGGGAAATATAGTTGTAGTGGTGAAAAACTCACTATAATCAGGTGCATTTTCATCAACCTTTTCTACATGAACATCATCCTGACAATTTATAAAAACATTAAAATACAAATCTTATCATAATTTTGATAAACATCATCAATCATCAAACGCAGAATTTTTTGTTACACATCATCAATTATTCATAATCAATCATCTATTATACAATCATCAATCACAAACAAAAAAATTATTTATACATCAATTTCCAAAATATGATAAATATCATCAATTTTACATCAATAATTTCATAAATAAATTTAACATCATCAATCACAAACACAAAAAATTGTGCATAATTTGTTATTTACTAGATTACACTGTTTCATTCATGTAACACGAAACATATTCATATGTTTCATCAGTTTCAACGAAACATACCTGTTTCGTGCGATATTCAGGAAATAGAAGAGACTGTTTCGTCCAATCACTACGAAACAGATGCAGTAATTTCGTGTGTTTTACACGAAATAGAATACGTTGTTTCGTGCAATTTACAGGAAATAGAATAGGTTGTTTCGTTCAATTTACACGAAACAGTTCAATTAGTTTTGTGTAGATTGCACGAAACAGGGCAAATCGTTTCATACTTATCGCACGAAATTTCTAATCCACGGAAAAAGAAAAGATGAACAGCTTACATCAGATTGAAATTCGTTTGGGTCAAAATTATCGTCCATTGAGTATCAGATTAAAATTTGTGAATTAGGTCTTCTAGAAATTTTTTTCTCAAACGAAGTATTTTTTAGAACGAATATGATTGAGGGTTTTTGGGTATTTTACTGTGCTGCGTTAGTAAAGTCATGCCGCGTTTAGTAACCCCACTTACCAAGTAGAAGGAAGAGATTGGCAAAAGTAATCTCTTTATCTCGCTGTGAATTATTGCAAAAAACGCTGATCTACTCCTCCTTCAACCTCACGAGCACCATCTTCGACCTCCATGTATATATTATTTCTCTATTTTTATAGATTAATTTCTGTTTTCTTTCTTCAAATTCTTGAATGATTTTGGCTTTTAAATTGGATTTGAGTAAAAAAGTTTTCAATTTGGTTTTTGAATTACGGTTCTTGATTATGATGTCAAAAAATTCAATCTTGGAATTTTAAAATTTGAAAGGAAAGCATCATTCAAGTAATTGGGTAAGTAATTGGGTAGGAAAAGATAAACCAAATAATTAAAATTTCAAGGTCTAGTTATGGATTCAACAGAGGAAATTATGCTGTTGCTGAAGTAAGAGAAAAACATTGATTTTCTAGGATGGTAAAACGATGGGTGTTGTATAGGGATATGATTTCGTAATAATTGCATCACATCTACATTACCACCTCTACCTGTACATGAATTCATCTACTAACTCTATTTTTATGACTCGTCAACTATATATGTTTTTTGCACTCCTATATTCACATCAAACATTTGTATACAAATTCTATATTTTTTGGTGGATGAGTTACTTTTTGTCTACTGTGAATTTGCTAGTGTCATTCAAGTACAAGAATATGAAATATAATTATGAACAAAAAAACTAGGAAGTCCAGTAGAGTGACGGAATATCGCTATCAAACTAAGCTACTACTAGAGATTTTGTTTGTTTAAAAGACTTAAGCAAATATGTCATGACAGAAAAGGATATATCTATAGAAAAGGGAGTAAAAAGACTGAACAAAACACTAATGTAAAAGAAGGATTTCATAATTATTCGAAAGATTGCAGTTGGAAATTGTAGAAACGAAGGTTATTGGAGATGAATTAATCCAACCTATGATCACTACTACATGGTTCTTGATTTAAATGAGAATGAGGGAGTGGAAGGGTGGTAACCCCTTTCATCTTCCACTCACAGGTTGTGGGTTTGATTCTCATCAGGGGGGTTTGGGGGGCTTTGGGTAGGTTGTATTTAGGTGCCCTCTGAGAGTGTGTTAATGTAATTTATTTTACCAAATTTTTAAAAATGGTTCTTGATTTTAGTAATCTGCAAGTGGAATAACTCTTAGTTGGAATTTGACTTGAACGCTTGTCATGCGTGATTCTTGTTTTCTATGCTGCTGCTTCAAATTTTTTGTGCTTTGATTTGTATTATATGTTTTTCTTACTTAATTTTGTCCAAGTTCTGTAATACTGGAGCACAATATGATATGTTTGTAATCCTTCTTGGCAATTATTTAGGCTAATTTACAGTTTACATCACAATTCAATCATTCAATTTATCTAATGATTAATAGATTAATAGATTAGGTGCTTAAATAAAATACAAATACTAAGTGTATATTAAATCCATGTTATTGTAAAGTGTATTAGATATATCTTGGTCTGAATTTGTTGATGGATGTTATTGTCCCAGGGGCTAATGAGCCCTATGAACCTCGAGGGGCGTCTATGACCTCGCTCGAGATGTCCCAGAGGCTAATGAGCCCAATGAACCTCGAGGGGCGTCTATGACCTCGCTCAAAATGTCCCAGGGGCTAATGAGCCCAATGTATCTCGGGGGTTACGTGCTTCGACCTTCGGATAGCGCTGGGCGGGTATTCGCCGAGCTCTTTGAGAGATCGTTGAACCATCGCTCTGGGGCGGTGAGGGTCGACAGGCCCTGTGTGCCCCGAGGGGTGTTCTGATGCCGTAGCGTTTGACGGACACCGACTCCAATAGTTGAGGTGACTTGAAGTATCCCTCGCTCGATCTGGGCGAGGTGCCTAATTGTAGGTCTTTGGACTTAGCTGAATTTAGTCAACCCACTGAGCTGGCATGGACTAATCGGGTAGCTAAGGCTCGTAGTTTTAGTTAGGGCGATTGTTGGGCTTGCTTAAGGGCCCAACGTCAGCCTTGCTATTTCTAGGAGTTTCCCAAGCCCGCGACATATCAACCGTTTTGCACGGTGTTTGTTTATAAATAGGGGGGGACCGTGTCATTTGTCCCATTCACGTCTCTTTTGGATTTACTGCGCAAGAGATTCTCCTCGAGGTTACACAAGTCGACCGGCGTTCTTCTTCAAGGTGCAGGATCATGAAGGTGTTTCAGTTAAGGTACGACCCACTTCCTTCCATTTCTTTTATTAATAAATGTACCCTTCTGGACAGGATGCCCTCTCGATAAATAATGGGGGTTTTTGTCTGGCTCGGACACCCACCCTGCGCCACTCGAGCCCTTGTTCGACGGAGTGCTAATAAATGGGGTGCCCGTGGTGTCCGTAGCATTAGACTGTCCCGATCCCTCACGGGTGCTCGACGCATTACCATGCTCGAGCGACAGGGCTTCAATAATGTCTGATGGGGGTGAGGAGATAAATAATCCCCCATACGAGGTAACCGTTGCTCGCCCTCGGGCAATAAGGAGTTACTTAGACCATCTTCTCGATGGCCAGGTCGTTCGAAAAAAGGAGGGCAGCAGTGAAGATCTTTCTCATGAGGCGAGCACTAGTGGCGGAGAGGGGGAGGCCAGGACTCAGGGCAAGGGCATTGCACACTTCTACGTTCGAGGACCCTTAATGCAGTTTCTATTGGACAACCTGCGCTTCCTTGAGACGCCCTGTACATCCCTGAGCCTGACGAGACCGTATGTACTCCTCCGACGGGGTGTGTGGCTTTGTATAAGGCCTACCTCGAGTTGGGATTAAGATTCCCCGTCCACCCCTTTATTGTGGAGGTGTTGTGTTCCTACAATCTGGCCTTTTGTCAGTTGATGCCTAACAGCGTTGGCTCGATGATTGGCTTCCTTGCTATATGCGATATGATGGCGGTCGAGCCAACCCTTGTTCTTTGACGAAACTTGATGAAGCTGGTTGTGATGTCAGCGACCTCGAATGGTGAGGGATGGTATACCTTCCAAGCGCGCTTTCCTTATAAGATTGTGGGGACCATGCCTTCGAACCAACATAACTTTCGTACGGAGTTCATGTACATATATCGAGCGGAGCTGTGGGACTTCCTAGTTATTCCCTGTCTCGAAGGTCCGAACATGGCCTTAAATAGGTCAGTGCCTTGGATGTCGGAGGACGAGGCCAGGGTCGCCATCTACTGCCAGACCATCACTTCGATGGTTAATGGCGATCTAAAGCAGGTCCCCACCAACTGGACCCATAGCACGGAGGACCTGAGTGACGAGCACTTCCTCTCTTCGATGGGTAGGGCTTTCGCTGCTAGGTGTACTTGCTTTGATCGATATAGATCATAGGCTAACTTTTATTTGTTTTGTGCAGTTATTGCCTGTCGAGAACTTAATGAAATCATGCAGAGGCGGCTGACGGCTAACCAGCGGGTACAAAAACAGATACGCTCGAAAGTGTCGAGGGGGGAAACTCGAGTCCCTCGCCCTCCTAAGGTAACTTACACCTTTCGATCTGGGTATCAAACCTTTTGTTTTGCGTTCTAACTTCGGTTTTTATGGTAGGATCAGGTGAAGAGGCCTCGTATTCGTCTTCCTTCGAAGGCGGTTATCGTGCCTCCCCAGATTTTGGGGGAGAGAGGGAAGACAGCTATCCTTAAGCCTCCCTTTAGGTCAACAGCAACCCCTTCGAAGGTCGAGGAGGTACAGGGAGAGCCCCCTCGTCACGAGGAGACCCCTGGTCGGAAGAGGGCAAGGGCGGAAGATTTGGATCAGACTTTGAAGCCTTTCACCGAGCTTTCTGGGGTCGAGAAGGCCCGACGCTTTGACTTAGCTCTAAAGCGTTTCCTGACCAAAGCCGATGTGGAGGCCTACCGAGCCCTCAATGAGGAAGAGGAGGTCGAAGGGCTTCATACCTCCTGGATTGATGTAAGTCATCGACATACTATTGTAAAGTTCCCACCCTGTTGTAAAGTTCTCCTTGCTAAGCCTATTGTTTTGCCTCTTTCCAATGTTCAGTTCGAATGGCCGTTATGAGTCATCGACATACTATTGGCTTTCGCCGGCTCCGGGAGGATCTCGCTCAGCAGAAGGAGCTTGCTTTGAACTACAAGCTCGAGCTTGAGGCTACACAAAAGGACCTCGAAGAAAAGGAGAACAACTTCACTGTTCGGGAGGAGGGATGGAGGAAAAAGATCCAGGACGCCCAGAGCCAACGGGACTCGATCAAGAGGCAGTTCGACTCGTCGAAAGGCGAGTCTTCGACCTCTAGGGAGAAGATCATCCTCGAGTGGCAGAATTCTCAAGATGGTCGCTCGAGGGGGCTGAAGTGGCGACAAAAGGTTACTCTTGCTAAGCTGCGGGAGGCCTTGGCCAAGGTTTCTCCCTCGACCGACTGGGCCCTGGTCGAGAAGGAATATGAAGCCATCGTGGCTGCTGACTTGGAGGCTGAATCTATCCCGACCTCTGAGGTTCCTGTTGAGGGTGTCGATGGCTCTACTTCTAAGGCCAGAGCCTGCGTTGAGAGCGGAGACGCCTCGGGCGAGGAGGATCAGGATGAAGGAGATGAGCTCGATGACTCCTCCAGTTCGACTTCTCTTGTCTCTTCGAGTAGCTCTGACGACGCTGAGTAGATCTTTGTATTTAGCCTTGAATAGACCTTGTATTTAGCTTTGGTGTTCTTTAGGATGTATCTTTTTAATCTTTTGATTGCAATGAGAAGAAATTTTTTTTGTCGTTCGTCTCGTGTTATCCTTCGAGTCATTTTTATGTTAGATGTGAGCCTTGCTATTCTTGACGCAGCATTACTTTCGATTGGCGCCTGCAAGGGATCGCCTCTCGAGTTATATCTCGCTTCCAAATTGCGGGTTTATGAGGGGGTTTGCTCGAGTATGATTTGCTCGAGTGCCCTAAAACATTTTATGGGAACAAAGCCCTTTGCTAGGGCTGGGCTTCTGGGGGACATCGCTCTTTAGCCCTGAGTTGTGGACTTGCATGTTTTCTGGCACTGAGGGCAAGACAGTCTTTTCCATACTTTGGGTGCCATAGGGAGCTTTGGGCCCTGTGCACATAGCAGGCCCTTTGGATGACGGGCTTTTGCTTTTGTGAGTCCCATGAGGACAGTTATTGCAGCCTTGGAATTCGCGGTTCACTTTTCTTATAAGTACGAGGCGTTTCAACGCTGTCATTACACCATTTAAGCTTTCTCCCTCCAAACTTTCAATCTCGACCGTCTTTCTTTATATTGCGATGTCTCAACCATTGATCACTCCTGAGGCTCTTCGAGCAGCCAAACGCTGCCAGTTGGCGAAGGCGGGTTCGAACTTCGCCTCCGCTGGCACGAGGTTGCATGATGCCTCGAAGGCCGTTAAGCTCGAGGCAGCGTCCTCAACAGAGGACATGACTATAACTTCGGTCACAAAGGCCCTTCCTCCCTTGGCTCCTGTTATGAAGCAGGAGCCCCTCGAGGCTAAACCCGAGGGGAAACTCCCTTTTCCAGTTGTGTTTCCTGTTACTTCGCCTGGGGTGCAGCAGGCCCCAGCGATGAGGCCGAAGGTCGAGGGGTCGTCCCCCTTGACTGCTGCTATTCCATTTTCCGCCCTCTCGAGGGCTGACCTGGCTGGGAGGTTCGAGAGAGCCTCCGCCTTTTTTATGACAGCTGCTGATGAGGCAGCCTGCTGTGGTACTGACGGTCAGGAGCTCGAAGCCCTGAAGGCTACCCTCGTCGAGATATCTGCCTACTCCTTTCTCTTTTCCTCTTTGCTTAGGTATTGCTTACGTTTTTTTTTTTGTTTTCTGCAGCTCTCGATCAGGGTCTCTGCTCTGACCCACCGTCCTCAGGGTACTGCCTCTGCTGTAGTCAAGGACCAGATGTCCTTCGACGAGAGAAGTTCCCTCAACAATCGGGTCCGGATTGCTGAGCTGAAGCTTTCTGAAGCTGAGGGAGCTATTAAGAAGGATCAGCTGGACTTCAAGGAGAAGATGGCCGAGGCCCAGCAGACCATCGAGGACCTCAGTAAGCAGAGGGACTCGGCCAGCAGGAGGCATCGTCAGGCCTCGAAGGACAGGAAGGAGGCCTAGGCCAGGGCGGAGAAGGCCGACAAGAGGGCTACCGATGCCGTCAAGGAGGCGACTGCTTGTCGGGAGCTGATCATCGAGAATTGGAAGCTCTCCGAGGCCGGGAGGATCTTCCTCGAGGATGCCTCCCTTCAAGCTTCCGAGGTCGGTCGCTCTGAGGCTCTCAAGGACGTTCGAGCCATCCTTGAGAAGCTGTCTCCTGGCCTTTCCTGGCAGGAGGTTGAGGAGGGAGTCGCTGCTCTCTCCTAAGATGATGTTGAGGCTCCTCGTGGAGAGGATGACGTGGGGGTCGCTCAGATCGAGGACCAAGTTCCTGCTGCTGACTATCTCGAGGGCTTGCACCCATGATTCCACCTCCCTCATCTTCCTCTTTCTACCTTCTGGCTCCTACAAGGGTTAATATTAGACCCTTATAATTTAGTTCTAATCTCTAGATGTTCCTTATGTGTGTAACTTTGCCATCTCGATGGCTTGTACCTCCCTTCATTAATAAAATTTGCTATTCATCCCATCGATGTATTTTTATTTTAACAAGTTTATGCCTTTGAAATTTTTGTCTATGTTTGATGTGACTTCGATAGTTGTAATACAATTTAATGGGCGTATTACAACTCGATAGGTGTATACTTAAAGCGCATACTTCGATCTATTTTGTTTGCCAAATTTGTTGTCAGCCCGATATTACAATTCGATAGATGTATTACAACTCGATAGGTGTTTTACAACTCGATAGGTGCTGAGACACCTTTACAAAAGACGGCTTGTCATTCTGCCAAGGATGTTCACAGTAGATGCCCCTAAATTTCGAGGGCTGGAACTTGCAAAATGCACTGCTTCGAAGGCGGGGACTGAGCTCATACAAAGAACTTTCTAAGATTGTCCGCGTTCCAAGGACAGGGCAAGGGGCGACCTTCCTGGTCTTCGAGGCGGTATGTACCTGGTCGAACGACCTTTATGATTTTGTAAGGCCCTTCCCAGTTGGGCTGTAATTTACCAAGGCGAGGTTCCCTGCCGGTGGCCTCGAACCTCCGGAGCACCCAATCGTTGACCTGCAGAGGTCGATGCTTGATTCGTCGGTTGAAGAGCCTGGTGATCTTGAGCTTGTAGGAGATGGCTTTGAGAAGCGTGTTGCCTCGAGTCTCGGGGAGAAGATCGAGGTTGACGCGTTTCTCTTCTTCATTGCTGTCGTGGTAGTAGAAGGTTATTCATGGTGAGGGGATGCCGACTTCGACGGGCAGCACTGCCTCGCTCCCATATACCAAGTTGAACGGTGTTTGTCCTGTGGCTTCACGAACTGTCGTCCTCGTGGACCACAATATCCCAGGTAGGTCGTCGATCCATGAGCCCTTGGCTCCTTCTAGCATGGTTTTTAATCCCTTGAAAACTACCTTGTTGGCGGCCTCAACCTGTCCATTGGTCTGGGGTCGACTGACTGCAGAGAATCTGGTTTCGATGCCGAATCGAGAGCAATAATCTTTCGTGGGGCCGCTGTTGAATTGTCGCCCATTGTCCGATTTAAGAACTCGAGGGACGCCGAATCGAGTTATCAGATTACGCCAAATAAACTGTTGAACTTGCTTGTCGGTGATGGAGGCCAGTGGTTGGGCCTCGACCCACTTTGTGAAGTAATCGCCGGCGGCTAACAGGAACCTCCGCTGGCCTGATGCAGGGGGAAAAGGCCCCAATAGGTCCATGCCCCACATGTCGAAGTGGAGAGGGGCTTGGATGGTAGTGAGAGGGCTTGCTGCTTGATGGGGCAAGTTGGCGTGCATCTGGCATTCTTGCACTTTTGAACCAAGTTCGAGGCATCTTCCTTTAATGTTGGCCAGTAATACCCAGCTCGAAGGGCTTTAGCGGCGATGGTTCTGGCACCCTGATGGCTACCACAGGCTCCTTGGTGTATTTCTCGAAGTACATAGTTGCCCTCCTGCGGGGTTAGACACCGAAGGAGTGGATGGGTGAAGGACTTCTTGTACAACTGCCCCTCATGGAGCACGAACCATCGGGCTTGCCTCCTCATCCTCTCGGCCTCCAGCTCTTCCTCAGGTAGCACCCCATCCCTTGCAAAGGACACCAACTTGTCCATCCATGTGGGGCTCCTGTCGAGGGTAGCTACCCCTATATTGATACTGAGGGCGTTAAGCACTTCCCACATTATGGGGCGGGGTGATAGATCTTCGGCGGAGCTGGCCAATCTCGATAATGCATCTGCCTGCTGATTTTCTGATCTTGGAATGTGGGCGATGGCAAAGGTTGCCAGATTGCTTACTTCCTCCTTGATTTTCATGTGATACATCTTCATGCTGTCTTCTTTGGCTTTGAATTCCCCAGTTACTTGTCCTACGATGAGTTGGGAGTCTGAGTGGGCCTTGATGTTTCGAGCACCCGCCGCCCTACAGAGTTGTAGCCCGAGTAAGAGGGCTTCGTACTGTACTTCATTGTTCGAGGCAATGAAGGCGAACTTCACGGCGTATTCCGTCCTATTCCTTTGAGGATCGAGGATTAACAAGCCGGCCCCGCAACCAGCTTTCGATGATGACCCGTCGACAAATAATTCCCAGGGACCTTCCACGGCAGGCTCGGGCCTCGAGGTACATTCGGCGATGAAGTCAGCTAGCGCCTGAGCCTTGATTGCCCGGCGGGGTTCGAATTCTATACCGAAGTCTGACAGCTGATTAGACCAATCCATAACCCTGCTCGACTGGTTTTTACCTTCGATTATCTTTTGGAGGGGCTGGCTTGTTAATACTTTGATGGGGTGAGCTTGAAAGTATGGCTTGAGTTTGTGGGTGGCGATCACCAGGGCTAATATCATCTTTTCGACTGGGGGGTATTTAGCTTCTGCGCCTCTAAAGGTGTGACTGATGAAATAGACGGGGTGTTGATTCTTTTCTCTCTCTGCGACGAGGACGGTCCTGAGTGCATTTTCTGACACAACCAAGTATACGAACATCGTCTCTCCTGGCAAGGGGGAGACGAGCTTGGGGAGGGTGGTGATAAGAGGTTTTTAGTGTGTCGTTAATGCACCAAAAATCGCTTTTCAAACAATATTTATAAAACCTAACGAGCAATTACCAAGAACGTAGTAAGGCAAGTTAAGGGTCAATCCACAGGGAAATTGGGATTAATCAAAGTCTATTAAGTCTAAATTACCTAATTGAAGGGTTTTTGGGGGTTTTAAAAAGGTTTGGTGACAACTACGACTAGATAATATCAAGCACTAGCAAATAACACAAGATGAAAAATTATAGGAAGACACTAGAGTTAAGGTTACTAGTATGGATCAAAGCAGATAACGATTATTAATGCAATTGTGATTCAAATGTGACGATTAGGCAAGGTTTAGTTTTCCTCTAAAATACTCGAGTCCTCTCTCGAATGGTCCTCGAGAATGATCGCTTAATCAATCAACTAAATCCTCTCTCGAATGGTCTTTAGTCAATTGATTAAGAGATCCAATGAATTTGGAAAACCCCTATTATAGGATCCCCTTAATTTCTACCCAATTTCTTGGCCTAGAAATTAAGTTGATTCATGGGGATGATAAAATAATTCATAATTCAATTAAGAACATTTGAAATCAAAATACCAAAGCACAAATGTGATCAATATCTATCCTAAGGCCTCAAAACACCAAGATCAATGCATAAACGTCTTTAAATCATCACAATCACATTAACAATACATTTAAATCCTAATCCATACTTTCACCCTAACCCTAGATGGGAAACTACTCACTAATCATGGATTCTAAGCAATAAAACATGAAATCTATGAC
The DNA here is from genome assembly GCA_947646795.1 of Beta lomatogona. Taxonomy (NCBI): domain Eukaryota; kingdom Viridiplantae; phylum Streptophyta; class Magnoliopsida; order Caryophyllales; family Amaranthaceae; genus Beta; species Beta lomatogona. Next base: position 675,949 of record CANSNZ010000402.1, on the reverse strand, counting down.
TAATCTAGGGCTAAACATGATTAAAAGATAATTAATCTAATGAAAGTAACAACTATGAAACTATAATAAAGTAGATCTAATAAAAGGAAGAACAAACAACAACAATGAAAAGAGATAATAAAAACTGAAACTTTGAAATTAAATTGAATAAAAGTACCTTCAATGTTGTAGAAATCACAAACTATGATCTATAATCTCAAACCTTGATCAAAAACTAAATGTTTTTCTCTCTAATGTAAGCCCTAATAATCTTCTCTAAAACATAGAATAAAACATTAGTATTTAAAAAACTAAAACTCTCGTTTTTAATGCATACAATTTTCTCGCGGAAACATGTGGTGCGAGCGCACCACTGAAATGGTGCGGGCGCACCAAGGCTACTGACTCAGATGGCCAATCTTCACTGGGAAGGTGCAGGCGCACCAAGGATGTAGTGCGGGCGCACCTATGAGCTGGTGCGGGCGCACCTAACTGACTGTCAATAAGGACGCCAAATTTGTGGGCGGTGCGGGCGCACCTATGATCCGGTGCGGGTGCACCAATGTGTGCGGGCAGTGCTAAGAGGGTGCGGGCACACCATTGAGCTCAAATCAAGCTTCCTTTATTCCATTTTGGCGCGTGTAAACTCCTCGAAACTCCCGCCGATTACCGTATCTCCCAACTCTTGACCTTATAAAAGATCATACCTGCAATCAAAGCACGGGAAAACACGATGAAAGCAAATGTACTCGAAATCCAGTCAAAATTGATCGAAAATCTAGCGAAATGGCACAATGATCAACAATGATCAAGTGAAGGGAAGAGAGAGAGAAATGAGGAAGAAAGAGGGAAGAAAAGGGTATAAAGAGGATCAAACTAAACCAAAAAGAGCTCATAAAGTACGTTAGAAACGCACTTATCAGGTGGCTAAGTGCGCTTTTAGCTGTTGGAATGCTTCCTCTGCTTGCTGGTCCCAGTCGAAGGTCGGTTGCTTTAGTGTTCTGAAGAAGTATAGGCTTTTATCTGCTAACCTAGATAGGAACCGCCCTAGTGCCGCCATGCAGCCGGTTAGGCGCTGAACTTCTTTGACATTTCGAGGGCTTTTCATCTCAATTATGGCCTGAACCTTGTCCGGGCTACACTCGATGCCTCTCTCGTCGACTAGAAAGCCGAGGCACTTTCCCCCCTTTACGCCACAGATGCACTTCTTCGGATTCAGCTTCATATTGTGGGCGCGTAGGGTGGACAGGGTTTCTCTAAGGTCCGATGCATGCTCTTCTTCCTGATGGCTCTTGACGATCATATCGTCCACATAAACCTCGACATTCCTTCCTATCTGATTTTCAAATATTTTGTTGACGAAGCGTTGGTAAGTAGCACCACCTTGTAACAGTAGACCCCTAAGTTTGTGGTGAATGCTGTGTGAACTTGATTTTCTTCTACCATGGGGATTTGGTGATATCCGGTGTTGGCGTCCATAAAGTTGAAGAGGGCATGTCCGGCGGTTGAATCGACAAGTCTATCAATTTTGGGGAGGGGGAAGTCATCCTTTGGACAGGCCTTGTTCAGGTCCGTAAAGTCGACACACATTCTCCACGAGCCAGCTGATTTACGGACCAGTACCACGTTAGCAAGCCACTCGGTGTACTGGCACTCTTTGATGAAGCATGCTGCCAGCAGCTTTTTCACTTCCTCGGCCGCTGCTTTACTTCTCTCGGCACCGTGATGCCTTATCTTTTGCTTCACTGGTCGATAGCCCTCTTTGATGTTGAGGCGGTGCACCATGATCTCAGGATCGATGCCCGGCATCTCGTCGACCGTATAGGCGAATACATCCTGGAACTCGCGGATGACATCGATGATTTGAGCTCGGGTGCCTTTAGGAATATGTTTGTCGATCCTTATTGTCCATCCCCTTGTATTATCGATACATACCACTTCGTCCCCATCTACGGGTCGAGGCCTCTCATACCGTTTGGGGTTCTCGGCAACATAGATCCCCATTGCGGGGAGGGGCCCTTCGGGCTCGGGGTGCTTCCTTTTGTTGGTTGTAGCGTCACGCTGGTGCTTCAGGCTGTTGACATAACATTCCCGGGCAGACATCTGATCCCCAAATAATTGGGCGACCTTTTCGTCGTCGGCCTCGAACTGTAACAGTAGCTGGTAGGTGGAGATGGCAGCTTTAACCTTGTTGAGGGTGGGGCTCCCAATGATGACGTTGTAGGGGAGGTCAACATCCACGACGAAGAAGTCGATGAGCTCGCTCCTGACCTTTCTCTTCCATTCTCGTGGGAAGCTTGACCGATCCTAGAGGGTGGACGAATTGCCCCCAAATCCTACCAGCGGCTGGCTGATGGGCAAGAGATCACTCTTTTGATATTTCAGTTTTGCCAGGCAATCCATGGTTATGATATCTGCGGAACTCCCGCTGTCTATGAGCACTCGACCTACCCTCAGATTGGCAATCTTCATTTCGACGACCAGGGGGTCGTCGTGGGGTTTGAATAGGCCGATGGCTGTCTTTGAAAGTCATGGTGGGACAGGCTGCTACCCTGCTCGTATCCGGCGCCCCGTGTTTCTGGGTGTAGAGATGTTTCTTTGAGAGCGGCTGGTTAAGCCGCCCGAAGCGTACCCTCCAGCTATGACACTGACGAATCCTGCTGTTTCTTCACTCCTCGACTCCTTTTCTTTTCGAGGCTCCTTTTTCTTATCCGCGGGGTTCTTCAAATATCGATATAGTTTTCCTTCATCTACCAACTTGTCCAATGCTCTCTTGAGCTCTCTACAATCGCGGGTGGTGTGTCCGCAGTCATGATGGTACTCACACCAAAGCTTCTTATCTCTTCTGTTGATGGAAGTTCTGATGGGTGTCAGCTTTGGCAAGGCGTATTTATCCTTGATATCGAGATATATCTCCCTTCGGTTGAGGTTGTATCGAGGGTCATAGCCGTTGTCATCCACCCAAGGCCTATTCTCTCTTTCCCTCCGAGGGGCCTCTCGAAGGGGGTCACCTCTAATCCCACCGTCGCTTTTTCTTTTGTTAGCGCTGGGCTCGTCATGCGTTTTACAGATGTCGGATGCTTGTATGAACTTCTGAGCGAGGTTCATTGCCTCAGAGAAAGTGGAGGCCTCGCTTGCTACGAGCTTTAGCTTGAACCGACTCGATGGGTAAAGGCCCGACTTCAGAGCTGTGAAAGCTATGCTATCTTGTAAGTCAGAGACTTTTAGGGACTGTTCATTAAACCTCTTGATATAATCTGCCAGGTCTTCTTCTTTGCTTGAAAGCTGTCTCGAGGGAGGCGAAGCTCGAGATACTGCCCGGGGGTAACTATGTGAACCATGTGAGCGCGAGGCCCTTCAGTGTGGTGGGGAAGAACTTACACCAAGCTGCCTCGCCCCCTGTCTGCACACTCATTTGTGCTTTAAAGGCAGCGAGGTGATCGACGGGATCTGTTGTTCCCCCATAGTGTTCGATAGGCGGCACCTTAACCTTTCGAGGGTTGGGGGATCACATGATTTCTTCGCTGAAGGGCGTGATGAAGCCGAGGTTCCCAAAGTGGGCGTCAGATTCCCCGTTCGTCTCAGAACTGCCGGCTTCATCCTCGTTGCGCTCCAGGGGCCCCTCCTCGCGTTGTCAAGATCCTTCCCTCATATGGCTGCGGTTCGAGGGTGCTACTCTCTCTTGTCTCGAGCGAGCCCGGCGCTCGTCCAGGATTTCGCAAGCATCCTGATGACCGTGCCTAAGGGATCGCTCGATGATGATATGCCGGGCATCCATCCGGCTAGGAGGGTCTCTTAGGGGAGCTCTGAGGGGCTCGAGTTGACGCTCGTGGAACGGGGTCGTTGGGGAGAGGATTGCGTCCATCCTGCCCCATAGGCCCCATAGGGAGTCGTGGGGCAGGAGGCCTGGTGGATGTTCCCTCTCCTCCGTTCTGGAGGTTGGACGAGGGCCCTAAGGTTCCGCTCGAGACTGTTGCTGAGGCGCTCTGCCAGCTGCTGCAGGTCCTGCTGGGTGACATGAATTGGACTGGGTTGCTCAACGCGGGGGAGCTCAATTCGAAGGCAGTTTATTCTCTCTCGAGGCGGTCCTCGATTGGCCACGCTGGCTGCCTCTCGAGGAGCTATTTCTTCGAGGATGTGTTGATGTCTTTCTGAGAGCATAGGGGCCCTGCGAGGGTCGCCCGCTGTTTCACCAGCTAACTCGAGAGGGGGATTCCCTTCTCGAGGTGGTGAGTTTGGAGGTTGCTGGGTTCGACGGGATCACCGAGCATTGGCTTGTGACGTGGGGGAGCTAGTCAAGACGAGGGATGATAGCCGTTGATGATAGCCGAGTGCTCGAAGGTCGTCGTGAAAACCTGCAATAATGAGGGTTAGACTACCCCGGGGGTGTTTCCGGGATCGCCCCTCCGACGCTCAAGTTAGTTAAGATGTTTAACTGTAAGTATTGAGCAGTTGGTCGAGTAGTTATTACCTGTTCATTGATGAGACATTGGGTATTTATAGCATTGAGAATCCCCATAAAGGGAACATTGATGGGATGGGCCTCAAGGGGGCTGCTTGGTTATATTGCCTTTTCAGGCAATAAGCCTTTTTGCTCGTTGCTTGAGATCCCTAGGCATTCTGGAGTTAGGGCAACCACCCTGTAGGTCCCATTGTCCCCCCTGCCCGGGGGTTTGATGGTCCTCCTCGCAAGAGCCGGGCCTAGGGAATATTGGGCCCAAACAAATATGATACGCATTATTTTGAATTTATTGGACTAAGTGATAATTATGACAAGGGTGCTATCAGTTTTGCAATTGGGACACATAGATCTTCTCTAAAAATAATTTACATCTGAAAGTACTATATATGTGAAGCAATGGAGTACACTTAATTAGTACCTTTTTTCAAAGCCATGGAGTAATTCCCATAAAGTTTATTTGTACCTTTCTCACTTTCTTAGCTATCTTCTAAGTAGTAATAACTTTGAGGGAAGAGCTTGGAGGTATAATTTAATTTAGTATACTACTATAATCTTAATTAGTTTTGTGACTGCCCATAAAAGTTAAAAACTAAAATGACTAGCCTATGAATTATGAGTAATTCATATGACTATCTATTTTTTTCTTACCTTTTACAATAACTAAGCATACATGTGAATTTTTTTTAAAAACATTGTATTCTAATAAACCATATAATAATGCCACGTAATAAGTAAACCTCTATGGAAAATCGCAAGCATACAAGTTGGGCCGATTATGACATTGGAAGTAGGGAATACCAAGATGGATTAACAAAGTTTGTAAAACTTGCATTCCAAAGTGCTTGTGACAGAACAATTGCATGCCCTTGTAGCAAGTGTGCTAGGTATTATCGACGTAATGAAGAAGAATTAGTAATAAATGGTCCTCTGCGTGATTTTGAGAAATGGTTCACAAATGGATTTAGAATCATCATCAACACATTTTGGAGACGATGAAGCTGAAAATGAGTCATGTGCTACCGAAAATTTTAAGCAAATGCTAGAAGATGCTTTTGGGTTCCATGATAATATTATCAACGATGCTCCCAATTTAGAGAGTGAAGTAGATCATGATGTAGAAATGGAACAAATAAATGAACAATCTCCTTTTAATGTTGATATGTTTAATAAACTGTTAAAAGATGCTCAAGTAGAGTTGTACCCGGGATGTGAAAATACATCTAGGATGTCCTTCATTTTGCACTTTTATCATATCAAATCTATGTTTGAATGGTCCGAAAAATCATTCGGTGAGTTACTTACATACCTTAAAAAGGTCCTCCCAAAAGGTGAAACAGTGCCTAACTCTCTATATGAAGCTAAGAAAATTATCCAAGGCATAAGTCTTGGTTATCAAAAGATTAATGCGTGCCCAAACGATTGTATGCTTTTTTGGAAAGAAAAGGCTAAAGATGATAAATGTAGTGTATGTGGAGAATCACGATGGAAGTCTGTTAGGGAAGGGTCTAGTGTAGGTTCATCTACTTCTAATCCAAAGAAAGAAAGAAAAATTCCTATTAAGGTTTTAAGGTACTTTCCCTTAAAATCAAGGCTCCAAAGGTTGTACATGTCATCTAAAACTGCTGAAGATATGATATGGCACGACAAGGAGCGTAATAAGGATGATGTGTTAAGGCACCATGTTGATTCTGAAGCTTGGGCAAGTTTTGACTCTAGATATCCTGAATTCAAATCAGATCCTCCAAATGTAAGATTAGGGTTAGCTACTGATGGTTTTAACCTATTCGGTGAAAAGCGAAGCACTCATAGCACATGGCCAGTCATCTTGATGGCTTATAATTTGCCACCATGGTTATGAATGAAGAAGCCTTATTTTATGCTTTCAACTCTAATTCCTGGCCCTAAAGCCCTATGAAATGATATTGATATATACTTAGACCCTCTTATAGATGAATGAAAAGAACTGTAGAAGTTGGGTGTGCCGACTTTTGATGCGTATAAGAAAGAAACTTTTCAATTGCATGCTTCCCTTTTTTGGACTATCAATTATTTTCCTGCTTATGGTAACTAATCTGGTTGGTGCACTTATGGTAAAAAAGCTTGTCCTTGTTGTAATGTGAGCACATGGTCTAATAAATAAAAAAATAGTGGGAAGGCTTGTTTCATGGGTCATAGGACGTCTCTCGATTCAGAGCATAAGTATAGATATGATGAAAAATCGTTTGATAATACTAAGGACATGCTCCAATTCCACCATCTGGATCTGAAGTGTTAGAACAACAAAAGGACAATGTGTTCAGTCATGGTAAAACTAATAAAGATGAGGTTTATGGTGTTCTAAGGGAAATATGGAAAAAGAGGAGCATATTCTTTGAGCTTCCTTATTGGGAGCATAATTTATTGCGCCATAACCTTGATGTGATGCATATAGAAAAGAATGTATGTGATAACATAATAAACACATTCTTAAATGTTGACAAGAAGTCAAAGGATAACTTGAAGGCACATCGTACTTTGGAGGAAATCCGGTTTAGGAAGCATTTATGGCCTCAAGTACGTGGCAATGGAAAGATGTCTTTGCCTCCTGCACCTTATAGCTTAAGTAATGAGGCAAAAGATCGATTTTGTGAAGTTTTGGGGAATGTAAAATTTGCAGATGGATATATATCAATAATTTCAAGATGTGTGTTAAAGCGAAAGTTATTTGGGCTTAAAAGTCATGACTCTCATGTACTTATGCAGTCGATGCTTCCTCTTGCAATGCGAGAAAGTGTAAATGAGAAAGTAGCCTATGTTTTGATTGAATTATGCGACTTCTTTCGAGCTTTATGCTCTAAAACACTCGAAGTGCGTGACTTAGAGAACCTATAATCAAAGGTCGTGATAACACTTTGCAATATGGAGAAAATATTTCCACCAACAATTTTCATGGTCATGGTGCATTTAGTTGTTCATTTAGCCGGTGAAGCTAAGATTGCTGGTCCCGTGCATCATCGATGGATGTATCCGATTGAGAGGTATCTCATATCATTAATATGTTTCTGGTTCCCTTTTTTTTGTAAGGAATTATGAGATAGTTTTGTGTTATAGGTACTTGTCGACCCTTAGTTCATATGTGCGAAATAAAGCATTCCCCGAGGGTTCAATTGCAGAAGGATATATTCTCCAAGAGTGCTTAGGAAGAACTAATCGTTCGTGTAGAAACACTGCACTAGGAAGTGAAAATGACAACTTATCAAGTCTTTTTTCGACAATCGGCCAACCTTATGGGCGAAAGGAAGGATTTATAATGGATGGAAAAATGAAGATTCAAGCCCATAGATATGTGCTATTTTATTTTAACTGCAAGGAAATTGAATCCATATTTTGGTTATCTATATAAATATATTAAAAGGTGTTTGGGCTCAATAAATCAGCAGCCCAATAAGGAGCACAAAAGCCTCCTAATACATGGGACAGGTGGCAGCAGTGGGTCCCACCTGAAAGTTGACCTAAACACAGGAGCTTGGGAAGCCTCTAAAAGGGTGGAATAATCATTGCCTGAAAAGGTAACATGTCCATTGATCTCAAAAAGGCCCATCTGAACAAGGTTTCCTATCTGGGAAATCCACAACACTATAAATACCAACTACCTCATCAATGAACATGTATTCAATTCTCACCTAACCAACTAGAGCATCTCTCTTTAGACTTTCTCTCTCTACCTCAATCTCATCTGACTTGAGCGTCGGAGGGGCGATCCCGGAACCACCCCCGGGGTAGTCTAACCTTGTTTTGCAGGATTCCGGCGTACGGACATCGGAGCTCAGGCGAACGCTCTTGGGGCCCACATCAAACCTCACAACCGATCTTAATTCTCAATTTCTTAGGAGAAATAGTTTGGCGCCGTCTGTGGGCAGGTTACAATCAAAGTCGCTTCGCCACCCCTCAGTAAGATCCACTTCGCAATCGCCCCAGCCAAGAGCACTCGCACCCGACATCCCTCAGCACAGGCTCAGATATCCGAAAAGGATCCGTCCCCATCTATTCAACGGAGGTCTGAACGGTCCAAAATGCCGACCGTTCAAACCCTCGACCATGAAGAAGAAGAACAATCCATCGAAAACGGACAGGACCCCTCACTGCAGCTGCAGCACGCTGACCTCCATCCCATATCCACAGCGGATATAAACATAATAGCCGCTCAGCTCCAGCAAACCTTGAAGTAGAGCCTGATAGACATGTTAGCCAACCTACAGCAGGGACGCCCCCTTCAGCCCCCTAAAGACCAAGCCTTGGTCCCTTCCCTTCGGGCGGATAACCAGGGTCAGCCTAGCTGGCAACTGTCGGGGGCAAGGGCATACAGTCAGCCTGATCGGCAACGATCCAAGCAAGGGGAGAAATAGCGACACGGGTCTAAAGGAAGATCTGCTAGGCATGGTGAAGAGACTCACGTATCTAAGTCCCCTCGAGGCAACGCCGGACATAAGCACAACGATGCTCGACACTTCCTCAACGAGAAGCGCCTCAACAAAGGCTATGATTCGAGGCACATCCTCAGTAAAAAGGTCGCTCAGCGGGAGGGACATGGTGACTCTGCTCAATCAAGGCCTGTTCAGTTCAACAGCGGAGCACTCAAGTTCATAGTCCCATTCAGCCAAGCCATACTCGAAGCGCAGAGCCCGGGAAAGATCAAAAACACCAACCATCGAGCCATTCGCGGGCCTAACCGACCCGGATGATCACATGGTTATATACACTAGTAGAAAAAACCTCGAATGCTCCGGTCTTTTAGGCCCTAGATGCTCAGTTTTTTACCCGTAGCAGACGTCACACGAGCATTTGAGACTTTTATAAATGCTCCGGTGGTAACCGAAGCATTTGTGCCACAAATGCTCCGGTTTTTCAAAACAATCGGAGCATTTGGGGCCTCAAATGCTTCGGTTTTACCAACAAACTGGAGCATTTGTACTTACAAATGCTCCGATTTACTGGTAAAACCGGAGCATTTAAGGGCCCAAAAATAACAAAAAACAAAATTTTTTTTTTTTGCTACTTTTTTTTTCAGTATTGATGCACAACCAATACATATAGATAATAGTTTAATTTCTGATTTTTTTATAAATACAAAAAACTTACAATCGTAAACTACAAGATATGAGCTCGACAAATTGTTGATAATAAAACTAGCAGCAACAACTAGCCAAGAGCAGCATAACCAAGAGCCAACAGCATCAGCGACACGGCTAACGACATGTAGTGAAGTTAGTATAAAAATTTGACAGATTTCAAAGCTAGTACTGCAAGATATGAAAACACTCCAGCTAATAAAGCATATCAATGCAATTTAATAAAAGAATACTATTAAAATGCTAGCTTTCATGATGCTCTGATAATCATAATTGTCACTTAAGCATTAAAGCTGACATGGTACTTTACTACAACTAAATAAACATTTACAATAACAATTGGCCGTCACCCTTGATTATTTGATCCTAAATACAATAACTTTATTAACCTGACATGTATAATAGATTAGATTGTATTTGATCTTGAATCATCATTATGAATACAATCACATCGCGTATGCTCTGCCTTAAATTAATCCAATTCTATAAATTACTTGTTTCTTACAAATTATAGTGAGTTCTTAGAACAATGCAAATGAATATATATATATATATATATATATATATATATGTATATGTATATATGTATATATATATATATATATATATATATGTATATATATATATATATATATATATATATATATATATATATATATATATATACTTCGACATCTTCCAAAAGAAACCAAGTTCTTTCAATAAAATCAAAAGAGTCATATTTATAGCAATAGTAACACAACAAGTACATGAATCACTCACTAGCCTTGGAGGATCCTTGAAGTCATATTTAAGGCATGTAGCATGTATCATGTAGCAGCCAGCTCATCTAAGCTCTTATTGATCCCAAAGCCACCCTGATGAATGATGACCCCTGTAAGAGTGGAATATGGATGCTTAGTTCCTAACATAACAAATCAGAGAATGAAAAATTAAACATGCTATATTTGCCCATCACCTGTACTGGCAGTTTCAGAGGTTTTGATGGCACATGCATATGCTAATTCATAATGCAAAGCACTTTTAAGGTTCCACAACATCAAAAAGTAAATAGATGAACTTTTCAGCCATTTTAACTAATAGAAGGTGCAACAATTCATGTTGCCTAGTTAATGGAAATCAAAAATAGATAAAGTGACTTTTAATGGATGACAAGAACCGAACATACAACAAACCTGAAACTGATGAACAGGTAGAGTATCATAAAATTCGTGGGCTATTATGATTGTTGGCACTGAAGAAAAGTAAAAAAGAAAAGTTACACAAGCTCGACATATTTTAGATAAGTTGCACAAGCTCAACTTAAAGTCTATTAAATGTCAGAAGTACAAGATGCATCCATTAGAGCAAACAAAAAACTTCCAGTCACTCTCAACTCAAGCAGCTAGAGGCCCAGGCAATTGATCAGTTCAGACATTCGTTTACTTTCAAGTCATCTTACTATTTCAGACTCTACCAAAAGCAATAGGTCATCTTTTCCATTTCATTTACCGACAGCTTATCCTCAAAAATATGTGCCAATCCTCAGCACTATGTTTAACTTACTAAGCATCTTTGGGAAAAGTCACCCTATATCCACTTGTTCCAAGGTAATCCACAAGATATTCCAAACATTAGATAGATGATATCTACAGAAATATTATGCGGGAGTGTTCCATATTAACAAAAAGTGGGGAAAAGCAAAATTTATCCTTCACAGAATGGTTGTTACTATTTGTATTAACGAAGAGAGGAAGATTTGTGGGTTTGAATTGACAAAAATTAAGGGTATTATATCTATCATTTGTGACCATAAATCAGAGAAGTAAAAAGTGCAATAAAAAGTTAGCAACAACAATTTTATCACAAAAGAGTTTCTAGAGTTCATCTAAGGCTTCATCTTCCTTTCTCAATGATGATCTCAGCGAACAAATAAGAATATAAAGCAGACACCAAACTATCGAGTTTTCATAAGACAAGACAAGAGGGGTAGCAAACTATAGAGTAAATCATGATACAAGAAATCATGAGTTTCATAACACCATGCACTAGTATGACTCCCTAGACTAATCTCAAATTCAAAACTAGATTAATCCTACGAAAAAACATGTTCTCTTACTAGACTAATCGCATCCCAAATTCCCAACTAAAACTAACTCTTACAAAATAATATTCCCTTTAGAGATTCCTAAAATACTTTGTAATTCAAAATAATCAAACTTGGAATTGAAAACCATAACGTAGTGATTCTCCAAAGTAATTTTCTTATAAATGGACATCATAAGCAAAATCAGACTCAAATCTAAATGGGTTTCAAAAAGGAAAAAAAAATAGATATACCACAATGAAACTTGATTTTGTGTCATCTCTTTTAATAAGAGAGAGAATTTGAATGAACAAAAGCAAAAGGCAGCGCTAAGAGCCACTATACAGCAACAATGGCAAGCAGCAGCAGAGTGAGGGTAGCACAACTAGAGGCAACAGCCCGGGACAGCAGAACCTTGCAGAAGACAAAAACAAGGAATTCATATTTAAAAACCAACATTAAACAATGCTCAAACTTCAACAAAATTTAAATTTGCAGAAAATCTAAAAAATAAATACCTGAAAATGAAACCATATGAAACACTGCCACATACGTAAGATGGGGAAGGGAGAGCAGAGCTTTCATAAATAGTCAACTTAACCTCTAATAACAAGACAAGATCAAGAACTATAAAAAAGGGAGGGAGGAGATTCAAATTTCAAGGTACTGTTAAGGTTCCTCACCAAATTCTGCAAAAGCTGCATTAATTATTGACATTTTAGTCACCAAAAAAAAAGTGGCATATCATTTTAGCTTCACCACACTTAAGTGATTAAAAAAAGAACTACGGAGCTCAATCAACTATGAATTTTCAAAAAAAAATAACAGAATAAAAAAGCAGAGCAAATTCTATGATTCTGAACTATAAACAATTCAGCAATGCTTTCAAATAAAAAAACATGATAGCAAGAAAATCACAGTTTCAAATAGCAAGAAAATCACAAACTTAGAGAGAAAGTGGTATATACGAAATGAAACCCTAGAAACCGGAAATTGAAATAGGAAATAGAAGCACAAACCATTAATTCAGTTGCATAAAGAATGGCGAAATCTCAATTAGTATCAACCTTTTATTTCGTCCCTTAATATCTGAACCAACAACAAAAACCAAAACCAAATCAACAACAAGAACAGCAAAATCAACAAGAAAAGTGAAGTAATCAGCGAAATAACAAAGAAAAAATAGCAAAAAACCTTGACAATTGCATAAGCGGACTCATAGGCTTAAAAATCTGATCACCGGGCAAAAATGACCCGACAACCTTATACACAATTTGAGCAACTTCTTTCCACGACCTTCAATAATTATCTTCTTCATCATCAATGTCGTTATCATCACCCTTGTCGTCGCTGATTATTGGATTTCTAGGGTTTTCAGTGCGCGAAGAAAGTTGCGAGAGAGGTATGATTGAGAGTCGAATTGAGGAGAGTGAATGTGAGGGAGGCGGTTGGAGAGAAGGGAGGTGAGCAATTAGGGATTTGAGGGGGTGAAAGAATGAGGCGTTGAGGGGTTTTTTTTTTTTTTCAAGCAACGAGGAGATAATAAGTGGAGAGATTGTAACCTGAACCGGTTAAATGACAAAAATGCTCCGTTTGACTGGAGCATTTGACTAAAATGCTAAATTTGGTGTTCTCTTTTTCTTTTATTTCTCAATTTTGTAATTTCAAATGCTCCGTTTTTATGAAAACCGAAGCATTTGTAATGTAGCAAAAGAGCATTTTTCCACTAGTGATACAAAGCTGAAATGAGCGTTCAAACTAGCTGCGAGGCCACTTGGTGTCGTTTCTTTCCCACAACGCTTAAAGGGCTGGCCCTGAACTGGTTCCAAGAGCTTCCTGCGGGGATCATAACTGATTCACCAGTTTGTTGCTGGAAAAAGACAAAAGAAAACAAGTCTCCATTTGATGGGAATTAGGCAGGAGAAGAATGAAAGCCTGGCCGATTACATCAAAAGATTCAATGACGAGTCATTGAAAATCTCAGATCTACAAGATGCGGTGGCGTTCGCCGCCCTAATGTCCGGACTTCAACCCGGTCGGCTAAGATGGTCCTTGGTAGAAAACGAAGTCAAAGCCTTCTCTGAAGCGATGACTCGGGCTCAAAGATTCATCCAAGCGACAGACATATGTCGCCACTCAGACGATGGGAGCAATAAGAGGAAAAAGGAGGGAAATCACAAGGACCAGTCGAAACAACAAAAAACAGGCAGTCGGTCAGACAGATCTAATGACCATGGCAACTACACCCGATTCAGCAAGAACATAAGAGAAATCTACTTGGACATCAAGGACAAGTCCGTACACCCCCGCCCACCTCCCATCAGAACGTCAGCTGCTCGGAGAGATAGGAGCCAGTGGTGCGAATAACACAAGGAATGCGGGCACACCACCAAAGATTGTAGGGAACTCACCTAGCTGTCCAGGGGAAGCTGAACCGATACCTCAAGCACTCTAGTGAGGAGAAGGGCAAGCAAAAGGTCAATCAATCCAATAGCGGGGACACAGAGGGTTTCATAGGAGTCATAGCGGGTGGCTTCGCGTCGGGAGGCCTAACCGGCCGATCACGCAAAGCCCACCTCCAAAATCTTAAGCATCAAGTACTTGATGTCAACCACCCCCGCCTCGATTGCCCCATCATGAAATTCGGGGAATCCAGTCGGGCCCTACATACACCACATGATGACCCCCTGGTCATTGAGCTCAAAGTGGCCAATGCAAGGGTCAAACGGGTGTTGGTGGATAGTGGGTCCTCGGACGACATAATCATACTAGAGTGCCTCAGGAAGCTGAAATACAATGAAAGGGAAGTAACCACCCTCAATCGGCCACTCATAGGCTTCGGGGGAAACTCCGTACATTCTGTCGGATCTATAAAATTGCCTGCTCGAATGGGCGAGAAGGGCAATGGAAGAAGCCTACCGATCGACTTCCTGGTGGTGGACATCCCCCTGCCATACAATATCATAATGGGAAGACTAACTTTGAACAAGGTCAAGGCAGCAATTTCCATTTACCAACTCATGCAGTTTGAAACCGACGAGGGTAAAGTCGGAAAGATCCAGGGGGACCAGCAGGCAGCTAGAGAATGTTACGTTAACAGCTTGAAGAGCAGGGTTGACGTCCAAGAGGACTCGAAAAAGAGAAAGCGGGAAGAGGGTCAGCCTTCAAGTGGCTTCGGAGTTTACATCACTTAAAATCCCAAGCAGTACGAGTGCCCTCAGCCAGCCGAGGACGACGAAGAGGTCATTATTGAAGAAAGACTCGGTCGGACTTTGAGAGTAGGCAAGGCCATGGACCCTCAAACAACAAAAGGAAATCATTTAGGTACTCACAGAGTACAGTGATGTCTTTGCCTATGAAACCACATAAATGCCTGGGCTCGACCCCAAAATCATATGCCACGAGCTCAACATCAAGGAAGGATTCAAGCCAGTCAAACAGAAGTTGAGGCATCAAGGCCCCGAAAGAAACACTGCGGCCGCCGCAGAAGTCAAGAAATTACTTGAAGCAGGGTTCATAGAAGAATTTCAGTACTCAGAGTGGCTGGCCAATGTTGTACTGGTCAAGAAGTCGAGCGGTGCATGGAGAATGTGTGTGGATTTCACGGACCTAAACAAGGCCTGTCCGAAAGATAACCACCCTTTGCCTAAGATTGATCGGCTGGCCGAGCAGGGTTCATAGAAGAATTTCAGTACTCAGAGTGGCTGGCCAATGTTGTGCTGGTCAAGAAGTCGAGCGGTGCATGGAGAATGTGTGTGGATTTCACGGACCTGAACAAGGCCTGTCCGAAAGATAACCACCCTTTGCCTAAGATTGATCGGCTGGCCGACTCAACGGCATGTCATGCTCTCCTAAGCTTCATGGACGCAAATGCAGGGTATCACCAGATCCCAATGGCCGAGCACGGTCGAGTCCACATCGCCTTCGCCACAAACCAAGGGGTGTACAGTTACAAAATGATGCCCTTAGGGCTCAAAAATGCGGGGGCTACGTATCAGCGGACAGTTAACAACATTTTCAACGACTCATTGAAAGTAGGAACCACTCCAGTCGGATGACCGACTGGGCGGATCAGCTAGCAGACTTTGGACTGCAATACGAATCCAGGAGGGCGATCAAAGCCCAGGCTTTGGCCGATTTCATAACAGAATGTACAACCAGGCCCCCGGTCGGTAGGCAGGATAGCTGGGAGTTGCAAGTAGACGGCTCATCCACCAAGACAGGGTGTGGAGCTGGACTAGTAAACAAACCCCCGGTCGGGGAAAAGATGGAGTATGCCATCAAATTCGAGTTCTTGGGATCCAACAACGAAGCCGAATACGAAGCCCTCATCCTCGGACTTCAGCTATGCGTCCTGGCCGAGGCTACAGAGATCAACGCCATGTCTGACTCGCAGCTGATAGTGGGTCAAGTGTCAGGCGAGTACGAAGCCAAAGAAGATAATATGAGAATGTATTTAGCCAAGACCCAGGATGTAATCAAGTAGTTGTCTCAGTTCACCATCACCCACATACCCCGGTTGGAAAACCAGCAGGCAGATGCTCTCGCTCGGAGGGCCAGCTTGGCGGAAGGGTCGGCCTCTCGTACAATTATGTGGGAAGTCCTTCGTCAGCCCAGCATCAACGTCAAGGAACAACTAGTATTAAATCGAACATCCACATGGATGAAAGAAGTGGCCGAGTATCTAAAAGACGGGACAATGTCAGAAGACCGCAAAGAGGCCGATCGAGTCCAGCATAAGTCTGGATGGTTCCCATGGCATGAGGACCAGCTCTACAAAAATTCCTTCACCCGCCCCTTGCTCAAATGTGTCACATATGAGGAAGGAAATTACATCCTTAGGGAGATCCACTAAGGGGCCTGCGGGAGTCATCAAGGGGGATGAACCATTGCCGGAAAAGCTCTCAGAGTAGGTTATTACTGGCCTACTCTGAAATCAGACGCTCATGAGCTGGTCAAAAGGTGTCCATCGTGTCAAATCCATTCGGACATCCCAAGAGCACCAACCACCCCCTTAACATCAATTCAAGCAGTTCTGCCATTCGATAAGTGGGTATGGATCTACTCGGACCATTCCCCCCAGCCTCCAGTCAAAGGAAGTTCCTTATAGTCGCCATCCACTACATCACCAAATGGACTGAGGCTGAGCCACTCTCCTCCATAACAGATAAGCAGGTTCAAATGTTCATTTGGAGGAACATCATAACCAGATTCGGAGTTCCTAGGGTCCTGATTTCCGACAATGGACGCCAATTTAACAGCAGCCCCACTCGGGAGTATTGTGCCCGTTTCGGAATATGTACCAAATTCTCCGCAGTGTCCTGGCCCCAAACAAACAGACAAGCTGAGTCGGCTAATAAAGTAGTCCTCAAAGGAATCAAGAAATCATTGGAGGCTGCCAAAGGAGCATGGGTCGATGACCTACCTGGGGTCTTCTGGTCGGCTTGAACTACTGCCAAGGAGGCAACAGGGCACTCGCCATTTAGCCTTGTGTACGGGAGCGAAGTGGTGTTACCAGTTGAGATCGGCATCCCCTCACCCCGAATGACCTTCAATGAGTTCGAAAAGAATGAGGATGAAAAACCGGTCAACTTAGACTTGTTGCCAGAAACAAGGGGCAATGCGCTGCTAAAATTCATTCGGTACAAACAAAGAGTCACTCGGACGTTTAATCACCGAGTGAAGTCTAGACCTATCCAACTTGGCGATTGGGTCGTTCCGAAAGTAGAGGCTACAGGGCTCTCGCATCTGAAGGGGGAGCTAGGACCTAACTGGGATGGCCCCTACAAAGTAACTGAAATCATCAAGCCAGGCACTTTGTGTTAAGTTTGTTCCCCTGGCCCGACCCCCGGAATGCGAGATAACCTCAAAAAAATACTTTGTGTAAAGTTTGTTACTTGCAATAGGGGCATACATTGTAATAGCTAAATCGCAGCCGGTCGGCATATTGTGTACCAAAGCCTATTAGAAACAGTTGGCGTTTTTGTAAATGATAGCTAAATCACAACTGGTCGGCATTTATGTAACAAATACAACCCATTGCACTTAATCACCAAAATGGTTGGCATCTTTTATAATCAAGACTTAAGCAATCACTAAGATATCCGATTCGGCAAAATTTGACCAATCGGTTGAAGACTTGGTCGATCACAAAAAGACTAAAAATCGAAAAATAGATCAGCTACTCAAAACATGTCAATCAGTTAACATACAAGTCAGTTGGAGTCAGCGAAGCTAGTCGGGCAACATTGCAATTAACAAACACAAGGAAAATTGAGGCCAAAAGATGAATTTCATTGAGGTGGTCGGACATTACAAAACAAGAGACATTGCAAAAATAACTGAAACAATGACTAGGGGAATGGCCAAGTAGACGGGCCATGAATCCTAAAAGCTAGGGGGAGGGAGAAGATTAGTTACACTCCCAACAATGGTTTCGGTGTTATCACCGACTCGCTTCTCTTCCCGTCGATGACATTGATGTCAACCTGGCCCTCTTCGTCCTCCTCGTCATCGTCCTCCTCAGTCTTCATCTGATCTAGGATCACAGCAATATCAAAGTCGATCGACATCTGATATCCCGACCAGATGTCGCCCCAAACCGATTCGGGATGCGATTCGGCCAAAACCTTCCTCAATCGATCTAGGGCCTTATCCTCACCCATTTTATGGGCTGCACTACCCACCTCATTGGCGTAGACCTCGGCCGCATCAGACTTCTCCCAATCCGGGAACCATTGCTCTTCGGTCTGACCTTGCCTTGCAGCTCGGCCAGTTTGGCTTCGAGGTCGGTCACCTTCTGCTCGGCCACTTTCAGCTTGGTAAGGGCATCATCCCTAGCCGTCTTCGCCGAGTCACGGGCAAGGATGAGGTCGGCCTTCTCATTCTCCCATTTGGCCCACTCAATGGCAAAGTCTTCCTGATCCTTTTTAATGGCGTTCTCAGCATCAGTAAGCTTCGACTCAGCAATCCGCTTACCCTCCTTGGCCCGATAGACCTCATCGAAATGCTTCTTGGCCTTTTCTTTGAGGTCGGCCACTTCCTCGGTCAGGCTCACTCGATTCTGAGCAACATTGGCCATCCGAGCGGAGAACTGAAATGAAGGAAGAAGGATAGAAAATTGAACAAATGAAAATAAGGGTGAATCAAAAAGAAATAAGCTTACATCGTGCCAGGAGCGGAAAAGCTCATTGGTCTCATCCGGACCATGAGTAACTTCAATATACTCCCGGTCGGCGGGAGTATATATGTGCTCCAGGGCCTTAGTCCAACGCCCGTCCTTCTCAGCCTGACTAAGCCCGGTGAAGGGCACTCCGAGCGCCGCACCATCGCCTGGGCTACCCCCAATCCGCTCGGAGAACGGAGACATGGGAGTGTATTGAGGACTCCCAATCGGCCGGAAATCCGATGAGTGGAGGGATAGGGCGCCGCCATCAGTCGGCTGTGGCGGCCCCCTCGGGCTGATCACCTCAACCGACTTGGCCTTTTTGGCCTCCTTCTCCCGGTCAGCGCTCTCCCGATCGGCCCTAGCTCTCGCGAGCGCCTTCTCGGTCTGAGCGACCTTGTCGGATGATCGCTCTTTTCTCTTCTTCGTCTTAGGCTCAGCAGGGTCCTGAAATAAGGCAGAAAACAGTTATCAAAAACAGAACCAAACAAAGAGCTACTCGGCCAAAAAGAGAAACAACAAGAAAATGGAAACTTCACCTTGGGAGGGGCAGGGACCTTCATGGTCTTAGCCGCAATCTCGGCCTTCAGTCGGGCAGCCCTCATCGCCGCAACATTCAACTTGTCTGCCATAGTCGGGTCGTTCTCGTCTATATAAGCTCGGGCAGGCCCTGCAAAACAAGACAAAAAGCAGAAGTGTTAGTCAAATAGAAAGCTCAAATCGTCATACTGACCACCCTAAGCCACCCCCTCGGCACATTACCCTTCGAAAAGTTCGAGCTTAGGCCCATAGCCGAGAGGAAATGTTCGTCTTTGAAGAGTTGGTAGTCGGGCAACCATTGGCCAGGTACGAATACCTCGCCCCCATCAACGATTCTCGACTCGGTCTGCATATAGCAAGCCGCAGCTCCTTCCTCATCATCGAGTTCGCCCACTCGGAAGTTCAAAGCAACGAGGGGCTCGATCGGGGGAGGAACCAGGGGAATTCCCCAATCTCCGCCAAAATAAACGAAGGCGAACTCCTTACGGAACCCCTTTTGAGATCTAGGAAGATTGAGGATAGTCTGATATCCTGGTCGGACCTGAAAGCTCCACCAACCATGCCCGTTCGTCGCAGCCATAAACTCGATCAACTTGTACATGTGCCTCTACGGTTTGACGGTCTGGTCGGATGTTCATTAAATCGCATAGGACCCGGAAGGCGTTGATTCCGTCCCACGAGTTCGGAGAGACTTGGCAAATAGCTAAGTTGTAGGCGTTCAAAGAACTCCTTGACAAAGGGAGTCAAAGGGAACCGAAGCCCCATCTCCATCGATTTGTAGTAAACCGCTATGCATCCAGGTGGTGGGGATAGGACAGTAAGATAGGCCTCCGGTCGGACCAGATAGTAAGGATCCTTTATTTGAAACCTCGTCGCGGTCCCTCGGAGGTCCTCGGTTAAAGACTTTATCACGCCGGGCTCGGGAAAGAAAGACCCTGGACTCTCTTTCGGATCGAGGTCGGGATACTCTAGTTCCTGACCCGAAGTGGACGCTTCTCCTGCTCCCCTCGGCATGGCCACCCTCACTACATCAGATGACAAAATATTTGTCTAAGTAACTCCTCGAGGGAGGATAGGCCAGCGACACTTCCTAAGGATAGGGAATGATACCCTCGGCCTCCTCCTCCACCGAAGACGACGGGCTCGGAAGAGCGACTGAGTCGGGCACAGCCGAGGGGTCGGGGCATATTATTACAGCCGACACCAGGGTTATTCCCATCCCCCTCACCTCCTTGGATAATTTATAAGGAGGTGAGGTCGGAGGTGTCGACGACTCGGACGAATCTCCCATTATATATGGACAAGGGAGTCGGCCGAGATTATTCGAAAGAAAAGAAAGAAAGAAAAAGAAAACTTAAAAGAGCAAAAGCGTACCTGGTCGGACGAAGAAACTGGAGGAAGAACTTTGCGAAGTTGGAGAGGATTTAAAGATTTTTGAGAGAGGGGAAATGAAGAAATGAGCAAATGACTCTGAAACTCTCTCTCATCCCATTTATATATAGGAGCGCCTTGGGGGATGTGCAACGCAAACCCCTCCGCGTCGCCTTGATGGGCTTCTAATAGAGGCCCAACTGGACCTATTCAATCCACCCCATCAAGAGTCCAGTAAAATCAAGCAAAAACATTCTAAGTCGAAGGAATTTGAAGCGTCCAAGTTCCTCACCGCGCCTCGTCAGCTCGATCCATAACAAGGGCCCCAAGATCGCAAGTATCAAAGGTGGCCATGTGGCATTTAGGGTCAGACATATCTGGTCGGGCAAACTAGTCGCACCTCCACCAAGCGAAGTACGATAGTCAACCCCTTACCCACTCGGACAATCAGGGGACTCATTAACCCCTCATCCGAGTGGCTCTACACTCACTCGGCCAACAAGAGCTCCCCTTCTTTGCCGAGCAGCTTCTACACTTGGTCAAGTATGACCAAATGTCAGATAGCACCCACTCAGACAATCTTGGGGCTCATTAGCCCCTCATCCGAGTGGCTCTACACTCACTCGGCCAATAGGAGCTCCCCTCCTTTGCCGAGCAGCTTCTACACTTGGTCAAGTATGACCAAATGTCAGATAGCACCCACTCGGACAATCATGGGGCTCATTAGCCCCCTCATCCGAGTGGCTCTACACTCACTCGGCCAATAGGAGCTCCCCTCCTTTGCCGAGCAGCTTCTACACTTGGTCAAGTATGACCAAATGTCAGATAGCACCCACTCGGACAATCATGGGGCTCATTAGCCCCATCATCCGAGTGGCTCTACACTCACTCGGCCAATAGGAGCTCCCCTCCTTTGCCGAGCAGCTTCTACACTTGGTCAAGTATGACCAAATGTCAAATAGCACCCACTTGGACAATCATGGGGCTCATTAGCCCCTCATCCGAGTGGCTCTACACTCACTCGGCCAATAGGAGCTCCCCTCCTTTGCCGAGCAGCTTCTACACTTGGTCAAGTATGACCAAATGTCAGATAGCACCTACTCGGACAATCTTGGGGCTCATTAGCCCCTCATCCGAGTGGCTCTACACTCACTCGGCCAATAGGAGCTCCCCTCCTTTGCCGAGCAGCTTCTACACTTGGTCAAGTATGACCAAATGTCAGATACCACCCACTTGGACAATCTTAGGGCTCATTAGCCCCTCATCCGAGTGGCTCTACACTCACTCGGCGAATAGGAGCTCCCCTCCTTTGCCGAGCAGCTTCTACACTTGGTAAAGTATGACCAAATGTCAGCTAGCACCCACTTAGACAAACTTGAGGCCCATTAGCCCTTCACTCGAGTAGCTCCCCGCATTACCTTCGAACATGAGACTACCCGGTCTGCGTTTTCTCCCTCAACAGGAAAGTGACCCGGTCGACGATGTTATTCTCAAACATGAAATGACTCGGTCGGCGATGTTACTCTCAAACATGAAAATGACCCGGTCAGCGTCACTCCCTCCAAACATAAGAAGACCCGGTCGGCGCTCTCCCCTTCAACAGGAAAATGACCCGGTCGGCATCATTCCCTCCAAACACGAAATCACCCAGTTGGCGTCACTCCCTCCAAACATAAGATGACCCGGTCGGCGCTTTCCCCTTCAACAGGAAGATGACCCGGTCGGCATCATTCCCTCCAAACATGAGATGACTCGGTCGGCGATGTCACTCTCAAACATGAGATGACCTAGTCGGCATTTTTCCCTTATAAAGGAACATGACCGGGTCGGCTAGTTTCCTTCAAAGAGGAAACGACCCGGTCCGGCAAAGACTTCTTCCAAAGAAGGTGGAACCGGGTCGCACTCCGTCCTCCAGCAGGAAGGGACCTGGTCGGCGTCTATCTCTCTCTCCCGGGGAACGACCCGGTCGGGATTTTTTCCCTAAATGCAGAGGAACCCGGTCAACCCCTCTCTCTAAACAAGAGATGAACCAGTCGGCGCAACCCCTCTCTACAGAGATGGACGTAGCCGACGCCACGGCTTATTCCATCCATCTACTTTAGATGGGGCTGTGAGCAAATCAGAATTAAGGTGATCGCTATTCCGCCACGGACCGACGTCACGGAGACAGGCCTCCATGATCCCCCCTCCCTGGCGTGGGGCTAATTGTTTGGGCTCAATTAATCAGCAGCCCAATAAGGAGCACAAAAGCCTCCTAAAGCGTGGGACAGGTGGCAGCAGTGGGTCCCACCTGAAAGTTGACCTAAACACGGGAGCTTGGGAAGCCTCTAAAAGGGTGGAATAATCATTGCCTGAAAAGGTAACATGTCCATTGATCTCAAAAAGGCCCATCTGACAATGTTTCCTGTATGGGAAATCCCCAACACTATAAATACCAACTATCTCATCAATGAACAGGTATTCAATTTTCACCTAACCAACTAGACCTATCCAACTTGGCGATTGGGTCGTTCCGAAAGTAGAGGCTACAGGGCTCTCGCATCTGAAGGGGGAGCTAGGACCTAACTGGGATGGCCCCTACAAAGTAACTGAAATCATCAAGCCAGGCACTTTGTGTTAAGTTTGTTCCCCTGGCCCGACCCTGGAATGCAGACAACCTCAAAAAATACTTTGTGTAAAGTTTGTTACTTGCAATAGGGGCATACATTGTAATAGCTAAATCGCAGCCGGTCGGCATATTGTGTACCAAAGCCTATTAGAAACAGTTGGCGTTTTTGTAAATGATAGCTAAATCACAACTGGTCGGCATTTATGTAACAAATACAACCCATTGCACTTAATCGGTCAAAATGGTTGGCATCTTTTATAATCAAGACTTAAGCAATCACTAAGATATCCGATTCGGCAAAATTTGACCAATCGGTTGAAGACTTGGTCACTACAAAAAGACTAAAAATCGGAAAATAGATCAGCTACTCAAAACATGTCAATCAGTTAACATACAAGTCAGTTGGAGTCAGCGAAACTAGTCGGGCAACATTGCAATTAACAAACACAAGGAAAATTGAGGCCAAAAGATGAATTTCATTGAGGTGGTCGGACATTACAAAACAAGAGACATTGCAAAAATAACTGAAACAATGACTAGGGGAATGGCCAAGTAGACGGGCCATGAATCCTAAAAGCTAGGGGGGAGGGAGAAGATTAGTTACACTCCCAGCAATGGTTTCGGTGTTATCACCGACTCGCTTCTCTTCCCGTCGATGACATTGATGTCAACCTGGCCCTCTTCGTCCTCCTCGTCATCGTCCTCCTCAGTCTTCATCTGATCTAGGATCACAGCAATATCAAAGTCGATCGACATCTGATATCCCGACCAGATGTCAGCCCAAACCAGTTCGGGATGCGATTCGGCCAAAACCTTCCTCAATCGATCTAGGGCCTTATCCTCACCCATTTTATGGGCTGCACTACCCACCTCATTGGCGTAGACCTCGGCCGCATCAGACTTCTCCCAATCCGGGAACCATTGCTCTTCGGTCTGACCTTGCCTTGCAGCTCGGCCAGTTTGGCTTCGAGGTCGGTCACCTTCTGCTCGGCCACTTTCAGCTTGGTAAGGGCATCATCCCTAGCCGTCTTCGCCGAGTCACGGGCAAGGATGAGGTCGGCCTTCTCATTCTCCCATTTGGCCCACTCAATGGCAAAGTCTTCCTGATCCTTTTTAATGGCGTTCTCAGCATCAGTAAGCTTCGACTCAGCAATCCGCTTACCCTCCTTGGCCCGATAGACCTCATCGAAATGCTTCTTGGCCTTTTCTTTGAGGTCGGCCACTTCCTCGGTCAGCTCACTCGATTCTGAGCAACATTGGCCATCCGAGCGGAGAACTGAAATGAAGGAAGAAGGATAGAAAATTGAACAAATGAAAATAAGGGTGAATCAAAAAGAAATAAGCTTACATCGTGCCAGGAGCGGAAAAGCTCATTGGTCTCATCCGGACCATGAGTAACTTCAATATACTCCCGGTCGGCGGGAGTATATATGTGCTCCAGGGGCCTTAGTCCAACGCCCGTCCTTCTCAGCCAGACTAAGCCCGGTGAAGGGCACTCCGAGCGCCGCACCATCGCCTGGGCTACCCCCAATCCGCTCGGAGAACGGAGACATGGGAGTGTATTGAGGACTCCCAATCGGCCGGAAATCCGATGAGTGGAGGGATAGGGCGCCGCCATCAGTCGGCTGTGGCGGCCCCCTCGGGCTGATCACCTCAACCGACTTGGCCTTTTTGGCCTCCTTCTCCCGGTCAGCGCTCTCCCGATCGGCCCCTAGCTCTCGCGAGCGCCTTCTCGGTCTGAGCGACCTTGTCGGATGATCGCTCTTTTCTCTTCTTCGTCTTAGGCTCAGCAGGGTCCTGAAATAAGGCGAAAACAGCTTATCAAAAACGAGAACCAAACAAAGAGCTACTCGGCCAAAAAGAGAAACAACAAGAAAATGGAAACTTCACCTTGGGAGGGCGGGGACCTTCATGGTCTTAGCCGCAATCTCGGCCTTCAGTCGGGCAGCCCTCATCGCCGCAACATTCAACTTGTCTGCCATAGTCGGGTCGTTCTCGTCTATATAAGCTCGGGCAGGCCCTGCAAAACAAGACAAAAAGCAGAAGTGTTAGTCAAATAGAAAGCTCAAATCGTCATACTGACCACCCTAAGCCACCCCCTCGGCACATTACCCTTCGAAAAGTTCGAGCTTAGGCCCATAGCCGAGAGGAAATGTTCGTCTTTGAAGAGTTGGCAGTCGGGCAACCATTGGCCAGGTACGAATACCTCGCCCCCATCAACGATTCTCGACTCGGTCTGCATATAGCAAGCCGCAGCTCCTTCCTCATCATCGAGTTCGCCCACTCGGAAGTTCAAAGCAACGAGGGGCTCGATCGGGGGAGGAACCAGGGGAATTCCCCAATCTCCGCCAAAATAAACGAAGGCGAACTCCTTACGGAACCCCTTTTGAGATCTAGGAAGATTGAGGATAGTCTGATATCCTGGTCGGACCTGAAAGCTCCACCAACCATGCCCGTTCGTCGCAGCCATAAACTCGATCAACTTGTACATGTGCCTCTACAGTTTGACGGTCGGTCGGATGTTCATTAAATCGCATAGGACCTGGAAGGCGTTGATTCCGTCCCACGAGTTCGGAGAGACTTGGCAAATAGCTAAGTTGTAGGCGTTCAGCAACTCCTTGACAAAGGGAGTCAAAGGGAACCGAAGCCCCATCTCCATCGATTTGTAGTAAACCGCTATGCATCCGGGTGGTGGGGATAGGACAGTAAGATAGGCCTCCGGTCGGACCAGATAGTAAGGATCCTTTATTTGAAACCTCGTCGCGGTCCCTCGGAGGTCCTCGGTTAAAGACTTTATCACGCCGGGCTCGGGAAAGAAAGACCCTGGACTCTCTTTCGGATCGAGGTCGGGATACTCTAGTTCCTGACCCGAAGTGGACGCTTCTCCTGCTCCCCTCGGCATGGCCACCCTCACTACATCAGATGACAAAATATTTGTCTAAGTAACTCCTCGAGGGAGGATAGGCCAGCGACACTTCCTAAGGATAGGGAATGATACCCTCGGCCTCCTCCTCCACCGAAGACGACGGGCTCGGAAGAGCGACTGAGTCGGGCACAGCCGAGGGGTCGGGGCATATTATTACAGCCGACACCAGGGTTATTCCCATCCCCCTCACCTCCTTGGATAATTTATAAGGAGGTGAGGTCGGAGGTGTCGACGACTCGGACGAATCTCCCATTATATATGGACAAGGGAGTCGGCCGAGATTATTCGAAAGAAAAGAAAGAAAGAAAAAGAAAACTTAAAAGAGCAAAAGCGTACACTGGTCGGACGAAGAAACCTGGAGGAAGAACTTTGCGAAGTTGGAGAGGATTTAAAGATTTTTGAGAGAGGGGAAATGAAGAAATGAGCAAATGACTCTGAAACTCTCTCTCATCCCATTTATATATAGGAGCGCCTTGGGGGATGTGCAACGCAAACCCCTCCGCGTCGCCTTGATGGGCTTCTAATAGAGGCCCAACTGGACCTATTCAATCCACCCCATCAAGAGTCCAGTAAAATCAAGCAAAAACATTCTAAGTCGAAGGAATTTGAAGCGTCCAAGTTCCTCACAGCGCCTCGTCAGCTCGATCCATAACAAGGGCCCCAAGATCGCAAGTATCAAAGGTGGCCATGTGGCATTTTGGGTCAGACATATCTGGTCGGGCAAACTAGTCGCACCTCCACCAAGCGAAGTACGATAGTCAACCCCTTACCCACTCGGACAATCAGGGGACTCATTAACCCCTCATCCGAGTGGCTCTACACTCACTCGGCCAACAAGAGCTCCCCTTCTTTGCCGAGCAGCTTCTACACTTGGTCAAGTATGACCAAATGTCAGATAGCACCCACTCAGACAATCTTGGGGCTCATTAGCCCCTCATCCGAGTGGCTCTACACTCACTCGGCCAATAGGAGCTCCCCTCCTTTGCCGAGCAGCTTCTACACTTGGTCAAGTATGACCAAATGTCAGATAGCACCCACTCGGACAATCATGGGGCTCATTAGCCCCCTCATCCGAGTGGCTCTACACTCACTCGGCCAATAGGAGCTCCCCTCCTTTGCCGAGCAGCTTCTACACTTGGTCAAGTATGACCAAATGTCAGATAGCACCCACTCGGACAATCATGGGGCTCATTAGCCCCATCATCCGAGTGGCTCTACACTCACTCGGCCAATAGGAGCTCCCCTCCTTTGCCGAGCAGCTTCTACACTTGGTCAAGTATGACCAAATGTCAAATAGCACCCACTTGGACAATCATGGGGCTCATTAGCCCCTCATCCGAGTGGCTCTACACTCACTCGGCCAATAGGAGCTCCCCTCCTTTGCCGAGCAGCTTCTACACTTGGTCAAGTATGACCAAATGTCAGATAGCACCTACTCGGACAATCTTGGGGCTCATTAGCCCCTCATCCGAGTGGCTCTACACTCACTCGGCCAATAGGAGCTCCCCTCCTTTGCCGAGCAGCTTCTACACTTGGTCAAGTATGACCAAATGTCAGATACCACCCACTTGGACAATCTTAGGGCTCATTAGCCCCTCATCCGAGTGGCTCTACACTCACTCGGCGAATAGGAGCTCCCCTCCTTTGCCGAGCAGCTTCTACACTTGGTAAAGTATGACCAAATGTCAGCTAGCACCCACTTAGACAAACTTGAGGCCCATTAGCCCTTCACTCGAGTAGCTCCCCGCATTACCTTCGAACATGAGACTACCCGGTCTGCGTTTTCTCCCTCAACAGGAAAGTGACCCGGTCGACGATGTTATTCTCAAACATGAAATGACTCGGTCGGCGATGTTACTCTCAAACATGAAAATGACCCGGTCAGCGTCACTCCCTCCAAACATAAGAAGACCCGGTCGGCGCTCTCCCCTTCAACAGGAAAATGACCCGGTCGGCATCATTCCCTCCAAACACGAAATCACCCAGTTGGCGTCACTCCCTCCAAACATAAGATGACCCGGTCGGCGCTTTCCCCTTCAACGGGAAGATGACCCGGTCGGCATCATTCCCTCCAAACATGAGATGACTCGGTCGGCGATGTCACTCTCAAACATGAGATGACCTAGTCGGCATTTTTCCCTTATAAAGGAACATGACCGGGTCGGCTAGTTTCCTTCAAAGAGAAACGACCCTGGCCGGGCAAGACTTCTTCCAAAGAAGGTGGAACCGGGTCGCACTCCGTCCTCCAGCAGGAAGGGACCTGGTCGGCGTCTATCTCTCTCTCCCGGGGAACGACCCGGTCGGGATTTTTTCCCTAAATGCGAGGAACCCTGGCCAACCCTCTCTCTAAACAAGAGATGAACCGGTCGGCGCAACCCCTCTCTACGCAGATGGACGTAGCCGACGCCACGGCTTATTCCATCCATCTACTTTAGATGGGGCTGTGAGCAAATCAGAATTAAGGTGATCGCTATTCCGCCACGGACCGACGTCACGGAGACAGGCCTCCATGATCCCCCCTCCCTGGCGTGGGGCTAATTGTTTGGGCTCAATTAATCAGCAGCCCAATAAGGAGCACAAAAGCCTCCTAAAGCGTGGGACAGGTGGCAGCAGTGGGTCCCACCTGAAAGTTGACCTAAACACGGGAGCTTGGGAAGCCTCTAAAAGGGTGGAATAATCATTGCCTGAAAAGGTAACATGTCCATTGATCTCAAAAAGGCCCATCTGACAATGTTTCCTGTATGGGAAATCCCCAACACTATAAATACCAACTATCTCATCAATGAACAGGTATTCAATTTTCACCTAACCAACTAGACCTATCCAACTTGGCGATTGGGTCGTTCCGAAAGTAGAGGCTACAGGGCTCTCGCATCTGAAGGGGGAGCTAGGACCTAACTGGGATGGCCCCTACAAAGTAACTGAAATCATCAAGCCAGGCACTTTGTGTTAAGTTTGTTCCCCTGGCCCGACCCTGGAATGCAGACAACCTCAAAAAATACTTTGTGTAAAGTTTGTTACTTGCAATAGGGGCATACATTGTAATAGCTAAATCGCAGCCGGTCGGCATATTGTGTACCAAAGCCTATTAGAAACAGTTGGCGTTTTTGTAAATGATAGCTAAATCACAGCTGGTCGGCATTTATGTAACAAATACAACCCATTGCACTTAATCAGTCAAAATGGTTGGCATCTTTTATAATCAAGACTTAAGCAGTCACTAAGATATCCGATTCGGCAAAATTTGACCAATCGGTTGAAGACTTGGTCAGTCACAAAAAGACTAAAAATCAGAAAATAGATCAGCTACTCAAAACATGTCAATCAGTTAACATACAAGTCAGTTGGAGTCAGCGAAGCTAGTCGGGCAACATTGCAATTAACAAACACAAGGAAAATTGAGGCCAAAAGATGAATTTCATTGAGGTGGTCGGACATTACAAAACAAGAGACATTGCAAAAATAACTGAAACAATGACTAGGGGAATGGCCAAGTAGACGGGCCATGAATCCTAAAAGCTAGGGGGAGGGAGAAGATTAGTTACACTCCCAGCAATGGTTTCGGTGTTATCACCGACTCGCTTCTCTTCCCGTCGATGACATTGATGTCAACCTGGCCCTCTTCGTCCTCCTCGTCATCGTCCTCCTCAGTCTTCATCTGATCTAGGATCACAGCAATATCAAAGTCGATCGACATCTGATATCCCGACCAGATGTCAGCCCAAACCAGTTCGGGATGCGATTCGGCCAAAACCTTCCTCAATCGATCTAGGGCCTTATCCTCACCCATTTTATGGGCTGCACTACCCACCTCATTGGCGTAGACCTCGGCCGCATCAGACTTCTCCCAATCCGGGAACCATTGCTCTTCGGTCTGACCTTGCCTTGCAGCTCGGCCAGTTTGGCTTCGAGGTCGGTCACCTTCTGCTCGGCCACTTTCAGCTTGGTAAGGGCATCATCCCTAGCCGTCTTCGCCGAGTCACGGGCAAGGATGAGGTCGGCCTTCTCATTCTTCCATTTGGCCCACTCAATGGCAAAGTCTTCCTGATCCTTTTTAATGGCGTTCTCAGCATCAGTAAGCTTCGACTCAGCAATCCGCTTACCCTCCTTGGCCCGATAGACCTCATCGAAATGCTTCTTGGCCTTTTCTTTGAGGTCGGCCACTTCCTCGGTCAGGCTCACTCGATTCTGAGCAACATTGGCCATCCGAGCGGAGAACTGAAATGAAGGAAGAAGGATAGAAAATTGAACAAATGAAAATAAGGGTGAATCAAAAAGAAATAAGCTTACATCGTGCCAGGAGCGGAAAAGCTCATTGGTCTCATCCGGACCATGAGTAACTTCAATATACTCCCGGTCGGCGGGAGTATATATGTGCTCCAGGGCCTTAGTCCAACGCCCGTCCTTCTCAGCCAGACTAAGCCCGGTGAAGGGCACTCCGAGCGCCGCACCATCGCCTGGGCTACCCCCAATCCGCTCGGAGAACGGAGACATGGGAGTGTATTGAGGACTCCCAATCGGCCGGAAATCCGATGAGTGGAGGGATAGGGCGCCGCCATCGCCGGCGGCGTGGCGGCCCCCCTGGCGATCACCTCAACCGACTTGGCCTTTTTGGCCTCCTTCTCCCGGTCAGCGCTCTCCCGATCGGCCCTAGCTCTCGCGAGCGCCTTCTCGGTCTGAGCGACCTTGTCGGATGATCGCTCTTTTCTCTTCTTCGTCTTAGGCTCAGCAGGGTCCTGAAATAAGGCAGAAAACAGTTATCAAAAACAGAACCAAACAAAGAGCTACTCGGCCAAAAAGAGAAACAACAAGAAAATGGAAACTTCACCTTGGGAGGGGCAGGGACCTTCATGGTCTTAGCCGCAATCTCGGCCTTCAGTCGGGCAGCCCTCATCGCCGCAACATTCAACTTGTCTGCCATAGTCGGGTCGTTCTCGTCTATATAAGCTCGGGCAGGCCCTGCAAAACAAGACAAAAAGCAGAAGTGTTAGTCAAATAGAAAGCTCAAATCGTCATACTGACCACCCTAAGCCACCCCCTCGGCACATTACCCTTCGAAAAGTTCGAGCTTAGGCCCATAGCCGAGAGGAAATGTTCGTCTTTGAAGAGTTGGCAGTCGGGCAACCATTGGCCAGGTACGAATACCTCGCCCCCATCAACGATTCTCGACTCGGGCCCGCATATAGCAAGCCGCAGCTCCTTCCTCATCATCGAGTTCGCCCACTCGGAAGTTCAAAGCAACGAGGGGCTCGATCGGGGGAGGAACCAGGGGAATTCCCCAATCTCCGCCAAAATAAACGAAGGCGAACTCCTTACGGAACCCCTTTTGAGATCTAGGAAGATTGAGGATAGTCTGATATCCTGGTCGGACCTGAAAGCTCCACCAACCATGCCCGTTCGTCGCAGCCATAAACTCGATCAACTTGTACATGTGCCTCTACAGTTTGACGGTCGGTCGGATGTTCATTAAATCGCATAGGACCTGGAAGGCGTTGATTCCGTCCCACGAGTTCGGAGAGACTTGGCAAATAGCTAAGTTGTAGGCGTTCAGCAACTCCTTGACAAAGGGAGTCAAAGGGTACCGAAGCCCCATCTCCATCGATTTGTAGTAAACCGCTATGCATCCGGGTGGTGGGGATAGGACAGTAAGATAGGCCTCCGGTCGGACCAGATAGTAAGGATCCTTTATTTGAAACCTCGTCGCGGTCCCTCGGAGGTCCTCGGTTAAAGACTTTATCACGCCGGGCTCGGGAAAGAAAGACCCTGGACTCTCTTTCGGATCGAGGTCGGGATACTCTAGTTCCTGACCCGAAGTGGACGCTTCTCTGGCCACCCTCACTACATCAGATGACAAAATATTTGTCTAAGTAACTCCTCGAGGGAGGATAGGCCAGCGACACTTCCTAAGGATAGGGAATGATACCCTCGGCCTCCTCCTCCACCGAGGACGACGGGCTCGGAAGAGCGACTGAGTCGGCACAGCCGAGGGGTCGGGGCATATTATTACAGCCGACACCAGGGTTATTCCCATCCCCCTCACCTCCTTGGATAATTTATAAGGAGGTGAGGTCGGAGGTGTCGACGACTCGGACGAATCTCCCATTATATATGGACAAGGGAGTCGGCCGAGATTATTCGAAAGAAAAGAAAGAAAGAAAAAGAAAACTTAAAAGAGCAAAAGCGTACCTGGTCGGACGAAGAAACTGGAGGAAGAACTTTGCGAAGTTGGAGAGGATTTAAAGATTTTTGAGAGAGGGGAAATGAAGAAATGAGCAAATGACTCTGAAACTCTCTCTCATCCCATTTATATATAGGAGCGCCTTGGGGGATGTGCAACGCAAACCCCTCCGCGTCGCCTTGATGGGATTCTAATAGAGGCCCAACTGGACCTATTCAATCCACCCCATCAAGAGTCCAGTAAAATCAAGCAAAAACATTCTAAGTCGAAGGAATTTGAAGCGTCCAAGTTCCTCACAGCGCCTCGTCAGCTCGATCCATAACAAGGGCCCCAAGATCGCAAGTATCAAAGGTGGCCATGTGGCATTTAGGGTCAGACATATCTGGTCGGGCAAACTAGTCGCACCTCCACCAAGCGAAGTACGATGGTCAACCCCTTACCCACTCGGACAATCAGGGGACTCATTAACCCCTCATCCGAGTGGCTCTACACTCACTCGGCCAACAAGAGCTCCCCTCCTTTGCCGAGCAGCTTCTACACTTGGTCAAGTATGACCAAATGTCAGATAGCACCCACTCAGACAATCTTGGGGCTCATTAGCCCCTCATCCGAGTGGCTCTACACTCACTCGGCCAATAGGAGCTCCCCTCCTTTGCCGAGCAGCTTCTACACTTGGTCAAGTATGACCAAATGTCAGATAGCACCCACTCGGACAATCATGGGGCTCATTAGCCCCTCATCCGAGTGGCTCTACACTCACTCGGCCAATAGGAGCTCCCCTCCTTTGCCGAGCAGCTTCTACACTTGGTCAAGTATGACCAAATGTCAGATAGCACCCACTCGGACAATCATGGGGCTCATTAGCCCCATCATCCGAGTGGCTCTACACTCACTCGGCCAATAGGAGCTCCCCTCCTTTGCCGAGCAGCTTCTACACTTGGTCAAGTATGACCAAATGTCAAATAGCACCCACTTGGACAATCATGGGGCTCATTAGCCCCTCATCCGAGTGGCTCTACACTCACTCGGCCAATAGGAGCTCCCCTCCTTTGCCGAGCAGCTTCTACACTTGGTCAAGTATGACCAAATGTCAGATAGCACCTACTCGGACAATCTTGGGGCTCATTAGCCCCTCATCCGAGTGGCTCTACACTCACTCGGCCAATAGGAGCTCCCCTCCTTTGCCGAGCAGCTTCTACACTTGGTCAAGTATGACCAAATGTCAGATACCACCCACTTGGACAATCTTAGGGCTCATTAGCCCCTCATCCGAGTGGCTCTACACTCACTCGGCGAATAGGAGCTCCCCTCCTTTGCCGAGCAGCTTCTACACTTGGTTAAGTATGACCAAATGTCAGCTAGCATCCACTCAGACAAACTTGAGGCCCATTAGCCCTTCACTCGAGTAGCTCCCCGCATTACCTTCGAACATGAGACTGCCCAGTCTGCGTTTTCTCCCTCAACAGGAAAGTGACCCGGTCGACGATGTTATTCTCAATCATGAAATGACTCGGTCGGCGATGTTACTCTCAAACATGAAAATGACCCGGTCAGCGTCACTCCCTCCAAACATAAGAAGACCCGGTCGGCGCTCTCCCCTTCAACAGGAAAATGACCCGGTCGGCATCATTCCCTCCAAACACGAAATCACCCAGTTGGCGTCACTCCCTCCAAACATAAGATGACCCGGTCGGCGCTTTCCCCTTCAACAGGAAGATGACCCGGTCGGCATCATTCCCTCCAAACATGAGATGACTCGGTCGGCGATGTCACTCTCAAACATGAGATGACCTAGTCGGCATTTTTCCCTTATACAGGAACATGACCGGGTCGGCTAGTTTCCTTCAGCAGGAAACGACCCGGTCGGCAGCACTTCTTCCAGCAAGGTGGAACCGGGTCGCACTCCGTCCTCCAGCAGGAAGGGACCTGGTCGGCGTCTATCTCTCTCTCCCGGGGAACGACCCGGTCGGGATTTTTTCCCTCAATGCAGAGGAACCCGGTCAACCCCTCTCTCTAAACAAGAGATGAACCAGCCGGCGCAACCCCTCTCTACAGGGATGGACGTAGCCGACGCCACGGCTTATTCCATCCATCTACTTTAGATGGGGCTGTGAGCAAATCAGAATTAAGGTGATCGCTATTCCGCCACGGACCGACGTCACGGAGACAGGCCTCCATGATCCCCCCTCCCTGGCGTGGGGCTAATTGTTTGGGCTCAATTAATCAGCAGCCCAATAAGGAGCACAAAAGCCTCCTAAAGCGTGGGACAGGTGGCAGCAGTGGGTCCCACCTGAAAGTTGACCTAAACACGGGAGCTTGGGAAGCCTCTAAAAGGGTGGAATAATCATTGCCTGAAAAGGTAACATGTCCATTGATCTCAAAAAGGCCCATCTGACAATGTTTCCTGTATGGGAAATCCCCAACACTATAAATACCAACTATCTCATCAATGAACAGGTATTCAATTTTCACCTAACCAACTAGAGCATCTCTCTCTAAACTTTCTCTCTCTACCTCAATCTCATCTGACTTGAGCGTCGGAGGGGCGACCCCGGAACCACCTCGGGGTAGTCTAACCTAGTTTTGCAGGATTCCGGCGTACAGACACCGGAGCTCAGGCGAACGCTCTTGGGGCCCACATTAAACCTCACAATCGATCACAATTCTCAATTTCTTAGCAGAAACAAAAGGCGTTCCTAAACAAGGAACTGTGCCACGTGGCGCTCTCCCTATGGAGTTTTAGTTCATGTAATCCATGTACAATAAAAAAATTAGAAATTGCATAGTATAGGTTTTGATCCCGTGACCTTAAGTTCATATACTAAAGTTTTAACCACTAGACCAAATTGTATTTAGTGTTATCATATCAAAGTACGATATTAATAAATGAAATTTTTTCTTACCCGGAGCATAGCCCGGGCCTAATAACTAGTTTAGGTATTAATATAATTCTTAATTACTAACCAGGGAACACATTTCCTATATTAAGAGGATTCATCGACGAAGTCGTCCTACACAATTTGTGTAAGATCGTATCCATAATGAAATTTTAGTGAATGGCTCAAGGAATTCGTAAGTGTTTATAGGTGTTTTACATTCAGATGTGTATGTGCTCTAATGAATCATACTTTAACAAATTAATTTTCTTTTTGTTTATCAGGTGAATGATCCTGATAATCAAAATGATGAAAGAATTACTGATGATGTCAAATCTCTTGCAATTGGTCCAATGCCGATTGCAAGAAAATTTCAAGCTTTTGATATGAATAATGGTTATAGATTCCACACTAAAGAATATGAAAAGAACAAGAAGACCCAAAATAGTGGTGTGATGGTTGTGGCAAAGACACAAAGTTACGCAAGCGCTAGAGATACACAACCTATCATAAGAGATTTATCTTACTATGGGGTGCTTACTGATATTATTGAGTTGAATTATTATAATAGATTTAAGAATCAAAAGGTGATGTTTATGATCAAGTGATTAACAAGAAAGAAAGATCTGGCCAAGTGCGTGGGGTGGGATTAGGAGTTTGTCCTTCCAAACTGTGGGATCTTTATCATATGAACAATCGAAAGCTGCTTTAGTAAATGATGATGCCTCTAATCGTCGAGTAGAAAAGCTAATTGAGGAGAGGATAAAGGTAATACTAGATAACCACAGCGAAGAAGTAAGAGTGCTGCAAGAGAAGAGAGATTTACAACTAAAGAAAGCACTAGCTGAGAGAGATGTGGAGCTAAAGAAGGTATTAGACAGACAAAGCCGTTTGGAGGTAAATATGTCACGACTGATTTCAATATTGACTGAACGAGCGCAAAGTGAAGGACAAGACAATATGTCTGGTAAATCTATAAGTTATTTAGGTCTTCTTGTTTCTTTTAGTAAATCAATTTTCCTTGAATATATACTGTACTGTTCATTTACAACCACATTCTTCTGTGCAAATCAGATTTGGCACTTAAATGGGCTTATCAAGTGCGACCATAACTACGTTACTGGCTTATTACTCCCTTATAAAAATTAAAAACCAAATAGGAAAAGCATTTTTGTTAGGCAGCTAATGATAGATCAAGGTAAAAAATTAATGAGCACGTGGTCTGTAGGGGGCTTATACAATGCCAACTTCAGTACCATAAAAAAAAAGTTGATGAAGAAGTATCAGATTAAAGTTGCAGGGGGCTCAAGCATATTTTTGGATGATAGAATAGGATAGAGGCATGGAGTACTTGAATTTTGGGTGATCAATTGTGCATGCAACGGTTTGTATTTACCATATTTTGTTATTATTATAAATGAACATTTTTTATTGTCTTCACCTTGTTCACCACTTGTTCGATCTATTCCTTCTCCGAGTGGTGGATTGTGGTGTTGGAACATATAGATACATATAGCGGAATTTCAAGAAACAAATTTCCTAACATCTATCACAAGATCGCATGCACAACATAAATATGAATCATATTATAAGGAAAAAAATGTACAACCTTTGTAGCGCGTTTTCCACCGGATTATAAGTGCTAGAGATCAAAGAACAACAATTCATGTCCCTCTACTTAGTCCACGAGCACCAATTGAATTCCCACGTTTGCTAGAACAGAAGAGGATGAACAAATTTCACTCTCTTACTTTTTAGGGAGGGTGACCGGATTTTGCAAAGGGAAATAATAGGGTTTTCTCTCTCTTTTCAGTTTGAAAGTTACCGTCAAATTGAACGTTCTATTCCACTCTCCTATTATAACCTTTTATAATAGTAGGAGAATAAAATAAGAGAGAGACCTAACCTAACCCTAATTTCTCCTATTGGCCGGTTTCCTTACTTCAATTAGTTACTACAATGTGTAACCTCATAGGATTAGGTTAACTTAGTTGTAGGTACAATCAATATTGTGCTACTAACCAACATTTATTCTCTAGCAAGTAAATGTGATTACTAAATTAACGTAATTAATTATCTCTATAATAATTCCTTTTATATTTAGTAATTGCCGGGATGTCTACGGACATATTCCTTCAATCTCCCACTTGTTCGAAGACAAGAGCGCAATGCTAAATTCCTTAAGTCACTTAATGCCAAATTTGATAACACCATGTTATTCTCAAATTTATGTTCCTTGATCGCTGAGTTCGAACTGCTCAAATAAAGATTAACTCTTTAATCCTATTCCGCATGGTCATGCAATTTTCCAGTTCTCGTTCATCAAGAGGCCCATACACCATTCCTATTTAATAGGAGGACTTATCCACTGTTGTATGACCATAACTCCCACTCAATTCTTAGCCCACCTGATCACTGCCTTTATAACCTTTACGGCGCGGCGTTTAACAGTGTCAAAGTTAAACTAATTATGTTGTGGTTATTAAGACATACTCATGTCTAAGGAATCCAATAAATATAGTAGTTCGATTCTACTTTTAGAATCTAATTAGGTCAAGTCTCAATGCATCAACTATACATCCATATAATCAATTAGACATCTCTATGTCTCTATAGCCCATAGAACTGCGCTATCAATTAATTATATACTAGTCTTTTAAATAAATCACTTATGTCCAATTTAGTGATATAGACTAGGCACTTTAAATAAATTGTGATTTCAGTTCACTTTATAGGGTTCCATTATTAAAACGTTTTCGATAATCCTATTTTTATTGATACTAAACCAAACAATTAAATAAGAAAAGAATTTTTATTGATAAACCTTCAAACCATAATAAATGTCTTTACAATTGTAAACATGAAGTAAACAACCTAAAGCCATTCTCCCATATGCTTAAGCCCCATAGACCTAGTATGACACTCATGCTTAGGTTGAGCAAGCGGTTTAGTCAGAGGATCTGCTATGTTATCTTCAGTATGAACCTTGCTTACTTTCACATCCTCTCTACCAACGATTTCTCGAATGAGATGGAATTTCCTGAGCACATGTTTAGACCTTTGATGCGATCTGGTTCCTTAGACTGAGCAATGGCACCATTGTTGTCACAATACAACTCAATGCCATTCTCAATGCTAGGAACTACGCCAAGCTCACCAATGAACTTTTTGATCCAAACAACTTCCTTTGCTGCATCAGCTGCTGCAATATACTCAGCCTCTGTTGTAGAATCCGCGATGGTACTCTGCCTGGAGCTCTTCCATCTCACAGCTCCTCCATTGAGACAAAATATGAAACCAGATTGCGATCGGAAATCATCTTTTTCACTCTGGAAGCTTGCATCGGTATCCAGTAACACCAACTCATCATCTCCACCATAAACCAAAAAATTATCCTTAGTCCATCGCAAGTACTTAAGGATGTTTTTCGCTGCAATCCAGTGCCATCCCCTGGATTTGACCGGTATCTGCTGCCTATACTCAAAGCATATGCAACATCCGGTCGAGTGCATATCATGGTATACATAACGGATCCTACATCAGAAGCATAGGGAACATTACTCATACGCTTGACCTCATCAGGTCTCGAAGGACATTGATTCTTGCCAAGTGCAATCCATATTGCATGGGAATGAAACCTCTTTTGGAGTTTTCCAGCTTGAACCTTGCAAGAACCTTATCAATATAAGTTTCCTGATTGAGCCCAATTAGCCTTTTCGATCTATCTCTATAGATCTTTATTCCCAATATGTACTCTGCCTCTCCTAGGTCTTTCATAGCGAAATAATTTTTAAGCCATTGCTTGACTGACTCAAGCATGGTCTTATCATTTCCTATGAGAAGTATGTCATCCACATACAAGACCAGAAAAGTAATACTACTCCCACTTAACTTCTTGTATACACAAGATTCCTCTTCATTTCTAAGAAAGCCAAATTTCTTGAATGCCTCATCAAATCTGAGGTTCCAACTCCTTGATGCTTGCTTTAGTCCATAAATGGACTTCTTAAGCTTGCATACCCTCCTTGGATTTTCTAGATCTTCAAAACCTTGAGGTTGTGTCATGTACACATCCTCTTTCAATAACCCATTCAAGAAAGCAGTTTTGACATCCATCTGCCCTATTTCATAGTCATTAAAGGCAGCAATCGCAAGTATTATCCTAATGGACTTCAGCATGGCTACTGGTGAGAAGGTTTCATCATAGTCAATACCATGAATTTGTTTGAAACCTTTCGCCACCAACCTTGCTTTGAAAACACTAATGTTTCCATCCTTGTCTGTTTTCAACTTGAAAATCCATTTGCATCCAATGGGTTTTACCCCGTCAGGCAAATCAACCAAGTCCCATACTTGATTTTCAGACATGGAATCCATTTTCAGATTTCATGGCCTCAAGCCATCTTTCGGAGTCTTGGCCCTCCAAAGCATCTTTGTAGCTAGTAGTTTCTTCTGATTCTAAAATCGTTATTTCAGAATTTTCAGTCAAAAGGAAATCAATATATCTCTTTGACGGAATGATGGTCCTACTAGACCTACGTTAGGGAACAACAGAAGAAGTTTCTACCTCATTAGGTTGAGTGACTTCGTACGGGGTATCTCCAAGTGGGACGGTAGGAGGTACGTGAATTGAATGCACCGCCTCCTGAGCATTTTCATGCCCGGCCGCCTCTGATGAGGTGTTAACCTCATCCATTTGTTGCTCAACTCGAATTTCTTCGAGATATACATTTCTCCCACTTATTTTTCTGGAAATAAACTCCTTTTCTAGAAAGACACCATTACGAGCAACAAACACTTTGTTTTCGCTTTGGTTGTAGTAGTATCCCTTAGTCTCTTTTGGGTAACCCACAAAGAGACATTTATCAAATTTGGGTGAAAGCTTATTAGAAAGTAAACGTTTTACATAGGCTTCACAACCCCATATCCTTAGAAAAGACAATTTTGGAACGTTTCCAGTCCACATTTCATATGGTGTCTTTTCCACTACTTTGGATGGTGCTCTGTTAAGTGTGAATGCCGCTGTTTCAAGTGCAAATCCCCAGAATGAAATAGGAAGATCAGCAAGACTCATCATGGATCGAACCATATCAAGTAGAGTTCGATTCCTTCTTTCAGAAACGCCATTTAACTTTGGTGTTCCTGGTGGAGTCCATTGTGAAAGTATTCCACAATCCTTCAAATGATC
Source organism: Beta lomatogona (assembly GCA_947646795.1). NCBI lineage: Eukaryota > Viridiplantae > Streptophyta > Magnoliopsida > Caryophyllales > Amaranthaceae > Beta > Beta lomatogona. Next base: position 635,483 of record CANSNZ010000402.1, on the reverse strand, counting down.
ACCAAATTCTTGAGATAAATATTCACCACCACGATCGAATCGTAATGCCTTAATTTTCTTCTCAAGTTGGTTTTGTACTTCATTCTGGAATTCCTTAAATTTTTCAAAGGATTCCGACTTATGCCGCATGAGGTAAACAAATCCAAATCTGCTCACATCATTGGTAAAAGTATTGAAGTAACTGTACCCTCCCCTAGCCAACGTACTCATGGGTCCACACACATCTGTATGTATGAGGGCTAAAAGTTCATTGGCCCTTTCACTTGAACCTATGAAAGGTGACTTTGTCATTTTTCCCATTAAGCGAAACTCACAAGTATCAAATGATTTAAAATCAAATGATTTGAGAATTCCATCTTTATGAAGCTTCTCAATACGCTTTGAACTTATGTGGCCTAATCGACAATGCCATAGGTATGTCGGGTTCGAATCATTTGTTTTAGGTTTCTTGTTGTCTATGTTATAGATGTGGGTTTCTAAGTCTAGCACATATAAACCATTTGATAACTTAGCTGAGACATAGAATAAATCATTCAAATAAGCAGAACAACAATTATTGTTAATTTGAAATGAAAAACCTTCCGAATCTAAAACCGGAATTGAAACAATATTCTTGGTAATAGTTGGAACATAATAACAATTATGAAGTTCTAATACTAAACCAGAAGGTAAAAGTAGGCTACAATCTCCCACAGCCAAAGCAACAACTCGTGCTCCATTGCCCACGCGGAGGTCCACTTCTCCTTTGCTCAACGATCTGCTTCTTTTTAGTGCCTGCACATTACAAATAATGTGAGATCCACACAAAGTATCAAATACCCATGAAGTAGAAGTAGATAAGTTAATCTCTGTAACATAAATACCTGAAGTTGAAGCACCACTCTTCTTATCCTCCAGATACTTGGGGCAGTTCCTCTTCCAGTGGCCAATCTTATGGCAGTGGAAGCACTCATGTAGTGCTGCTACATCTGCCTTAGGAGTGGCCTTTGGCATAGAAGTATCATCAGTGGCAACAACCTTGCCCTTGTTCTTCTTTAGAGGTGCCCCCTTTTTCTTGAATTGCTTGCCTTTCCTAACCATTAGAACATCCCTATGTTCAGGTTTAGCCGGTAAGCTCCTTTCAGCCTGAGTAAGCATACCATGCAGCTCTTGCAAGGTAGCCTCCCCTCCTTGCATGTAAAAATTCAACTGAAAGTTTTGAAAATTGTCAGGCAAGGATTTGATCACAATATCAGTTGCTAGTTCTAGGGGATAAGGGAAGCCCAATTTTTCCATGATCTGAAAATGTCCAATCATATTGAACACATGCGGACCAACGGGTTTTCCTTTTCCCAACTTGCACTCCAACAACTTACAATGAGCTTCAAACCTCTCCAGCCTCGCGCTCTTCTGAAACATAGTTTTCAGCTGTTGGAGGATGGAATAGGCGTCCAGACCATCAAAACGTTTTTGAAATTCTGGTTCCATGCAAGCAAGCACCAAACATGTTACTTGCACATAATTTGCCTCAATGGTTTGTCTTGCTCTCCTTTCAGCTGGAGTAGTAGTGTCTCGCAGGGGTTCAGGGAGAGGATTATCAAGAACACTTTCCCTTCCTTCGGCTCTGAGAACGATTCTCACAGCCATTTCCCATACTAGGAAGTTATGTGCAGTTAGTTTGTCCTTTTCGAGTAAATAGCGCAAATTAAAACTGGGGTGATTGTTGTTGTTTGAACCAGACATGATAACTACAACAAAAGAATAATAAAGCAAGATTCAATCAATGTTTATCAAGAAAGCAGCAATTAAACAAATTTTAATTAACTACTACCCTTTATTCAAAATAAGAGTCCCCTATTGAATAAAGAAACACCAAGATCCCCTCCCACTACAATCAAACGGACTTTGGCCCTGCCTTCAATTTATAGTAGTTGAGGTAAGTAAACACTTTACTAATTATAACTAATTATAATTCTTGGTAGACAGGTTAACAACTCCTTGTTTACTCCTATCTCTTAGCTTCAAAACCCAAAACTTTGTCTTTTCATGATTTTGTTGAGTTAAACCAAACATTAACATGTAAGTTTCAAAAACCTACTCTACTATCCCCGGATAAAATGAGCAACACCCTACTTTGGCATAACCTATTACTCACTATCTAAGGCGTTATAGGTGTTGTTTGGAAAAGCAATTAAACTCAATATTACATGATGGGGACGTAAGTTTACTATGTTGGTTAATTAAAAGTGAACACATAACATAAATAACCACACATATAAACTTAAACAAGCATTTAAACATGTTAAATGCATAAATAAATATAAGTATAATTAAAAGTGATCCTAGTATGGCCCCTAAACCTAGGAAAACTAATCTTCATGAATTCCTCCTTGAATCTTTATGGATCTCCATCCTTGATTCTCCATGGAACTTCATTTCTTGATTACATATCATTTATAACTTAAATAACTGAAATTTAGATTACAAAAATACAAACGATACGCAGATCGTATTTGATTTACATACAATTTAACGATGCGCATATCGTATTTTTTATCCTAGTTTTTGGCCATACTAGTCACAACATGCAAAATATAATATCATACATATTACATTAAACATCCACGCATTTATAATATCAAATAAAATAAACACAATCTATTTACTTATTAACAATTAATAAGCAAATACAACTTTCCATAATAATTATAAAACTTAACAAATTTAAGCTAGAAATTATTTAGGAAACTTTATCATTTAATTCAATTACTCATTTAAACATGGCAATAATCATTATTATTCACAAATTTGCAAAATAGGAAACTTTTGGATTTATGCTCAACTTTGGAAAATCAGATTTTCTTTAAAAACATTTTTTTTTATTAAAATTGACTTTGACCATTGACCAGCAACTGAAAGCTGCCAGTCAACAGCCAAAGACACATGAGTTTTTAAAAACTCATCATCCTCACGCAAGAGAAAAAAAAACCGCTGGAAAAAAAACAACCAGCCTTGTCCACGCAATGCCAGCACACGGCCATCACTGCACACACCTTCACTGCCGACGAGTCTCCGGCAAACTCGCCGAAAGTCACCGACCATCCCCCGCGCGCATCACAATGCCGCAGCCGCATTGCTCGCCGGCAGTTTAAAGCGACCAGCCTCGCTAGGCCAGTAGCTCGAGCCACCGCACGTCAAACGTGCGTGGTTCTGCCGCCGTCTGCTGTCGTGATGTCTCCGCCCTTTTGTCCCGCCACATTCCGGCACTCCTCCAGCCACCGTGGCTCCACCGACAGTGGTGGGGCCACCCAGCCATAGCTTCCTCTTTAATTTTGTAACAATTACTTTTAAATTAAAGATATCTTTATTTAACAATTAATTAAAGATTTAGGAGATTAATTAGGTTATAAAATCCGAAAATTTCGGACAGAAAATTTGAATCAATCAACAAATTTTAAACAAATTTTAAAGGTTGTTGAGATTAGATTTGAATGATTAATATCTAACAAGAACTCAAGATAAGGCAAAAAAAAAATTATATCCAAAAATTCAGAAAATTAACAATTAAATTCCGAAAAATTCGAAAATATTTTTTAGGGTGATCTACTGAATTATCATAACAAATAAAATCAAATGTTTTAATTGTTATCCTTAAAATTTATGAATAATCAAATTACACATAAAATTTAACCATAATTCATTAATAAGATGATTAATTTTATTATTTCCAGCTACCATAATCTTTTAGATCTATGTGGGTGATGAACATTAGATTTATTTAACAAATTAAAAATCAAATCTTTAATTGTTAACAAATTATTTCAATGATTAATCCAATTAAACATAAATAATTTTAAATCTAAAAATATGTTTATAAAAATCCAAAAATTTTAGAGTGAATTAAACAATTTATTTCGTCCCTCATATTAAAAATTTGGACCTTAATAAAAATATTTGAGCATAAATCACAATTAAATCAATTATTTACTATTTCCAATCAATTAATATCAAATATCAATTATGCAACTTCAAGCCATAAATAAATCCTCCCTTAATTGAATAAAAATAATAACTTTGCATACAATTATATGATCATATGAATATTATGAATTAGGCAAAACTGATACCACTGTAGGAACATATAGATGCATATAGCGGAATTTCTGGAAACAAATTTCCTAACATCGATCACAAGATCGCATGCATAACATAAATATGAATCATATTATAAGGAAACAAATGTACAACCTTTGTAGCGTGTTTTCCACCGGATTGTAAGTGCTAGAGATCAAAGAACAACAATTGATGTCCCTCTACTTAGTCCACGAGCACCAATTGAATTCCCACGTTTGCTAGAACGGAAGAGGATGAACAGATTTTACTCTCTTACTTTTTAGGGAGGGTGGCCGGATTTTCCAAAGGGAAATAATAGGGTTTTTCTCTCTCTTTTCAGTTTGAAAGAAACTGTCAAATTGAACGTTCTATTCCACTCTCCTATTATAACCTTTTATAATAGTAGGAGAATAAAATAAGAGAGAGACCTAACCTAACCCTAATTTCTCCTATTGGTCGGTTTCCTTACTTCAATTAGTTACTACAATGTGTGACCTCATAGGATTAGGTTAGCTTAGTTGTAGGTACAATCAATATTGTGCTACTAACCAACATTTATTCTCTAGCAAGTAAATGTGATTACTAAATTAACGTAATTAATTATCTCTATAATAATTCAATTTATATTTAGTAATTGCCGGGATGTCTAAGGACATATTCCTTCATGTGGTTTCTTCCAGTGGAAGCTACTTGCTACCACAGCTTGCAACCTTGTATTTTTCTTTTGGGTATTTCCAGAGTTTATAGAACTTGCCAAGTTTAATTTTGGGTCTTCGAGATTGATCTTTTTCGGTGCATTAGCAGACATCTTGGTATCCAGTCTTGCTGTAATTGTCGTTGATGTCTAGTATAATTTGTTTAATCACTAGAGAAAGTGGTATATGACATGGATATTCAACTTACAAGCATCCTTATTCACCTTATCTCAGCTTTGTGATAATTATAATTTTACTTGTCTAATCATAATTTGTATAGGCATGTATGGAGAATTTGGTCATTAGGGGAAATGATCCATGATTTCATGAATGCTTTTACAGACCAACGTGACTCTGATCTTCTTATTGTGATGGAAATAAGACATAAGTCTTACTATTCCCCCAAATTTCAAGTACTCGCTGGCTCCATGCCTTGCTTCATTTTTGTTGTGCCTGATGGTGTAAGAGCATAAATATAAGACTTATGCCTTCTTTCCATCTCTAAAAATGCTTCCTCAGACTTGGGTATTTCCATGCATTTTTTTATGTTTGGCCTACTTTTAAGGTGTTATGGCACCCTATAGGTTGATGACGACTTCGGGCCATAAAAAATGTGAAGATAATTGTTTAATCCGAGACAATTTACTTGCATTCTAGGTAAAATAGGACTTTCTATGGAAAACTTAGCTTGTTGATTTTTGGTAGGTATATGTATAATTGCGTATGTATATACTAATTTCATTTTTACTTGTTTCTCTTGTTGGTATGAATCTGGATTAGAAGTGGCGAAGTTAAGCTCAGTTAGTGAACATGAGATATTATTATGAAATATTAGGATTTAGTTTAATTAGATATATATGTGATGATTACTTTAGCTTATCTTGTAATTAGGAAGATTTTATTTATTTTTATTTTTTTATTGAGAAATGGTAATACTTATATTGTCAGACATTTCAAAGTTGTGACCTATATATATATATATATATATATATATATATATATATATATATATATATATATATATATATATATATATATATATATATATGTCAGATCCGGGACCCTCATTTGCGTCGGCTCCGAGTTCGACGCTACAGGTCTCGACGCAAATAGCACAGAAGTGATCTGCGTCGGTTTGGTGTTCGACGCAAAATATGAGTCATTGCGTCGCATGTTAAGTAACATGCGACGCAAATGGCTTTTTTATACAAAAAAAAAGCCATTTGCGTCACACGTAAGGTTACATGCGACGCAAATGGCATTTTTTTACGTATAAAAAAAGTCATTTGCGTCACATGTAAGGTTACACGCGACGCAAATAGTTTTTTTATACGTAAAAAAAAACCATTTGTGTCCCATGTAACCTTACACATGACGCAAATGGCTTTTTTTTACGTATAAAAAAAGCCATTTGCGTCCCACGTAAAGTTACATGCCACGCAAATGGCATTTTTTTTACTTATAAAAAAAAGCCATTTGCGTCACATGTAAGGTTACATGCGACGCAAATGGCCTTTTTTTTACGTAAAAAAAAAACTATTTGCGTCGCAGGAGAGAAAGAGAGAGTGAGTGCGAGTTTGAGAGTGGAAAAATTGTTTAGGGCTCGACTATGCTGTTGGAAAATGTAATTTGGGCCAAGCTCATTTGTGTCGGACGGGCCCAAAGGTCCGACGCAAATTACTTTTTGCATCGCATAGAAGCAACGTGCGACGTAGATAGGGCAAAGGGTGGATAACTGCAGTGATGTGCGTCGCATCTCCTTAGTACACAACGCAAATCATGGGATCCAACCATGTGTGTCGCACGGGAGCAATGTGCGATGCAAATCATGTGATTCGACTAACCACAGGGGTTCATCATTTGCGTCGCTTCCTCATAATTATGCGACATAAATGACCCTACCACTCATCTGTTGTGGTCATTTGCGTCGCACGTTTTATGATGTCCGATGCAAATAGTCTCTTCCTTAGCATTTGCGTCAGTTCTTCCAGCATCCGACACAAATAGGCCGACGCAAAATTATCATTTTTCCACTAGTGTATGATCATTGGTACTTATCAAATTTTTAGTTAGATCGTGATCTCAAGATGTACATTTTGCAGCATTTTCATAAGTTTTAGTGGCGAATATTGTAGTCGCAAAAGACACTTGGTTTTGCTTAGCAATAGTGGCAATTATAATTGTCACAATTACTAATTATCAATAAGTTTGTTTAGCAATAGTGGCCATTATAATTGTCACCAAAGCTATGTTATGCATGTTGTACAATTGAGCTCAAACCAACACCTGTCTACGACTCTTTTGGCCCAAATAGACACCCTTAGCATCCATTACATTAAAGATACTGTTGAACTATGTCTTGAATTAATTATCTAGCGCTAAGATTAACCAAGCAAGGGGGTCTCACTGCCCGATCAGCGAGTCGGGGTCTAGGGGTGAAACGCCCTGGTGGGGGGTTAGGGCAGTTGGAAGCTTGATGTATGTTATGGTCTGCACTAGACCGGATCGTGCACATGTTGTTAGTAGGTCCATGGGGTAACTTGGGAAGGAACACTAGCAAGTTGCGAAGAGGATCTTCCGTTACCTTAGAGGTACGTCTAATGTTGGTCTCATTTATGAGAATGAGACATAGTGTTTAGTTACTGGTTATTTTGATTCTAATTATGCTCAAATGTTGACAGTCGGAGGTCTATGACTGGTTATATATGTATTTACTCTTGGTGGTTCTGTTATTAGTTGGAAGGCAACTTTATAAGCTACAGTTACTTTGTATACTACTGAATCAGAGTACATGGCGTTAACAGAATCTGCTAAAGAAGGTTTAAACAACTAGTCAGTGATCTTGGTCTACATCACGATTAGGCTATATTGTGTATTGTGACAGACTGAGTGCAATATGCCTAGCCAAGGATCAAGTCCATCATGAGAGGACTAAGCAAATTGATGTGAGATATCATTTTCTCATAAGTGCGAAGAGGATTAGGGTGATCAAAGTAGGTACTGCCTATAATCTTGCTGACATGTTCACCAAGTTGGTTCCTCATGGCAAGTTCCAACATTGTCTGGATTTGGTAAATGTTTTTAAGCTGTTAATCTGGGCCCTTAGAGGCATTTAGAGGCAGGGAGAGAGTTTGGGTACATCTGGCTATTCTTTGTGGCATCTGGTACCATGTGTGTATGTCATCTGTTATGTGGGAGAGAATTCAAGTCAAGGTGGAGATTTCTTGAACTATGCCTTCAATTAATTATCTGGCACTATGATTAACAAAGCACGGGGGTCCAGGGGTGAAACACCTTGGTGGGGGGTTAGGGGGCAACGCCCCCGAACTTTTCGATATATGTTGTTTAGTATATCGAGTCTGTTTTAGTTTTGGGTTTAGGCCCATCTGTTTAGGTTAATTAGTAGGATACTATATAAACCCTATAATTAATTTCTGCCTCCATATTCTGTAATCTGTACTCACTCTCCTGAACCTAATAAAATATGATATATGGCCATCACTCTTTACTAACAAATGGCAATGCAGCTATATATCTATGTCTTTTATTTGCTACAACGTACATGTGCATTTTTATTGGTAACGGTGGACAATAAATGGTAATTCCGGAAGAAGCATAAACCTACACCATGTGCATTTTTATTGGTAATTATGGACAAGAAATGGTAATTCCTGAAGAAGCATAAACCTACTTTCCTTGAGAGATGAAAGTACACCTCAAGATTTGTGTTTTTTTGTTGTTGGATTATTCGAAATATAACTGCTTTTCTCAAGTTGGATGGTGTAGGCGTGGATTTTCGAATTTCTTTAATTCCTACACGCTGTGTGAACGCGTTTATTTGACTACCCATTGTTAAGGTTTATTAAAAATATGTTTTGAAGTCGCCAACAATTTTTTAGAGGAAGAATCATAAACCTAATTGGATTTTGAAACGAAAGGGACATCTTAGGAACTTATCCAATGTAGATTTCCCCGTCATGACTCCATAGATGGTCAAGAACCAAAAATTGAGTTCGGGGGTGAGAGTACAATAAAGTCAAGAACTATATTGCCCATTGTTGGCCCCTACTAAATATCGATTCACTCCAGATTTTATGCAAAAGAATAATCATATATATAATATTTTAAAGCACCCTAAAAATATTTAGTCTAAGTTGGTTCAGGAAACACACATAAAGACTAATTATTTAGTGACAAGTTATTATGCAATCAATATTAATGGGTTCCTAGCAGGTTGTCCATGTAATCTGAATTAGTTAGAACGTTTATTTAGGTCTTGATTCACAATAAATACAAGGTGATAAATATTGCAATCAGGCATGAAAAATAATATGTTAATAAAAATAAAAAAAAAATATGAAAAAAAAATGTAGCAGGGAGTTTGTATAATATATACAATACTTACCATCGCAGGGACGAGTTAACAATCTACATCATAAATAGAAGGTTAGTAACATCAATAAAATAATAAAAATAAATAAATAAAGTTAGTTAATTTAGTTGACCCTCATAAATTATACCACCGTCCGGGATCCTATCGTTGATTTGTACGGATCTTGGAAAATTGAATGTTGAACGAATCGTTAAAAAGATTTGTATCAAGTGCTGTATTAGGCGTAATATGGCTGTAGCTTTTATTTGCTACGTTGACATTGTTGTATGGTATGATGATACTTGGTTTTATTTGTCTCGTAAACAAAAAGAATAAATCTTGTAGCTTTGTTTTGATGGTGATAGGTGAAAATTTATAATTTAGTGTAGATGATAATGGATGAATGTGATATTGTTTGGTGTGATACAGCGTGATGATCAGGTAGTATGTTTTTTGTGGGTATATGGAGATCTATTTGTATGAGGTAGTAGACGTAGGAGGTTAATTAGGGGAGGTGAGATTGTCGAGTGATGAGGGTGCCGAGTGATGAGATTGTTCGTTATCGTTTTTTTTTCCAATTTTCAGTTTTTTTGAAAACCAAAAACAAAAATTTGAAAACCAGAAAAAGTAGTTTCCAGTTTTCTGTTGTCAGTTTTGAAAATTGACATGTTTAATATAAGTATGACCAATTTTAAGTTTATTATATCCCTTACATCATATGGCTTTTATATTCATAAAACCAAAAACTGGAAACTTACAGTAATGCCGAACGGGCCCTTAGCTGGCCGTGTGTTTTTGTTTTTTAGATATGTCGTGCGTATTATGAGAATTGTTAGGAGGAAGGGGTTTAATTATATATAGGTTTAGGGTGTTGGGTTTCAATAGGTTTTCGAAAATAACTAGGTTTCTAAAAAGATTTTTATCATAAGAGATTTTAAAAAAGAGTTAGTAAGAGATATTTAAAATCACTTTGTAAAAATATTATTTTTATTGAAAAATATTTTAGAAAATAGTTAGATAAAAGATATTTAAAAACACTTTGGGATAAGATTATTTTTAGAAAAAGATATTTTTATTAATAAAACTAATCAATATAATTAATTAATTCTATCTATTAAATTGGGCTAGAAAAGAGGTTTTATAAAATTGGGCTTTCACAAAACTATTTTTAAAAGGGTTTTCGGAGATGGACCTTTAAAAGGTTATTTTAAAACGTTTTAGAAAATGGGTTTTTATAAAATTATTTATAAAAAGGGTTTTGGAAATGGTTTAATAAAAAAGGTTATAAAATGGTTTAGGCTTAAAACATTTTAATTCAGACTCGTTCTTTATTCTTTCCTTGATCCGGATCAATTGGAGCAGGGTATTGGTCAGCATAGGGTACTAAATGGGGAGACACGGCTATGTGTCCACAGATGGTGTTGCTTGCAGCTTCCTTGCGTCAGTATGGATTCTCTCACTCCTATTCTATTAAACTCTTTTTTAACCTATTGTCGGGGTGATGTGCGGTTAAATCTTCTTGTGTATGTTGATGATATAATCGTTTCTGGGAATGACTCTACTGCTCTCTCCTCTTTCAAAGCTTATCTTGGTGATTGCATTTGCATGAAATACCTTGGCCCTCTGAAATATTTTCTTGGGATTGAGGTTGCGCGCAGTGCTGATGGATTTTTCCTGTTTCAAAGGAAGTGTACACTTGATATCATCTCTGAAACTGGTCTTCTTGTGGCTAAACCTGCTGATACTCCTTTGGAACAAAATCATCATTTGGCGTGAGCTGATGGTCCCTTGTACTCTGATGTTTCTCAGTATCGACGTGTTGTTGGACGTCTCATTTACTTGGGTTTTACTCGTCCTGACTTGGCCTATGTTGTTCATGTTCTTGCCCAATTTATGCATCAGCCTCGTCAGGAGCATTGGGAGGCTGATCTTCGTGTTATTCGCTATTTAAAAGGGTATCCTGGCTAAGGGATCGTTCTGTCTTCTTCTTGTGACATACATTTAACTGCTTGGTGTTATTCTGATTGGGCTAGTTGCCCTTTGACTCATCGCTCTGTCGTAAGTTGGATGGTGCTTCTTGGTTCTTCTCCCATCTCATGGAAGACCAAGAAGCAACACAATCTGTCTCGCTCTTCAACTAAAGCTGAATATCATTTGATGGCTGATATGACAGCTGAACTCAAGTGGTTGATAGCTCTCCTATCCAGTCTTGGTGTTTCTCATTCTGGTGCTTGTTCTCTCTTTTGTGATAGCAAATCTGCTCTCTACATTGCTCAGAATCCAGTTTTCCACGAGCGTACGAAACACATAGAAGTTGCTTGCCACTACGTGCGTGATGCAATTCAAGCCGGTCTCGTTACCACTACGTATGTTTCCACCACAGAACAGCTTGCTGATCTTTTTACTAAAGCCCTTGGGACTCGACAATTTCTTTTAGTTATCCCCATGCTCCAACTTGAGGGGGGATGTTGGATTATTGTAAATATAAGTTGGGTTGTATATGTTTAGTTACATTGGGCCTGTGTTATTGCCCTTTGGGTTGTTATCCCATGTGTTTAGTCCTCTACTTGTCCAACAAGTAAGCTGTAGGCTGAGCTTTCTTGTCTAGCAAGTAAACGAGTATCCCATAGATGTTCTTCCTTGGAGACTTGTGCAACAATGCCTGAATCAGCTTAGTCTTTAGCCTGGGGATCGTTCGCGAACCTGCAAAAAGGGACCCACCCTGGAGGTTTGGGTGGTGGTTCCCCCTCCGAAGCTTAAGTCAGATATTAGGAGTTGTAAGAGAAAGTAGAGATAGAGAGAGAAAGTGAGAGAGTATTTTTTCAGAGTAACTTTACACTGTTTGCATTGAATGATCTTTCTCCTGATTTCAGGGGTATTTATAGTGATAGCAAGATGACAGCTAACCTTAAAATCAACCCTAGAATAGAGGCATCTGATTGGCTAAGGAATCATATCATGACACGTGGCAGGCCATGATTTGTGAGGGCTTATCAACCACTCACTAACAGCCACCTCCAAAGGCTGGGCTCTGACTAACTTTTGGGCCAGAAAAATAAAGCCCTTCCTCCCAACTGAATCTTACACAAGGTTTAAACCTTCTTCCTCTACTTATTAGGAGAGGACACGTGTACTGCTCCGATGAGCCCAGGTGTCTTCAAAGGAACCGTAGATGTTAGGCTACTACATTTGCCCCTAAAAGGGTTTTCACTGTTGTTCCATCTGACGGTTAAGGCCCTTTTACCCAAGGTAGCTTCATTTGGCCCATCTGACGGTTAAGGCTTTTTTACCCAAGGTAGTTTATTTGAAATGAAGGCAATGACGCGCCTTTTCTTGGGTTTTACCGATAACCGACCGTTGTACCCTTTTCTTCGGTCATTCTTGACCGGCTCCACAGGTTTCTTACCCCTCTATAAATAACGTTGGTGTGAGAACATTTAATCATTTCACACTTTGAACGAATTTTTCTAGAGAGAAAGAAAGATCGTCCAGCCTCAATTTTCTTCACCGAATCGTCCAGGCGCTTTAGCAGGTATCTTTTCTTTGTTCTTTTCATTCTTCTTTATTCTTTTTTTTTTTTTAGAAAATCAATAAAATGGAATCTTCTTCGTCAAATAATCCTAGCCGACCAAGAGCTCATCTTGACCCTAGAACCGATACTTCTTCATCGGCACATTCTAGAGTTAGGCCTCTTCTGGCCGAGTATATATTTTTTTTGTGGTTTTCGCAGAGAAAGTCAGACGACCCAGTCTTTACCTGTGCAGGGTAATCTGGCGCGCGTCAAGCAAACGACCCGTCTAATACGAAAGGTAATAATCCCGTCAAATAGCTCAAATGGAGGAATCTACTGGACAGGTGCCAGATGAGGCAAGAGAGGTCCAAAGTGTTGAGCCTTTGGGCGGGCCTCCTTCCTCGGACCATAATTTAGTCCTTCTGGCAGGGACGTCGATATGGAGGAAACCGGCGAAGGTAATAACGGCAGCGAATCTGATGCTGCCGAAGAATCAGACGAGGCCTCCACTACCTCGTCGGAGATTAGAAGACGTTTAGGTCCCCTTTCTGACCCCGGCTTCATTTTGGTCAATCGTAAATGGTTAGAGAAAATAGGACCAGACCCTAATTACTTATTGTCGTACATGCCCATGCCGGGCTTCTCCTTTGTCATCCCAAATAAGGACGCGACGATACTGAGCGCCCCAAAGAACCACTTCGCCGTCTACAAGCTGGCCCTGGACGCGGGATTGACGTTCCCGCTCCACGAATTCATTGAACAAGTGTTGCAGTACTACCACATCGGCCATAATCAGCTGGCTCCAAACGCTTGGCACAACGTCCTGACGTTCATTGCCGTTGTGAGCTGCGCGGCCTAGCTCTTTCTCTTCAAGCCTTTACTCATATCCACTATGCGGCTAAGGTATCTGGGCCGTGGACGGGGCACGGCTCAGCATCTACAACCGTCCAGGCTTCATGACTGCTTGGGGCAAGCCGTCAAAGATGCACGAATGGAAGGCCGACTTAATCTTCTTACGGGCGGCCAACGACTATGCCACGGAGAGCTATAGATTTTATAATCGATTCGTCACAAATACTGGGCGGAAGCAGTCTTGGCTGGATTTGGAGGACAGCTTTGACGAAGAGGTGGTGGAGTACTTCAGAATAAAGGAGTACTCCAGGCCCGGCCAACGATCTTTTAGGGACCAACTCACTGGATACCCTTTAAAGAAATGTTTTACCAAGATGACTTCTTGGTCGCCGCCGGCTTGCGGTTGGCCGAAGATAGAGGTATACATTCAAATTCTCCAAGTAAAACTCTTCGTCCATAGTACATCATACTAACCATTTTTCATTTCTTTTTTGTAGACTCGGCCAGAAAACGTCTCATGGCTTCTTGGACGGGTGATATAAGCATGTCTAAATTTACAGACAACTTGTGGAAGGAATACGCTAAGAGCAGCGCCGAGAAAAGGGCTGAAACACTGGTAACATAAATTTTTTGTTTTTTTTTTTTTTTTTTTTTTTTTTTTGACGAGGATCCTTCTGACTCGTCAAGAATTTGCATCCATCCATTGGTCGAGAATCACCCGAAGAAGGAGAACGTCCAAGCATGGACATCCGTCTTCGTTGGGCTATTCTCATCTGAAGCACTGATTGTCTTTCTCTAGATGAGAATCACCTGAAGAAGGAAGGCGTCTGGGCTTGGACGGCCACCTTCTTTGGGCCATTCTCGTCTGAGATGTTGAATGCCTTTGGACGAGTACCATTGGGACTCGTCCAAGTCGTTGTCCCTTTTCTTGGACGAGGATAACCTGAAGAAGGAAAGCGTCCATGCTTGGACGGCCACCTTCTTTAGGCCATTCTCGTCTGAATTGCTTTAAGTTCTGAAACTGAACGAAGAGGTGATATCATGTCCCTGGACGGGAGTCATTTTAGTCCGTCTTCCTTTGGGACGGCTTCCTTCTTTGCATTAACTTCGTCTAAATTCGAAATCTTTCTCGGACGAGTTTCCCTTAGGAGAGGAGGTGTTTATTATTTGACGCCTTCCTTCTTTGGGTGATTTTCGTCTGAAGGCTTGCAATTTGTTTTAGATTTTTCTCTTTGGGCGTCCAACATTTTAACTTGGTCATTTCTTGTAGAAAAATGCTCCTACTAACAAACTTCCACCAGGGAAGTCGTCTTCGTCCAAAAAGAGGCCTACAGCGGCCGCGGACCAGCCTCCGGCAAAAAAGCCTAAGGGCTTTACAAGAAAGAAGACGGAGAAGACTACTCCGAGTGGTGGAGTTGGACAAAAAACCATGCCTCCCCCTAAAGATAAGGTTCTTAAAGAGGAGCCTTCTACTGTCGTTCCGGCCGAGGGGAAGAAGAGTTCTGACCCCACAGGTCAGCTGGACGCTTTGCCTTCTGACTTAGCTGAAGTCAGGCCGGAGTCAGCCTTGGCTTTGGTTGTTCCGGGGCAGGAGACGGCGGCTGAGAACTACCCCGGCTTCAGCGGCTCGGTGGCAAAGCTGGTGCCGTAGATGCCGCTAGCTATTAGGACGGCATGTATCTCGTCTAGTGAGTCGTATTATCCGAATATAGTTAGGACGATGCGGGTCGACGGACGGTCCATGAGTCCGTCCAATAGACAAGCCATCGTCTTTCCCATCAAGATAACTGACTCTCCCCCTCTTTCAGATAAGGGTAAAAGCCCTGCCTTACCCTCAGCTTTTCCCACCATTGACTCGGACGAGGAGTCTTCTCCTACTTTTGCCAAAATGTCAAAGGCAGAAAAAGATCGGCTTAGGCAGGAGCTCTTCAAGTGTTACCCCGAATCCTATATCAAAGGATTAAGGAGGGCATCGGTCGGGCACGTGGGCTACATGTCTCAACTTGCTGCTGAGGTATAACTTACTGCCGCTTTTGTTTAATACTTGTGTACATTTTTCCTTTTTGTAACTCGTCTAATGGCTTGTTTTGTTTTTATTGTTCCAGCTTTTTGCTCGCAGCATGCTTACTGAAGAGTGGGCAAAGGAGTTGAGAAAGGAGAACAAACAGCTCGTCCACATGGCAACAACGGCAGGCGACAAGGCCATCCATGACATTGAGATGGCTAATACCCTTCATCGTCAATCCCTGGAGGCTTTGGAGAAGAGATCAGCTCTCATAGAATCTGAAAACAAGAATTATCTTGTTACCATCAACGATCTATACAAGGAGCTAGACCGTCTGAAGATGGTCATTTATGCTGTCTCTACTGATCTGAAAGGTGAAAGAGATGCTGCTCTTCTTGCTGCCGTTCAACTGAGGAGGGAGAACATTCTCCTAAGAGCGAAGACTGCCCGTCTGGAAAGGGAGGCGGCCAAGGCCTTTGACGATGCCAAGGAAGGATTGGCTCGAGTCATCGAAACGTCTAAGGACTGGGCCGTCAAGGCCTTTGAGATGCTGGCTGAGGCTACTGAGGTCCCCAGCTTCGTTCGTCGTCTGGAGTATCAACAGAGTGTCCATCGTGCTATGGTATATGCCGAGGAACCTCCGGAGTTTTTGGACTCCGACGACGAAGCTGCAGTTGAGGAGGAGAACCCTGAAGACGACCAAGAAACTCGTGCTGAAGATGATACCTAGTTTTAGGTTTATTTTCCTAAGTTTCTTGGCTTGTCTGCCGTTGTAGCTTAACTCTTCAGTCTTATGTTGTAAAGTTTTTGCTAATTATATATATGAAAGACTTTTTGCCAATTGCTTGTCTTTCCTTTTTTTTTTAAATTAAAATTTTGACCAAGTATCAAATGACCCTCGTCCTGAATTATGGACGACCGGTACAGATGTTTGCCTTTAGACGACCCGTACCTGAATAACGTCCTTGCCTTTAGACGATCATAAGTCTATTCAAAATGCTTCCAAGTACAATAAGAGACTCGTCCTGAATTCTGGACGGTCTACATAGTTCAGATAGAGTAATCCCGTCAACCCTGATCTTTGCCCTTGGACGGTCGAGGGTCTATTGACGATTTACAAAACACATCTTGGAGATATTTCCATCCTTGTCCTTGGACGATTGTGAATCTTTCGAAAAAGTATCCAAGTACTTAGTGACATTCGTCTTGAAACTTTGGATGGTTTGCAAGATAAATATAGTTAAAGTTTGCCATCCTTGTCCTTGGACGATTGTGAATCTTTCCAAAAAGTATCCAAGTACTTTGTGACATTCGTCCTGGAACTTTAGATGGTCTTCACATTCAGACGAGTCTTGCCTCAAGGGGGAAAGCGGCCTTCGTCTTATCTTTCTCAATTTCAGACGTTTTCCTTCCGCCTTCGGTCTTCGTCTAGTCTTCATTACATGCTTTCCATGATGACGGCTAGAGGGTGGTTAGGTAACATTCCCTAGCCGCCTGCTGGTCTCCATACAAGGAGCCAATATTGCCATCATCACACTCATACTTCATAAGCATCAAGTGAGTTACTATTACAGCTTTAACATGATTCAAAGTTGGTCGTCCGAGTATGACATTATAGGCTGTCAAATCTAGGACAACCAAGAACTTGATGAACAAAGTCTGTGAGGCATCCTTCTCACTAACTCGGACGGACAACGTGACTGTTCCCATGGGATGGATGACTCCTCCCCCAAACTCTATGATGGGGTGGTGGACGGGAACCAAGTTCATTTCGTCAAACTTTAGTCTGGACAAGCAATCAGCACTAATGATGTCCGTAGAGCTTCCGGTATCAATCAGAATTCTCCTTACTCTCAGGTTTGCTATCTTCATTTCTACCACCAAAGGATCGTCATGGGGGGCCTCAGCTTACCCCGATCTTGCTCACTAACCACCACTTTTGGGAAGGCCTCGGCCTTTGTCTGATCAGCTAGCAAGACTTGGCCAAGTTCCTTAAGGTAGTTTTTGTGACCTCTATTGGTTGGTCCTCCGGCAGCAAATCCTTCTGAAATAACGAGGACTACATCTTCGTCAGTGCTTTCACTCTCCTTCTTCTTGCTTTGACGGTCATCTCTCCTCTGAAACTTCTTTCCCCTTGGGGTAAGTATGAATTCATCTTTCCTTTTCGGGCTAGATCCTCCAAAGCTCTCTTAAGGTGTTTACATTCATTGGTTTCATGACCGCAATCCTTGTGAAAGTGACAATACTTGCTCTTGTCCCTATTCCGGTAAGGAGTCTTCATCTCAGCTGGAGCCTTCAACTCGTATTGGTCTTTTATCTCCATGAGAATGGAGTATTGGTCCTTGCTGAATTCGATGGGGTTGGATCAAGAAGGCTCCGATTCTTTCCTCTTGCTTCTCTTGGACGAAGTAGTGGTAGAGGTTATGGCCCAAGTCTCGGTCTTTTTCGGGTTGCTTTTCTTTAGCTGAGCAACCTCTTCAGGCTTCTTGGACTCGGGATGCTTTGCCTCAGCACATACTTCAGTGGCATGTATAAAAGCTCCACCTTCCTTTAATGCCTCGGCAAGAGTATTGATTTTCTTCTTCACAAGGTCAAACTTAAAACTCTCTGGCCTCAGACCCCTGATAAAGGCGTCAAAAGCCACTCCGGCATTGAGATCTTGAATTTGAAGGGCTTCTAGATTGAATCTCTTAACAAAACTCCTAAGAGCTTCTTTTGGTCCTTGGACGACCTTGCCCAAGTGCATGCTTGTCTTTTGTTCTTGACGGTTAGCAACAAAATGACTAGTAAATAAGACACTGAGTTCGGTGAAATTGTTGATTGAATTGGGGGGTTGATTATTGAACCACTTCTAAGCTACACCCTTCAAGGTAGCCGGGAAATTCTTACACCAAGTAGCATCGTCTACTCCTTGGACGTACATCTGATGCTTGTAAGCAGACATGTGATCATCAGGATCAGTTGTTCCATCAAAAGGCTCTATTGTTGGGAGTTTTACCTTTGCGAAGGGGGGCGCCTCCATGATCCTGGCCGAGAATGGAGTAGGCCAATTGCTCTCCCTCGATGGGTATGAACTCCTTGCGATATTCCTTCAACACTGGATTAGATGAAGTGTTTGCGGGTACTGGTCACTTATAGACCATTGATTGAACCACCGTCTTCTCTTGTCTCGGACGAACCATCGAAGGACCCAGACTTCTTCCCTCTGTTCTGGATGGTATCCTTAAAGGAGGGTCTCTCAAATACGGGGTAGAGCCAGTAGCCGACCGTTGAAAAGCTGCAGCCCTCTTTGCCTCTAAGTAATCCCTGGCGTCTGTTTCCATTCGATGTCCATTCGGACGAGCTTGATCTTGAGTCCTCACCACCAGATTCCACTCCATCTTCCTTCGCTGATCACTGTCCTCTGGCTGCTTTCCTCTTGCCGCCCTCTTAGAGGATTCCTGACGAACAGGTCGACTAGGACCTGGACGATTTTCTTGGGAACGTCCCCTAGGAGGAGCTTGATTGTTGACGGCTGGCTCCGGGTTATGATGGAAGAACAACATGTTGCTCCTAATCTGATCCTGGACGAGTGCTGCCATTTTAGTCTGAAAGTCATTTAGGACGTTGTCTAGATGGGTAGCCGTCACTGGACGTTCATGATTTTCCTGAATGACCGGCTGCTGGATTGGTCCATGGACATGGACGGTGGTTGGAGGTCTATCCCTTCCTCGATGCGGTCTGTCGTGTTCTATTGTGTCTTCGACATTAACCTGAATACTTCGGTTTCTGGCAATGTTGGACGATTGACAATCAGTCATCGTTGCGTCTCCCCACAGACGGCACCAAATGTTTAGTCCTCTACTTGTCGAACAATTAAGCTGTAGGCTGAGCTTTCTTGTCTAGCAAGTAAACGAGTATCCCTTATGTCTTCCTTGGAGACTTGTGCAACAATGCCTGAATCAGCTTAGTCCTTAGCCTGGGCTTCATTCCCGGACCTGCAAAAAGGGACCCACCCTAGAGGTTTGGGTGGTGGTTCCCCCTCCGAAGCTTAAGTCAGATATTAGGAGTTGTAAGAGAAAGTAGAGATAGAGAGAGAAAGTGAGATAGTATTTTTTCAGAGTAACTTTGCACTGTTTGCATTGAATGATCTTTCTCCTGATTTCAAGGGTATTTATAGTGATAGCAAGATGACAACTAACCTTAAAATCAACCCTAGAATAGAGGCATCTGATTGGCTAAGGAATCATATCATGACACGTGGTAGGCCATGATTTGTGAGGGCTTATCAACCACTCACTAACAGCCACCTCCAAAGGCTGGGCTCTAACTAACTTTTGGGCCAGAAAAATAAAGTCTTTCCTCCCAACTGAATCTTACACAAGGTTTAAACCTTTTTCCTCTACTTATTAGGAGAGGACACGTGTACGGCTCCGATGAGCCCAGGTGTCTTCAAAAGAACAGTAGATGTTAGGCTACAACACCATGTATTTGTTATAGCTTAGTGTAGGTTGTATATAACACTTACGGGAGTGAGAAGAAAAGAGCAAGCTTGACAAAATCTAAAACCTAAAACCTTCACTGTGCCGTGACATTCGTCTTGAGAATTAAGGTCTTAGTTCTTTATATCTGGTGAAAAATTCGTCTATTCAAATAGATTTTTTAAAACATGCTTCTCATTATTAAATATTATACTTATCCGGCAACAGAACTCGAGCTATTTCAATGCAACTGTGATTTCCTTGTACTGCTAATGAACAAGTATATCTGAAATTATATAATTAAGCATAATTGCTTGAAGAGTCACATCAAATCAGTATCATCCAGAAGAAGCACCTTAATAGAATTTACAAAATAAAGTAATATCCCTGAGTAAATGAAAACCTATCCGATTAATCCTTGAAACCAGCCAGCAAATATATGCTCATAAGACCGATAGTTGAGAATAAAAAAGAAACATTTACTTTTGAAGCATGTCAACGAAACATGACTACATCGAGTTGCCTCATCAACTCTATCAATCTAATCTAAATAACATTAGAAAGCATTACATCTTCCTTCATATGAAGACAACAAGAAACGAAAGTTGGAATCAAGGGTACATAATTGATTTTAGCAGTCGGAGTCGTCATCTTCTTTCCGATGTTGGAGCATATGATGGCTACATGGCTTATAGCTGAGTTCCAGCTGTAATTGAAATACTGATGGCTTTATTCCTCCGAGCCAGGCACGTCGTTATTCCTCCGTGCTTTGATAACTTGATAAGGGTAGATTGCCCCAAATCCTCATAGGAGGGTTGCCAACAGAATTGGCCATTGGCTTCTCGTAGGGCTGTCTTTTATAACCAAGGGCTATGTTGTCTCTCGAGTTCCTCTTATCAAAAGAATATGGCGAATAGAACCTTTATATAAGCTAAGGGGGCATTTGGTTCGCATATTGGTATGGGTTTGGAATCAGGAATCAAATAAGGGTGGTATGGGGTTGGAACTTGATTCTTAATACCATGTGTTTGGTTCAATTTTGGAATCAAAATGATCCCCATACCTAGTGTTTGGTTTAAAATGTCTCTGGAATCAAGAATGAAATTAAGATTATTTTATTTTGTCTTATGCCTTGTTTTCAATAAATCAACTGTGATACTATAAAGTAATTCTAATCTTTTCCTTTTTTAAAACTTCTTTTAATTATCCGGAATCATTATTGTAAGATTTTGAAATAGTAGAAGATTAGAGCATATAATCCAAATAAAATTATTTCATTTTAAAAACAAGCTTCCAAACTACAAATGTTCACAACTACAGGACAAATAATTATACAAGATTGTCCAATTATTCCTGAAATTCTAACAAAGGTCCACTCATAATAAAATTGTAGAACAAAAAGCAGCTACTTAATATGATTCTGTATTTGATCACATATTTAAAAGTAGTTGTGAGTATTTACTTTAATGAATTACCAAGGATAAGAATAAATTTAAAATTCTACAAGATTAATAGTCGTATATTACTGAATCTTCTACTTAGAATTGTCACATAATATATATGCATGGTCACATCTCTATATGAGGCTAATAAAACAACCAAGTTATCAACAAATATCACAAACAAATAATATGCAGCACTTATTATTCTGTCAAAAAAAAAATTAGCACTAATATCAAGAACTTAACACACAGGAAGTAATATAGAGCATAAATACATAGCACTAATACCACCATAAATACAGAGCACTAATACCACCATATCCGACATATGTATCACCTATACACCATGTTACAGTTCTAAACTCCAAATACATAAAATCTCTACCGAAAAATCTCCCAATACATAGCACTCATACAAGCAGCTTGAGAACTTATAGTTGTTTTTTTCTACCGAAAAATCTCTTGGATCAACAAATATATTTGCTAAAACACTACAGAAGTTCATCTCGTTTTCTTTGTTCTCAACAATTATATTATGTAGAAAAGAGATAATTGCAATAAATAAATAAATTGCAGTAGAAGAGAGAATAATGGTAGAATACATGTTCACCACTCGGCAGTATACAAGGGAGAGGAAGAACCAACGCTATCTTTTCTTTTTTTTTTTTTTTTTTTTTTTGTGTGCAGCGAGATGTTTTATTAAGTAATTGATGATACCTAGGGTTGGTATGAGCCAAACCCACCTCCCGCAAGGTTTTCTAAACCCCATACCTCATGGGTTTAAGGTATTGGGTTTAAAATTAAAATTTTATTAACCAAACACTAGGTATGGGTTTAGCTCATTCTAAATTCATACCTCATACCTATATTTTGTGAACCAAACACCCCCTAAAAGGAATCGATTAAAATGCTAGTAGCGAGTAATCACATTGGAGTGCTAAGGGTATTAAGTTTTCTGCTCAATTCTACATAAAGCAAATGAATAGTTACATAATCATATATGTACATTGCACAAAAGATAATTAAGCACGAGAGAATTTTTTTATTCGGTATGTTTTGAGCCAATCAATTTTAAAAAGTCTTTGTTCATTCCATGTTTTTCTTTTATTAATTTATCAGAATGACGAAACGCTCATGCTATCCTTATCACAAACAGTCATGCAACCTTTAACTTGGATGCTTTTTATAGTGATACCATTATGGGTGATGCTAGATGTTTCTGCTAAGAAATTAAGGATTGTAAATAAATTTGAGATATGATGTGGGCCCCAAGTGCGGTCGTCTGAGCTCCGATATCTATGCGCCAAAAACCTACAAAATGAAGTCAGACTACCCCGAGGGTGGTTCCGGGATCGCCCCTCCGACGCTCAAGTCAGATGTGACCGAGGTAGAGAGAGAAAGTCTAGAGAGAGATGCTCTAGTTTGTTAGGTGAGAATTGAATACCTGTTCATTGATGAGGTAGTTGGTATTTATAGTGTTGGGATTTCCCAGACAGGCAACATTGATTAGATGGGCCTTTTTGGGATCAATGGCTATGTTTCCTTTTTAGGCAATGATTATTTCAGCGTTTTAGAGGGTTCTCAAGTTCCTGAGATTAGGTCAACTTTGAGGTGGGACCCACTACTACCACCTGTCCCAGGCTTTAGGGGGCTTTTGTGTCCCTGTTGGACTGCTGATTAATTGAGCCCAAACAATTAGCCCCACGCCAGGGATGGGGGATCATGGAGGTCCGACTGGGTGATGCCCATCCGTGGTGAAATGATGGCCGCATTAATTCTGACCGACTCATTGTCCATCCGAGGTAGACAGACCGAATGAACCATGGCGCCGACCCAATCATTCCTATTGAAGAAAAGAGTGCCGACTAGATCGCGTCCTGTTGCAGGGAACAAGACCGACCGAGTCGTTTCCCGTTGAAGGAAAAAGTGCCGATTAGGTCATTTCCTCTTGAAGGAAAAATCGCCGACCAGGTCATTTCCTCTTGAAGGAAAAATTCCAACCGGGTCAGTTTCGGAGTCATCCCTCTATTGGAGGAAAAGTACCGACCGAGACGCTTTCTGTTGAAGGAAGGAGCGACGACAGGGTCACTTCTTGTCGAACGGATGGGCATCGACCGTATCATTCATGGACGAGGAAGGGCGCCGACCGGGTTAAGTGCCGACCGGGTAGTTTCCTTCTCGAAGGAAAAATCGCCAACCGAGTCATTTCCTCTTGAAGGAAAAAATCGCCAACCGGGTTAGTTTCGGGGTCATCCTCCTATTGAGGGAATAGTGCCGACCGGGTCGCTTTCTGTTGAGGGAAAGAGCTCCGACCGGGTCACTTCTTGTTGGAGTGACGGGCGCCGACCGGATCATCTTTGATGGGCGAAGAAGAGTGTCGACCGGGTCACTTAATGATGAAGGAAGAGTGCCGACCGGGTCATTTTGAGGAGATAGGCACCGACCGGGTCACCCTCTGTAGGGGGAAAAGTGCTGCCAGACCATTCCATTTTGAAGGGATAAATGTCGACCGGGTCATTCCTTGATGGGAGGATTGATGCCGACCAAGTTGTTCCTTGTATGGGGGCCACTCGGATGAGGGGCTAGTGAGTCCCAAGTTTGTCCGAGTGGGTGCTAGCTGATACTTGGTTATGCTTGACCAAGTATAGAAGCGATTCGGCAAAGGAGGGAAACTCCAGTTTGCCGAGTAGGTATGAAGCCACTCGGATGAGGGACTAATGATCCCCAAGTTTGTCCGAGTGGATGCTTCTGATACTTGGTTATACTTGACCAAGTATAGAAGCGATTCGGCAAAGGAGGGGAGCTCCAGTTGGCCGAGTAGGTATGAAGCCACTCGGATGAGGGGCTAATATGGCCCAAGTTTGTCCGAGTGGGTGCTAGCTTAGTTATACTCGACCAAGTATAGAAGCAATTCGGCAAAGGAGGAGAGCTCCAGTTGGCCGAGTAGGTACAAAGTCACTCGGATGAGGGCTAATGAGCCCTAAGTTTGTCCGAATGGGTACCAGATTGTAACACCCCCAAATTCCATACACGTCTAAACTACGTTGCATCGACTTTGGGAGTGTTACCGCCGCGGTGAAACGCATGGCTTATTGAAATTAAAACACTAATTTACTCTTTACTATGAAAACTAAATTGCAGTATGAATAAAATGTTAACTTAACTACAACTCGGGAATCACCATTGACCCCTTTTATTTAAACCATTAACTAAGTGAATCATAAACAAACTCTAGAATATTCAACCAAAACACTTTAAAAGTTTATAAACCAATGAATATCCCCCGTATGCCCAAACTCATGCAGCATCACCAGCATACCTAATATGCTCCCCCATTGAAACATCAATGGTTCATCACAGGTCAACAAACAACACAAATAACAAACAATCAGCTATGTTGAGTACGTACATAACCAGTTACATAATACACTAAACATAATTAGATTAATAATAACAAATCCTAAACATGATTCTACAAAAACATTAAATTCCGTTTTTACAATTTATTTGGCATCCAACGGGCACCGTAGAATCATACGGGCTACTTAATCCTTAATAGACAACTTGGTCTATTAGATGAAATGTAAATACGGTTTCGTTCCGTTCCACATCCATCACCTTAGTATGCTTACCCCCAAGATCGTACGGAACCTTCCGCCTACTTGAGTTATCAAAATTTATAAGGACACTACTGTCGTCACAGTAGGTCTGCGTAGCAGTGTAGAACAAGTCTCACACTCCCCCCATTGTTCATACTTGTAGGGATTCCAACTACAAGTTTATCGCCAAAGATCCTTCTTAGTGATATTCATTCATACAATATTAAGCATATAATCATTTAATTTTCCTTCTTAGGTACATTACTCAATTCTCTAGTTTAAGCAACCTCTTGTAACATCCTTGCTATAACAATCAAACCATAGGATTCCAATTCAATTCTCATTTCATGCTTGTGATACGATAGAATTACGCATACCAATAATAATTCATTCCAACTCAGAAGTCATACAACAAGGAAATACGTACAGATTTCTAATTGATTTCATGTTACCAAACAATCTCATCAATCATAATCAACCATAGTTCCCTATCATGATTCTAGGTTCCAATAAAACAATTCATAACCTAACATGATATTAACGTATCTAATTGAACTAGTGTATGTACCTTGTAACGGAGAATCTTCGCTGACTATTTAAAACGTTCCGCTTATGAAATTGGGACCTAATCGAATAATAAAAGTAATTCAGTTCTAAGTCCTTAATATCATTAAAATGAAACCAGCTTAACTAACTAGGTAAAACTTAGTGTTTCGACTAATAAAATAAACGTTCTTGTTGGTTAAACTTTTCTTTCATAAACTTTATTGAAACTAACATATTTAGGACTTAATTATATGTTTGCAAATCTGATTTTTGTTAACTTATATTATACTTGGTTTATAATAACAAAACTTACACAAATATACATAAGTGTAATAAAATCAGAATTAAGAATTAAAATCATCCTAAGAACTAATAATATAATCAAGAATCTGATTTCCTTTAACTTTACTATACTTTATTTACAAAACCAATTTAAACCCTTATATACACAAGTATTATAAAAATCAGTTTTGAGACATAGAATTATCATAAGAACTACAACATAATTATAAATCTGATTTCTTTTACTAATTCTATACTTTATTTATAATTACAAAACTTAATCAAAGATACATAAGAATAACAAAATCAGATTTTATAATTTAATTTAAAGAAGAAAAGAGAAAGAATGACCACCGGAAGATCACCAGCGACCACGGCTGCGCCGACCACCACACGCACACCGGCGAGCCACGAACCTCCGACTGCGAGACATAACTCACCCCACTCGCACCACTTTGTACAACCACAACTCAAAACTCGAGCCACTCGAGTCTCGTGCGCGACACTTCCAGCAATACCGCAATAACTCGCACGACATGACCTACAACCAGTCGCTGGACCTTTGTCAGAACCCGCACGAGCCTCACCTCGCACGCCTCGACGCCCAGCACTTGCCTCGACGCACAACGCGCTCATCTTCGCACCACGCACTCCGACTCGCACATACTCGCACCCTCGAGTCTCTCACAACACGCTCGACTCGTACACACCACTCGAATACCAACGAAAGCTCAGGGGAGCGAAGAAGAAAATAGTGCAGGAAAGGAGGAAGAAAAGTGACGACGAGGGAGAAGAAAAGAACGCAGGAGGAGAAGTGGAGGAAAGAGAAAGTCTTGGGGTCATGGAAAGGAAAACGGCTGTTTGAAATAAAAAAAAATAGGGTTTTGTTTCTTTTTTTAAAAAATTTATAGCATGAGACACCTAGGTTTAATAGAATTTGTTTCCAAATCGAATTCCTATTTCTTATTTTATTTATTTGGAAAAGAAAACAAAACCGAATTAAAATATAATTAGGTACAAAAGTAGGTTGTATATTTAAATTATAACTCTATGCTTACCTAAACTATACTTTTCTGCAAATAATATTAAAAATACTTTTACTATAGTCTTTATATTTTCTAATTTATAAAAGAATACTTTATTCTTTGAGGTAGCCAGACTTAACGACGATCTTTTGCACTTCTAAGTCCCAATATTCCACAAGCGTTTGCTAGTTTTCGCAAGTCATATAAGCGATAAATACACATAAATAACATACTTTAGCAAACTTTAGGGTGGAAGCGCGAAATTCTTTTGCATTCTTCCCCCCTTAAAAGAAAAGTTACGTCCCTGTAACTCACCTACCCCTTGAAAGAGCTCCGGGTACTTTATGCAATCTAATAACATGTTTAAAACTTTGCATACAATTAGTTCTCCATAAGTGTCTGTAAAATAAGCCCCAAATGTCCCTCATGTTCCTTCTTGCTCCTTGAATATCGACAGGCTAAAGTCATATCACCTAACCAAAAATAACCTAAGGTCCACTAACTAGTAGTCAGGGAAGTCAGGATCGACTCCACAGGGAGAAAGTTATACTATTGTATCTAAATTCTAATATTATACTAACTAAATCAGATGAAAATGGTTATGTGACTAAACTAAGCAAATGACAGAACTAAATACGAGGGAATAAATCAATTAATAAAGAACTAGGACTATGGATCACTATGCATATAATTCGGGAAATCAGAGACGAATAATAACCACCCAATAAGTCAATTTATCTAGGGCACATGTAATTTCTCTCGAACATTACCTCCCTCAAAGATCACCTAGTGGCTCTCGCATGGTCAAGGATCACTCTGCCTAATGATTGAAAGCCTATACGAAATCTCTCCTCTCGAAGCAGATTTAATATTGCGATAGTAGAAATACAAATCAGGCCTAATTTATAAATCTAGCATGAACGATTCAATCACAGGAAACAATTGAAATAAAAGGTAATTACACTAATCTATCAATCCCTCATTGCATACATAGGTCCCCACAATCCTAGAAATAAAACTACTCACTCATGCTTGCGAAAACAATAACAAAATCAGTATAACAATTCATACTTGGAATGATTGCAATCAACTAAGAGATCAATATAATAAATAATAGAGAAAACAATGAAGAATATTACCAAATTAAAGAACTACATTGATCTTGCAAGTAATCCAAATGTTTGATCTTGAATCCAAAGTGAAAAGTAGTAACTAGGGTTCTTGAGAGAAAACTATGAAAAATAATGACTAAAACAAAGATATGAATAAAAGATATCTTAGTAATGTTCTAATTTCGTATTTATACTAAACCTAAAACATAAAGGAAAAGTAATACGAAAATAACCCGAAAATCATTAAAATACGCGTGCCGGTTCAACCTCCTGATCACGTCGGGCCAACACGCCCGACCCCATCGAGCGAAAAGCTCTTTATTTCAGAAATATGACGGACTACCCGCCCGATCTGGCAAGCTCGCCCGATCCCATCGGGCTGGAGTGTTTTCCTCTTGTTTTCAACTCTAGAACGCAGCCAGATGAATATGTTCTCGGGCCCGATCGGGCTAAACCGCCCGATCCTATCGGGCGGGAAAACTGCTATTTTGCGTAAACTTGCGAAGGCTGTATCTCTCAAACCAGAAGTCTGTTTGAGGCGTGTGCCTATCATCGGAAAGCCCTTAATGTCTTGTTTCCAACCCAATTGAATTTCTTGATTATCAATTTTTTTATCAAAAGTTATGATCAAAATAGTGAACAAGTGTCAGTTTTGGCACTTCTTTCACTAACTATTTGCATCATTCTAACTCGAAATTGTCCCAAACGGATGCATTGTGATCCTTGTGCAAGATATCTTCATCCTCAATGATTAATAGGCTTGATCTTAGATAATCATAATCAATTTGCATCAAAATAACCTGAAAATCATTAAAACACGCAAACGGGGAGTAGTAGAGCAAAACTTGAGTAAATCATGCAATTATGCACCTAAATGCTCTAATATGAACTAAAAATGCAACCTAAATGCACCTAAAACTCTATATAAAATCATAACATCAAATATATTAATATATCGTCTATGATTCACGACTACGAATTTATCGAGGTAGGATCGAAAAAAATCTTATTCCGAAAATGATGTCTAGGTTTGATAAGTTAAACTCTATTAGATCAGAAGGAAAGAAGCCTTCCCTTATTAAGAATTTCTTAGAGCAATTAACAGTATCCCCAGACGGAATAACTATAGGCATAGAAATTGACTCGGACCCAACCAGTGCTAGAGTTCTAACAGTTGTATGGGCAATAAAAGAAAAAAAAGATGCTCCAGAATCGAACCAGACTTTAACAGTTATTGAGTTTATAGAGGAAGTACCCGTGACAACATCTCTACGAGCTTCCTCTTCGCTAACCGTCATCATATACAGCTTCCCTGTGCCCTTATTATCAATGTTGTTGGTCACATGGTTCCCATTCGGTGCCTGATTATTTGTATTGGTTGGCGGTTTGGAGTAATTAGAGTTCCCTCACCCATTGAATGCATTTCCACCATTTTCATTACCATTCCTAGGCTTGTTTCTATAGTTCCCCCTTTCTTGACCATTGAGGTTAACCTTATTCTTCGAATAGCATTTGTACACTCTATGCCCCATTTTCCCACATTCACGACACTCTACCTTATTACCCTCGCAATCCTTCCCATGATGGTTGTATGGGCACTTCTTACATCTTTACACACGCTCAGGTCTGCGGTTGTTGGTGCTATTGTTGCGGTTATTGTTATCGAAGTTGCTTTGGGAGGTATGATTGTTCTGGTTCCCATGGTGTTTCTTTTCAAGTCTTTGAACCTCGGGGTTTGGATTCGCCTTTCGTTTCTCACCTTGTTTACCTCATTCCTCTTGTTTCCTTATTGCATATAAGTGGGCAGCTTTGCCAAAAACATGGTCCAACGAGGTGAAAGTATCTCCCCCCCAGTTTCCCTTGCAGGTCAAGGGTGAGCCCTAATTCAAAGCGTGGCGCCTTAGCTTCCTCAGTAGGTGCAATTTCAGGAGCAAATCTCATCAGTTCTATGAACTTGCGGTAATATTCCTCAACAGACAGGTTCCCTTGCTCTAGCATCATAAACTCTTGGGCTTTCTGTTTTTGAGGTATGGGGGGTAATACTTATCCCTCAGGGCTTTCTTGAAGGCTTCCCGCCCAAAGTCAGGTTGTTTGAGGAGGTTGTCCTTAGCTTGAGTCCACCAAAAGTGGGCATCCCCCTGTAGGTAATAGCTTGCTAAGGGCATAGTCTTGTCATCTGGACAGATGAGGGTAAAGAAAAGCTTATCAAACTCCCCAACCCAGTTTTCCAATTCTTCGGGTCCCCCTTTCCCATTCAGTACTGGTGAGTTCCTACGGGCAACCTTTTCAGATAAATCCCCATCCCGGTTATGTCCTTGGGCTAGGTTAGTTGTAATCTGCACTAGGTCACGAATCGATTGCTCGACATTCAGAGAGGTCTCAGGCGTTCCGCCCTGACGAACCATTATGCGCTGAAAAATGACACCACGGCTATTTCAGTGACATACACATGGTCGTTTATTTACTTAACGATACACATTTGCACGTTCATACAACACATTTTTATTGCGAACAATCATTAAGTCTCTATTGACTTGCAATATAAACATCTCAAATAAGACGTTACATCAAATAATAAAGGATGAAAATATTGTATTATTATTGAAAAGGGGAAAAATTTATTGTTATCAAGGAAAATATAATATGAATAAATAAAGGAATAAAGAATGCTAATTTGCTACTTGGCATACAAGCCTTATTAAAACTAAAATAAACAAATAAAATAATATTCTAATGCTAATTTTATATTCAAAAGAAACTAGGGACTATAATGGTGAGCTTCGTCATCTGAGTTGGGATTTTCTATTCCTTATTCCATGTCAGCTTCGCCCTCAGAAGGCTCGTCATCTTCTATAAGTTCATCTTCCTCCAGATGTTCTTCTTCTATGGGCTCTTCTTCTTCTTCTTCTTCTTGGTCATTTTCCGATTTCAGCAGGCTCATTTTCATTAGGATCTCCTCTTCCTCATTTTCTAAGTCACGTATCGGTTCAACATTATCTTCCCCAATCACTGCGATGAATGTCCTATTATTCCCCTCATCATTGGAAATGTAGGTAACAATTCTGAGGTTTGACGCTATGTGGTAGTCCTCAGGTATGAACCCATCCTCAAAAGTTTGATACCTACCTCTTTTTACAGCTCTAAATGACGTTTGCGGCTCAGATTTAACTCTAGGGTTCTCAGAATTCACATTAGTTCCCGAGCTTTCCCCCACATGATAGGTTCCTCTGACTAGAGGTGATGAGGTAGAGGGCTCCCAACTTCTTTTCTCACGAATTATCCATTCATTTTCACAGTATTTAAGATCAGTAATGAAATGTCCTATAGTAGGAAGGTATTGGTTCAAGTAAGTGTGTTTGGCTCTGTTAAAACCTCCATTTTCTGACCATATATCCCCATATCTACGGTGTACGAAAAGGTAGGGTTCCTCCCTAGGGACGAACTGCAGCATAAAATATATTTTCTCCATTTCAGTCCTTAATTAGTCTAGTATCTCCCTGTAAGGTCCTATTCTCCATAGCAGCTTTCATCTTATGGGCCTAGATGTCCCAATCTTCTGCTATTCGGTGTTTCATCAGGTATTCCTTAGGACCTATGTCGTAAACCATCTGTGAATTAAAGAAAGAAAATAGTCTAAGTTTTTGTGAAGTAAAGGTTTTTAAGTATATATATTATATATAAACATATATAAGAGGTACAACGATTATTTTCAATTTTAGAGCTCCTTAAAGAGGTTCAAAATATTTACTACAATTAGATGATTCTTTCCTAAAATATTCGAAATAAGGTTTTAGTTCAATACCTTTTTGAAACATCTTTGGAATATTATACTACTTCGAAATTTTAGGGAATAAAATATTTCAATATCTAACTTAGTGCTTCTATAAAATATCACTATCTATGCATCTATCCTTGTACATCAATCTAATCTATTCATACAAAGAATCTTTCACCAATTCAATCAAGCAAACCACACCACATTTCATATAATCAGAATATCTGATTCATTCCACAGTATTTGCATACCTTCTATAAACATATCAGACAAGTAAGGCAAGAAACGCATTACAAATAAAATCATTCCTATGATATAATGCACACAAAAGTAATCTATATGCTCATATCCCATACTACCCATTTTAAAAATCTTTTAAAACATCTATGAAAATAGGAACTTTTGGCTCTGATGACCAGTTTTGTGACACCCCCAAAATCCATACACGTCTAAACTACGTTGCATCGACTTTGGGAGTGTTACCATCGCGGTGAAACGCAAGGCTTATTGAAATTAAAACACTAACTTACTCTTTACTATGAAAACTAAATTGCAGCGGAAATAAAATGTTAACTTAACTACAACTCGGGAATCACCATTGACCCCTTTTATTTAAACCATTAACTAAGTGAATCATAAACAAACTCTAGAATGTCCAACCAAAACACTTCAAAAGTTTATAAACCAGTGAATATCCCCCGTATGCCCAAACTCATGCAGCATCACCAGCATACCTAATATGCTCCCCGTTGAAACATCAATGGTTCATCACAAGTCAACAAACAACACAAATAACAAACAATCATCTATGCTGAGTACGTATATAATCAGTTACATAATACACTATACATAATCAGAATAATAATAACAATTCATAAACATGATTCTACGAAAACAATAAATTTCATTTTTACAATTTATTTGGTATCGAACGGGCACCGTCATCTTTCTAGAATCATACGGGCTACTTAATCCTTAATAGACAACTTGGTCTATTAGATGAAATGTAAATACCGTTTCATTCCGTTCCACATCCATCACCTTAGTATGCATACCCCCAAGATCGTACGAAACCTTCCGCCTACTTGAGTTATCAAAATTTATAAGGACACTACTGTCGTCACAGTAGGCTTGCGTAGGAGTGTAGAACAAGTCTCACACTCCCCCCACTGTTCATACTTGTAGGGATTCCAACTACAAGTTTATCGCCAAAGATCCTTCTTAGTGATATTCATTCATACAACATTAAGCATATAATCATTTAATTTTCCTTCTTAGGTACATTACTCAATTCTCTTGTTTAAGCAACCTCTTGTAACATCCTTGCTACAACAATTAAACCATAGGATTCCAATCCAATTCTCATTTCATGCTGGTAATACGATAGAATTACGCATACCAATAATAATTCATTCCAACTCACAAGTCATACAACAAGGAAATACATACAGATTTCCAATTGATTTCATGTTACCAAACAATCTCATCAATCATAATCAACCATAGTTCCCTATCATGATTCTAGGTTCCAATAAACAATTCATAACCTAACATGATACTAACGTATCATAAACAATTCATAACCTAACATGATACTAACGGAGAATCTTCGCTGACTATTTAAAACGTTCCGCTTTTGAAATCGGGACCTAATCGAATAATAGAAGTAATTCAGTTCTAAGTCCTTGATATCATTAAAATGAAACCAGCTTAACTAACTAGGCAAAACTTAGTGTTTCGACTAATAAAATAAATGTTCTTATTGGGTAAACTTTTCTTTCATAAACTTTATTGAAACTAACATAAGTGTAATAATATCAGAATTGAGAATTAAAAATCATCCTAAGAACTAATAATATAATCAAGAATCTG
This sequence comes from Beta lomatogona, assembly GCA_947646795.1. Classification (NCBI taxonomy): domain Eukaryota; kingdom Viridiplantae; phylum Streptophyta; class Magnoliopsida; order Caryophyllales; family Amaranthaceae; genus Beta; species Beta lomatogona. Next base: position 601,843 of record CANSNZ010000402.1, on the reverse strand, counting down.
ATTTCCTTTAACTTTACTATACTTTATTTACAAAACTAACTTAAACCCTTATATACACAAGTATTATAAAAATCAGTTTTGAGACATAGAATTATCATATGAACTACAACATAATTATAAATCTAATTTCTTTTACTAGTTCTATACTTTATTTATAATTACAAAACTTAATCAAAGATACACAAGAATAACAAAATCAGATTTTATAATTTAATTTAAAGAAGAAAAGAGAAATAATGACCACCGGAAGAACACCGGCGACCACGGCTGTGCCGACCACCACGTGCACACCGGCGAGCCACAAACCTCCGACTACGCGGCACAACTCACCCCACTCGCACCACTTTGCATAACCACGACTCACAACTCGAGCCACTCGAGTCTCGCGCGCGACACTTCCAGCAGTACCGCAAATAACTCGCGTGACACGACCTACGACCACTCGCTGGACCTCCGGCAGAACCCGCACGAGCCTCACCTCGCACAGCCTCGGCGCACAGCGCGCTCACCTTCGCACTACGCACTCTAACTCGTACACACTCGCACCCTCGATTCTCGCACAACACGCTCGACTCGCACACACCACTCGAATACCGACGAAAGCTCAGGGGAGCGAAGAAGAAAGTAGTGAAGGAATGGAGGAAGAAAAGTGACGAGGAGGGAGAAGAAAAGAACGCAGGAGGAGAAGTGGAGGAAAGAGAAAGTCTTGGGGTCAAGGAAGGAAAACGACTGATTTAAATAAAAAAATAGGGTTTTGTTTCTTTTTTTTTTTCATTTATAGCATGAGAAACCTAGGTTTAATAGGATTTGTTTCCAAATCGAATTCCTATTTCTCATTTTATTTATTTGGAAAATAAAACATAACCGAATTAAAATATAATTGGGTACAAAAGTAGGTTGTATATTAATTATAACTCTAGGCTTACCCGAACTATGCTTTTCTGCAAATATTATTAAAAATACTTTTACTTTATTCTTTATATTTTCTAATTTATAAAAGAATAACTCCCAAATATACGGAGTATTACATAGTTGATCCTCTCATTTCGTTTGACCACGAATGCCACATGGCCACTTTTGATACTTGTGATTTTGGGGCCCTCCTTATGGGTTCACCTGACTAGGAGCTGTAAGGGGTTTTGACGCTTCATATTCCTTGGATTCTGAATGATTTCGCTTAAATTCACTGGACCCTTAGTGGGATGGACTGAATAGGTCGAGTTGGGCCTCTTTGGGAAGCCCATCAAGGCGACGCCGGGGGGTTTGCGTTGCACATCCCCCTAGTCGCGCCTATATATACGAGGGAGGAGAGAGAATTTTGGATCATTTTCTCATTTCTCCAATTCTCTCTCTCTCAAAGATCTCCAATTTCTCTTAACTTTCAAGCTCTTCCTCCAGTCTTTTCGTCCGACCAGGTACGCTCTTACTCTTCCTTTAAGTTTTCTTGTCCTTTCTTTTCTTTAGAATAATCTCGGCCGATTCCCTTGTCCATAAATAATGGGAGATTCGTCCGAGTCAGCGACACCCCCGACCTCACCTCCCTATAAACTGTCCGAGGAGGTGAGGGGGATGGGAATAACGTTGGTGTCGACTGTAATAACTTGTCCCGACCCCTCGGCTGTGCCCGACGTAGTTGCTCTTCCGAGCCCGTCTTCTTCGGTAGAGGAGGAGGCCCGAGGGCATCATTCCGTACCCCTGGGAGGTGTCTTTAGCCGATCCCCTCTCGAGAAGTTACTTAGACAAATACTTGTCTTCTGATGTAGTGCGAGTGGCCATGCCGAGGGGAGCAGGAGAAGCATCGACCTCTGGTTAGGAGATTGAATATCCTGATTTGGATCCGAAACGGGGTCCCGAAACCTTCTTTCCCGAGCTGAGCTTGATAAAGTCTTTAAAAGATGATCTCCGAGGGACAGCCAGAAGGTTTCAGATCAAGGACCTCTACTATTTGGTCCGACCGGAGGCCCATCATACAGTGCTCAGCCCTCCGCCCGGGTGTATATCTGTTTACTATAAATCGCTGGAGATGGGGCTCCGTCCGCTGACCCCCTTTGTCAAGGAGTTGCTGAATGCCTATAATTTGGCGATTTGCCAAATTTCTCCCAACTCATGGGGCGGAATCAACGCCTTCCAGGTCCTCTGTAATTTGTTCAACGTTCGACAGACTCTCAAATTAAGGAGGCATATGTACAAGTTGGTCGAGGTAATGGCTGCGACGAATGGGCCTAATTAGTGGAGCTTTTTGGTCCGACCTGGGTATCGGACTGTTCTTAATCTTCCTTCCTCTCAGAAAGGGTTTCAGAGGGAGTTTGCCTTCGTTTATTTTGGCGGAGATTGGGGGATTCCCCTGGTCCCTCCTCCGGCCGAGCCCATCATTGCCCTGAACTTTCGAGTAGGCGATCTTGATGATGAGGAAGGTGTGGCGGCCTGTTATATGCTGACCGAGTCGAGGATCGTGGACGGGGTCGAGATATTCGTGCCTGGCCAATGGTTGCTCGACTACAAGCTCTTCAAGGACGAGCATTTCCTTTCGGCTATGGGTCATAGCTTGACCTTCCCGAAGGGTAATCTGCCGAGGGGATTGCTTAGGGTTGTCGGTATGATAGCATAAGCTTTCTGTTTGACTAACACTTCCTTTGCCTTTTTTTTTTTTTTTTTGGCAGAACCTGCCCGAGCGTTTATTGACGAGACTGACCCGACAATGGCCGACAAGTTGAACGTTGCAGCGAAGAGGGCGACTCGGATAAGAGCCGAGATAGCAGCTAAGACCATGAAGGTCCCGGCTCCACCGAAGGTGTGCAAAATTTCGTTTTTTGTGGTTTATATTTTCTACCGAGTAGCTATTCTTTTGATTCATATTTGCTAGTTGTTTTCTACCTTGCTTTAGGACCCTGCTAAGCCAAAACCGAAGAAGAGGAAGGAGCGATCTTTCGACAAGGTTGCTCAGACTGAGAAGGTGGTCGCGAGGGCTAAGGCCGAACAGGAGAAGGCTGCTAAAAAGGCTAAATCTGTTGATGTTATAAGTCCAAGGGGGCCTCCCCAGCCGACCGATGGTGGCGTTATTTCCCTTAATTCCTCAGACTTCAAACTGATCGGGAGTCTCCCATAACACTTCTCTGTCCCCGTCTTTCGAACGGCTCTGGGGTAGTCTGACTGATGTTGCGACCCTGGGCGTGCCTTTCACGGGACTTAGCCGTTCTGAGAAGGATGGGCGCTGGACCAGGCCCTAGGGTACATATATACTCCAGTCGACCGGGAGTATATTGAAGTTATTCATGGTCAGAATGAGACCAATGAGCTTTTCCGCTCCTGGCTCGATGTAAGCATGCTTTTTTCTTTCCGAGTTGCTTTCATATTTTTACTTGCTCAGCTTTTTAAATTTTTCTCTTTTGTTTCAGTTCTCCACTCGGATGGCCAACGTGGCTCAGAATAGGGTAAGCCAGGCCGAGGAATTGGCCGTCCTCAAAGAGAAGGCCAAGAAGCACTTCAACGAGGTTTACCGAGCCAACGAGGACAAGCGCATCGCTGAGTCAAAACTCGATGACGCCGAGAGAGCCATTAAAGCCGACCTGAAGGGCTTCGAGGAGGAGCGGGCCAAATGGGAGAAGGAGAGGGCCGACCTCGTCATGGTCAGCGACTCGGCTCAGACTGCTAAGGACGATGCCCTTTCTAAGTTAAAATAAGCCGAGCAGAGAGTCGCCGACCTGGAGGCCTAATTGACAGAGGCTGAGGGCAAGATCAAGAGTGAGGATCAGTGGTTTGCTAACTTGGAGAAATTTGAGGCCGTTGAAGTCTATGCTAACGAAGTGGGAAGCGCAACCCATAAGATGGGGGAGGACGAAGCCTTGGATCGGCTGAAGAAGGTCTTGGCCGAGTCCCACCCCGATCTAGTTTGGGCCGACGTCTGGTCTGGATACCAGATGTCTATTGATGCTGACAACGCCGAGATTCGGGCTCAGATGGGTCTTGAGGATGCTGAGGCTGAGGGCAATGGGGACGATGACGGCCGGGTTGATGTGAACGTCGTTGAGGGTGATGACGACGATGATGATGAAGATGATGCCGATGTGACTGACAATGTCAATCGGGGGGAGGAGCGAGTCGATGACAACACCGAAACTATGCCGGGAGCATGACTGATCCTCCCCCTCCCCCTAGCTCTTATGATGCACGGCATTTGTACTTAGCCGTTTTTCAGATTCTTCCTCATTAGCTTTTGTAATGTTCCTATTTTGTAATGCCCGACTACTTCAATGAAACTAATTTTGGCTTCACTTTTCACTGTGTTTGTTGATTGCAATGTTGCTCGTCTAACTTTCGTATGACTGACTTGTATTTGCCCGACTGGCTTGTTTTATCCGACTAACTGTTCGTTTTAACTTGGTTTATTTTTCGACTGGTTAAGTCTTTTGCCGAATTGATATTACATGGATTGGTTAATTCCTCTTAACTGGTTAAGTTATCGCATTTTGACTTAATTTATTTTCGACTGGTTAAGTCCTTTGCCGAACAAGTGTTGTTTCGACTGATTAAATCAACACTTAATAGATGTTATAATGACTGGTTAAGTCCAATTAATTACAAAAACGTCTAACTATATATTTTGACTGGTTAAGTCTGGTAGTTTGACTTGTTACAGAAAATGCTGACTAGCTCCATCTAACTATTACATTATATGCCTCTATTGCGAGCAACAAACGTTACACATAGAATTTTTTGAGGTTATTTGCATTCCAGGGTCGGGCCAGGGGAACACCTTCTGGGGACTCTAGTCGGAATGTACCGGGCTTGATGGTTTATGTTACTTTGTAAGGACCGTCCCAGTTAGGTCCCAACTTCCCTTTCAGGTGCAAGAGTCCCGTGGCCTCTACTTTCCGAACGACCCAATCGCCTAGTTGGATTAGTCTAGCTTGATTCGGTGACTAAATTGCCTAGTGACTCTTTGCTTGTACTGGATGGACTTTAGCAGTGCATTGCCCCTTGTTTCTGGCAATAAATCTAAGTTGACCGGTTTTTACTCCTCGTTCTTCTAGAATTCGTAGAAGGTCATTCGGGGTGAGGGGATGCCAATTTCCACTGGTAAGACCGCTGCACTCCCATACACAAAGCTGAACGGGGAGTGTCCAGTTGCCTCCTTCGCAGTAGTTCGAGCCGACAAGTGGACTCCAGGCAAGTCATCGACCCATGCTCCTTCGGCAGCCTCTAAGGATTTCTTGATTCCCTTGAGGACTATTTTGTTAGCCGATTCGGCCTGTCCATTTGTTTGTGTCCTGGACACGGTAGATAATTTGGTATGTATTTCGAACCAGGTGCAGTACTCCTGAGTAGGGCCACTGTTGAATTGGCGTCCATTGTCGGAGATTAGGACCCTGGGTACTCTGAACCTAGTTATGATGTTCCTCTAGATGACGCCTGGACTTGTTTATCTATTATAGAGGAGAGTGGCTCGGCCTCCGTCCATTTGGTTAAGTAATCGTTGGCGACAATTAGAAACTTCCTTTGACCAGATACTGAGGGGACGGTCCGAGTAGGTCCATTCCCCATTTATCGAATGGCAGAACCGCTTGAATTGTAGCTATGGGGGTGGTTGGTGCTCTCAGAATGTCCGAATGGATTTGACATGACGGGCACCTTTTGACCAGTTCATGAGCATCTGATTTCAGAGTAGGCCAGTAGTAGCCTGCTCTGAGGGCCTTTCCGGCTATGGTTCTTCCCCCTTGATGACTCCCACATGCCCCTTGGTGGATTTCCCTTAGGATGTAATCCCCTTCTTCGGGAGCCACACATTTGAGCAACATGTGGGTGAAAGACTTTTTGTAGAGCTGGTCCTCGTACCATAGGAACCACCCGGATTTGTGCTTGACTCGCTCGGCCTCTTTGCGGTCCTCAGGCAATGTTCCCTCTCTCAAATAGTCCACCACCTCTTTCATCCATGTTGATGTCCGATTTAGTAGCAGCTGTTCCTTGACGTTGATGCTTGGCTAGCGAAGGACTTCCCAAATTATTGTCCGAGGGGCCAACCCTTCTACCGAGCTGGCCATCCGGTCTAAGAGCATCGGCCTGCTGATTTTTCGATCGGGGTATGTGGGTGATGCTGAACTGAGATAGCTACTGGATTATATCTTGGGTCTTGGCCAAATACATTCTCATGTTGTCCTCCTTGGCTTCGTACTCGCCTGATACCTGACCCGATACCTGACCCACCATCAGCTGTTAGTCAGACTTGGCGTTGATCACTGTGGCCCCGGCTAAGATGCATAATTCTAGTCCAAGGATCAAGGCTTCGTATTCGGCTTCATTGTTAGACCCCAAGAACTCGAATTTGATGGCATATTCCATCTTTTACCCAACCTGGGGTTTAATCACAAGACCGGCTTCGCATCCCGTCTTGGTGAACGAGCCGTCTACTTGTAGTTCCCAGCTATCCTGCTTGCGGACTGAGGGTCTGGTTGTACATTCAGTTATGAAATCGGCCAAGGCTTGGGCTTTGATTGCCCTCCTTGGCTCATATTCCAATCCAAAGTCTGCTAGCTGATCCGCCCAGTCGGTCATCCGACTGGAGTGGTTCCTGCTTTCAATGAGCTTCCTGAGAGGCTGCCCTGTGAGGACTTTAATCGGATGGGCTTGGAAGTAGGGCTTGAGCTTCCGACTAGCTATCACTAAGGCAAAGACCATTTTTTATACTTCGCTGTATTTGGCCTCTACTCCACGGAAGGCGTGACTTATGAAGTAGACTGGGTGTTGCTTTTCTTCTCTCTCGGCTATCAGAACAGTGCTGAGCGCGTATTCTGAAACAGCTAAGTAAATGAACAATATCACCCCCGGCAAGGGGGATATTAACTTAGGGAGGGTTGATAGGTGTGTTTTGAGGGAGGTGAAGGCCTATTCGGCTTCGTCATCCCAAGTGAATTCTTTTCTCTTCAGATTTTTGAAGAAGTGTAAGCTTTTATCTGCTGATCGGGATAGGAAATGACAAAGGGCAGCCAAACAGCCGGTCAGGCGTTGTACCTCCCTTACGTTTCGAGGAGACTTCATCTCCATAACAGCTTTGACTTTGTCGGGGTTTGCTTCGACTCCCCTTTCATCGACCAGGAATCCGAGGCACTTCCCCCCTTTCACTCCAAAGACACATTTTTTCGGGTTCAACATCATGCGGAATCGCCTCAATGTACTGAGGGTCTCTCTTAAGTCTGAGGGGTGATCACCTTGGACCTTGCTTTTGACGATCATGTCATCAACGTATAATTCAATGTTCTGACCCAGTTGGTCGTTGAAGACTTTGTTGACCATCCGCTAATATGTACCCCCCGCATTCTTGAGCCCGAAGGGCATCATTTTGTAGCAATACACCCCTTGGTTTGTAACGAAGCGGTGTGTACTCGATCGTGCTCAACCATTGGCATCTGGTGATACGCAGCATTTGCGTCCATAAAGCTTAGAAGAGCGTGACCCGCCGTTGAGTCGACCAGCTTGTCAATCTTGGGCAGAGGGTGGTTATCTTTTGGACAGGCCTTATTTAGGTCTGTGAAATCCACACACATTCTCCATGCGCCACTCGACTTCTTGACCAGCACAAGGTTGGCCAGCCACTTTGAGTACTGACATTCTTCTATGAACCTTGCTTCCAGCAATTTCTTGACTTCTGCAGCTGCCGCGGTGTTTCTTCCGGGGCCTTGGTGCCTCAGCTTTTGCTTGACTTGTTTGAATCCTTCTTTGATGTTGAGCTCGTGGCACATAATTTTGGGGTCAAGTCCAGGCATTTCAGCAGCTTCATAGGCAAAGACATCCCTGTACTCTGTGAGTACTTGAATGATTTCTTTTCTTGTTTGAGGGTCCATGGCTTTGCCTACTCTTAAGGTCCGACCAAGTTCTTTGTCGATGTTCACCTCTTCGTCGTCCTCAGCTGGCTGAGGGTGTTCGTACTGCTTAGGGTTCTCAGTGATGTAGACTCCAAGGCCACCTGAGGGCTGATTTTCTTCTCATTTTCTCTTCTTCGAGTCCTCTTGGATGCCGACCGCGCTCTTCAAGCTGTTAACGTAACATTCTCTTGCTGCTTGCTGATCGCCTTGGATCTTCCCAACTTTTCCTTCGTCGGTTTCGAATTGCATGAAAAGATGATAAATGGAGATCGCTGCCTTGAAATTGTTCAGAGTCGGTCTTCCCATTATGATATTGTATGGTAGAGGGGATGTCCACCACCAGGAAGTCAATCAGTAGGCTTCTTCCTTTGCCCTTCTCTCCCATCCGAGTGGGCAACTTTATCGATCCAACAAGATGCACTGAGTTTCCCCCGAAGCCTATGAGTGGCTGATTAAGGGGGGCTACATCCTTTTCGTTGTATTTCAGCTTCCTGAAGCACTCTAGTGTGATTATGTCGGCCGACGATCCACTATCCACTAGCACCGTTTTGACTCTTGCGTTAGCCACTTTGAGCTCCATGACCAGGGGGTCGTCATGGGGGCGTGTGTAAGGCCCAACTGGATTCCCCGAATGTCATGACGGGGCAATCGGGGAGGGGATGGTGGACATCAAGCACTTGGTGCTTAAGATTTTGGAGGTGGGCTTTGCGTGATCGGCCGGTTAGGCCTCCCGACGCGAAGCCACCCGCTATGACTCCGATGAAGCCCCCCGTATCCCCGCTGTTGGATTGAACGACCTTCTGTTTGCCCTTCTCCTCGCTAGAGTGCTTGAGGTATCGGTTCAGCTTGCCTTGCTCGGCCAGATTGTCGAGGGATTTCTTGAGCTCCCTGTAGTCCTTGGTGGTGTGTCCGCATTCTTTTTGGTACTCACACCACTGGCTCTTATCTCTCCTAGGGAATGACGTTTTGATGGGAGGGGGACGGGGGAGTATGGACTTGTCTTTAATGTCCAAGTAGATCTCTCTTCTATTCTTGTTGAATCGGGGGTCGTTGTCGTGGTCATTGAACCTCTCTGACCGACCGTCCGTCTTTCGTTGTTTCGGTTGGTCTTTGCGATTTCCTTCATCCTTCCTTTTCTTACTTCCATCATCCGAATGGTGGCATATGTCTGCTGCCTGGATGAATCATTGAGCCTTGCTTATTGCTTCGGAGAAGGTTTGCACTTCGTTTTCCGCTAAAGACCATCTCAGCCGACCGGGCAGCAGCCCGGACATCAGGGCTGCAAATGCCACTGCGTCTTGCAGATCGGATACTTTCAAAGATTCCTCATTGAATCTTTTAATGTAATCGGCGAGACTCTCATTCTTCTCCTGTCTGACTGTCATCAGATGGAGACTTGTTTTCTTCTGTCTCTTCCCAGCTACAAATTGATGGATGAATAAATCTTCCAGTGCTGAGAAATCGGTTATGATCCCAGCAGGGAGCGCTTGAGCCAGTTCAGGGCCAGGCCTTTTAGCGTCGTAGGAAAGAAGCGACACCAAGTGGCCTTGCATCATGTCTGAACGCTCATCTGAGCCTTTTATGTGGCCATACGGTCATCCGGATCGGTTAGTCCCGCAAATGGCTCAATGGCGGGAGTTTTGATTTTGCCCGGGATGGGTGCCTCTAGTATTGCCTGGCTGAATTGGACCATTAATTTAAGAGCTCCACTATTGATTCGAATAGCTTTTGATTGGGCTGAGTCACCGTGCCCCTCACGCTGAGCAGCTTTCTTATCGAGAATGTATCGAGCGTATAACCCCTTGCTGAGTCGCTTCTCGTTCAGGAAGTGTTGAGCGTCCTTGGGTTTTTGCCCGACATTGCCCCTGGGCGATTTAGACACGTGGGTCTCCTCACCCTGTCGAGCTGACCTTCCTTTGGACAGCTGACGTTCTTCCCCCTGCCTGGATCGCTGCCGATCATGCTGGCTGTGTTCTCGTGCCCCCGACCGTTGTCGGCTAGGCCGACCGTGGGCAAAGCGGTGGGGGTTTTCTGCCCGGAGTGACGGGACCATGACTTGGTCTTTAGGTGGCTGGAGAGGGCGCGCCTGCTGCAGGTTGGCCAACATGTCCATGAGGCTACGCAGTAGGGTTTGTTGAAGCAGAGCGGCTATGAAGTTTATGTCCGACGTGGATATGGGCTCGGAGTCAGCTTGCTGTAGCTTGTTTGATGGTTGTGGTCCATTTTCGATGGACTGCTCCTCTTCAGGATTGATGGTCTGAACGGTTGGTGTTTTGCGAGGGATAAGCGAGGGTGGTCGTTCTGACCTTCGGTGCTGAGAGGGTGAGGGATCCCGCTCGGACCTCTGGGCCTGTGCTGAAGGCTGTCTATTACGAGCGCTCTTGGCTGGGGCCATTGCCAAGTGACTCTGAGGTGCACTTTGCTGAGTGGAGGCGAAGTGACTTTGATTGTAACTTCCACACAGACGTCGCCAAAAGGATTGTAATTGGTTGTGAGATATGATGTGGGCCTCAAGTGCGGTCGTCTCGAGCTCCGATATCTATGCGCCGGAAACCTGCAAAATGAAGTCAGACTACCCAGGGTTGGTTCCGGGATCGCCTTTCCGATGCTCAAGTCAGATGTGATCCATGTAGAGAGAGAAAGTCAACAGAGAGATGCTCTAGTTTGTTAGGTGAAAATTGAATACCTGTTCATTGATGAGGTAGTTGGTATTTATAGTGTTGGGGATTTCTCATACAGGAAACATTGATTGGATGGGCCTTTTTGGGATCAATGGTTATGTTGCCTTTTTAGGCAATGATTATTTCAGCCTTTTAGAGGGTTCCCAAGTTCCTAAGATTAGGTCAACTTTCAGGTGGGACCCACTGCTGCCACCTGTCCCAGGCTTTAGGGGCCTGTTGGGCTGCTGATTAATTGAGCCCAAACACTAGATATATTGATACATGTTGATAGGTAGGTGATAGTGAATATAATAGGCAAGTATATTATATATATCAACCTATGTAAAATGATAAATTTTAGGATTTTTTGATTTTTACCACCTTATAAAATCACCATTTTTAAGATAACCACCTTATAAGTTAATTGTTTTAAATAACCACCTTATATGACCTAAATCCTTTTAAATACCTACCAATCAACAGATTTCGTCAAGGAAATCATCCTCAAAAAGGGTTTAAGAACGATTTCATCACCTCCACCTTTATTCACTAGAATGTATTTAAGGTTTAAACCCTTATTTAAGACCGATTTTTTGGACGAAATATGCCAATTGGTATGTATTTAAAGGGATTTAGGTCATATAAGGTGGTTATTTAAAACAATTAACTTATAAGGTGGTTATCTTAAAAATGGTGATTTTATAAGGTGGTTAAAGTCAAAAAATCCTAAATTTTAAGATATAATCAAATTTCAGATGAATCAAAGGTTGTAGCATTTCTAAGTTGCGACATATTATACTAAGAGCTCACATAGTGGATCTACGGTATGGTGTCAGAAAGGAAAGGTACTACTCACAATTATATTAGGATGTAAAGGTGAAATTAGTCTTATACCATAAGTAGCATTCAACTTGTGCAGCTGATCTTGCAAAATCTCCTTGAAGATAGAGGCACGATAAAGTTAATATAATTACAGGAGAACCAAATCTGACGCATTTCTGTGGTGGGAAGAATCATCCCTAAATCCCTTTTTTCTTTTCCTACCAACCTCATCCCTTTCTTGCCCTATTGCTGCAAAATTAGTATATAAAATTGAGATTCCATTCACATAGCATGTTCAATTTATCTATCTACTGATATTGATACAATGATATTACCTAATATATGACAAAAGAATATGTTCTTTGTTTCTGCCTAGAAACTAGTCAAAGAAGTGTGAGTCTACAATCCCGAGTTGGAATCAAATCCCGAGTGTTGTCACCGGAGGACATGCAAAACAGTCAAACTGGCCCGAGGGTATTTCCGAGAACGCCCCTCTGATGCTTAAGTCAGTTGAGATTGAGGTAGACAGAGAAAGTGAGTAAATGTAGAGAGAGATGTTCTGGTTTCAGTAGGTGAAAATTGAGTACTTGTTCTGTAATACCATAATTTTAAGAGCGTTTATTAAACGTTAATTATAATTATTAAACTAATTATGTTCCGGAAATTCTTATCTTATTTGAGTTGTGGAATATTAATTTTATTTGTCGTGTTGGTAATATATTTGTTGTATTAATTTTATGAAGTTATTATTGATATATTTTGGATTTTAGGAAAGCCAAAGTTAGTTTTCCTTCCTTCTATTTATTTTGTCGGTTTATTGGATAATCTCAAACCCCTTCTTTGCCTCGTCATTTTTCCAAAAGAAAAACCCCAACCCATCACTCCTTCTCTCTCCCTGTGTTCCCGTGAAACCCAGCCCCCTATTTTTCTCTCGCTTCGAAGTTCCCTTTAACCTCCGCCAAGGTCTGCGTGTTTTGCCGGAGCTCTATCTATAGCTCGTGTTTTCTCTCTCCTCGTTTGTCTCGTTGTTGGTCTTGTTCTTCCTCCTCTATTCGTGTTCTACAGCCGTGGTGCTGCTCGCTTGCCGCTGCGGTGCTGCTGTAGTTGTGTCGATGCCGGTCGTGTTTTCCCCTTCCCCTTGTGTGGCTGCTATTGCTCGTGTCTTTTTCCCCTTCTTTCGTTGACACTGTTGTGTTGTCGTTGTGTTGATGCTGCTGTTGTTTTTGGTTGTTGTTGGCGCAGCCTTGTTTCTGGTGTTGTTCGTTGCTGCTATGTGGTGGTGTAATTATGTTGCTGAAATTCTTTCTTTTTCTATTATTGATTCAAAAACTCAAATTATGGGTTAATGAGGTATAATTTGTTTCGATTTTGTTTTATTTCACATTACTTGTTAATTGAGTATGAATTTAGTTAAGAGAAGTTGTGTTATTGTTTAATTGTTGTGTGGGTTTATTGAATAAGAGATGTTGTTGAATTAGATGATTAGTTCCTTTGAGGAGAAGGATTAATTAAGGGATTTTCCTAGCTTGTTGTGGGTGGGTTGTTATCATTAGCTAGGATTGTTTATGAGTTAAGTTGGGAATAGTTATTAATTGTTGGTATTGAAGGAGAAATCGGAGATAGCTTATAATTAGCCTCTATTTGGAGAATGATATTTGAAAGAGATTATATTATGAAGAGTTAGTTCGATTGGTTTCCATGTATACGGATCCATGAGTGGGTTCTGATTCGTATTGCTATTATTGTGAGGTGATTATTGGAGAATGATTTTGGAGTGGACTATTAATCTAAGCTATGAAGGAGGTTATGTTGTTGGAATTGGATTGCATTTCAGGTAACTTTTATGTTCAGTAAAATAATTTACTTATGCCCATGTGTGTGTGTGGATCGTTGTGTTCTATTCTCGAATATAAGTTCGTACTATGGCCATAGTTATGAATGTGCCGTTTGTGGAAATATTATTGGATAACATAAATACGCAATTGTTTTGCTAGTTTAGTTTATGAACTGAAAATAGAAAGTGGGCAAGGTATGTGTGGAGGATGGTTACTCTTTTGACCTGATATGGTCGGCTACGCTCCACAACGAACCTTGGGGGTAGTATTGTTGTGCTCCATAACGAACCTTGGAGGCGGCGTTTGTCCAAATCCCGTACTTGACACTGATTTGTTAAGAGAATAAACTATGCTAGCATTGTAACGGAAAGAAAATGGTTTGACAAATAAAATGTTATAACGGGCTGAAGTAAAGGTTGCGAGTTTTCCACTCATTTTGGAATTTTGTTTGTTTTGTATTCCTTCTCTGATTTTGCAGGTTCTGTATTGAGAACTTGGAAGCCAAAATGGAGCGAGATTTTGATGTCGTCGTGGATTAAGGATTGAGTTTGTATTTTAGATAGCTGATTTGAGAATAGTTATTTATATTTCGTTGTATATAATATTTTGGGATTTTTAATCAAGATATTGGTGTAATTAAGGATATTTTTCCATTGCGATTTTATCTAATTAAAAGTTAATTCTAGATTATGGATGCTGAGTGTGTTTCATTAGCAACTCGGAAGAGCTTGCTCGGAAGAACGGGTTGTTACATGTTCATTTATTAGACTTGCTGCTTTTATAATGTTGGGGGTTTCCCAGACAAGAAACCCTAAAGAGGAACATCCCACCTTCTAGGAAAGTTGTCTGTTGTTTATGGTAAAGCTCTTTTCAGCCTAGAAAGCTAATGGGTTCCTTGGGAGCATGCCATGCTGACCTTTTAGGTGGGCTTTATAAAATATTATTTGGCCAGGACATAGGTTCAAACAATTAGCCCCACGCTGGATAACGGGCTATGGAACAGACTTTCCTTCCGAAGGCGGTTGTCAAGCGGAATTTCCGAATACTGCTTAGATACTGGTTGCTGGATGGACCCCGAGAATTACTGAGGGGGTCATCCTGACTCTCCCGAGAGGGCTTGGACTAGGGATCGCGTTCCCCCGAGTTAGTACCCAGGCCATGGGGTATGTTTCCCGACTAATCTGAGAGGGGGAAGAACACTGCTCCCCGAATTAATACATAAGCCTTGGGTATGACCCCGATTAATCTCGAGAGAGGGAGAGGACGCATGTGCATACTCTAAAACCGACAGATAGATGTAAAGTGTTTCCCCCGGCAGGGGAGATATGAGCTTAGGCAATGTTGCCAAATGTTGTTTCAACTACTGAAAGGCTTGCTCTACCTCATCATTCCACTCAAATTCCTTCCTTTTCAGTGCTCTGAATAAAAGTAAGCTCTTGTCGGCTGAGCGAGATAGGAAGCGACCGAGTGCAGCTAAGCACCCCGTCAGCCTCTTGACTTCCCAAACGTTTCTTGGCAAATACATATTAAGTACGACGTTAATTTAGTCGGGGTTAGCCTCAATTCTTCTCTTATCCACCAGGAACCCGAGGCATTTACCTCATATTACCCCGAATACGCACTTCTTTGGGTTCAATTTCATGCCGTGTAGCCGCAGATTGCCGAGTGTCTCAGTTAAATCGCTTTTGACGATCATGTCGTCAACGTAAGCTTCTATGCCCTTAGGAAAGACCGTCATATATAGGCCGTTGTAACAGCTGGGCATATCATTGGCCGGGACTACAGCTATTTGAAGAGGTCTTGATCAGAGTAGTACTGCTCGAAAGAGTAAAGGCATGGATGATCAGGTTATGCAGGAATTCGAGGCTAGAGTGACCTAGAGAGTTAGAGAATAGACGATGGAAGAAATGAACTCGATGTTAGATACTTTAGTTCAAGAAAAGTTCGTGGCTTTTGCAGCTCAACTTGGTATTCAAGTACCAAATCAAACAAGGGAAGATGCATTGGTCTGAAGTCCTCACTCTCCAGTTAATCTTAGTAGCTGGCAATGATCCATTTCTGAACTTGTAGGTATATATTTATTTTATATCTTCTAAGATTATGATATTTTTCTTTCAACACAACTTAATTAATGACATTGTATTTTCGTTGGATGTCACGAGTCCAATTTCATGTCGTTTGGCATTAGCGTAAGGCTCGGAGCCGATCATTGAAGCTGAGGGTACCGTTCATCCACAAATGGAGTCATCATCAAATCCTGGGATCGTGAACGTGAGTGTTGATGATTATTTTACAGGTTACGTAGATGCTCCAGTTCCACTACCTACTCCATTCTTCCTTTTTTTTCCTCCTATTTTTCCCTATTTTTCTCCTATTTTTGCCCATATTAAGTATACGTAAATTAAGTACACGTTGAAACATATTAAGTAGACGTTGAAACATGTTTTTCCAGATTTTTCCCAACTTTCCCTCTATTTTTTCGCTATTTTGTCTATTTCTCACCATATTTAGCCCATTTTCGACAAAATAAATGATTTTTTTCCATAAAAAAAAACCTAAATTAAGTATATGTCATATACAGTAGATTCATGCAAAAAAAAACTAGGCACTATTATCTCATTTTCAAAGATAAAGGCATGTGTGCTCGAACTGTCAAAAGTGTGTTCACTCATGGAATAAGCTTATTCACCCTTAAGCCTCTTTAGGGGGCAGTGATTGATGATGCTCTAGGCCTGCCCAGGGGCCACGTCTGCTGGGTGCATGATGCTTGATGCTTGCATGGTGCTTGACGATGCACTGCGCCCTTGTTGTGCATGGGATGGTTGGGCCCCATATTGTGCTTGGTGGTGTATGGTAGCTTGACTCTTGGTATTGCATGGTGCTTGATGATGCACCGCGCCCGCACGGTGCATGGGATTGTTGGGACCCCATATAGTGCTTGGTGGTGCATGTTAGCTTGGTGCTTAGTGCTCGATGGTGCACTGCTGTTGCGGGGTGCATGGGATGGTTGAGCCCCATATAGTGCTTGGTTCTTGGTGGTACTTGGTGCTCGATGGTGTACCACGTCCGCGTGGTGCATGGGATGGCTGGGCCCCATATAGTGCTCGGTAGCGTGATTGTTGGTACTGCTTGGTGCTTGATGGTGCATACAAAAACACACACTTAGCACTTAGCAGTTAGCACTAAAGCAAAATGCACTTTAGCACTTGGCACATAGCACGAGGCGCGAGGCAAGAGGCTAAAGGCTAGCTGCTAGGCGCTAGAGGCATGATCATGAGCAATAAGAAGGGGGGGTCCCATATAGTCTTTTCGTTGGTTGGAAATTTTATTACATGTTTCAATATAGTTGGCATGTCAACCACACCAAAGATGAGAAAGAAGGAGTATGCACTTTCGCAAAGTATGGCATTTGAAATCGACCAAAAAAGCCCCATATAGTGGCTTGGTTAGTTGGATGGACATCTTTTATATGGGAAATCCTATCACTTGTTTCAAAATAGTTGGCATCTCAACCACAACAAAAGAAGAAAAGAAAGAGTAGGCACTTTCGCAAGTTATGGCACTTCAAAATGACCTAAAACGCCCCATGTAGTGGGTTGGTTGGTTGGATGGATAAGTTTTACATGGGAAATCCTATCACTTGTTTTAGTATAGTTGGCATCTCAACCACATCAAAAGAAGAAAAGAAAGAGTAGGCATTTTCGCAAGTTATAACACTTGAAATCGACCCGAAGTGGGATAGGGACCACCGAATCTGAGCAAAGCTTACTTCTAAGGGTGAGTTAACATCTCTTTCCACCATTTGAGTGACATTACTGCACAACACAAGATCAGAAACCCCTTTATCGGACTTGGCGTCTCTTGACCGGGGATGAGGCATTCAAAAAAGATTTTTGTATCTTCATACATTACCATTACCATCATTTGTAATCGCTTACCAAATGGACTCGAAATGTTTTGAGGCATTCAGAATATAGCTTCAAGGGTGGAAGGCTAGAGTTAGAAAAATCTTCAGGAGACCGCACGGGTTGTTGGAAGGTTGTATGCTGCTGCTGGCAAGTGGCAACTGGGCGGGCATGCCGGCTGGTGCAATTAACCCTCTCAGTCGGCTGGAATGTGATCCCGTAGCCAGACCGCGCCTGCCACGGCGCTGCAAGCAGAAGGAGTAATCGACCCCCCAAGCGAGCGGGGACGATGAAGGGACTGAAATCGAGAAAGAAAATATGATTCTACCTGATAATCGTAGGAAGTGGCGGAAAAATCAAAGGTACGTGCATGAGCATGACTACGTACAGCAGGTTGCAGCTTTCTTCAAAGTATAAAATTCTAGTGCAGCTAGTAGCCTAGCATACTGGTTTTGACTAGGAAATACTAATAATCAAAGACTAATTATGATTTTGCAAATTTCTAGGGGGAAGTAACTAAAATTCAATCTGGGTGGCACTAGTACAATTGAGTATTGACTAGACTAGTGATTAGGGATATGGGAACTGTACATAGCAAGTTTTGTTTATAATAAATGTACAGGTGGCTTAGACCCTTGAATGTGTGGCTCCCCGTAATTCTAGGAAATTAGTTTCTCTTCCTAGCAACAACATCTTTTACATATACTTTCATGTTTCCTATTTTCCATTTGATGCAACAATTATTATTACAATACAATATTTTCTCTCTCCTCATTTCTCTTCTTAGAATCAGAACATCTCTGATTCTCTTAATGGTATCGGAGCAATTGTCGATCCAAATTTCACAATTCGCTTCTTCTATCTAGTGAATTGTTGTTTCTTTTCTAATTTCTCTCACAATCTGTACGAATTTCTGGAAAATTCGTTCAAAATTTCGTGGAGAATTTCGCAAGTGATTTCGCTACTGGTTTCTTGTTGAAATCTTGAATTAAATTCCGCAAATTCGTGATTAATTTCTCAAAATAATCGCGCAATCGATTTCTGGATACTTCGTGCTAGATTTTGGTTGAAGATTCAACTATGGCGATTGAAGGTGAAAATTCAACAAATTCTGGAAGCTCTATTCAAAATAACTTGCAGAATTTCAATGTAAGTAATTTCTTCAGTGATCCACTTTTCTTAGTTCCATCGGATAACTCGACTACACCTCTTGTATCGGTTTTGTTCAATGGCGATAATTTTTTAGGCTGATCCAAAAATGTAAAATGCTCTCTTGGAGCTAAAAATAAACTAGGTTTCATTGAAGGTTTTTTGAAAAACCAAATTCTACCGACTCTACTTATCACCAATGGATACGTTATGATTATATGGTCGTAGGATGGATTCTTAGTTCAATGAAACCTGACATTTCGGAGAATTTTAACCTGGTTAATTCTGCTGAAAGTTTATGGACTGAAATTCAAGAGAGTTTTAGTCAAAGTAATGGACCACAAGTGTATCAACTGATGAAGGAACTAGATGGACTTAGGCAACAAAATCTGATTGTCTTGCTTTACTATAATAAACTGAAGAACCTTTGGGACAAGTTGAAGGAGTTAAGGAGTTTTCCTGAATGTGATTGTGGAGCTCTGAGTAGTTGTACTTGCAACTTCCTAAAAAGGTTGGCTGACTTTGAGTCTGAAGAAAAAGTGATGCAATTGCTTCTAGGCCTCAACAGTGGGTTTGATAACACTATTACAAATGTTATTTCCATGGATCCCATCCCAACCATCAATCGAACATTTTCTATCTTGCAACAAGTTGAAAAGCAAAAGGAGATTAGTGGCACTGCGGATAGTTCTTCTGAGGTGAGTGCTTTCGCAATGCAACGTTTTCAGAGGCCCTAGGGTAATTTCTCTCAGTCATATTCTGGTGGAAAAGGAGACTGGAAGCAAGAAAAGATGAGTCGCTTTTGTGACTACGGCAAGCGCAAAGGACACACTCGCGACCAATGCTTCAAACTCAATGGTTTTCTAGCTGAATGGATTCCTAATAATCCCAAAATTGGTGGTCATACTTCGAAATCTGGAGGAAATGTACGTGTAGCTGCTCA
Organism: Beta lomatogona; assembly: GCA_947646795.1. Classification (NCBI taxonomy): domain Eukaryota; kingdom Viridiplantae; phylum Streptophyta; class Magnoliopsida; order Caryophyllales; family Amaranthaceae; genus Beta; species Beta lomatogona. The sequence continues at coordinate 582,673 of CANSNZ010000402.1, read as the reverse complement.
CGTGAGTTCTGAATCTGAGGTGCTTGATAATCCTCTTGATACTGGTGGTGCTGCTGGTGGGTTTGCTTCATTTCAGCTCAATCCAGCAATGATGACTGCCATTTGCAAGGAGGTTTTGCAGGCTATGAGGGGCAATCAATCCATCTCTGATGTTGATGCTCATAATGCCACCTAGTTAATGGTGCAGGTATCAATTCTACACATCTTATATCTTGCAATATGGCATTTGGTGATAGTTGGATTATTGATTCGGGTGCTACCGATCATATGACACATAATGCAACTTTATTTAAAACCAGAACATCTCTTAAAACTCCTATTCCTGTATGCTTACCCGATGGTACTTACAAATATGTCAAAGAATTCGGGGATATTATTCTGGATTCTGGTTTGCTTCTAAAAGATGTTATATTGATTGAAGATTTCAAATATAATCTTCTATTTGTTGGGAAGTTCATTGCACACAACAATTTGCTGGTGACCTTCCATGCTCATGAATGTGCTTTTCAGGACCGTACTACTAAACAATGTCTTGCTTCTGGACAGAAGACTAGCCACTTATATTACTTGCAGTTGGCAGGTATTGCTGAGGGTGTGCATAGTTGAATAATGGACCATGTTAGATCAACTAATACTGTTGTTGTTGATTCTGAATTAGCAAATAAAACTGTGAATGTTGTTAGGAAGAAAGATGTTGATATTCATGTGATTCATGCTAGAATAGGACATGCTTCTTTGTCTAGAATGAAACACATTGATGATTGTGCTTGTGCTAGAATAAATGTTTTTGGTTGTGATATATGCTATCAGTCCAAATTTCACAAATTGCCTTTTCCCTCGAAGTGATCATCGAGCTGTGCATTTATTTGATTTAGTCCATATTGATCTATGGGGGCCCTATAAAACTCCCACTCTCACTGAAGCAACTTACTTTTTGACCATTTTGGATGATCATAGTTTGACTACCTGGCCCTTCCTATTACATAACAAAGGGCAGGTTTATAAGATCATATTTGACTTCCTTGCTTTGGTCAAGACTCAATTTGGGTTAGAAGTGAAGTGTGTTATATCCGTCAATGGAACTGAAAATTATAAACATTGAATGTAGTTCCTTATTTGGATTAAAAGGGATAGTTCATCAACGTAGCAATGTTAATACTCCTCAACAAAATGGTCAGGTTGAACGCAAGCATAGACATCTTGCTGAGGTTGCTAGGGCTTTGCGTATACATGCTAACTTACCTAAAAAGTTCTGGGGTGAATGCATTCTTACTGCCACATACCTTATTACCAAAATTCCATCTCCAGTTTTAGGGTGGAAGTCTCCTTATGAAATCTTAACTGGCAACCCACCTTCTTATGCTCATCTTAGAGTGGTTGGTTGTGAATGTTTTGTATACAATTGTGATAGACAGAAGGATAAATTTGATCCTCGTGGTGTGCGATGTCTTTTTCTTGGCTATCCTTATGGTCAAAAAGGCTATAAAGTTTATGATTTGTCTTCCCACAAAACATATGTCTCCAGAGATATCATTTTCAATGAGAATACTTTTTCCTTTCATGATTCAACTTCTTCAATTTCATATCCTAATCCTCCTCTTCCTCTTATTTCTACTCCTGATTCTTTGCCAACTATTCTACCTCCTCCATCTTCTCCTCATTGTGCTTCACTAAATCAGAATTCTCCTTCTACATCTGTATCTTCTTCTTCTGTTCAGAATTCTCACAATATTCAGTCTTCTCCTTTTCATTCTGAATTCCCTCATTCCATTGAAGACTCTTCTGTTATACATGTAGATATGGCTCCTCCTAGACACTCTTTACGACCCACTAAACCTCCTACCAAATACCAAGATTATGCTTGTTCCTTGCCTTCTTCTAGGCATGTGTCTTCTTCTATTATCTCTCTCACGGATTCTTCTTTTCTACCCTTTATAGCCAATGTTATGAATACTCTTGAGCCTACTTCTTATAACATTGCTAAAAACCACCCTGGTTGGGTTGAAGCGATGCATAATGAGTTGGCAGCCTTGGAAGCTAATGACACTTGGGAGATTACTGAGCTTCCCCCAGGCAAGAAAGCCATTGGCTCCAAATGGGTCTACAAAACCAAATTTAATCCTGATGGAACTGTTGAACGATTGAAAGGTAGAGTTGTTGCTATCGGATATCAGCAGGTTCTAGGGAAAGATTTCAAGGATACGTTCAGTCCGGTTGCGAAGCTTGCTACAGTGAGGATAGTCATAGCATTAGCTACTATCAAGCAATGGCCTTTATGTCAATTAGACATAAATAATGCTTTCTTTCATGGGTATATTTAAGAGGATCTCTATATGAAACCTCCGGCTGGGTATAACAAATGTCAACCTGGACAAGTTTGTAAACTCAAACGCTCCCTTTATGGGCTCAAGCAAGCCTCTCAGCAATGGAACAAGGAGTTGTGCAAGTTTCTCATTTCTCTTGGTTTTAAGCAATCTATCCAGGATTATTCTCTCTTCACGAGAGATCTTCATGGTGAGTTTGTTGTGGTTTTAATTTATGTTGATGATATGCTGTTAACTGGAACTAGCCAAGCTCAGATTGATGAAGTGAAACAAAGTCTAGATTTTGCCTTTACTATCAAGGACCTTGGTGCCTTTAAATATTTTCTTGGCAGAGAAGTTATGAAGACAAGCAAGGACTCTTTTGTCTCAAAAGAAATACATGAAAGATATCATTAGTTCCTCTAGCATGACTGATTGCAAAAGTGCTTCCACCCCTTTTCCCAATGGCTTGAAACTTTCCACAGATGTAGGTGATGTTCTTGGTGAACCTGAAGTATACAGACGATTGGTTGGCAGGCTTCTTTACCTTGGAATCACAAGGCCTGATCTTTCTTATGTAGTACAACATTTGTCTCAATTTCTCAGTTGTCCAAGAGAGCCTCATTTGCAAACAGCTTATCATGTATTTTGATATCTTAAACATACACTGGATGTTGGTCTCTTTTATTCAGCTCTTTCTCCTCTAGTGCTCTCTGCTTACTCTGATGCAGATTGGAGTAGTTGTTCTTTTTCCAGCAGATCTCTCAGTGCTTATTGTGTTTATCTTGGCACCAACTTAATTTCTTGGAAGACCAAGAAACAAAAGACCGTCAGTAAATCATCGGCTGAAGCCGAATATCGAAGTATGTCCAGCACAACAAGGGAGTTGGTCTGGGTGGCTGGCCTTCTCGAAGACCTTAAGGTTGCCTTTCCCACACCAGTTGATATGTACTGTGACAACAAATCAGCTGAGTTCTTGGCTCATAATCCCGCATTTCATGAACGGACTAAACATCTCAAACGGGATTATCATTATGTTCGTGAGCAAGTTGCTGCAGGCTTCATTCATACTCTCCATGTTCCTAGCTCTTCACAGCATGCTGATCTTCTCACCAAGGCTCTTCCGCCATCTCAGCATCATTCACTCCTTTCCAAGCTTCGCCTTGTCTCACATTCCAGCTTGAAGGGGGAGTATGGAAACTGTACATAGCAAGTTTTATTTATAATAAATGTACAGGTGGCTTAGACCCTTGAATGTGTGGCTCCCCATAATTCTAGGAAATTAGTTTCTCTTCCTAGCAACAACATCTTGTATAAATAATTTCATGTTTCCTATTTTCCATTTGATGCAACAATTATTATTACAATACAATACTTTCTCTCTCCTCATTTCTCTTCTTAGAATCAGAACATCTCTGATTCTCTTCAAGGGACATAGCTAGTGAGTATTCATTGTTTATAATCTTTCTTGTCCATTTGTAGTAAGGGTTGTTAATCAAGTTGAGTAGTTACCGAGCAACTTAGACTCGATTTGGTCAACGCTCAGTCATAAAACAATCCGAGGTTGATTGACTCGAATTTAACTTGACTCGAAAAAGTAACGAGCACATTTCAGCAAGACCCAGTTCATCGTAAGCAGTCAATAACTTTTAATTTGTTTCTTAATAAAAAAAAATTAAGGGGATTTTATATAATATAAAAAATTATTAACACAAGTTAAGGATGGACCAAGCCACCCAAGTACTCCTCACGGTCACTCACTCAAATATTTAGGGAAAAATGTTTATTATTCTTGAATCTCAAAGAAAATATATAAAGTAGCTAAAATCAGTCATTTACCTGTGAAAGAAACTCCCTCACTTGGTAAAGAGTAGCATACTTTTGTTTCTAATGTTCGAATTTGCTACCTTCTTGCTAGTTTATAATAATCAATTAACTTTTTTTTGCTAGCCGATGCAAAACAACCTATGTTATTTCTATAGGAACACTACAAGAGGGGGGTGAATTGTAGTGTGGAACTTATTGCCCAAATAATGCGGAATTTAAAACATAAGCAATAAGGAACTGAAAGTGCAAGAGAGATTTGTCTCAATACAAGAAGAAAAACCACGACCTCCTTAGGATTTAAACTCTTCACTATAATAGGGAACCTCCTATGTTACAACCTATTACATGCCCAAGTTCCACTCGGAACTTCAACTCTCTCATAAGTTCCACTAGGAACTCTAACTCTCCCACAATCTCCACTCTATACTCTATACTTAACTATAAGTCTTTCAAGAGTTCTCATAACTCTTTACAAAAGATTTACTCAAACCTTTCACCCCCAGATAGACTTCACCCTTAGTCTATGCATAAACAACAAGAACTTACTCAAGTTCCTAACTCGAATTTGATACAAGAATTCACTCAAACTCTTGACCAAGTCCCCATTACAAGAGTTCACTCGAACCCTTTAACCCCAAACTCAAATACAGACATTTACTAATATGGTTTAACTCTAGTATGTAGAAACTCAAGAACTGTAAAGGAACATGGCACTTGTAGGAACTTGAAACTCATAGGAACTGACTCAAAACAAGGAATAGAAAAACATAATTCTTTTTTAACATTATTCTTAAAGCCATACCTTATGGAATGACACCAGTGAGATAATTTGAAACTTAATTGAACTTGTCTATGTATAGCAGTCATTTAGAATGAATGTGGGATTAATCATGTGTTAGTGGTTAAACCATTTTCCCATGATGTTCATCAACTAAAGGAACATGTTCCTTTTGTTACCCATGATCTCCACGATCTCAGTTGAACGTGGGAGATGGAAATGTTACTGCTTCCTAAAATCTAGCATTTACTTATGCAACAGTATTTTAAATTTGGTTTTAATTAAAAACTATTTTAATTAATAACACCAAAATTAAATCTTTTTATCAAATAATATCATTAAAAGATTTTCTTTTAAATTCGAAAATGATTCTATTTTGGAATAAAGATAAAATCTTTTCCATAAAAGATCTTTCCTTTAATTTCATATTTGAACCACATAAAATCATTTTCCTAAAATGTAGCCTTTAAAAACTCAACAGATTCCTTTTAAGCATTCCACAATATTTTACACGCCTAGTTCCTTTAACTGCTACTTTGTTCCTTTAAATTAGATTAATAGTACCAGCACATTTGTTCCTTAGAGAGAAACAGACAGACAATTTCTTCAACAAAACTCATTATACGTATTATAAATCTAGGCTTTTTATTTTCCAAAAACTGAAAAGATAAAATATAAATAAAAGGTATTAAAATCAGAATCCTAAATTAAAACCGATTTTATTTAAAAATATTTTATTTAAAACTTATCTTTTATTTAAAAACTAAATCTTATCCTAAAACAACTAATGCATATTATCTATAAATAATTAACCAAGTAGAGATTTATTAAGAAACAAACTCTAAATAAATTCTTATAGATTAAGATAATAATATGCATCAGACAAGATAATAATATGCATCAGACTTATTGACTCTTAAATACTTTTGACTCTAAGTTCCATGAGTTCCTTTGACATTACGAGTTCCTTTTGACCTTGTTCCGTTACCTTGCACGTTTCCACATACTTACATGAATCCTAGAAAATAAACTCATATTTTCTGCCTTCATGCGCCATGCTACTCCAACTCAAGAACCGCATGTTGATAGCTCCATATATGGAACTTCGGTGTGCTAGTTCCTTTAAGGAACTTCACACTCATAGTTCCTACTTAGGAACTTCTTCGCAACTTCATATTCAACGTTCCTCTTAGGATGTACCTAGGAACCGCTCTGTTTGTGTTCCTTATAGGAACTCTTTTAGGAACTTCATTTGTTGGAAGTCCTTCATGATGTAATATATTCAACCTTCCATGACTTGTTTCATGTTAATGTAATATGCACATCTCAAACATACATGTTAGTTAAATAATCATCATTTGTTTACAATCATCAAAACACTACAGGGTTCAACAATTTGCCCCTTTTTGATGATGACAAACAAATGACGCTTATCACAAATTAAACATTAAACGATGTACATTAATCCCCCTTAACTAACAAGTCATGCATGCATGTATATGAAGGAAATATCAACATAGATAAACACATCATACAAAGAACTTTCATCATATAAGGATTTAGACTTAACTATACTTGACCATAAGCATCATACATATTCTTCCCTCTTTTGTCATTATCGAAAAGGATCATCTTACACACATTTGTTTTAGGTAAATCATATACACTTATTGTTATATGCTACACTTACCACCATAATGGTTAAGCACTTGGTAGTCCCCAAAGCATCAAGAATCTCAATTTTTCAAACTTAGGATGCATGTGCTACACGAATTTCCAACTCACAATCCAAAGACCCAACTTCAAAAACCATCGAGGAACTTGACAAATAAGAAAATAAAAGTCAAGCAAAAATCAAATTTGAAAGTCAAGAATGGATTAAGAAATAGGACATTGTAATATCCGGCTCAAAGAAATATGAAAGAAGTTTATGGAACAATTTGTGTAGAGGGAACTTGAGATATTAGTGTGCTCTATTGTTTAGACTTTTAATAAGAGATTCTCAAAAAATATTAGAGTTGATCACTTCACATCACACGTTGAAATCTCTGCCAAACCTAGGCCTCGCACACATTCACCTTGATATATATATATATATATATATATATATATATATATATATATATATATATATATATAAGTTCACTTTTACTCAACCAACCAACCGTGAGGAACTCATTGCACAAAGAAACTTTAACGAATTCATCTTTGTACTCAAGTTCTTCATCTGTCGCTTATGTTGCTCTTCTCAAATCATCAAAACCATGAGTAAGCATTTTCATAACCATATGAAATATGGACTTCTAGGAAATAATAAAGATTTGATCACCCTTGTTTACTTTTTTTCGTTTTCCTTTTTTTTTTAAACAGGGGTGTCATTACAAGTTGTTGTACTTTTACTAGAATGTCACATTTACCAACCACAAAGAAGTAATTGCTTACTCACACATACTTGAAATCCACCACCAAGAATGAAAACATATATATATCGATTCCATCCTTATTCCCCCTGAGTTCCTTACCACTCATTCATCATTAGGAACTCATATGAGTAGTTCCATCTAATGTTATATCACTTATATGAGCATCAATTGATAAAACATAAAATACTTGCTTCTCACTTCTTCCATAGTTCCCCCTCAAAATGTATTTATCATTTATCACTCTTTATGCATCGTTGAACCATAAAAAGTCATGAATTTTAAATTAGAGCACATGAGAATTAGGAGATTTGAAGTGACGGGATATGAATGGAATAAGGATTTAATCAATCAAAGGGTAATTGAAGAAATGTGGTGTGAACTGATGATAGTTGGCTAAGAATAGGTTTGTTCCCTCTTAAAGTTAAATCAAATATATTAAGGGGATTTACCTGTCTTGTTCCATCAAGGTTTCTTTCATTGTATCTTTGGCAACTTAGGACTTTTATGTTTGACAGCATCCACAATTCTATTATGTGACCTCTAATACTCTTAGGCAAGTGAGTATGCCTTTATGACACAAAAATTAAGTGTAACATATTAACGCTAGTGTGCATATAATCACTTCAATTTTAATATGTGTAAGAGCCCAATTCGACAAAACTTTTGAAAAAGAACATGTTTACACTGAAGTCATATTTTATCAAGTCTTGTTCCTCTAAATAGTCCATGAGTAGGTGAATTATAAAGAACATATATTCACATAATGTAAAGCAAGACTTATAAAAGTTATGCATTCATATTAATAATTTAACAATTTAATTTATTAATTGTGATACAATGTGAATAGGAACATCATAACTTAAGTCACATTTCACCATGAATATAAAATTACCTCAAGTACTGAACTGATTTTGATGACTTACTTTGAGTTCCCGAACTCCTAGTTCCATCATTTTGATGTCTATTTTGATGTCTTCACATCTGATGGAAACTTTCATTCCAACTCGACTCATACTCATCATTCTTCAAAAGTTCTTTGATATTTTTTTGTCCTTGCATCATTATCTTGCAATTAGAGAGTAGTTGTGTTCCTTTATCATGCTCACGTACACATTTGCTTGTAAGGTTAGAAAAAAACCTTGCATAAAATAGTTAGTTGTACCAAAAATATTATCCATATAACTATGTACAACTTACTCCGTTAATTCCTCTTGAAAACAAAATTATTGTTAATTTTGAAATCATTTTTCAAGAAGAAACTTGATGTTGTTCCTCATAGATTTCCAGCAATAAAATTTATTTTGAACGCATTGAAGATCTATTTAGAATAATCTAAATCACATATAAGCAACAAGAGAAAATAATTATCTTATGACCTAGCTACATGAATAAAAGTTACATCAAAGTCAATACCTTTGTTCAGTTGTTCCTCTCAAACAACTAACCTGTATAGAATTCCTTTGTCGATGTCACTGTGAATGAATCGGAGGAGTACTTCTTATCTTCCAGTTAAAGGCAAGGAACTCGATTACTGGAGGTATGGAACTGCATGTTCCTACAAGCTGCATAGGAACTCGCTTTCACATATTTTATGTTAGGAACTCATTGCTCCATAGGAACTTGTGAGTTCAACATAAAACCATCTTTAACCTATTTACTAGGAACAAACAAGTTAGTTTTAATAATATGCTCACTCATTACTATGCACATTGTTTTCTTTGTTGTAAACTTGGTATGTTTTGCAATTGAAGGCGCATCACAGGAACATCACCTCTTCACTTATATCAACAAACTTCCCTAGTAGAATCTTCTACTTTTTGATTTTGTAGGGTGTCTTGTTGATCAAAGATGTAACCATATCCTTGTTGATGATTAAGAAGTAGTATTGACGACTTTTGTCCAGAAGTTCCTTTCTGGTTATAATTTTCTTCACTTTGAAAGCTTGTAGTCAATACCTAGTTTCCTGCAAAACCATCAAACTTGTTTGGAACTTGGTTCCATGGTTAGATCTCGAATATAATAATTAATGACCAATTAAACTTTTAACATTCTTAGCAATGATTACACATTATGTGGAATATTCAACTTTGCTATTAAAGAAAAGATTCAAGTGTTCCGTAAAAAAATGTCAACTATAAACAAGATAAATCTCCTTCAAAATTTTAATCAAAACACTTAAGATGCCACATAAATTCACATATAAAAGGTTCCAAGAATTTGTGGTGCACACCAAATTTTTTGAAAGAAGATAATTAAGATCACATACTATCTTCATGGACATAGTTAACAAACTTTATCCTTTAGGAACTAGATATAAGATATACCTATAATCAAGTTCCTTGGTCTAAGTTTATCAACCATGATGAAGTTAGAATGTTATCATTTTGAAAGATATAAGTAGATCATCTTCAATAATGACTAGTAATGTCATGTTGTTGTTAGGAACCAAAATTGAGATCCACAAAGTATGTGTTCCCTACTTGATTCCCTTCACGTATGGCATTTCCAGCTTTTATTAATGACGCAATTTAATTGCAAAACAACCAGAGTTCGTGAACTTTTAAAAACTTTCAACTAAATGTGCTTCACTAACTCGACAATAAAGATATTTACAATGGAACAAGAACTTAACTTACCAACATTTGATTATTAAACAATCTTACCATTTTACGTTGGTTTATGAAACTACAGTTCCTTCATCATAAGTATATAGCGAGAGTAATATTGATTTGTCTATCATCATAGGCTTGGAACACTCGTTGTCGAGCTATATCTTATGAGTTGTTCCCCCTCACTAAATATTGTTTGTTCCTTCATTTCGGGTTGTCATCAACTAAGAAATATAATCTGTAAAGCAAGCCCAAGAAGAAATACTTTGTGCATTTTAATATTAGTAGGTTAGTCAAAAGAGATAATATAGTTAAAGCATACAATGAAATAAAGTTCCTTAAAAAATATAGTCACATATGACAAAGGAACTTCTGCTTTGTTTAAGTGAACTAAGATTAATTTCAAAAGAATTAGGAACTTGTGCGAACTGTTGGAATGTTCCTATACCATTTATAGTTCCAATAATCTTAGTTTACCATTGCTTCCTTCAAATCAATGTTTATTGGTTTGAGAAACTGATTTATGCATTTAATTTACTGGAAATACAATAAGTAGACAATAGGAACATTGGCTATTATAAGAGAATAAAGAGACTGATACTTTAATTACTTAACTCACTTAATCACTTAGTTGGGCACACTTAGAACTTCGTTAATTAAGTTCTTATATAATAGTCATTTGGATTAAACGTGAGATTAGATCATAGGATCTTGGATTTGTGGCTTTAGAACACGTTGTTCCTTGGCTTGAGGAACAAGCACATCATGCACCACTTTGTATACGTTCAATTGAACGTGTTATATCTAGTATTTCACTTTCCTAAATTCTAGGAATTTGTTAAGAATGATCTCTTATTATTTTCTCTTATCCTAAATAAAAGTTTAATTTCAATTCTTTTTAATAATATCTAAGAAGATTTTTCTTTAAATATGAAAGATTTAATTTTTCAAACAAAATAAAATCTTTTCATAACCAAAAAGATTTTCTTAAAATGTTTTAACTTAGTCAAAATATTTTTCCTTAAAACCTTCCTAAATTCTAGCCTTAATTAAACTTCTATTATCATTAGAAAGTGAATATCAGTTAATAGATCTGTTGATTCATACTTAATTACTATGTTCCTATGACCATATTAGAGTTCCTTTGGTTCATTTTAGTTATGCCAATACGTCTGTTCCTTTCAGAGGAACTGACTGGTCATTCTCTTATTACATCTGCAATTTCCTTTACCAATATTAATTATCTCCATAGTCAAACCTACAAAATATAATTATACTTGCACAAAACTTGAAGAGAAGTTGGATTGAAATAATTCATATATATGTAAAAACCATAAAACAACTTATCTTTCATAACCTTCTACAGTCATGTATTAATAAGGGATATTAAAAAAGATATTTGAGAATAATAATGACTAAGATATATAGTAGTATGTAAAGATTATTACCCAATTTCCTAAGAAATTTATCTTACCTCTTACATACTTTTTCGAGCTTTTGTAGTGAGAGGAACTCATGTCTAGAACTACTTTCTAGAAACAACCTTTACATCAAGAGATGTAGGTTCCTTTCACATGACCTGCAAAATAAGCAAGTTCTTGGTTTTTGGCACCCAGATATATGTTGGGTCCTTTCTTGTTAGTAAGAACAACATAAAATATACATATTCATGATGCATAATAACACTACACTTGGCAAATGAAGAATAATATGAGCGCAATATAACATGCCAAATATAATAGATTTCCCTAAAGATGGGAAACCAAGTTCCAAGAGTAACAAATATGCATTGTTCCATACGAGTCGTTTCTTGAAACATTTCTAGTATACTGATTCTTTGATATTTAAAAACAATTTGGAAATTTGAATTTTGTCTTTAAAAAACAATTTTAAAGTTATCCAAAATTGCTATAAAAACATCAAACCCAAATAAAACAATTTTACTAGAAATATTATAAGGAACAAGTTTCAAATTAATGTATGCGTATAAAGAATATCTCAAGTAAGAGATACTTACATCAAAGGGGTCGTTGATAATCCTTGAGTAACTTTAAATTGATAATAAAAAGGCAGCTTCCAATTGTTCCTTTGAATGAAGTAGGGCGGAGTTCCTTTCTCGTACGAGTTCCTTCTTCTTGCAAGAACTTAACTCAGCAGGGTTTCCTGCTTATCACTGAGTTTCGGCTCTGAAACCAATTGTTATTTTTATAGGAACACTACAAGAGGGGGGTGAATTGTAGTGTGGAACTTATTGCCCAAATAATACGGAAATTTAAAACATAAGCAATAAGGAAATGAAAGTGCAAGAGAGATTTGTCTCTATACAAGAAGAAAAACCACGACCTCCTGAGGATTTAAACTATTCACTATAATAGGGAACCTCCTCTGTTACAAACTATTACATGCCCAAGTTCCACTCGGAACTTCAACTCTCTCATAAGTTCCACTAGGAACTCTAACTCTCTCACAATCTCCACTCTATACTCTATACTTAACTCTAAGTCTTTCAAGAGTTCCCATAACTCTTTACAAAAGATTTACTCAAACCTTTCACCCCCAGATAGACTTCACCCTTAGTCTACGCATAAACAACAAGAACTTACTCCAGTTCCTAACTCGAATTTCATACAAAAATTCACTCAAACTCTTGACCAAGTGCCCATTACAAGAGTTCACTCGAACCCTTTAACCCTAAACTCAAATACAAACATTTATTAATATGGTTTAACTCTAGTATGTAGAAACTCAAAAACTATAAAGGAACATGGCACTTGTAGGAACTTAGAACTCATAGGAACTGACTCAAAACAAGGAATAGGAAAACATAATTCTTTTGTAACATTATTCCTAAAGCCAGACCTTATGGAATGACACAAGTCAGACCCTATGGAATGACACCAGTCAGACAATTTGAAACTTAATTAACACAAGAGGCGTTCAGCACCGTAAACGATCACTGGCCATGGCCGGTAGAAACGTTGACGGTACGCCAGTGAGAAGGATGCGCACGTTAATGCCGGAAGACCGTCAGATGGAGGAACAAATTGACAACCCAGAGTACGAGGAAGTCGATTTGGAAACTGAGGATCTCAATCACTCAGAAGAGTCTCACAGCCGCTCATACCGAGAGTACAGCACCACAGGTGTTAGTAACTATTCGGGTGGCGGACATCTATTAATCAAGCCGAAACTCTCCCCATTTGTTCCAGAGGTTCTTAATTACCCTATGCCGCGAATCAAAATGCCATCATGCAAGTTTGACGGCAGCTCAGATCCCGACGATCATGTCGCAGCTTATGAAGGACATATGTATTTGTACACGCAGATAGACGCTATCTGGTGCAAGGTTTTCCCGTCCACTCTTACTAGCATAGCTCAAACTTGGTTTAAGAGTCTCAAACCTGGTAATGTGTCCAGTTTCTCTCAACTCTCGTCTATGTTCAGTACTCACTTCGTAAGCAACAGGCGCCGTGAGCGCACTACTGGGGAACTTTTGTCGATCAGGCAAGGGGAGACCGAATCTCTCCGGGATTATATCGGGTGTTTCAATGTAGAGGTCGTGTCTATTCCCAGGCTACAGCAGGATGTAGCGGTTTTAGCATTGATGTCGGGATTAAGAGAAGGAACTGCGTTCAAGAGTTATCTCGACCGTAAATCTTTCACGTCGTTAGGGCCAGTGCTTGGCAAGGCAAATGATTTCATAAGAGGAGAGGAATTTGACAAAGCAGCTAGTAACCAGCATCGGGAATCTGACAGGAAAAAAGAAGATAAGTCACGGAAAGATAAAGGTCGCGAAGTTGATCGTGGCTGGGATGAAAGAAGAGAATCTAATATGGTCAAAAAAGATAATGACTGAGAGTGGGATGGCCGGGAAAAAGGTGAACGTAAAGATAGATTTGATGCGTACACTCAGCTCACTACCTCCCGGGCACAAATTTTCACAATGAACAAAGAAAGTGACAAATGGCAGAGACCGAAAAAGATGTTTCATAAAAATCGGGATAAGACCAAGTGGTGTGATTTTCATGGAGATCACGGCCATTTAACTGAAGACTGCCGGCACCTCAAGGATAATTTGGAGGATCTCATCCGCAGAGGGTACTTCACCCAATATAAAGCTTAGACAAACGAAGGCGACTTGATGAAACCCAGAGATCAGAATGTTCAATCTCGGATAGGAGAGATTCATGTGATTAGTGGCGGTCCAATTCATGGCGGAAGTGTCAGTGGAGCGAAAGCTAGTTTAAAGGAGTTCCGGCATCAGGTGAACTTTAATGAGAGTTGCCAGTGGAGAAAGCCACCAGCCATGCCAGCCATGTCATTTTCATTGGAGGATGCAAAGCACGTGATTTACCCTCATGATGACCCACTGGTGGTCACCTTAAAAGTTGCCAACTGTTTGATTCACAGAATTTTGGTGGATGGAGGAAGTTCCGCTAATATTTTATTCTTGTCTACTTTCGAAAAATTAATGATAGGCCGGGAGCACTTACAGCCAGTTCGGTACCCAGTGATCGGATTCACTGGAGCATCCGCGATACCAGAAGGGATTATAAAATTGCCGGTCAGGGTAGGCGAGAATAGTGAAGCCAGAGATGTGATGGCCGAATTCCTAGTAGTAGACGTTCCGGGAGCATACAATGCAATCATCGGAAGACCATTAATTCATGACGTACAGGGAGTGGTATCTACTTCTCACTTGACTATGCTGTACGTATCCAATTCGGGTATAACAGCGAAGATCAGGGGAAACCAGGAAGCAGCAAGGTCATGTTATTTGACGGCTTTAAAACAGCCGGCAAGAAGGGTTCCTGTTGAAGAATTATGCCCGCCAGCAAGAAAAGAAAAAAGAGTTAAGAACACGACCCAGGCAAGTGAGAAAAAATCTGAGAAGCAAGGAGATGTTTTGGACATTGCTATGGAGGAGCTTGAATCTCGGCCAGAGGATTTGCCAAGACCCAAGCCTGAGGGGGAGTCCAAGCTGGAAATGTTGACAGATGATCCAGAGAGGACTGTGGCTGTCGGAACGGACATGGACCCAGAGGTCAGAATCAATATGATAACCCTCCTACGAGAAAACGATGATGTATTCGCGTTCTCGGCGGATGAGATGCCGGGGATAGACCCGACCGTGATAGTCCATCGACTGAATGTCAACAGCTCAGTTCGTCCCGTAAGGCAAAAGAAAAGAAACTTCTCAGCAGAAAAGAATAAGGCCGTTAAGGAGGAAGTTGATAAACTGCTAGCGGCCAACTTCATTGAACCCTGTGATTACCCGGAATGGCTAGCAAACGTGGTGATGGTGAAAAAAGCAAACGGTCAATGGCGAATGTGTGTCGACTTCACAGATCTCAACAGAGCGTGTCCAAAAGACTGTTATCCTCTGCCAAGAATTGATCAGTTGGTAGATTCAACTAGCGGGCATGCTCTTTTGAGCTTTATGGACGCGTTTTCAGGTTACCATCAGATCAGTCTTCTGGAAGATGATAGGAAGAAAGCTGCTTTCATCACAGACTGTGGAGTATTTAATTATAAAGCAATGCCTTTCGGCCTGAGAAACGCGGGGGCCACATACCAGAAACTGGTCGACAAAGTATTTGCTGAGCAGAAGGGAAGGAACATCGAAGTTTATGTGGACGTTCAATCGTCAAAAGCAAAACAGACCGCGAGCATATTGATGATTTAAGAGAGACCTTTAGTACCCTGAGAAGGTACAAGATGAAGCTCAACCCGAAAAAATGTGTATTCGGGGTGAGAGCAGGAAAATTCCTGGGATTTATGGTCAGTTAGAGGGGAATTGATGCTAACCCGGATAAAGTGCGTTCTATTATGGATTTGCCAGAGCCGAAAGGAATAAAAGACGTACAGAGACTAACTGGAAGAATGGCTGCATTAACTCGTTTCATCTCCAAGTCGGCCGACAAGGCCCTGCCCTTTTTCGCATTATTGAGAGGAAACAAGAAATTTGAATGGGGCGAAGAGCAAAGCCAAGCTTTCGTCGCGGTCAAGGAGCATCTAAAGACTCTACCCACCATCACCAGGCCAGAAACGAGAGATACATTGCAATTATATGTCTCGGCTTCTCCAATAACTGTCGCGGCTGTTCTATTGGTTGAAAAGGAAAAGAGGCAGCAACCGATATACTTTATCAGTCACATCCTGAACGGCCCTGAGAGCCGCTATCAGCTGATTGAGAAGATGGCGTTGGCAGTGATAATCGCAGCCAGAAAGCTCAGGCCATATTTCGATTGTCATCCCATTCAAGTCTTGACAAATCAACCGCTGGAGAAAGCTTTGCAAAGGATGGATAGCTCAGGGCGTCTTTTGAAATGGGCAGTTGAGTTATCCGAATATGATATCCAGTACAAGCCTAGGACCGCGATAAAAGCTCAGGCATTGGCGGATTTTATCGTGGAGGCATCTTACGAGGAAGAGCAGGTGGAAGAAAGCACTTGGTCGTTAGAAGTAGATGGCTCGTCAGCAGCAAGTGGCTCAGGGGCTGGCATTGTAATGACCAGCCCAGAAGGAAATATTTTTGAATACGCCATCAAGTTCACTTTCCCAACTTCAAACAACGAGGCAGAGTACGAGGCAGCAATCGCGGGATTGAGGATGTGCATATCAGCTGGGGCCAAAAGCGTGTCTTTGAAAACGGACTCGCAGCTAGTTAATGGCCAGTTGAAAGGGGAGTTTGAGGTCCGAGAAGCAAATATGCAAAAATACGTGGAAAAGGCCAAGGAATTGATAGCCCAGCTGACTCACTTTGACGTTCAAGCCATCCCCAGGGCCGACAACACTAAAGCGGACGCACTCTCCAAACTGGCAAGTTCTGATTCTTTGAACATTGAAAGATCTGTTATGGTGGAGGTTTTGAAAGAAAAAAGCATCACCGAAAAAACCATGATTGTAAATAATGTCAATCAGCAAGGCGAATGGTTCAGTCAAATAGTGGCTTATAAACTCACGGGCTCACTCCCTTCGAACGCGATGGAAGCTAGGAAGCTGAAGAGGCAAGCAAGTTGGTATGTCATTTACCAGAATGAGCTATATAAGAAATCATTTAGCTTACCGCTGTTAAAATGTGCAACGGCATGGGAGTCGGGAAAAATTTTGGAGGAGATACATGAGGGGATCTGTGGAAATCACATTGGGGGCAAAGCGTTAGCATTAAAAGCATTGAGAGTTGGATATTATTGGCCGAGTATGTTGGCAGACGCACAAGGTTATGTTAAGAAATGTGACAAATGTCAAAAATTTGCTTCCATCATCAATAGACCCGCGAACGACCTCCAGCCTATAATATGTCCGATACCGTTTGCACAGTGAGGTTTGGATATCCTTGGACCGTTTACAGCAGCCACTGCCGGCCGTAGATTCCTGATTGTTGGTATCGACTATTTCACAAAGTGGATCGAAGCAGAGCTGACAGCAAAGATAAAGTCAAATCAAGTCAAAAAGTTCATTTGGCAAAATATAATGACAAGGTTTGGTATACCGGCTGCAATAGTCTTTGATCACGGCGCGCAATTTGACTGTCGGACAATCAAAAATTTTCTGTCCGAGTTCAGAGTAAAGTTCGCATTTTCAGCCGTATGTCACCCGCAGAGCAATGGGCAAGCGGAGGCCGCAAACAAACAGATTCTCGCAGCCTTGAAGAAAAAGTTGGATGAACTCAAGGGAGCTTGGGCCGATATGATTCCAGCAGTATTATGGGCTTATAGAACAACAGAAAAGGAGGCAACGGGAGAAAGTCCATTCAAGCTAGCTTTTGGAACGGAAGCAGTCTTGCCGGTAGAAGTTGGTTTACCGTCATATCGGATAAAATACAAAGATCTAAAGAACAATGATCAAGCCTTAAGAGAAAATCTAGATTTTCTAGCAGAAACAAGGTTGATAGCGGAACTCAAAGCTGCTGCATACAAAGATCGTATTAGTAGAGCATACAACAAGAGAGTTCTTGAAAGGCCATTAGCAAAAGGAGATCTAGTACTACGAAGGACGGCAGCCACCGGAAAAGCTCACGCTGAAGGGAAGTTAACAGCCAACTGGGAAGGACCATATCAGATATCTAAAGAAATTGGTCCCGGCTCTTTTGTGCTGAAAACGATGGACGGCATTGAACTAAAGAATTGCTGGAATACAAGTGTTTTAAAGAAGTACTATGTGTAGATATCCCATGTAAAAGGCCAAGAGCCATTACTTTTGCGTATTAATAATATAACTTCCCGTGAGCATTCCATTAATTGTTTCACGCTTATCTTATGTACACCACGTTCCATTAGTCTAAAAGGGCCACATAACAGGCCACGTACTAAAACGACCATATAACAGGTCTCTAAGTACAAAAACGGCCACATAACAGGCCACGTACTAAAACGACCAAATAACAGGTCTAAGTACAAAAAACGGCCACATAACAGGCCACGTACAAAAATGACCATATAACAGGTCTAAGTACAAAAACGACCATATAACAGGTCAAAAACGAAACAGCCAATTAACAGGCCATGTACGAGAAAAATCATATGACAGATCAGATATGAAAGCAGCCATAAAGCAATGCTACTTTGATATAAAGCAGAAGCTCACAAAAACTAAGCTTCATTACTAATTATTGGCATGGCGGCCAACTACAAGCAAAAATGTGGGCAGCCACCAAAAAGGCATCAAAAGTTCACAGCAGTAATTGTAATTGTAAAGCTTATCCAAGGTACATGCCATATTGGGCCGAATTCAACGTTTACAAAATATCAGAAAAACAAAATTCTAACAGCTATTAGAGTCAACTGAAGAGCCTGGAGATGACCGCCAAAAACATCAAGGGAGAGGCATCTCTTCATCCTGAGCGACGGGATGAACATTGGCAATCACATGCTCCTCGCAGATGAAGGGCTGACCCTCCAAAGGGCGTGTGTGAACACCTTCTGCAAAAGCGGTTTCCATCTCCTCCCAGTTGAAGTTCGGATGAGAATGACAAACACATCTTTTAGCAGCTATCCATCCACCATCATATCTCTCTCCCAACATACCAACAAACTCTTCAGATTTTTTAAAATCTGCCACAGCCTGAGCGCCGGCATCATTCTTGGCCTTAGAAATGGCGGTGGCCATCTCACCCTTAATGGACGCCAGTGAAGCTTCAAGCTCCGCTGATTTCTTTTCGGCCTGCTCAACCTTGGCAGCCTTAGTTCGCAAATCCGCCAGTTCAACATCAACGACTGCCCGCGATGCCTTCTCGGCATCAAGCTGCTGCTGTATATTGTCAGAATGAACTCGGGCAGCATCGAACTGGGTTTGAAGCTCGTCCAAGGATTGCTTTTGCCTATCAGACTCGGATTGATGATGGACAAATTGTTCAATAAGCTCAATAGCGGAATTATTAGTCTGCATCAGAAAGACGATATTAAAAAAAATAAAAACTAAAAAACAAAAAAAAAATATTTAAAATTTAATAATGATCAATATCGGATCATGAATCATATTAAAAAAAAATATTTAAAATTTAATAATGATGAATATCGGATCATGAATCCTACCACAGCAAGGTCGTGAGCAAGTTGGGCGGCCGGCGCTACTAGCTTGTCGGCCGGGCAATCAATTGGCAGCTGAAGGCCCTTCAGAAGGCGGTATCCAAGAGTACCGCCATTAGCTGGAATATCAGCATATAGTGATTCATCTTCCCTCACGTCCCAGTTGGGTTGATAGATTTTCCCGGGGACAGAAGGAGGACGAAAAAATGCAACCTTCACAGCGGCACTAAGGATAACCTCTTTATGCTCAATCCACTCATGCATCCGAGAAAATATTCCCGGCCCAAGGTTTGTCAAAAATCTGGGGGAGCTAAGGATGTCGTAAATTTTTTGGCGCATGGAAGAGCCAGATCCCAGTGTCGTCCCAATGCTGTCGATCGCAGCGTTCAGAGGAGAAACCCTGGTGGCAGATGATTCCCGGACGGGACTACGGTCCGGAACAGTAATAGCGGTCTCCGGTTGCTGTGTTTCAGAAGCAGCGACATTTAGGGCTTGCCTCTTGCTATGACTATTATCGGAAGGCTCGCGAGGCCGCCTCTGACCTACAGTCACGCCACCTCCGCCGCGGCGAACAGGAACGTGAACGACAGGACGAGGAGATTCCTGATCCCCACGTCCAGCAGATCGGCCGGGAGTACGCCCAGGCGTGCGGCCGGCACGACGAACACCTGCCCGACCAGATTGGCGACCACCGCGACTACGATCTGCACCTCTGAGACCCCCAGTGAGGCCATGAACAGTGTCATAGTCAAAGACGGGCTCATCAGGGGTTCGAGACATTGGCGTCAAATCTTCGTTGAGACCCAACTCCTCAAGATCTAAACTAACGGGACCTGCAACAGCAAAACGGAAGGATTAATATCATATTAATTAACAGAAAACAGAGGTACAAGTCCCACGTCGGACCATAAGTCAAGAGGCAAACCTTCTGGGTGGGTCCGGCAGAGAAATAAAGCCGACAATGGTTCATTTCCCAATATGTACTTTGCATGGGGAAGCCATCTGCAAGGGATCCTTCCCTCGGTGTCTTCACCGACGGCAGTAATAGTCCCGACCTCAGACTCAAAATAATCAAAGGCCTTTTGCTCATCCGATGAAAGACCATAAGAGGGAACGTCTTCCATCCGAGTAACCGGCTTAGTAAAGTGACGACGGATAGGGAAATTATTCGGCACTTTAACCCAATAAAAAGCGGGCTGCCACCCTTTCAACCCAGTCAACTTAGGGTAGACGGTAAGTTTATTTTTGGCCGTCATCAAACTCCACCATCCTTTCTCAGTGGAGCCGTTCCGTCGAAGCCAATGAAGGCGACGGAAGAGGTTGAGTGTCTCAGGAAACCCTAAATAACGACAAGTCCAAATAAAAGCGATCAGGTTCCTAACGGCCAGGGGTATCAGCTGAGCCAGGCAGACATTGAACGCCTTCAAAATCCGTACCAATGTTAAATCTAGAGGAAAGCGCAACCCAAATTCAAAATGGTGTGCATAAACAGCTACGTGCCCTGCCGGACAGTCAGTCACTTTCGATCCCTTGTCCGGGACTATCAACTTATACTCTGGTGGGAAGGCATACAACTTCTCCACAACATCGCAGTAGTTGAGATCTATGGCGCATTGTCGCCAAGACTTACAGATAACCGTAGATCTCGGACCACTGCTATAATCTACTAGCAGCCATATCCCAGAATGCTCAACATCTTCACGGTCAGGGATCGGCTCGGGCCGAGAATTCGGAGGCATGCTAGAACTTTCCCCCAAAACTATCTCGTTTGGACGAATACTTTCATCCCGACCAGAAATAGAAGGACCCTCAGTCTCGTCCATTGTAGCAATAGAATCGTTGTCGGAACCTAAATCAATAACAGGTGGATGAGAAGGGCTGGTTTCATGAGCAAGACGGTCATAAAAGTCATCCGCTACTACAACCCCAGCATCTGCTAAGTTATCTAACCAGGCATGCTCCCTCAAAGGCAGAACATCAAGTCCGGGAACAGCATCAGGGGGAGGATTTCTAGCAGTTCGGCGAGCTAAAATTTGATGTCTTAGTTCTCGGAGTGTTTGTCTATCACCACTCATCCTCGCGGACAAATATTGGGAAGTCAAATTTTCTTGCTCAGGGATAGAGCGGTCATTAAGGAATTTAGATCTAAGTTCCCTATCTCTATCAGCAGTAAGGGGCAAGTCAGCCAACAAGCGAGTTCTTTCCTCCCTAAGGCTGGAAGTAGACGAACTATGTCCGCCATGAAGGGAAGCAGGAGACGAGGGTTCACTTTCAGACATAAATTTATCACTCAAAGAATTTTGGACCGCGAGAGGTCCGACATAATTTCAAAGAAAGAAACGAAAAGAGCGGTTGAAGAGAAGTAAGAAAAAGGTACCCGAGAAGTCGACGGAAAACGACCAGGAAAATCAAGCGATTCCCAACAAAGCACAAAGAAAAGGCCCCGAATGCACGAACAGAAAAAAGAAACCCAGTAAACGAAGCACCGGAGAGCGTAATTTCACCGAAAAAGTTGAAAGCTTTGAAAGTAAACCCTCGATTGCACTCAGGCGAAAAAAGGTGAAAAAGCACTGCGATTTCTCAAAAGTAAAGGGCGAAAAGTAACTCAGAACACTTTTGAGGAGATTTGGTAACTTAAAGGCAGGATCTTGGTGAAGAAAAGAGGAATTGAAGTTCTCAGAAAATCGCAAAAACCAAAGAAATATGGAAGGTTGAAGACGAAGTGTAGAAAATAAGAAAGGGGAACTAACGCTTCTTTACAAAGGCGGGATTGAATGGCCAGGATGAACTGACCCATCAACTTCTTTCGTGGATGAATGCCAAATGTCACTCGCTAAGCCCAGCCTATAAAAGAATAAAGAAAAACAAGCGGGATTTCACAAAAAGGTCATGATTGCATTTTTCGAAATACGAAGTCTCCCCAGGGCAACACGTGGCAGCAGAAGGAAATATGGAACATAGAAAATTCACTCGCGTCCTCAGCATATCATCAATGCCGGTCACGACCCCCAATGATGCTGGGGGGGCTAGTTGTATGGGTATACCCAAGATCACTGTCGGACACATCTCTTGTGGCCGACACCAGCAAACTTGAAACGCGACCTCATCAGTAGAGTCCGGACCGTTTATGAAAAGTTGTCCGAGATGGCGTTCACGGCCACATTTGAGGATAATTTTCCCTCCAATCAAACTCATCACAGTCATACACGTGTCGCAGGATTACGCACCCTGTCAGATGAATAGACCTGCTATAAATAGCCAAATGGTACTATTCTACAGGTACATTCCCTCACATTCTAAGCTTTGCTTTCTCTCTCTCTCTCTCTCTCTCTCTCTCTCTCTCTCTCTAAAATCCTTATCGGGCACTTACTGACTTGAGCGTCGGAGGGGGTTTCCTCGCATCCCCCCCGAGGGTAGTTTACGTTTGTCTTCCTTGCATACTTCCAGTCTCGGACGCCCACTCTCGTACTGCCGGACACTTCCTTGTCCGACATCGTTTCACAACCGAAACAAATACTTTATGTATTATTAGTCTAATGTAATGGTCTTGGAAGCTTTTATTACCTCTATGTTAATGAAATTATTAGTCGATCATATATACTCGGAAAATTTGCCAAAATTTACCTTATAAACTCTTTTTTATGAAAAAACATCTTATATATTAGATGTTGCAATAAAGTACAAAGTGTTGTATTCATCTAGATTCATATTGTATTATAAATGATGAGAACAAGAGGCAATTAAAACATAAACATTCAATATCTTTGTTGCAATAGCTTGACATTCACTATCTTAACTATAAATAGTTTCACAATAACATTTTGTGAGTGGGAAAAAAAAAAAAAAGAGAAAGAGTGGAAAGGAAGTATATTTTTCTCCGAGTTTGACTAAAATAAACTTTTCTCATTAAAAGTTAATTAAAATCTATAGCTTTTGTGTCTATCACAAACAAATTCTTAAAATTGCTCTCTGAAAGTTCTTATAGAATGTAAAACATTAGCTCATTATAGTTTAGGATAATTTGTACAAAACTATACTAGCTTTAGTAACTTTGTGGATTGCACATATTCATGCATCTTTGGTCCTTCGTTTAGTCATTTTGGAGGTATTAATAGCAGGTTTTTTATTGTTATTGTTGAAATTGTATAGATTTATTGAGAGACATGTGATTTTATGATAAATGAAAATTCACTGATCAATATATTAATTTATGTTTAAATGACTAGCATGACCACTACCTAAACATTATTGACCGATCATGATGTAGGTCGTATAATTCGGTTACCTACATCTCTGCTTTTATTATATTAATTTTATCAATTAAGAATTTGCTCTAAACTAAATATAAAAATATTGTTCAAGTTTACCACTAAAATATATTGCAGCTCACACGGCTTCGTGTTGCATCCCTCTTTTCTTAGTATGGCTTTAATATGTTTTCCCAAGATTAAAAAATAATTTGTTTAAAATCCTTCTTGTTCTTTAATGGCAATTTACTCCCCCGGTAACAAGTTTAGGCAAATTAAATCATTTGTGTACACCTTAATTGATTGCTTTGCCACATATAACCAACATTGCAAGTGCAAGCATCAACCACATAGAGCAATAGCTTCACAATTCAACCTGTTAATTATATCCAACCTAATTCGAATATCGCAAATACGCACGCGGTGCAACAACTAGTATTCATAAAAATGGGAGCTATGAGGGATACCAGGATTCTCTTATGGGGTATCTTAATTGATTTTGCTTGGTGTTTAAAGTATTTTGTCATTCTCCTCTTTTAAATGTGGTTATTAATTAGCTATCAATCTATGGTTGTTTTACCTACTAATTATAGTTATTTTAATGTGTGAATCTCTGTTATTGGATTGGCTATTCATGTTATTGTAAACCCAATGAAATCCAATTTAGACGTCAAAAGTTATTGGATTGGATTTTGTTGGTTTTTTTTCCTCAGTATTTCAATTTTTTAAGAACTCCAATTTAGACTACAGAAGCTATTGGATTGGTTTTTTTCACTTCATTCTAGGCCCCAGAAGCTATTGGAATGGAGAAGAATGTTTTTGTCAACATGTGCCAATAGAAGGCCTTGGCTATTTTGTGCAACAGAGCTATGTTAAAAAAAAATGCAATGACTTTTTGCAAGATATTATTCAACTTTTGATGAATATATACAATTTGTATGCTATTCATTATGTAATGCTATCATTAAAGATCCTGTAGATGTTTTTCAATGTCGGAGGTCTTGCTAATCTGAATTTTTTATCATGTCATGTCTGCTTGGAGAAAATAATTGTTATTAGGTCTGGCGAGGGGCAGGACTTAGCTAAGTCTTGCCTTCCATATGTCTATGTATTATGATTATCAATAGTTGGAATATAAGAGGTTCGAGGAGGCCTTTAGCTATGGAAGAAGTGAATGTTTTTTGTAAATCTAATAAAGTACGAATTATGATGCTATGTGAGACCAAAGTGCCAACTCGTCCCTCTGAGGGATGTGTTAGGTAATGTGGCTTCACTCATTTTGACTTCCTTCCTTTAATGGGGTTAGCCGGGGGGATGTGGATCATGTGGAAGAATGATAGTTGTAATCCTTTTGTTCTATCACCCATTAGTAAAGCTTCTCGTTTTTGGGCTTGTAAAATTGAGCTATTAACCACTAATTTTAGCTTTATTGCTATTCTCATCTATGCTCCTTCCAATTATAATTTGAAGTATGAATTTTGGGATGAATTAATTGATTTTATTAGAATGCTCGAAAGTCCTTTCATTATATTAGGTGACTTCAATGAGTTAAGTTCCCATTTAGACAAATTAGCTGGGGCTGATTTTAGATTTCCAGATTAGCTATTATGAATTATTTCTACTCTGCAATTGAATGCATAGAAGGGAACCCATATACTTGGCGAAAAACAAGAAGTGGTTCAAATAATTTTTTGGAAAGGTAAGATAAGGGGGCTGTGAGTATAAGTTGGCTAAATGCCTTCCCAAATGCAAAAATTATCCATCATCTTTTCACGTCTTCTGATCACTATCCTATATCATTGGAAATCAAAACCCATAGTAATCTAAAAGCTCCCGCATTTAAATTTGATAAAATATGGACAACCCGAAAGGATTTTGATGTTTTAATCAAGAAAACTTGGTGTCAAAACTTTCACGGTTCGAACATGTATTGTTTAACAAGGAAGTGTAAACTCTTAAAGGAAAAGGCTAAAACTTGGGTCACTACCAGATTTGGCAATATAGCTAGATAATTAAGTGACGTCGAAGGAAAGCTGGCTAGAATTCAAAAACAATTACTAGAACATAATGATTGCCCCCGATTAATTAGACAACAAGATTTATTTTTGGCTAAGCAAACAAAATTGCTAGATTTTCAAGACTCTTATTGGAAAGTCAAGGCTAAGTCTAATAATTTAAAGTTTGGGGATGCAAACACAAAGTATTATCATGCGTGTGCTTCGATTAGACGAAATCGTAATTTAATTACATCTATTAAAGATCCGTCAGATCAGATAGTTACTCAACCAAAATTAGTAGAAGAATGTATGACTAATGCGTTTAAGAAAAGATCTATTAAGAATATGGATTGTTGTTTTAATTATGACTCTTATCTATCGCTATTAGAGTGTATAATTTCTGAAAATGATAATATAGACTTATGTGCTGATATATCGATAGATGAAGTCAAATATGCTCTGTTTAATCTAGAGCCGGATAAATCCCCGAGACCAGATGGTTTTACTCCTTTCTTATATCAAAAGTATTGGACTCTTGTGGGAAACTCTCAGTGTATAGGGCTGTTAAAGCCTTTTTTCACTCAGGAAAATTTTAAAAAGAAACTAATCATACTTTTATCACTCTAATACCTAAAATTGAAGCTCCTTCTAACCTAAATCATTTTCGACCTATTAGTCTTTGTTCAACTATTTATAAAATTATTTCAAAAATTCTGGCTAATAAATTGAAAATAGTGTTTGGTCGGATTATTCATCCTTTACAAGGGGCTTTTGTCCCTGAAAGACTAATACAAGATAATATTTTATTAGCTCATGAAGAGTTTCACTCTTTTAAAAATAAAAAAAAAGGAAGAAAAGGGTGGTTAGCGATTAAATTAGATATGAAAAAAGCTTATGATAGACTAGAGTGGAGCTTTATTTTTGCAACTTTTAAAAAATTGGGCTTTTGTGAAAAATGGATTAATTGGCTCCATCATATGTATTACAACTGTGTCCTTTTCCTGTTTTGGTAAATGGTATTCCTGGAGATATGTTCTTTCCTTCTAGAGGTATTCGTCAAGGAGATCCTCTTTCTCTGTATTTTTTTATTCTATGTGCAGAAATTTTAACTCGCCAATTGTTTCAAGCTAGCTCAATAGATTCTAGATTGATAGGGGTCACTCTTGGTCATTCTAGAGTTAACATTCCTTTTTTAACTTTTGCACATGATACAATAATTTTTGCAAAAGCTAAACTAGAAAGTTGTCATGCTATAAAATCTATTCTTAACAAGTACTGCTCAATGTCAGGCCAACTTGTCAATTTTCATAAGTTTGCATTTCAATGTACTACAAATACCCCAGCAGAACTATTAACGGTTTTTCAGAACATTCTCCAGATGGAAGATTCGCTATCACTAGGTAACTATTTGGGTTGCCCAATCATTAGTAGCAAGGTCACAAATGCAACTTTAAGTTCTATTCAAGAAAAAGTCTCCTCTGAGCTTACCAAGTGGAGAGCCAATTCTTTATCTCAACCAGGTAGAACTATTTTAATTCAGTCTAATCTGGCTTCTAAAGCTAGTTTTCAAATGCGAAGTTTTACTCTCCCTCCTCACATCCTCTCTTCTCTGGATAAAAATTATAGGAATTTTCTTTAGAATAAAGATCGGAATTCTAAATCTCCTAACTTGATAGGTTGGGATAAGATTTGTAAACCTAAAAAATTTGGAGGACTAGGGTTGAGAAAAGCTAAAATTAATAATTAAGCTCTTCTGTTTAAACTTCTTTGGAAAATAATTAGGATGCCGAATAATTTATGTGTCAAGCTTGTTAAGCAAAAATATTTAAAACAAGACAACTTATTCTCTTATAAAACTAATGCTAATGTCTCTTGGCAATGGCGTAAACTAATGACGCTTCGTACACCTTTTAAGCAAGGTCTTAGATGGATGGTGGTAAATGGAAAAATTATCTTTTTTTGGAATGACAATTGGGTGTTTAACTACCCTATTAAAAAGAAGTACTTGCCTATTATTGGGTCAGAGGATCAGCTGATGGTTAATTTTTTCCTTACAGATGCTGCTCAATGGAGTAAAGGTCTTCTCTTAAATTATGTACCGATTAATGTAGTGGAAGATATCCTAAAAAAAATTATTCCTTCTAATGAAATGGCAGATAGGATTTTTTTGGGGTCTTACTGCAGATGGAGAATATTCGGTTAAATCAGGTGCTGCACTGCTGCAAGGGTATGACTTAGATCCGCCCAACCAGGTTAGTTTTGCTTGGATTTGTGGTTTATCCATTCCACCCAAGATTAAATTCAATTTGTGAAAATTTGTCATAATGTTCTTCCTACTAAAAAGAGGTTAGAATTGAGTCATATTTTCCTTCCTTTAGAGTGTGTTTTTTGTAACTTCCACTCTGAAGATGACCATCACTTATTTCTTGACTGTCCTTTTATGCATGATGTTTTAGAGATAGTTAATGTCAATGGGGGGTTTTTCCCCCCTTCCTATTGATAATAATGATCTCTCTTTCATTGAGTATTTTTGCAATCTTAAGTCTTGTTTGACTCTTAAAAAATCTCAATTTCTATGCTATTGTTTGGTGGTTCATTTCGTATGCTAGAAATAGTATCACCTTTCGTCAGGAAAGCTTTTCTCCAGCCAAACTTGGGGCTATGATTAAAGTTTATATGTATAAGCTAGATTGTTCCCATTCTAATTTTTCCAATTTTGGACATAGTCAACAAGTTGTTAAAGAATCTAAAAAGCCTAGGCATAACAATATTTGGTCCCTCCCCCCCTCCTCTTGATTTTGTTAAACTTAATTTTGATGGTTCCAAGTTGCAGAATGGTAGCACAGCTTATGGTTTTGTTATTAGAGATTCCCGCTGAGCCTAATGACTTTTTGTTTTTATATATTAAGCCACATTACATGCCTTGAGCCTTTACAATGATTATTATCCCATGCCTAGCTTGGAGGAGCATTTGTTAGGATTGATACTATGATGTGTGATTGATTCCGTGGGTTGGTTGGAAATAATATCTATGTTGGTACAAAGAAAAGAACAAAAATAAAGTGAAAAGAAATAAAAAAAAATAATAGTGGAAAAAAAATCTGAAAAGTCTCTATGATCTTCACTCAAAAAAAAGTGTTGAAAATTATACTGAAGAAGACGATTATTGGTTGGTTCGTGAGATTTTAAAGTTGGTTATTGTTTTAGTCATGTTATTAATGCCATGGGAGTTGTTTTGGCCACATCTAGTCTTGTTACTAGTGTTTTTTGCTCCACTTTTCTTGGCTTGTCCACCACATTCCCTACATAATTTCCTTACCTATACCCGAGCCCCATTACAACCCTGAGAAAGACCTCTTGAGCACATGTTTGATTGTTTATTAGATTGATACTGAGTCAATTTGCCAAAGTTAAAGAGTAAGTTTGTTATTTGAGTCGACCTGATTAGGATGAGCGATATTATACCTTTCTAAACACATGAGAGTGTGAGTGGGAAGGGATATTATGGTTGGTTTGATGAGTGATCGGGCACATATTATGCCTGCCATAAAATTTAGAGGAGTGACACCTCGGTGAGCACTTTTCAAGATTTACATGTTATGTAGGGCAGCTGCATTTG
Organism: Beta lomatogona; assembly: GCA_947646795.1. Classification (NCBI taxonomy): domain Eukaryota; kingdom Viridiplantae; phylum Streptophyta; class Magnoliopsida; order Caryophyllales; family Amaranthaceae; genus Beta; species Beta lomatogona. Next base: position 553,340 of record CANSNZ010000402.1, on the reverse strand, counting down.
ATTGTTTGCATAGGTGATTGGTGGTCAGGGTGATCTCAACAACTGAACTTGAATTTTGCTTGCTTGAAGGATTTTGAGTTTGAAAATGTTTGAGCCTGAATTTCCTATCTGAGGGGTGAAGCAATTATGTTCATGTTTATGTTGTGCTTTGCTTAGGGACAAGCAAAGGTATAGCTTAGAGGAGTTTGATGTTATAGTTTTATATAGAGTTTTTCCCCTACTTATAAGCTAAAATGTGTGTCAATGGTGCTCTTAGGAGCCATTTTATGCTAACTTTCTCCATCTAGTTGTAGTTTTCTGTTTTGTATTGATTTGTAAGTTTTGAGGAACTATTTCCCTATTTTCTGCTATTCTATGACTACTACAGCGGATTTGAGAGGTTTGAAGGCTTATATGCTGAGTTCCGAGGTCCCGATGGCACTTTTCGGGGCCCTCGGACAAAAGAAGATTTGAAGACTTGGCACTTGAAGCCAAGGAGCGAAGAAAAATTCCTAAGCCCGATCGGGAGTCCACAAGTGCTTGCCAAGATTTTTGTTGCGGGCCCGATCAGGTGTCCTTCGCTCAATCGTTTTTCGTTTATGAAGCCCGATCGGGCGTGTCTGTGTGCGCTGTTGCGTGCGTTTGTGCTGAAAATTGAGCGGCCCGATCATATCGGGCGTTGGACCCGACACATCTATTTTTATATTTTCGGGCTAGTTTTGTATTACTTTTCCTATCGGTTTTAGGTTTAGTATAAATAGAAAAATCCAAATATTGCTGAATACTTTTTGTTTTAGCTTTTGTTTTCCTAGTTTTCTCTAGAGTGATTCACAAACCTTAGTTTATTGCTTTTCTCTTTGGATTCAAGATTAGATCTTTGGATTATTCGCAAGTTCTGTATACCCCTCATGATTGCATTAAAGGTTTAGTTTTAGCAGGCTACTCATTCCAACAAGATGTATCTTTCTTTTAGGGAGCTCATTTCCTTAGTTACTCCACATTTAAGCGTGCTTAGCTCGGAGTAGTCCAAGGATGGGTGACCTCCTGGGAAGTTTATCAGGGTGCGCATGAGTGAGTATAAAATGCGCCAGAAGAACTTGGTTTGGCTATTGAGGACAGTTGTTGCCCCAGGATGTGCATTGGTGACGATATACTCGACTCGAGAAGAGTTGGGGTGTTACAAATGGTATCAGAGCAATCCTGCGACCGCATGCTGATCGTGTGGATAATTAATCCAATGTTAGTCGTCTAGCGGGGGAGGATTCTGGGGCTATATCACAGGCTGCGTGTCGAATATGTAATTAGTTTCCAGGCTTGGGTGACCCACAGGCCGTATGCCGAATATGTGGAGTTCTCAGGCGCAATGAGGGCGTTGCTGTCCTCAAGTTGGGGTGTATGTAATACCCCTCATGATTGCTTTAAAGGGAATTAGCAGGCTACTCATTCCAACAAGATGCATCTTTCTTTTAGGGAGCTCATTTCCTTAGTTACTCTACAATTAAGCGTGCTTGGCTCGGAGTAGTGCAATGATGGGTGACCTTCTAGGAAGTTTCTCAGGGTGCGCATGAGTGAGGATAAAATGCGCCGAAAGAACTTGGTTTGGTTATTGAGGACAGTTGTTGGCCCTGGATGTGCATTGGTGACGATATACTCAACTCTGAAAAGTCGGGGTGTTACAAGTTCAATATAGTTCTTCAATTTGGTAATCTTTTCTATTGCTTTCTCTATTATTGCTTAGATTCATTTCTTAGTTATTTGTAATTATTCCAAGTATGAATTTTTATATTGATTGTTATTGCTTGCATAAACATGAGTGAGTAATCTTATTTCTAGGGTTATGGGGATCTATGTATGCAATGAGGGATTAATAGATTAGTCTAAGTGTCTTTAATTTCAATTGTTCCCTATGGTTGAATCGTCATGCTAGATTTATAAATTAGGCCTGATTTGTAATACTACTATCGTAATACTAAATCTGCTTCGAAAAGAGAGTTACCGTATAGGCTTTCAATCATTAAGCAGATTGATCCTTGACCATGCAAGAGCGGCTAGGTGATCTTTGAGGGAGGTAATGTTCGAGAGAAATTATATAGGCTTTCAATCATTAAGCAGAGTGATCCTTGACCATGCGAGAGCGGCTAGGTGATCTTTGAGGGAGGTAATGTTCGAGAGAAATTACATGTGCCCTAGGTAAATTGACTTATTAGGTAGTTGTTATTCATCCCTGATTTCCCGAATTGTATGCATAGTGATCCATGATCCTAGTTCTTTATTAATTGATTTATTCCCACATACTCAATTCTGATGTTATTTAATTTAGTTATAAAAAATCCAATCTTCAAATAGTTAGTATAATATTAGAGTTCAGATATAATAGTATAGTTATCTTCCTGTAGATTCGATCCTGACTTCTCTAACTACTACCTAGTGGACCTTAGGTTATTTTTTATTAGGTGATACGACCTTAGCCTGTCATTGACGGGCTTGAGAAGAGTCCGCCAAAAAGTGGATTAGGTGTTCGCTAGTGAATAGCTGCAAGGAAGCAAACATAAACTACCCTCGGGGGGGATGCGAGGAAACTCTTTACGACGCTCAAGTCAGTATTATGTCCAACTAGCATGTAGAGAGAGAAAGTAGAGAAAGAGATAGAACAATTATTGTTCATAATGTACCTGCAGAGTAGTACCACTGGGCTCTTTATAGCAGGGTGCATAATTCTTTTACACGTGTATGGCTATGATGTGCCTGACATAACGAAAGATTTCCCTATTTTGTCTTATAAGATGGCCGCCAACAGTGTTATCGGACAACTTTATTGAACTAGAGCTCAATCGTTGTTATGAGTCCTCTGGTCACGTCCTCGTATAGTGTTTACGGACATCATCATAGGTCGGCCAGTATACTTGGGTTATACCCATACAGTTCTCATCTATGGTCCATATGAATATACTATGACATGCTTGGAGGATCCGATAGGTGTGCCACTTACGGGACACTCTATAATAGCAGCTTAGATTAGCTACTATTAGCTCAAGAATAAACGAGAATTGATAGAAGTAAAAATAGAGATTACAGAGAGAGAGAATAACAGAATATGTGAGAACATAAGAGGTTTAAGATTGTATATACTAATTTTCTAAATGAATCCTCAAATTACAACTCAATTGGCCATTTATACTGTCATAACAGTATTTCCTGCCAAAACCAACTACTTCTAATAACAGAATAACAGAATAACAGAATAACAATATTCTGTTACATTCCTTCCCCCTTATAAAAGAATTTTATTACAGTAAAATTTCAAGTTTCATCATGACAAAAACTTTAAGAAACAACAAATGTTGAATGATTTGCTTCAAATTGTTGTGCCCACTCCCAAGTGGCTTCAGATATGGAACAGCCTTCCCACTGTGCAAGATACTGAACATGAGCTGCATTTTTATGCTTTACCACCCTCTTTACTAAGATACCTTCTGGTTGCAAAGAAGCTTCTGAAGATGTACCATGTAACCAAGCATGTATATGAGTAATAGCAGGTAAAACACCCCTGCATTGCTTCAATTGAGAAACATGAAAGATAGGATGGATTTGAGCATCCTCAGGTAGCTGTAGTTTATAAGCTACTTTCCCCCACTGCATCAATCACCTTGAAGGGCCAAAAATACTTGGGAGATAGCTTCTCATTTGTAGAAGTCTTCATAGTCTTCTGCCTATAAGGATGTAATTTCAGCCAAACCTAAGAGCCAACTTCAAAGGTTCTATTAGTTCTTCTATGATCAGCCTGAGACTTCATTCTATCTTGGGCTCTTTTCAAGAAAAATTTGAGCATATGAATCATTTGCTCCCTCTTATGTAATGGCCTATCAACTACTACTTCTGAAATTTCACCAGGCAAGTAAGGTAAGTGAAGGGGAGGTGGCTGATTATAGACCACTTCATAAGGGGTAATCTGAGTAGATGTGTGAAAGTTGGTGTTGTACCACCATTCTGCAAGGGCTAGCCATATAATCCAATCTTTAGGCTTCTCACTTGATTTAAGTCGAAAAACACCCTCCAAAGTGTTGGATGATGAATCTAAACTTTAGGAACATAGAACACTCACTTACACAAAGAAATACTCAAAATTCAGGATAGTTGCCAAACCACAAGGACAAACTCAATGGCTTGGGGTTCTAGGCCAGAGATAAGACTCACTCAATCTCTCCTAGGCTTATCACTCAAGAACTCACTCAAAGTAATAAGGGTAGCAAACACTTGAGACAAACTCAAAGCATAAACTAGAAACACAAGGTTTTTTTATATCAATCAAAAGCTGAACTTCTCATGCCATATGCTCTCCTTAAATAGGGTATAGGATCAGCAAAAATAAGGCTTAAAACCCTAGAAAATCGTCCTCCTTTGGATAGGTTTTAGGAGTTATAAACTCCCTTAAATCAAGCCTCGTCTAAAGCCTCGTTTAAGGAGTTGTTACAATCAGCAACTAAGGAGCCTAAGTAACTCCTAATTACATGCCTAACACCAGCAAAACACTCTCCTAATCATGGATTACTTTATGAGTAATCTCATGGTTTATTACAACCCCAAAAAAACAACAAAAGCAAATAGAAACTAAAATAGAAATCCAAACAGAACTTGGGCTTTCTTTACAACCATACTTGAAACCCAAACAGAACTTGGGCTCTTCAAATGTTAATGCACGCCTCTTTCAATCCACCATCCAAGTTAAACAAGTAACAAATTCAGGCTTATGAACAAATGGAGAAAAATCAAGAGCTTCTAAGACAAGTGCCACTGGTTCATGAGCCAAAGAGCCTTTAAGTGGGCTAGAATTTGGATCATCACTACACATACATCTAAGAAGGATTCAAGGCATTTGTTCACTATCTCAGTCTGACCATCAGTCTGAGGGTGGTAGGATGAAGATAACAACAAATCTGTACCTTGAATAGAAAAGAGAGCTTGCCAAAATCTGCTTAGGAACACAGATGCTCTGTCACTAACTATGGATCTAGGTCATCCCTGTAGTTTAAAAACATTGTCTAAGTAGCATTGAGCTACTGTCTCAGCTGAATAAGGGTGAGCTAAAGCCATGAAGTGACTATATTTACTCAACCTATCAACAACTACAAAGATAACTTCTTTGCCTTGGGATTTAGGTAGTCCTGAGATGAAATCCATGGATACATCTATCCATACTTCCTCAGGTATTGGTAAGGGCTGTAATAGGCCAGGAGAAACCACGTTTTCATTTTTGTGAGCTAGACAAATCAAGCAATTCCTCACAAAAGAAGTCACAAATTTTGTTAACCCTTTCCAGTAGAACAATGATTTCACTCTCTTCAATGTAGCATCCCTTCCTGAATGTCCTTCCATACCAGAAGAATGCAACCATTGAAGTATAGATGTCTTCAAATTATCATCAGGGCCAATCAACAGTTTCTTCTTTCTTCTGATAAGTCCATCTTTGAGGGTAAAGGGTGGAATATCAACTCCATTATGAAGATCTTGTAGCAAATGCTGAAAGTTGAGATCTAACTCATAACTATGCTAAATTAACTATTGTAAATTTGAATCAAGGACAGAGAGGGCTAGGCATAGAACTTCAGCACCAGAAACCCTTGACAATGCATCTGCTACTAAATTTTCAGTGCCACTTTCATACTGGAAAATGTAATCAAATCCCATTAGTTTTGAAAGCCAAAACTGTTGAAAAGGAATAGAGATTTTCTGTTGTAAAAGCCATTTTAGGCTTTTTTGGTCAGTTCTCACAATGAACAGCTGACCAGAAAGATATTGCTCCCACTTTTGAACTACAGTCACCAATTCTAGCAGCTCCTTCTCATACACAGAAAGTTTATTCCACTTAGGGCCTAGTGACTTGCTGAAAAAAGTCGGATGCCCATTTTCCATCAAAACAGCACCAAGGTCGGAATTGGAAGCATCAGTCTCAACTACAAAAGGTTGAGAAAAAATTGGTAAGGCAAGGACTGGAGCAACACTTACGGCTGTTTTGAGAAGGTTAAAAGCATTTTTAGCACCCTCATTCTAGTTAAATTCTCCTTTCTTCAGTAGGGTAGTCAGAGGCTTGCTAATACAGGCATAATCCTTGATAAACTTTCTGTAGTAGCCTGTTAGGCCAAGAAAGCTTCTAAGCTCCTTCACACATGTAGGCACAAGCCACTCAACCACTGCAGCTATTTTATGTGGATCAGTCTCAACTCTAGACCCAGAGATAAAGTGGCCAAGGTATTCTACTTTATTAATAGCAAAAGCACAATTGCTTTTCTTGGCAAACAACAAATGTTGTCTCATTAACTGAAACACTAGGTGAAGATGAGAATGTGATCTGTATGGTTAGAACTATAAACCATAATATCATCAAAAAAAACTAATACACATTTTCTAAGTAATGGTTTGAAAATGTGATACATCCATGACTAAAAGGATGTTGGAGCATTAGTTAAGCCAAAAGGCATAACTAAAAATTCATAATGTCCATTGTGTGTTTTGAAAGCAGTTTTGAACACATCTTCTTGACTTACCCTCAACTGATGATAACCAACCCTCAAGTCAAGTTTACTTAAAACTTGTGCTCCTGCCAGCTCATCAATCAATTCATCCACCACAGGGATAGGAAATTGTAGGCATGTTTTTATTTCGCCTACGCGGTGTGAGCGCGTATTAGATTTGACTACCCCACTGTTAAGGTTTTATTGAAAATTGTTTTGCAAGAAGTCGCCAACAATTTTTTTTAGGAAGAATCATAAACCTGATTGGATATAGGAAAATCATAGGGACAAATTATCCAATGTAGATTTCCCCGTCATGACTCCATAGATGGTCAAGATGAACCAAAGATTGAGTTCGGGGGTGAGAGTACAAATATGGTCAGGAACCATATTGCCCAAAGTTGGCCTCTACTAAATATTGATTCATTGCAGAATTTAAGCCAGAGAATAAACAAATAATGTTTTTATACACCCTAAAAATAGTTTTGTCTAGGTAGGTTCAGGAAACACATAAAAGACTAATTTTTAGCGACATGTTATTTAGGCAATCAATATTACAGGGAACCTAATAGGTTGTCCAAATTAATCTGATTAATGTTAGAACATTTATTTAGGTCTTGATTAGCAAAAATAACATGTAGGGTGATAAAAACAATAAAGTAGGACAATCATAATAGCATGCATACAATGATCAGGCAAGCATATAATAATGTGAAAAAGAAAGAGAGAGGAGGTTTAGAATATACAGCAGAGAGATTTTATATTAAAGATCTACATAATGAAAGAAATAGTTAGTAACTTCAATATAAAAATAATTGATTCAATGATCCTCAGGTATTATATCTATGCGGCTTAGATTGAGGAGCGCAACGATCTTTAGGTGGAGCAATCGTGGAACCAAGAACGCAGTATGAAGAATTGATTGAAAGTATTGGAGGTATTTAAAGTATTTGAGTGTTGAATGTTCGAAGTATGTTTCGGAGTATTCGAGAGAATTTTGCGTGCGTGAAATAATACTGTCAAAAGCCGTCCGTAATTCGGGAAAATACGGGGTATTTATAGAAAAAAGAAGGTGTGCGCTGCACGTAAGCCTACGTGGCAGGCGCAATGCCACGCGTCAGGCACACATTGGTGTGCCTGGCGCAGCCAGCCCAATCAAGATTAAGCACGTGTAAACACGTTTTTGAAAAGATAGAAAAGAAAGTTGGCGTCTCACACAGGACTTGCGTCTGACGCAGGACTCTGTGTGAGCCACGAAATCTACGTGTCAGGCGCTCATTGGCTCGCCTGATGCGTTCTGGCCAATACGCTGGACGCACGTGACGCGCTGAGCGCAGCCCCCGCGTCCGGCGCATATTCGGGAATATTCGAGCATATTCCTTTGAGCGTCTTTCAAAGATACTTTTCTATCCTTAAAATTCCGGAGATGGAATTTTACATATCAAAAATCTAATTTTTGATTGAAGATGATGAAAATGATTATGAAAAATATTTATTAAAATAATAAATATTTGATTGGGCTTTCAAAATGGATTTAAAACATTATATGGGCTTAAAATACAATTAATCATCATGAACAATTAATTGGGCTTTAGAATATCATTTCAAAACACATTTTGGATTGGTTCTTTAGATTGCTCTTCCGTTGGGTCGCGCCAACTAATGTCGCGGTATGTTTCATCATTGGATCCTTAAATGGGGAGACACAATTATGTGTCTACATAAATCTATCCTTAATTGTCTTCTGATTCAAGCTTCTATAGTCAACACATAGCCTCCAAGAGCCATCTTTCTTGCCCACTGAGACCTGTGTCTCCATTTCTGCCACCAATTTCTCAATGATATCTCTCTGCTTAAGAGGGTATCTATAAGGTCTGATATTGATTGGGTTAGTACCAAATTCTAAAGGGATTCTATGATCATATACCCCTCTGGAATGAGGTATTGATGTTGGTTTAGCAAATATGTCAGCATATTTCTGCAGACTTCCTGAACTCCTTCAAGAACTTCATGATTATCTACTTCACAACTCATGAAATTCAAATGGTCATCATTAGTGCTAGCAAGCTACATAAAGTACAGTTGAATGGACTGATGGAATAATTTTTGAGAGCCTACAGCAGTCTTCACTCCATTAGGTGGTATACCTTGTAGAGTATGTGCACCCCTTTAAAAATCAAACTGCATAACTAGCCTTTTAAAATCCCATGTCATTGTACCTAGTTCACTAAGCCATTGAACACCTAGCACCATATCACAACTACCCAATGGAATTAACATCATATCATATTTAAATTCAAAATTATGTAATATCCATTTAAACCCTTTGCAAACAAACTGACAGGCGTAACTGCTTGTGTAGCAATAGGTTCTAACGGTAGTCCCAATTTCTTAGCCAAACTCAGATCTAAGAAATTGTGGGTATTCCCGGAATCAATAAGAATTTGCAAAGCCTGTTTCCCAAAAACACCATTGACTCTCATAGTTTGGTAATTATGACTTCCACTCAAGGCTGTGATTGAGATACAAGGTTCTACTGCTTCAGCTTCAAAGATTCCTTGCACACACTGTTCATCACTTTCTTCTTCCTCTTCTCCATGGATTTCAATTAAAAATAATTGGGTTTGCCTCAAGTTACACTTATGTCCCCTCTCATACGGTTTGTCACAAAAGTAACATTACCCTATTAGTTGTTTTTCTCTTCTTTCTTCCCTGGAAATGTTGATTTGAGGTCTTTGGACATTTGTTTGAAAAGGTTTAGAATAGGTAGACTTTATAGTGGTTAGTTTTGAAGAACTAGGGGGTGTAGGTAAGATTGGAGGTAAAACAGGCCTGGTGTATTTGGAAGTAAAAGAGGGTTTGGTTTGGGTAGCCAATACATTTTCTTCTTGTAATATGGCATAATGCACAGCTTCAGACATGGTTTCAGGTTTAAAAGCTCTTACAAAGGGCTTCAAGATGGGTTTCAATCCTCTAATGAAAGAATCAAGAAAATATGAATCTGGTAAAATGTGATTCTGCTGTAACATCAAAGATTTTAATTCCTCAAACTCATCCACATACTCCTCTAAACTAGCAGTTTGAGAAACTTTGTTAAATTTTTCCACAATGTTAACTCCAATTTCATCCCTAAATCTTGCTGACAAGTCAATGATGAATTCAGACCAGTCCACACTCTTACGGTTAACTATATAACTAGACATCTAATGCTCAACTTTATCCACCATATTCAAACAAGCAAGATCAACTTTATGATCATCCGCAATTTTACATAGAGTAAAATACTTATTACACTTTTTAATCCACATTCTAGGGTTACTACCATCAAATTTAGGGAAATCCAATTTAGTAACATACCCTTGAACTCGATTGAATTCATGACTTGGAGACCCATTTCTCGAATTTGCTTCTACTTCTTTCAAACGTTCATTGATCTCAGAAGATGTTTGCATCATGGACTTCATTGACTCCTCAAACTGACGAATTTGTGTTTGTTGAGCTTCTAATCTGCTGGCCTGAAGCTTCAATTGTTCTTCCATGGCAGACAACTTACGTGTTGAAGGTGCTAGAATGATAAGGGTCGAATTTTCTAAGGATTTGCTTTGATACCATTGTAATAGCAGCTTAGATTAGCTACTATTAGCTCAAGAATAACCAAGAATTGATAGAAGTAAAGATGGAGATTATAGAGAAAGAGAAATAGAAGAATTAGACAAGAAAGAGATAGAATAACAGAATATGTGAGAAGATAAGAGGTTTAAGATTGTATTAAATTTCTGAATGAATCCTCAAATTACAGCTCAGTTGGCTATTTAAACTGTCATAACAGTATTTCCTGCCAAAACCAACAACTTCTAATAACAGAATAACAATATTTTGTTACACTCTCTCCCTCCTCTCGCTCCTGCGACCTAGTTGAATAATCTAAGATGCTCGGCAGCAATTACAAACCTGCAAGTACTTAAATCCTGATATTTTACAACTGATATTTTACAACACTGTTACTAGCTAATGGCTAGTTTATTGACTGCCTTATTACCCAATTAACAGGGTTCAAGTAATAAACACCTTGAAATTGTGAAAATAAACCAAATAAGATGTTCTCATATTCATATTTCTACTCGACAAATGCATTAGATTAGCAATGGAGCTAGCTTATAACAATCAGTTTCCAACTTCCTATATGCATCAGATTACCCAGCATTTCTTTTCTTCTTCCTTTATTTTTCTCAGGCTTGTTGAGGCTTACTTTAACGTTTTTGAGAAAGGATATGGAAGAAAATAGGGAACCTAAGTTGGATGCATTATGCAAATTTCTTGGGTCTTAAAACCAGGTGCTTATCCACCAGTGCTCCTGACTGTGAGATGCTGAAATATGCCTATAAATCAACTTGGTAAAAGGCAGCATATGATTATCCATAGTAATGTTGAGGTGTCCACATTAGGGAATAAGAAGGTTTAATAATTTTATTTCAGGATAATACCCTACTATCCTTTCGCTAAGAGGTAGCTATGTAAGGAATTTGACTAATAACTCGAGCAGTATAAATACATGGGTGTAGCACCTCGATTTTCTCAAGACAAAAACCACTAAACCTTCCACGAGTTTAAGAAGCTACATTTCAAACTTCTTCTCATCATAAACCTCTTCCACAGAAACCAAAGCCCAAGATCTAAGTCTCTAAATATGGGGATTTTACGTCACTTAGTAGAAGAAAAGCCAGTGGTGAACTGGTGATATTCAGCAAAACTTCCTGACGTATGTCCCACTCAATGAAACAACTTATCTATCAGCAACTATGGAGCAAATGCAACAGGCTCGATGAAACTGCAGATGGAAACGAAATTGATAAGGCATTGCAAAGACTTGGGCAAGCACCTAGTGTTCCTACAGTGTTTATAGGCCAGAGGTATGTTGGTGGGGCTAAAGAAATCATCAGCCTACAAGTGCAAGGAAGACTAGTGCTAATGCTAAGGGAAGCCAAGGCCATATGGGTATGACTTATGAGATTCTCATCTATTAACAACTATTTTTTCCCCACTTTCTCCACTTACAAAGAGCTTCTCAATTCTGTATTTAGTTCAGTCCTCGGATCGGGGTTGGAGGTTGGAATCAGTTTTGTAGCTGATAAGCATAATGTAGTATATTATTATCAGTATATAAAAAATGTCGTACATTTGAAACGGGTATCATAAGCAAAGAGAATGTGACTGCAAAAATGAGTATTAGAACAATACAGTTCTGTTGCATGTAACCATATCCTTACATAGAATCCTCCTCTCTCATGAAGGTTTTTTTTTTTTATAACGAGAAAACTTATATTAATTTAAGAAAGAAAGTACAACCTAAAGATAATACGACCATACATAAAACAAGCAAATAAAACTAAAGGAGCTTCATTTGCTCTTACAGACTCTATGAAACAATAACAAACTATTACAAGTCCAGTCCAACTTAAACTTGTCACGAGCGAAGGTAGGTATTGTTGAGTTGAAGGTCTTGAGGAGGATCTGATATGAGAGGTAACATGTTGGGAGACAAAATCGAGACGATCTTCAGAAATGGATTGCCGCAACTCATCTAGTAGACACCAAGGTCTTCTAGACAATAAATCCCAAGGTCGTTGAACGAAAATAGCTTCCTGGGATTCTACTGATTGAAGTAACAATGAAGACACGTCCTTTGGTGACTTATGCCCCTTATATGAGGGTTTCCAGAGTTTAGTCTCAGACTGAAATTCAAAATGTTTGGAGGTTGAAACTTGCCCCAAACTAAATTGGATGGCCTCCCACAAGATGCATTTTTGAACTGTGATGACTCCGAAAGTCATCACATGAACTGGGGGCGAATTCCAACGAAGAAATTCACCTGAACTACGGATCCTAAGATCCAACCTGGCAATCTCTAAACCAGAAGATCGAACCGCAACACTGTTAATATGACAATCTCCTCTCATCATACCCAATACTCGAACCTTTACAGATGCATAATTGGAACTGGATAAACCTAAACTAAAGCTAAAACAGATAACATAAACAAAATAGACTAAACAAACAACCAACAGACTCATAAAACCACGCCTGCAACAACACCGTACTACCTTAAAAAAGTACATGTAGCCTTCACGTACCTAACGAATGCTTCCTTTCCAACCTAACCAAACTGACAACAACGAACACAAGCGGGGAACGGGGAAGGGGAAACTAAGATTAAACTCGATCCTAAAACGGGGGGGCGGGGAAGGGAAGACTAAGAACTTATCACCTTGACACTAGAAACGGGTGAGCGGGGAAGGCGAACCTTGGACCTAAAACTCCTCGAAAATCGAGAACCAAGAACGGGGAGGGGATGCCTAAACCTAGAAAACACCAAAAGTAAACCAGGGGAATACTTGACGCAAGGGAAGCTGGGGAGGCGGTGAAGAACAGACACACGAAACCAGGAAAGTTGGGGAGGGGAGTGAAGAACAAAGCTAGGGAAAATGGATGACAAACCAAGGAAGAAGGACGAACAGGGTTGGGGGATTAGGAATGACGAACACCGGCAACGGCATGGCGGTCTTACAGGGGAGACACATAGGAAGTTGCCTACAAGAAAGACGCGAATTTCGGCGACGCTATGGAGGACACAGGAGAACGCAACAGGGGAAGGGACAACGACGAAAGGAAGAAGACGAGATGACGACGACAAGGGAACGCACCAGGGGAGAGGGGAGGGGGAAGGGGAGACACAGAGAAGGGAACGACGACGTGGGACAACTCACACAGGGACAAGACTTAACGGACGGTGTACACGCTGGCGACCGGGTGAGCGTCGCACCGCTTACACCGGCCACCAGCGAGCCTGCGCTAGGCGGCGGAAGCTTCGAGCTGTAGGGCTAGTGTTATTTCACTAGGAACACTACAAGAGGGGGGGTGAATTGTAGTGTGGAACTTATTGCCCAAATAATGCAGAACTTAAAACATAAGCAATAAGGAACTGAAAGTGCAAGAGAGATTTTTACGTGGAAACTTCTTGTCTCAATACAAGAAGAAAAACCACGACCTCCTCAGGATTTAAACTCTTCACTATAATAGGAAACCTCCTCTGTTTCAACCTATTACATACGCAAGTTCCACTTGGAACTCCAACTCTCTCACAATCTCCACTCTATACTTTAGACTTAACCCTAAGGCTTTCAAGAGTTCCCACAACTCTTTACAAAAGGTTTACTCAAACCCTTCACCCGTAGATAGACTTCACCCTTAGTCTACGCATACACAACAAGAACTTACTCAAGTTCCTAACTCGAACTTGATACATGAATTCACTCAAACTCTTAACCAAGTCCCCATTACAAGAGTTCACTCAAACCCTTTAACCCCAAACTCAAATACAGACATTTTATAATTTAGTTTAACTCTAGTACGTAGAAACTGAAGAACTATAAAGGAACATGGCACTCGTAGGAACTTGGAACTCATAGGAACTGCCTCAAAACAAGGAATAGAAAAACATAATTCTTTTGTAACATTATTCCTAAAGCTAGACCTTATGGAATGACACAGGTCAAATACTATGGAATGACACCAGTCAGACAATTTGAAACTTAATTGAACTTGTATATTTATAGCAGTCATTTAGAATGAATGTGGGATTAATCATGTGCTGGTGGGTAAACCATTTTCCCATTATGTTCCTCAACTAGAGGAACACGTTCCTTTTGTTACCCATGATCTCTACAATCTCAGTTGAACGTGGGAGATGGAAATGTTATTACTTCCTAAAATCTAGCATTTACTTATGCAACAATATTTTAAATTTGGTTTTTAATTAAAAACTATTTTAATTAATAACACAAAAATTAAATCTTTTTATCCAATAATATCTTTAAAGGATTTTCTTTTAAATCCGAAAATGATTTTATTTTGGAATAAAGATAAAATCTTTTCCATAAAAGAATTTTCCTTTAATATCATATTTGAACCACATAAAATCATTTTCCTAAAATATAGCCTTTAAAAACTCAACAGATTCCTTTTAAGCTTTGCATAATATTTTACACGCCTAGTTCCTTTAACTGCTACTTCGCTCCTTTAACTTAGATTAATAGTACCAGCACGTTGTTCCTTAGAGAGGAACAGACATACAGCTTCTTTACAAAACTCATTATACGTATTATAAATCTAGGCTCTTTATTTTCCAAAAACTGAAAAGATAAAATATAAATAAAAGATATTAAAATCAGAATCCTAAATTAAAACCTATTTTATTTAAAACTATTTTATTTAAAACTTATCTTGTATTGAAATACTAAATCTTATCCTAAAACAACTAATGCATATTATCTATAAATAATTAACCAAGTAGATATTTATTAAGAAACAAACTCTAAATAAATTCTTATATATTAAGATAATAATATGCATCAGACTTATTGACTCTTAAATACTTTTGACTCTAAGTTCCACGAGTTCCTTTTGACCTTACGAGTTCCTTTTGACCTTGTTCCATTACCTTTCACGTTTCCACATACTTACATGAATCCTAGAAAATAAATTCATATTTTCTGCCTTCATGCCCCATGCTGCTCCAACTCAAGAACCACATGTTGATAGCTCCACCTCTGGAACTTCGGTGTGCTAGTTCATTTAAGAAACTTCGCACTCATAGTTCCTGCTTAGGAACTTCTTGTTTTAACTCTGAAACGTCATATTGCTGCTCCCACTCAGGAACTGCTCCGGAACTTCATATTCAATGTTCCTCTTAGGATGTACCTAAGAACCGCTCTGTTTGTGTTCCTTATAGGAACTCTTTTAGGAATTTCACTTATTGGAAGTCCATCATGATGTGATATATTCAACCTTCCATGACTTGTTTCATGTTAATGTAATATGTACATCTCAAACACACATGTTAGTTAGATAATCATCATTTGCTTACAATCATCAAAACACTACATTACTCAACAGCTAGGGTTAGGGGATGTTTTTAGAGAGAGGCGGGAGAGAAAAGTTTTCTCATGAAGGTCAATAATTTAAAATCTTAACCTTTTTAGCTGAATCTTCAACTAATAGTCTAATATAATCCATTAATCTATATTTACTATTATTCCATTATGTAAAAGAGGGCTGCAATGCCCGCAGGTATGGATCTTCATTCCCCTTTAGGATTGTCACCCTATTTTCTTTAGTGCAATTTTATTATTTTTCTCTAAAAGGGAAAAATTATTTCCTCAATTATCTTTACATGTGAGGGTTTTGACTTCAGGGAGATAAACAAATCTGTTTTTACTTTGCTAAAAGTTGAACTTACGATCCTTTAAAAAAAAAAAAAAAGCTGAACCTACTTAGATATCTTAGTTCTAGACCTTCAAGAGAACAAATACTCTCAGAGGCAACGAAAAAAGATAAAATATAAGGGCCTATTCACCCCAGCTTATTTTCAGTTCAGTTCAATTCAGTTCAGTTCCTAAATTATTATCATTATTATTAATTAGTTATAATTTAATTCAGTTCAGTTCAATTCAGTTCAGTTCAGTTGCTTTATGCGAAAGAGAACAGACCCTAAGTGCACTTCAAGCACTATAGATAGCGACACCATGAACACAAGCCCACGCACATTCACACACGCATTAGAATATGGGACAGTAACACCATGCACACATCTGGTAGACAGCAATATATGGTAATAACATTATGAGTTTACAAATAAGTTATAAAAAGTAAAATTTGATGCACATATTTATGGAAGTGCATCTCTATATCTAAACATGCAATTTTCTTCATAATTTTTCATCTCATTTTCACCGTTAAGTTGGTAATGAGTTGTATACTTCCTCCGTTCCATAATAAGTGAAACACTTACTATTTTAGAGCGTTTCAAAATCAGTGAAACATACTTTAAATAAAAAAAAGAAATTGACAAAATGACAAGAGTACCCATCACAAACTTGTGTGGTTTGTTTTTCTCTCTCCTCCTTTTGATAATGAAAAGGGTATTTTATGACTTTTTGGCTTTTGAAAGTGATGTCTATTAAATCTTGTGTCCAATCCCTATGTTTCACTTATTATGGAACGGAGGAAGTATGAAGTTCAACAACCATACTTGAGAGCGAAATTGCGTGCATTTTAATACGGAAAACTAGTAAGTGTTGCGGGCGATTCCCTGGGTTATTACTTTTCGTAATTTTTTGTCTAGTAAGGAAAAATTAACATCACGACATTATAAGTAATTGCATGATATTTTGAAAAATAAACCCTTAAAAATTTGCGGATGCAAGCATTTAAGCAATAGCTTAACTTTTTACAAGGAATTGGAGTAAGAGTTTATGTGATTATGTCTACAATAGTTTCTTGTTATTATTATAAAAAGGTTAGGTATTTAACCATTTGTGTAAATCTTTTAATAAGATATAATTATAAAACCTTATGATATTTTATTTTTAAATACTAAAATGGTGTTATGTTGGATTCATGGTTAAGCTTTCACTTTTCATTTCAAATGTCACGTGTTCGATACCTTGTAATTACAAAACATTATTTTTTTAATTGAGGGTTTGACTTCATTAGAGCCTTTAAAGAGAGTGCAACATGGCACACAAACTTTTCTAAGAACACCTTTTAATATATTAGTACAGATTTGTGAAATAGTACCTTTTATAATCCTGATTTTGTGAACTAGTACCTCTTATATTTTATTTTGTCAACTAGTACATTCAAGTTTTTTAATGTTTTATTTTCAGTACCTTTTCTCAAAATTTCGGTATCGACTTCATTTTTCTCTCCAGTTGTTGCGAGTGTATTGCAAATTCTTCTTTTAGATTATCTCTCCCACTCGTCCCTATTAATCCCCCATGTAAAGTCTTCCCTTTCCTATATACCATATAGTTTGCTCCATCATCATCAAAATTCTCTCTGGTCAAAGGCAATTCAAATATAGGAAATTGGATTCTTCTTATCTAATTTTAGAGGTCTGAATTCCTTTTGGTTTTATTTTCGGAAAATTAGGGCTACCAAAGCCCTCATACAAAAACTTTAAATTAGCAATCTTAGCAAGATTATTCTTTGTCTAATTGACTCTGTTTTTGTCCTCATTCTGTCATAAGTGAATTAGGGCTTTAAGATAATAAGCATCAAATTGACTTCTTGCACAACATCAAATTAGGGCATTAAGATAATAACCAAAAGTTTAGTTTTTAATATTACATTGTTTAATTAATCAACAACACACTAATCAATGTAATTAACCCAGTCAAATATATAAGTAATTGCGTATAGAGGCGCAAAAAGGGGGAAAAAGTACCTTTCTTTAGTTGTGTTTTAGATTCGATGGTTTTGTGGTCCAATTAGGTACCTTTCCAAAAGTTGATGACTCAACGCAGCAGAGTTCAGTGCAAATGATGAGAGAGACAGAGAGAGAGAGACAGATAGAGAGAGAACTAATGGTGAGGTTAGGTTCTTGAAAGGGAGTAAAGAAGATGAATAGTGAGAGGGTGGGGGGAAGGAGTTAAAAAGAGAGAGTGAAGTCACGTAGTTTGTAGACAATTGGAGTGAAAAGTGAAGTTAATGCCGAAACTTGACCAATTTGGCCGGTATTTTGAGAAAGGTACTGAAAATAAAACAATAAAACACTTTAAGTTACTAGTTGACAAAATAACATATAAAAGGTACTAATTCACAATCAATGCTATAAAAGGTACCACTAGTGGAAAAATAAGGAAGGGCTGCGGTCAAAACAGTCCTAAGGGCTGCGTTTTTTGCCAGCAGCCCTTTCCATAGCAGCCCTTCAATAGAAAAGAAGGGCTGCGGTTTTTAACCGCAGCCCTTCACAACGAAGGGCTACGGTTCAGGCCAAAAACGCAGCCCTTCTAAGCTTGAAGGGCTGCGTTTTCGGCTTAAACCGCAGCTTTTCTTTAAATGAAGGGCTGCGGTTTTAAGCCTAAACCGCAGCCCTTCACTTAAAAAAGGGCTGCGATTTAGGCTTAAAACCGCGACCCTTCAAATTCATATTTTTTTATAAAAAATAAATTAAATCTGCCCTGCCCACCCCCAAGACCCCCACCCCCACTGCACCCCCCCACCCACCCCACCCCACCCCCCCCCCGCACCCCACCAGCCCCCGCTCCCCCGCCCCCGCACTCCCACCGCCCCCGCCCCCCCCCCCCCCCCACACCCGCCCCCCCCACTCCCCTCCCACCCCCCCCCACCCCCTCCCCCACCGCCCACCCCCCACCCCCACTCCCACCACCAGCCCCCCCCCCCCCGCACTCCCACCCAAGCTCGCCCCACCCCCCTGCACTCCCACCCGCCCCCGCCCGCCCCCCGCCCGCCCTTGCACTCCCACCATGCCCCCACCCCCCCGCCCCACACCTGCCCCCACTCCCTCCCACCCCCACCCCACCCCCCCGCCCACCTCGCCCCCTCACCCCCGCACTCCCCCCAAAGCCCCCGCCCACCCCACCCCACCCCCCGCACTCCCCCAAGTCCTACCCACCCCAATCCACCCTCTGCACTCCCCGCCCTGCCCCCCCCCCACCCCCCAGCCCCACCATGCCGCCCCCCCCCCCCCACCCCCACCCAAAACCTCCCTTCGACAAAAAAAAAAAACGATCAAATTGCAATAATATATGACAAGTTTTTTAACGTAATAATTAACTTTAAATATGTATATTTAATAATATAAAAAGTGTACATATAGAATTGATACAAACTAGTAGATGTAGCTAATTATATCACGAATTCCACCAAAATGTATCATAAGCAATCATCACCAATGTGGGACGCCAACTTATCCCGAACTTCATGTAATTCGTCTGTGGTGAAGGCCCTCAAACGTGGTGTGTTATTCATATAAACCTTGCAAAACAACCAAGGAATAAACACAAAATATAAGAATTCAATCATTTACTGTAGTTAGTAGTTCTAAAAATGACATATACTGTAACGCCCCGGAAATTCATAACCTTAATTAAACACAATTGCTCGTACTTAGCAGCGGAAATGGAACTTAAGCCTGTGGGTTAGGGCCCACTAATAATATAAATAGCCTAAAACGGCCTATTAAACATACATATGCTCAACTTAAAGTAATAATTATTATCCTTAAATACAGAGTATTCTAAATATCCCAAATATACAGAGTCGCTTCAACTCAACCTTACGGAGCATTACTGACATAACCGATCATTCGCCATCTTCATACTACCTGAATGATTTCATAGAACCGGGAAAAGGGGAAACACAGGAAATAAACTAAAATGAGTTGAAAACTCAGTAACTTCACTCCAGCCCGTAAAAACGATTTTAGTTCGTAAACATTTTCATGCACGAGCATATATGCATAACACTTTAGTAATCATTAACAGAGAACATTATCGTTAGCCTTGAATAGTCTGCTGGCAAGGACCATTTACGTGACTTTAGTTCATTGGCAAGTACAGGTTTTGGACATAGCATAACTTTCGTAATTCGTAACATTAACATCATCATATGACCTTTTTGGTCTGTATCGTTCATCGTAACATAATTCCTCCACCTGTGACTCGCCCATTTACCGGATCAGTTCATGACTCCAAACCAGCAGAACCATCCACTTTTATTATCATAACTTATCAGACATCATATATTCTTAATTCAGAATCATCCATAGATCGTAAACATAATCATAAACATGACATCTCATAACATACATAAGCATCGTCACATCATGCCACATACAAATCGTAACACATAATCATATCACATAATTATCATCATATACTTGCATTCACGCATTTGCATATATGTAAAACATGACATATAACACATACAGGCAATCACATAGGATGCTGGACATAAAGGTTACCTTAAACGCAATCCATTCTCTTCACAACTCTATCAATGCTCTTGAACTCCATAATAATCCTCCATAATTAACCTCAATAATAACCATAATAATAATCAATAACCGATCCTAATAATATTCAGATTAAGAAATTAACCATCGCTAATCATCTCTAGAACGAAACTAACTAATCTATATTCTCAAACTCTATCATTCCAACTTCTTGAATCATACTGTTCTAATCAATATATCAAAAATATCCTTGAATTAGGAACCAAAGGAAACTAGCTCTCAAACACATCATCTTAACTTTCAGATTTATTTCCAAACTAACCCATTTCTAAACTAGTAAACTATTAAAACAAAATCAACATAACAGAGTTATTAGACCCAAGAATTATGTTTAACATAATAAGTTTAACGAACACCTATGAAAATTTGATTTAGGTCCATAACTATAATTAATTAACAAACTAGTCTAACATGGTTCATAGTTTAACAAGTTAATAATAAATCAACCTTTTTACTTAGTCTCTATTAACCCAGCAAATGGAAATAACAACTTCAACTAAATGGTTGTAACTCAAATCTGATTTGGTACCATACTTAAACAAACTCACAAGGCTAATTAACTTGGGCTTAATTTCTAAAATAAATTATTAAAGTTGCAATATGAGGTGTGATATACCTCTGCTTAGAGCAGGGAAGAACGAAACAAGGGAGGGGAGCAAAGCTCCGGCAGCGGTGACGGAAGTCACGGAATTCCGGCAAGAAGAAGCAGCCACGCACGGCAGCAGCAGAAGGCCGGCGGCATTCGTCGACCAACGAAGATCTGGGCACCAGCGAATTGAGAAAACATAGGAGGATGTGATGAAGAGCGAAAGAAGAAGGAAAACTGGGATCGGTGTTCGTCGAATTCCGGTGAGCTCAAGCTAACGCAGCAGCAGCATATGGGAAGAGAGAGAGATGTAGAGAGGTAAGGGTTTGATGGGGTTGGGGTTTCTCACAGGGAACACGAGGAAGGAGAGAGAGAAATGGGTTTCCTTGGGGTGTTTTTCCACCGGGAGAGAGAAAGAAATAAAGGGGGTTGGGGTTTCCTTTTGGGTGAGAGAAAATAACAGAGAGAGAAAGAGTTTTGAGTTGGGGTGGTTTTCCTTTTGGTGAGGAAAATCATGAGAGAGAATTAAAAATTCAATTGGGTTATTTAAAATCCAAAATACATTATTCTTAATAATAACTTCATAAAACAAAATATATTACAAGTACTACAAATATTCCAAACTCAAATAAAATAAGGATTTTCAGAACATAATTAACTTTATAATTACAATTAATGCTAATTAAAACGCTCTTAAAAATCGGTGTATTACATATACCTTCCCGAAATTCAATCAAAAACAAATGCAAGCCTTAAACTCTACACACTAGTTATATTATACCTTATATTATCATATTGAAAAAGAAAATGGAGTTAAATGACTCGAGAAACAAGAATTGGACGCGAAAAGGCAAAAATCGGCCTAAAATCACATTTATGTTCCCGATATACAACCTACAACAAATGCAAGCCTAAGAATCTACATAATAGTTACATTATACCTCATATTATCATGTTCAAAATGAAACTGGGGTTAAATGACGCGATAAGTACGAATTGGACGCGAAAAGGCAAAAATAGGCCTAAAATGCCCTTTTCGTTTCCAAAATTCAACCTACAACAATTGCAAACCTAAAAATCTACACAATAGTTACATTATGCCTCATATTATCATGTTCAAAATGAATTTGGGGTTAAATGACTCGATAAATACGATTTGGAAGCGTAAAAGGCAAAAATAGGCCTAAAAATGACATTTTCGTTCCCAAATATATGCATGTGCTACTTTGGTTTCTAAACCAATTAATACCTATTACCAATCGATCTAATCTAAACTAACATATACTAATAAGTTACATACCTTTTGAAGATCATCGACGTTAGTGCGATGGTTGACGATATCGAACATGTACCTCAGCACGTAATAGCCACATGCAAGTCCATCATCTTGTTGCGGACACTAAATGTTCACCAAAGGATGCATCCAATGTTAGATGTGTAGTATGTGGCTAAAAGTGTTTCTATATAAGGACAAATAAATTAGTCATGTTACCTCGACTGATATCCAAACAGGAGCTTTTGGTGCTCGAAGTCCTGTTGCACTAATATGCTTCATCACACTACATCAATACATTATTATAAGATTAGATGTACTAACTGTTTATATATATAAAGATGATGAATAATGTGTAATATTAATAAGTGCGCATATATTGAGTTTCGATTAGGCTACCTATTTAACAATGATTTGATTAGTAAGGACCGTGGTGGTTGTCGACGCAAAGAATCAAAGTGGTAGACTTCGTTACGTAACAAACATATCGCAAGCAGTGTCCAATGAGCCCTACAACAAGAAAATATAGTTATTATTAATCGTAGAACAATTAATAGGTCAATTTAATTATCGAATAATAAAAGTAAAGCGAGTTTAACAAGCATACTTTTCAATATAAGGAACAAGAATGATATGATGATATCCAAAATGAGATGATGCTTTGAAACTCATTTCGAGATACTCTTTCACTTCGGCTTTGTTTTGTAAGCAATTGTCATCTCGTATTATGTTTGGACATAACCAACCAAACATTGACTCATGACTAGATGTTGCAATCAATTCATTGTATAATAACCTGAGAAATCACATATTGATTAAAAGTAAACTTACTTATTATGGAAGTTGAATTGAAAACTACTTTAGGCATACTTATTTAATTTATATACTTCCATATGTTCATTTAAATAAGGATGGACAGCTGCTACGTGATGCAATACAAATAAGTGAGCTTGTTTACGCTTTTCTACGGAAGGTGTGATCAATTTTGAACCAATTGTACCCTTGCCCTCAAGTCTGCCCTCGTGTCGGGATGTCGGAAGTCCAACAGGATCAACACTAGCAAAATACTCAACCACAAAATTACTGATCTCTTCACCCACAACCCCTTGAATTATACTACCTTCTGGTTGTGCAGGATTCCGAACTTTATTCTTCAAAGTGCCCATATATCTCTCAAAAGGATAGCACCACCTCAAAAACACTGGACCACACAGCTTAATTTCTCGAACTAGATGGACAATGAGATAGACCATAATGTCAAAGAATGCGGGAGGGAAAAACATCTTAAATTTGCATAGAGTTTCAACTACTCTGGCCTGCAAGGAATCGAGGGTCGACGGTTCTAGGACTTTGCTGCATATTGTATGAAAAAAATGAACAAAGTTCTGTAATGGTGTGCCTCACATGCTTTGGAAGTATCCCACGAATTGCAATCGGTAAGAATACTTGTATCATGACATGACAATCGTGAGATTTCATACTCGATAACTTCAACTCACCATTTAAGGTAACAAATCGCTTCATATTCGATGAGTAGCCAGTTGGGACCTTAATGCCATACAATGACTCGCAAAAAATCCGTTTCTCTGCACACGACATCGTGTAGCAAGCTGGTGGCAAATAATTCTTCTCCGAATCCTCCACCTTCTTTTTACTTTTTTGAGTTTCATCATCAACCCTTTCCTCCACTACTTTCTTCTTCCTTCCGTCCCTTTTCTTAGCCCACAACTCTGGTCGAAGACCCTATTTTTCCAAGTAAAGTCGTGACGCCTTAACATCTTTTGTCTTGCCCGGAATATTCATAAGTGTCGCAAGAATAGCTTCACAAACATTCTTCTCTATGTGCATGACATCCAAACAATGTCTGACCTTTAGATCTTTCCAATATGGGAGTTTCCAAAAAATGGACTCCTTTTTCCATAATCATGTAGGTCGATCAACCTCCCTAGCAGGTTTACCAAAGATTGTTTCAATGCCTTTCACCTAATTATAAACTTCAGTACCAGTTAATGGTCTATGAGCAACTTCTTCTTCAACCGTCCCATCAAATGCCTTCTTCTTAAACCGATAGGGATGGTCGCGTCTGAGGAGCTTTCGTGTGCGCATATACACATGTTTGCAGCCCTTAAGGTGTGTAGATTTCATGTCATCTACACAAATCGGGCAGGGTTGTTTTCCTCTAGTCTTATACCCAGATAAGTTCCCATAAGCTGGATAATCGTTCATAGTACAAAAAAGCATGGCACGTAGAGTGAACATCTCATTAGCATACGCATCAAATACTAACACTCCTTCGTTCCACATCTTCTGTAAATTTTCAACAAGCGGCTGGAGGTATACATCAATGTCATTTCCAGGTTGTTTGGGCCCCGATATAAGAAGCGACAGCATCATGTACTTGTGTTTCATGCACAACCAAGGAGGCAAGTTATAAACCACTAAAACTACTAGCCATGTACTATGCTGCTAACTGAGATTGCCAAAAGGGTTCATGCCATTCGTACATAAACCAAGCCTCAGATTCCTATCCTCATTACCAAATGCCTTATGCACCCTGTTGATACTTTTCCACTCAGGCGAATCAGCCGGATGCTTGAGCAGACCGTCTTTCTTCCTACGATCTGCATGCCACCTCAAATTCTTCGCATCTCCTTTAATTGAGAACATGCGCTTAAATCTAGGTATTATGGGTAGATACCACAACACCTTAGCTGGTGGTCCTTCACTACATCCAGCTCCTTCACGCTTGTACCTCGACAATCCACAACGTGGACACTCATGTAAATGCTCATACTCATTACGATAAAGCACACAATCGTTAGGACAAGCATGTATCCGCTCGTACTCTAAACCGAAAGGACACATGAGTTTCTTCGCATAATAGTACGACTTTGGCAGTTCATTTCCATCATGGAGCATATCAGCTAAAACTTCCAACAACGATGTGAAACTAGAGTCCGTCCAACCAGCTTTCGACTTAATGTTGAACAGTGTTATCACCGCCGAAAGTTTGGTGTACTTTGTACAACCTGGATACAACGACTTTTCAGCAGCGTCAGACATAGACTCAAAAATACGAGGTCGTTTACACGACTGATCTTCAACCTCGTGTATCATCTCGTCTACCCGATCCCTATCATCATCTGCAAACTCATCATCCCAATTCTCATCCCCGAACTCATCATCCCAATTCTCTAAATCCTTCTTTTCTTCACATACATCGTTCATTACTCTAGAGCTTCCTATATACTTCCCCTGCTCACCATGCCAAACCCATACGTGGTATTGAGGCCTAAACCCACGGCGAAAGACATGCTCCCTAACCACATGTATACTACTAACCTTGCTCACATTTCTACAATCGAAACAAGGACAATAAAAGTCGACTGCTCCAGAGAATGTTTGATATTGTAATGCAGTTGTACAGAATTCCGAGACCCCTTTCACAAACTCAATCGATTCACAACTACCATACATCCAAGTACGATCCATCTCATTCAAGAAGACCTCTAATAATTAAACACAACCATTCATTATAATGCATCAATCATTATTTAAGTACATACACTCACATATTCAAATCACACACGTATAGAGCAATCTAAGATAGTGACATGTTCAATTGTATGCATGCAGCCGAAGGTCCTTATCACTCCAACCTAACCCATCCTTGGACGTCTAATCTTACTAGTGAATATATGCCAACTTTTCAATTCTAAGGAAAATCCGGCAGCATTTCCCTACAGTTCTCCAAGTACACAATATAGATAATTGCTTATCTACATATGTACCCAGAGAACAATGTAGAGAAACGATAAGCCAAGAATTTCCTCAGAATTGAAAAGAAGACACACATTCACCACCTAAGTGAGATCAAACGTCCAAGAACAGTCCCAAACCGGGGACTATTCAAGACTTACTCCTAATGAGTAAGTCTTGAACGGGTATCTAGGCATATGATGACGATTCAAACAACTTATAGATTTCATAGCTAAATTACATTGCGTTTTCATACAATCTCATATCAAGAAAAATACATACACTACACAAACCCTCCGAAATTCCCATCAGCTGGTACGAATTGGACACGAAAGGCGAGAATCAGGTCACATGGCAATGGAATGCCCATCAGCTGGTAGCGGCGGAGATGAAACTGTTATAAATGCGGAGAGCACCAAATGGGCTTTCGATTGCCATGTGACCTGACTCTCCACATTTACAACGACCTCACCACCACCACCGCCACTACTTGCCCCCACCGCACTCCCTCATTGCCATGTAGGCGTAAAATGACCTTTAATTTTCGTTTCCGAAATTCAACCAACAACAGATGGAAGCCTAAAAATCTACACAATAGTTACATTATACCTAAGCCCTCCCCCCCCCCCCGCCCAAAGATCCCCCCCCCCCCCACCCATTGCCGCCCTCCCCCACCCCCGTCCGGCCTCCCCAACCCTCCCCCACCCCCCGGCCGGCATCCACAGCCTCCCCCACCCCCGCCCGCCCTCCCCCCACCCATTGCCCGCCCTCCCCACCCCCCCGTCCGGCCTCCCCCAACACTCCCCCACCCCATCGGCGCCCTCCCCCACCCCCCGGCCAGATCCACAGCGCTCCCACACCCCCCGCCAACCTCCCCCCATCACCTCGCCCAAAGACTCCCCCCCCCCTACCCACCCTCCTCCCCGCCTCCTCCTCACCCCCTACAATCACATATTCAGCTAATACAAGCACATTTTACAACAAAAAATAGAAGTTGATTTCAAGATCCAATGAAATTAAACAAAAATTAGAGAAATGTAAAAGAGGAGAGAGTGTGAGAGGGGATTTACCAAAAGAGAGTGAGAGAAGGGATGATCCACAAACAATGCAGTAGTGGATGAGAGAAGAGAAGTAGGAGCGTAAGGTGGTGCGCAAGGTGGTGCAGCTGTGCGTGGTGGTGGCGTCAATGCAGTGGAGGGCAGGGCACTGGTGGTGGCGTCAATGCAGTTGGTGCGTCGTCGTGGCGGTGCGCACTGGTGGTGCGTGAAATGAGTGGTGGTGGCGCACTGGTGGTGGAGATAGGGTTTCGCGCTGGTGGTGAGAAATGTATAAAAGAGGAGAGAGAGTGAGAGGGAAAGTTCGCTCGTGAATTTGGCTAAGGGAGGGAAATTGAAATGGGGGCACTGTGTATGCGCGCAAAATGCATATCAAAAAAAAAATGGAAGTGAAGGGCTGCGGTTTTTGGGATAATCGCAGCCCTTCACTAATAGGGCTGCGGTTAGCCTCAAAACCGCAGCCCTTCATACAGTATGAAGGGCTGCGATTTCTTGTTAACCGCAGCCCTTCACTAAAAGGGCTGTGGTTTCCTTTAAAACTGTAGCCCTTCATACAAGAAGGGCTGCGTTTTTAAAAAAACGCAGCCCTTCCAGCGCAACCCTTCCTTTTTTTTCCCCTACTATTTCACGATTTTTCTTTTTAATACACATTCGAAATAGATTTTCCATAATATATTTACACACGAACACATCACCCTTTACGCTCACTCGTTAGTTCTTACCAAACCGGCCATATAAAAAAAGTAAGGTTTTGAAAATCTTGTGACTTAAACCTAACCCATAAATAAACAAGTTGTTTCCCTTGAGAAAATGTCAATTTATCTCGAAGATGTATGTTGAGCCTATGAACAACCTACATGTGAGTAGAAGTATATATTATCCCGCAATTAATAAATTTGGAATTAAGGGGGGTGTTGGAATGTGTATCCCACATTGAAGAAATATATGAGTTTAGGATAAGGGGCTACTTCCTTATTGCTATATGATAACCCATAAATAAACAAGTTGTTTAACTTGAGAAAAGTCAATCGAAGAACCCACATATGAGTGGAAGTGTTATTCCACAATTGATGAACTCCTTAATCTTGTAAAGTAGGTTTGGATTGATAGATCTAGGCAACAATTATGGACAACTCACTCTCTATTCTTAATATTTAATCCTAATTACCTCAACCCTTAACTGACTATACATTAAACGGGGTATCCATTTAACCCATTTGATGATAATTATTACTGCACTCTCCATTTTTTGATAATACTTTTACCATATTCCCAAATTTCTTTTTGGGATGTTTTTATAATTTCTTTTACCATTTCTCTTTTTGGTAAATTTTCTCATGTCAAAAGGGCATGTAATACTGTAGCTCACTTATTGGCAAGGTGGGATACTAGTTATCACTCGGAATATGTTGTATGGGTTCTTTTCCCCAAAGTATTACTACTTAAGCAGAGATTGATTTATCTTAATAAAATGCATGTGCTCGTTTCCCCAACAAAAAAATTTAGGCCCTACTAATGCACTTTTTCTCTCTTTCTTTAATCAATACTTCTACCAGTGGCGGAGCCACTTTTAGTCATGGTGGGTCACGTGACCCACCATTATCGGAGGAGCCTAATAGTCATGCATGTCAGGGGTTTCATATGATAATGTGTGCTATTCAACTTTGGCCACACAAGAATATATGTCCATACAGCTAAGACCACGTACCTACAAACCACCTAAGCTAAGGGTGCTGAAATGCCAAAACGCCTTCTTTCTGCCACAAACTTGAGAAATAATGCCAAACTGATTCATAGAGGGAATCATAATGACCTTCCATGTACACGCAAAAAGGAGGAATTAGTGAATAGAAGAAGCCAGCTGAAGAACTTTGACAAGAAAATTAAATTACTGCAAAGGCTTGACCCAAACACTGGTTTTTAGCTAGGAATCTAACTAGATTTCCCATTTGTAGAACAAATAAAAGTGAACAGGTGATAAAGTATCCATCCCGCAACATACTCATAGCTAAAGCTAACATGACGTCACCTAGAAGATATTAATCAGGGAAGCAGACAAAGTTTTACCTGCAGAACTTGTTTACAACTCACGACAAGGAAAATGATGTGCAAGTTACTATCAAATATGCAGAACCATGAGTTAAGCGGAAAAGAATTCGCGCAAAACAGGGCCATGGGTTTTATTTGCTTCATAATCGGTGAGGCAACCACCAGTCAACACTTTAAGTAGATGATTAAGTCACTTGATTCTCTCCAATTAAAAGCCAACAGTCAGATAAAGTTCCTGAAATACTAAGCTTGCCTTCATAAAGGCTCCGTTTTTTACAGAACCATGGCTTTTTCGTGGACATTCAACACATATGACAGAAGTATGAGGAAATGGCAGTGGTGATCTACATTAAGCTCATATTGTATGATTTATTTATAAAATAACAGATGAAAATCTATGGAGCAAATTTAGCACTTTATGAGCCCAGTTAACTAACTAGCAAATGAAGGAAGAAATAGTACAGCATTGGAATCAAAACTCGGCTGTTATGTTATGTCGTTACATAACGGCCGTTATGTTAAAGATTTCATGCTTGCCATTCCGCGAAATGCCACTACATAACACTGTGATAAAAATCACGTCCTTCTCACCACGTTGTCCTTTAAGTAATGGTGACTCGCCATGTTAAAACTTTACTTTCTCGTCATGTCTGTTCCTTGTCAGAATTGGCGATAAAAGAAGAGAAAGGGAAAATATACATTGCAACAGAAAAACAACATGCACACACCATAGGACAAGAACATGACGTGGGCTTTCAAGTTGGGTAATGTATATGATTTGTGTCCATTGATAATAGAATGGAGCATTTATCATTAAGTAACTAAATGCAACAAACATATAATCCAATCATATGAAAAACTTAGTCGCATTATATTAAAAGAATACTTCTTAAACTAGAAAAAGACAAATTTGAGGTTAAAAACCCATTACTTATAATTTATTTTGAAATATTTCAAATCATGCTAGGTGCACTCTGTTCCATCTGTTACGAGCCGCACCAAAATTTTATTTTCTTGAAAGTATTAGAGGTAGAAGTACAAACTTGGCATAATATAAACCAATATTATCTTACATACCTATGGCTTCTGGTTGTGTATGCAGCAGGAGGGAAGATTTTTCAACATCCTTGTTAAAATGAAGGTCCATTTGAGGTGCACACAAAATATATATAATCTCCTTGTGGCTGGCATCATCTACAGCAACAGGTGTGAGAAAGTATTTTATAGAACAGGTAGTAGGAGATGGATACATTAAATTCAGTTTACCATAGCTTCTATCATCAGAGTTTTTTGGTGGCACCATATGACATTACATCAATGAATATTAGCCGATTTAAATTTCAAAAAGTAAAACTTGAGATGTTGAAATCCACGCTTCCCTCGTACTGTACTAGAGACTTCTATCGTCTGAACCTGGACAATCAAACAAAATAGCATCAAGAATGGTGCAGTATCAAACAAAATCTCAATCTCGATGTATAACCTGATTTTAGGAGTCACCGAGTCAGAGTCATGATCGTCCTCAAAGTTGAAGTTTATGACAAACAGGCAACACAAAAACTGATTCCAGCTCTACTTGAAGTACACCTGATTTTTATTCTCTGATACGGGCATGTCCTTGTCATCTCACATCTTCCATAAGAGGTTAATTGCCATAGATCCTCAAAAAAAGGTATTCAACAGAATTGAGAGCAAACCCAGCAGTTTATGAGCTAGATGAGCCACCAGATGAAGGGGAGATTGGTAGAAGATTGCAGACGCCGAGCTGCAAGCCTTGCATAACGGTTGACTACTTGTCTACATAGGTAAATGCTTGTTGGTGGTGCAAATGATGCCATCAGTGTCAGGCTCCAGGTATAGAGAAGCTAATGTGAAGATGATGGATGTTGGAGCAAGATGGCTTTGGAAATCCATGATGAACACACCACCCTCACCATAAGGCAGCAACCACTTCCTCTTGTTTATGAGAAAGACAGCACATGTAGATGGCCTAAAAGTATAATAAGATTTATAGGTCTACTCCTTCCTAATATTTTATTGAATTAGGATGTGCTTATAAAGGCCAAAGCACAAAAGAAAAGTGTAAATGTTCTGCTATAAGCCTCTAACAGCCAAAGGAAACTAAAAAATAGTTCATGGTCATTTTGAAATTCAGATACAGTCATGAGCCCCTTCAAAGATACAAAAGACAAAACAATAAAACAACCCCAGAGTAGATCTTGACACTGTTCATGGTGGTGAGAATCAAGAATTACATTTACCACTAATGCTCTAACCTGTAAAGACTGGAAACGACGTTTACTGTGAACTAAGGCTCAATGAAACTTCCCTAGGATGGCTGAACCCTGAACAGTGAAAATCTCAAAACAGACCAGCACACTATGGATATGACTGCCACAATCATACATTTGCCATAAGAATTCTGCATTTCTGAAGACATTAAAAGGTTACTAAAGATAAGTTTGTAAAGTATCTAAAGGATCTGTATACAGTGAGCAAGACAGAAGAAAAATGATCCCCACTCTATTTACGGTCCGTTTGGTAGACGATACTAAATGGCAGTAATGACTAGTGACAATGAAACTATATGTAATTTGCAAGGGAAATCCAGTACCCATTGCCATGGAAAAGGAATCTCATCCCCAAACCTGTGATTGTCTCCACAAATTCCTACTCCCACTCAACACAACATATAAATAATGGATGATAATGCAAGTTTATAAAGGAAACACATGTTTGCGGATGGATTCTCATTAAAAAGGACATTGAGATGAATTTTTCCTTACAACACTACACTAATATTTATTACCAATACCGCCTTAATTACTTCTTACCAAACGGGCCATTAATTTTAAAACGTTTCTTCTCCAAGTTAGCAAAACATCTCATAAAAGGACAGGAAAACAGACAAACAGATAATAGTAATCCAAAAACCAAACATAGAAACAGACAACTAGATTAACCAGTATCCCACTTATCAACAATAGACAGAATATTTGGACTACCTAGAACTGAAAAAGCTTATACGCAGTCATGGACAGTTTGCAATAGAACTCAGATGTTTGCATCATGTGAAAATAAGAGAAGAATTGCAACTGGAAGGGTTTGCAAGGCAGAAGTACATAAAGAGATATAGGTACTTGCACAGCCAATAGACATGAAATCCTTTTTAGCAACATATTACAAGGAATAGACTAACTGCCAGAAACACTTTACCTGTTCGTTGATCAAGGCATTGAGTTTCTATGCTATAAAAGATAACTCTAGCATTTTCCCCCATCTGGGCAGCATGTCCATTCCTATTTTACCTTTGAAGATAACATATGTACATGCATATAATTCTTATCTTCTGTCCATGTCATCCACGGACTAAAGATTTGAAATAAACACATTGACCATGCAGGTCTTGTTAGCAAACACAGGCACATGAACTTTACGGGTATTGGCATGTTAATGCAGTCCATCTTTTGAACTGCCAGCAGTTCTCTTTTTTTTGTATTTTCCTTTTTTTCTATAGAAACTGAAGGCTCTTTCATTACTGAAAACGAATTTAATCTCGAAGCTTGGCAATGAAAAAGTAAACAGAAGGAAATACGACTGAGAAGCTGGTTGTCCACCAGCATTTTTGACACTGCATTATTTACGTCCACGTCTGGATACCAGTCGTCACAACAAACGATTGAATGTTTTTATACACTTAGTACAACAATGTACAGATAGAACAATACATAAGTGTGGGAGCGTGATCTCACGTATTAGGGGATGAATGGGAAAGAATTATAAAGCATTATTCACCAGTAATCTCCGCAAGAACAAATTCCATCCTTGAAATGGTGGAACCTCCTGACATCTCGAAGAATAATCTCTCTCTTCTCAATCATAGAAATGAACTTTGCAGCTGTATGGCAATCATTACAAACTCTTAGGTTTTTGGAAACACGAATTGTACGTCCAGGAGATGTGTTTAGGATGCCAAATGCTATTGCCAATTTCTCACTATGCCCACATAATAAGTTCTCCTTTTCCCCTTCATCAATATTGTGAAGAACACAGGAAGTGTCAGGAACATAGCCCTCCTTTTTCATCCTTTCTGACAAGTCTTCAATAAAATCATGAAGCTGCTCACTTTGTGGATGCAATGTATCCCCTGCAAGAAATTTATGGACCTTTTCGCCGAATTCAATCCAACTGCATCCAGGTTCTTTTTTAACTCCCATCTGCTTCATCTTATTCCTGACTCCCATTGCCTTCTCCCAAAGCCCAGCAGATGAATAGATATTAGAAAGTAAAACATAATGGCTATCTATATGTGGTTCTAATTGCATGAGAGTCCTTGCAGCAATCTCCCCCAGCTCTACATTCTTGTACAACCGACAAGCACCCAGCAGACTGCTCCAAGCACCTGTTCTATCATATTGGGCAGGTATGCTATTGATGAGTTCATTTGCAGCTTCCAGTTTCCCTGCTCGACCGAGCAAGTCCACCAAGCAAGCGTAGTGATCAGATGTAGGATTGATCTTATAATCATCTCTCATACTGTGAAAAAGATTTAGCCCTTCATTGACCAAGCCAGAGTGGCTGCAGGCTGCAAAAAGAGCGATAAATGTAACCTCATTGGGCTTCACCTCACTACCCTGCGAAACCTCAGCAGTCATTTTTCTGAAGAAACCTAGTGCTTCCTCCCCTTGCCCATGCATACCATAAGCCATGATAAGCATATTCCACGTTATCACATTCTTCTTTGGCATATGGTCAAATACTCCCTTTGATAAAGTTAAGCGCCCACATTTTGCATACATGTCAACTAGCGCACTTCCAACAGCAACATCTGATGCCATATTATTTTTCATGGCATAAGCATGGATCTCTTTCCCTTTAGCCAGTGCTGAAAGAGAGGCACAACCTGGAAGAATTGCCATAAGAGTAATTGAATTTGCTCTACAAGGATTTTTGATATCATTCTGATTTCCATGCTCACTATGTTCCTTTTTATTAAGTCTCTGCATCTCATGAAGCAGCATAAGTGCATCGCTGTGATGTCCACAAATGACACAGCCAGTTATCATCGTGTTCCAAGAGACAATATCTTTATGGTCCATGCAGTCAAATATATTTTTTGAAATTTCAACTTTTCCTGTCCTAGAGTACATATCCATAAGAGCATTTTGTACATAAATGTCCCTCCCAAAACCCAATTTAATTACAAAACCATGTATACCTTCTCTGTCTAAGAATGCTTGACTATGTACACAAGATGGTAAAACACTTGCCATAGTGGTGGGATTCGGAATGAACCCAGCAACTTCTAGCATTTCAATAAAAAGCCTCAACGCCTCCTCAAACTGACCATTTAGCGCGTAACCAGCTAGCATAGCATTCCAAATAGCTATCTTTCTCACCTGGGTATTATCAAAGACTCGGCGACCACTCCTAACCTGTTTGCAATTACAATACATGTCAGCCAAAGCACTAGCTACAAAGGAATTATCACTTAAGTTTCCATTTCTCATCACATAAGCATGAATTTCTTTTCCTAAATCCAACAACTCCAAATGCGAACATGCTGGTAAAATGCTAGCAATTGTTACTCCGTCGGGCTGAACCCCTTTATTTACCATAAACTTGAAAAAGCCTAATGCTTCTGTAAAACGATCATTTTGTGAGAATGAGCTTATAATAGTATTCCAAGAGACCAAATCCCGATCCTCGAAATTGTAAAGCAAGGATTTAGCATAATCAAGCTTCCCCAATTTTGCATACATGGCCATCAAGGCATTCATTGTATACGTTGCCACATAACCTTTTCTCAAACTATATGCATGAACTTGTTTGCCAAGCCTCAACCCATCAACAACGCTCAAATTCCCGCAAACCGATACTATACTCACCAACGAAAAAGAGCTAGGCTCAACATTATCCGTTTGCATCAACCAAAACGCCTCCAAAGCATCCTCCAACTTGTCATGCCTACACAAGGCCGAAATGATGGAGTTCCAAGAAACCTGATCTCTCTCAGACATTTTATCAAACACCTTATACACATCCCTAATATCTCCACATTTCCCGTACATATTCACAAGGGTGTTATCCACAGTAGTTGATTTGGACCCATACCCAAATTTAACCACCTGGGCATGAATTTGGGTCCCGAAATTAAAATCTTCAAAATCCGCACAAGCCTTTAAAATGGCTGGAAAAATAAGGTTGTCGGGTAATATCCCCGCCACTAACATCGAAATATAGGTGGAAATGGCCTCTAAAAGATGCCCAGAACGCGCTTGAGAGCGAAGGCTGTGCACCCATGACTCCTTAGAGCGGAGTTCTGAGGTGGGTTTTAGAGAGAAAGTTGTAGTTGTAGAAAATTGCAAGGGAATTTTTTGCAGGCGTTGATGGGTTGGGAGAGAAGAGAGGGCAGGGAAGGAAGATGAACTTGAAAGGCAGAGTGGAGTAGGAGAGAGATTATGAGTTAAGGAGGACATTGGTGACTAAGTTTTTAGTAAAGTGCTGAAGCAAAACGATATTGGACGTTTCTTGTATGGTCTGATTTTTTTTCATACTATGGGGACAAAACAATGTGAAC
This sequence comes from Beta lomatogona, assembly GCA_947646795.1. NCBI lineage: Eukaryota > Viridiplantae > Streptophyta > Magnoliopsida > Caryophyllales > Amaranthaceae > Beta > Beta lomatogona. The sequence continues at coordinate 517,674 of CANSNZ010000402.1, read as the reverse complement.
CACATATTTGTATGTGTAGGACCCACTTTGTTTTTCTTTTCCCTTTTCTTTTAATTGCCAACATTATTTTCTTTTGATTTTGTTTATTTACCAAAATTTATGAAATGAATTTCTTAAATTTCTGAAAATCGAAAAAGTAAATAAAATTTTTTTTTTTGAAAAAATCTAAAATTTGTTTTTCAGCTTCCAAACAGTAATTTATGTTTGGAAAAAAAAATTGACCAAATTTTTATTTTACCCATTTTCTCTCTCCTCCTTGTTCTTGGTGTTCTTCACCAAAAGTTGAAGAACACTTCCTCTTCCACCATTCTCAACCGAATTCCTCCCAAATTCGACCCATTCTTCCACCTTCTTCCTCAATTTCGACCCTATCTTCCATCTTCTTCCTCCATTTCGACCCATTCTTCACCCCCATTTCGCCCCAAACCCTCACCTCCATTGTTGAACTTCACCTCCATGGATTTCGATCTAAACTCTTCACCCGTAGATGAAATGGATGTAAGTTGACATGAATATTTCGCATATAGTAACGATATAATGATTTTCTATCTTCATTTGTGTGTTTGAGTTAGATTAAACTTGCAATTTATGAAAATTTTCACAAAAAAGAATCTAGGGTTTTAGGGAAAATAAAATGCAGGTATTGGTGATTAAATTGCTCTAAAACAATGCACATCACACTTTTATGCGATAATTTGTGGTTACATTTGAGTAGTTCATACTTTAGTTTAGGTATGATGGAAAAAAAAAATATCAGATTTTTCGCGACCTCCATGGGAGGGTGAACTGGTTTTCTGTCTAAGTTACTGCAGTAATTTGGTAATTACTAAAGATATTTTGGACATGACCAAACATAAAGAAATATTGATAATTACTAAACATATTTTGGACATGACCAAAAATAAAATTAAGGTGTGTGAGATAATTACAATAAATCAATACACTTCACACTTTTTTTGGGTTATATTTGATGTAGAGGTGATCAAGGGCCGGGCCGGGCCAAAAAAAATTTGCCCATTGACGGGGCCGAAAAATTGTGCCCAAATCCCGTTATTTCGGGCCGGGCCGAGCGGGCTTTTTCGGGCCAAAACGGGCCGGGCCAAAAAAATTAGCCTAAAATGTCTATTTTGCCTTGTCCAAAGCCCGCCCAAAAAAAAAATCTGGGCCTGGCCCGCCCGCGGGCCAAAAAAACTGCCCAAGCTCGCCCAAAAATCGGGCCGGGCTGATGTTGATCAGCTCTAATTTGATGCAAAGATCATACTTTAGTTTAACAATTAGATGAAACAAATTTGCAACATTTTCGGGGCCCCCATTGCAGTGGAATGTCACTGGTTTTTTTTGTAAGTTAGTGCAAGGTTTAGGTAATTACTAAAGATATTTTGGTCATGACCTAACATAACCACTATATATGTTAGATAATCACCTAATTATATTAGGATAGTACCAAACCTGTTAGGTCATTACCTAAAATGAAAAAAGCAAAGAAAACGCACAAGGCAAAAAGAAATAAAAGTCAAGCTAGGGGGCTTGCGCACAAGTTCTACCCCTCATTCAAATCCTTCAATCCATTAAACCTTAATTAACCCATACAATCCAAATCCATGACCCTTACCTTAGGCCATCCAATTAAACATTCATCTAAACCTCAAGCCTTAAACCCTTCAACCTTAACCATAACTCCTTTTTCAAGGTATGTCCAAGCCCGCTAGGTTGAAAACCCGAAAGGGCGGCCTAAGCAAAAGTTAGGGCACAAAAAAAAAATTGATAATAAAAAATAAATCAGATCCAGAACTACGAATGGTCTGATTCCGCAAGGATACGTAGGAATCCTCATCTCGAGGTCCGACCGCTTCAATAAAACAAATTAGTCAAGGTCTAATGATTTGACTTTCTAGAATTTAGGAGCATACTCTTTCTGGATCCCGACGTAGACTCGAGTATGCACCTAGCCTCATTAAAGCTTTTTCCCACCTACATTCATTTATGTCACAAATTTCAACCTTTTTATTTTTCAGTCCAAGCTCTCCTTGTCCCTAAAGGACTCTCCGGTAATTCCATGGTTTCTGGAGATATTTGACTTTGCCTAATCAACTTCCCAATAAACAATCCCCAGTGACAACTTTCAATGATTCAATTACAGATCAACTACGTTTCAATATCAGATCAAGTACATTTCGATTAAGGCTCATGCTTAATTCAAGGCAAGCTCACCCAAAGTGGGGGCTTCCTATGTGTGGTGGTTCCTCCAATTCAAATCAAACTCCCGAAAAGTTGTAATCCGCGGACCTCGTTTACGAACCCCGATCGTTTACTAAAAACGATTTTCGAAAATCATTCTATTCATTTCTAATCAGTCTATCATTCTATATCATTCTACATATCCAGATCTTCTAGCCTTGTAAAACCCTGACCTTGCATTGCATTTCATACATTTTAGCCTTGCAAAACCCTGACCTTGCATTTTCATACGTTCTAGTCTTGCATAATCTTGACCTTGCATGACGTATCATCCCTTAGCTTTGCATAACCTTAATCCTTGCATAGCATCTTGTGCATCCTTAGAGAGTCTAAGTTTGCATAATTTGCATCACTATGTGCTTTATCTGAGTTGTTTGCACCTACCTGCTAACATCTTCTTCTGCAGGTAATCAAATTGCTTGTAGTTATTGTACTGCATACTAACTTTGTTTTGCATAGACCGGCAGTTATAGATCAGTTCTAAACTTCAGAGCGTTTAGAATCGTTCTTCGTCCCGACACCGTATACTTTGACTATCGGTTTCCTGAACCTCAGTCAAAGTGGGGGCTTCTGTAGACACATAATCATGTCTCCTCATTTAAGGATCCAATGATGAAACATACCGCGTCATTAGTTGGCACGACCCAATGGAAGGGCAATTTAAAGAACCAATCCAAAATATGTTTTGAAATAATATTCTAAAGCCCAATTAATTGTCCATGAGGATTAATTATGTTTTAATCCCATAAAACATTTTAAGTCCATTTTAAAAGCCCAATCAAATATTTATTATTTTACTCCCTCCGTCCCAGAAAGATCTGAACACTTGTTGGGACACGTAGTTTAAAATGATAAGTTATAGTGTGGTTATCAAATGTTATTTTATTTAAAAAATAGATGTGATAGGAGTTGGTGGGGTATTTTTTATTAGAGGAGAGAGAAAGTTGGGTAACTTTTTATTAATAAAAGGTAGAGTGTGGTGCAAATATGGGTAAAAGAAATAATATATTAATAGTGGGACCATACCAAAAATGGAAGTGTTCAAACTAATTTTGGACAAACATAAAAGGAAAGTGTTCAGACTATTTGGGATGGAGGGAGTAATAGATATTTTATTATCTTTGATAAATAAATCAGATTTTAATCCGTAAAATTCCATCTCCGGAATATGCGCCAGCGCGCCACGTGCGTCCAGCACATTGGCCATATCACGTCAGGCGCGCCAATGAGTTCCTGACACGTAGATTTTGTGACTCACACAGAGTCCTGCGTCTGACGCAAGTCTTGTGTGAGACGCAACTTTCTTTTCTATCTTTTCAAAACGCGTTTACACGTGCTTAAACCTGATTGGGTTGGCTGCGTCAGGCACACCAATGTGCGCCTGACGCGTGGCAGTGAGTCTGCCACGTAGGACTGCGCCTGGCGCAGGTCTTGCGTGGAGCGCACGTCTCGTTTTGCCTATAAATATTCGTAATTTCCCGAATTACGGGAGGACTTTTCATATTATTATTTCACGAATACAAAAACTTACGAATACTCTTATAATACACTTCGAATTCCCAAATATTTACTCAAATACTTTCAATACTTCCAACCAATTGTTAATCACACTGCGTTCTTGGTTCCACGACTGCTCCGCCTAAAGATCGTTGCGCTCTTCAATCTAAGCAGCATAGGTATAATACATGAGGATCCTTGAATAAATTCTCTATATTTTATATTGAAGTTACTAACTACTTATTTCATGATGTAGATCTTTAATATAAAACTAGTATTTGGCCCCGGGCGTTGCCCCGGGTGATATATTTTTCCCGAAATTGATATTTTTTTTCCATTCGCATTAAATATAATAAAGAAAACTCAACATTTAAAAGGTACAAATATAATAATGTGGACAATTAAAGCATGATTAAAAATTGGTTGAGATGGTTATTGTGCTATGTATAATAGCAAGATGTCATGGGTTCAAATCTTGTTGTAAGCTAATTTACTTTTGTTGGTTGACATGACATATGTCCACATGCATTGGACACTTCTAGTAGAGTAAGAGAGGCGCCACGTGGCGTGTATACGTTCTCAGGCACGCCTTTTAATATATTAGTATAGATTGCTCTACTGTATTTTTTAAACCTCCTTTTTTCTTTTTTATTTTCTTTTCATACATTATTATATGCCTGCCTGATCATTATATGCATATTATATGATTGTCCATGTTTTATTGTTTTTATCACCCACATGTTATTTTTGCTAATAAAGACCTAAAGAACCGTTCTAATATTAATCAGATTAATTTGAACAACCTGTTAGGTCCCCTGTAATATTGATTGCCTAATAACATGTCACTAAAAATTAGTCTTTTATGTGTTTCCTGAACCTACTTAGACTAAATTATTTTTAGGGTATAAAAACGTTATATGATTATTCTTTGGCATAAAATCTGTAATGAATCGATATTTAGTAGACGCCATCAATGGGCAATATAGTTCCTGACTATATTGTACCCTCACCTGCGAACTCAATCTTTGATTCATTTTGACCATCTATGGAGTCAGGACGGGGAAATCTACATTGGATAATTTGTCCCTACGGCTTTCCTATATCCAATTAGGTTTATGATTCTTCCTAAAAAGAATTGTTGGCGACTTCTTTCAAAACAATTTTCAATAAAACCTTAACAATGGGGTAGTCAAATCTAATACGCGCTCACACCGCGTAGGCGAAATAAAAACACGCCTACAATGACTAGTTTAGTATCTTTAGTAACTAGTTTAATTCATTCGATAGAACTGCTGGGTTAGTCTATAATTGTTCGCTGTAGTTCGAGATTCAAAGGAAATAAAAGGAAGGAAAAGAGAAGAGACGACTAAGTTGGTGCGAGATGTCTAGGGATAGTATTGGGTTAGAGTGAGATGGATAAGATTGTTAGGAGAATATAGGTTTGGGTTTGTCTAATTTTATGTTAACATTAGACCGCCTATTCTAATACTCCCTCTGTCTTTATTTTGTTGCTACATTTACTTTATCACACAGACCAATGAGGGAGTGGGGGCCCACTTACAAAACAAGAGTTAACAAAATGCAAATAGGTTTAAACACTATAATTAAAGGGACTAAATACACCAACTACACAGTTCTTGAACAACTATCAATTGAAGTTCACCAAAATCTGATAAAGCTTCTTCGCCAAAATCTGGAAAACATACGAAAAAAAAAATGGAAAACGTTAGAATCATCAACAAAAATCTGGAAAATCTTCTCATCCAAATCTGGAAAACATACGAAATTTTTTTAAAAAAAAAAAATCTAGAAAACATTATCACCAAAAATCTGGAAAATCTTTCACAAAAAACGTTAGAACTTGAGATGTTTATGTTACAAATTAAAAAAGGACATCACAAACAGTTAAGATATACAAACAAGAATCATATCTATGTTGGCAGAAGATTGCTATAATCAATAAACTAAGAAATCATGATAAACTAATTAGAATGTTGAATGAACTCTACCACAAAAAAAAAAAAAAAAAAAAAAACGAAGGCAAAAGTAAAAAAGAGAAAAAAAGATAGTTTTTGTTTGTAACATGCAAAATTAGATAAATTAAAACAGAAATTTTCAAGTTAAGGAGTGCACTCACCATTTTTGGGTCTTACAAATCCAGATCTTCAATCACCCAAACAATACTTGAATCTTCATGAACTTGAACCTTCCCCCAGATCTACTCTTCAAGGGTTCAATTGGTTCGTTGGGGTAAGAGAAACAAAAACCCCCAAATATTAAGAAACTATAAAAATGGTTAAAATGGGTACCGGTGTGTGCAAAAATCAAACAAATCAAAGCAAGATCTGAAGTTAAAATTCATTTAGGAGAGAGAAAAAATGCTTGAAAATCAGAAATTAGATTGTGAAACTAAAAATGGTTTAAATGGGTACCGGTGTGTGCAAAATAATGTGAGAATTATTAATTTGAAGTTTACAAAACCAAATTCGTACTAGGGAAATCAAATCACTATCTGAAGATGAAGTAACGTTTATGAGAGAGAAAAAGGTGTTGCAGAAGATTAAGGGAGGAGGAGAGAGAAAAGGTTCGAGTGAGGATTAGATGGGATTTAGAGGATTAACTAGTTATTAGGCCCGGGCTACGCCCCGGGTAAGGAAAATTTTCATTTATTAATATTATACTTTTAGATGATAATACTAAATGTTGTTTGGTCTAGTAGTTAAGACTTTAGTATATGTTCCCAGAGGTTATGAGATCAAACCTTATACTATGCAATTTCTATTTTTTTATTGTTGTGAATTACGTGGAGTAAAACGCCCTTAGGGAGAGTGCCACGTGGCACCGTTCCTTGTTTCCGCACGTCTATGAAATTTTTATTTTTTTACACTTGTTGGGACACGTAGTTTAAGGTGATAAGTTGTAGTGTGATTATCAAATGTTATTTTATTTAAAAAGTAGATGTGATAGGAGTTGGTAGGGTATTTTTTTATTAGAGGAGAGAGAAACTTACTAGGTAACTTTTTATTGATAAAAGGTAGAGTGTGTGCCAAAGATGTGTAAAAGAAATAATATATTAATGGTGGGACCATGCCAAAAAAAGAAGTGTTCAAACTAATTTGGGACAAACATAAAAGGAAAGTGTTCAGACTATTCTGGGACAGAGATAGTAAAAATAATAGGACCTACTTACTATAAATAGAAAAGTAATGAAAATGTAGCAACTAAAATGAGACACAACTATATGACAAAAGCAATTAATAAAAGACGGAGGGAGTAATTTGTGAATAGATACGCTCATCAAGCACGTCAATATGTAATCATAATCAAATTAACCCTCTTTTTTTTTTTTTCACACCTCTTCTTCCGACCTACCAGCTCCGGCGTTGGAGAAGTGTACTTCTCTCAGTCGGGTCGCCCATTCCAACCCGAAGTGATGACGGGTACGACGGTATCAATGGAACCAGTAGAACGGCAGTCTCTAAAAAAGCTCAGTTTCAAATCCCTTAAACGTGCTCTTGATGTTTTCGCTCCTCTTCACTCTCACTTCTCTCCTCCTGATTCCGAAAGGTCCGTCCTCTTTCTCTCTCCTCGCTAAAACCCTAATTCAATTCTTACGTTTTCTCCTTTTCTGTTTTTGTAAATTTTAACAATTTTGTTCCTTGATGGTTGCAGTAAGAAAATTCGGTTGAGTCATAAGGTAAGTCAATGAATTTCCAATTATACATTGCTGTGTTTGAGAAATGCCTAAATCAGAATTATCCCCAACATTGTTCGGAACACTTTTTGGTGGTATATTCAGCAAAAAGAAAAAGTATATTTATATAAAAAAGTAGTATACAAGAACTAACCTGATTATTAGTATGTTATCATGTTGGTATTTTTGATTATTGTACTACTTATTTTATTAGATATACTACTTTTGACTGATCTGAGCAAAAAATATTGTTGGGGCAAAGCTCGTGTAATTGTAATTTGTATGTTCTGATTTATTGAATTTAATAATTGTTGTTTTGGTATTGTGGAAATATTTGAAGATTAATGTGGAATTCGGAGGGATTAAACCGGCTTTAGCTCAGCCTCAGCCTAGTAAGCAAAATCAAGGGCGGTCCAGTTCGGCTCCATCTGATGCCCTTGCCCTCCCTGGTGCTTTTTTTGTGCTATTATATGTTCTTTTGTTGTGATTATTATATTAGTTTTATGTGTTTTTGAAGCGAGTTTGATTTAATTTGGTTATGAGTACCTTTTGACTTGTTTTACTGTTTAATAGCTCCTGAGGATGCACAAAGAGGAGGGGTTCATAATGCTCTAGTTGTTGCTCCAGCTGCGCAGCCTAGACCGTATGTGCACGCATATTTTTCTTTATTATGTCCTATATTGAAACGTCTTGAATGTGGTAGCTGACCTCTTGTTCCGGAATCCAATTATCTAAACCCTAGGGGTGTGATGACAATGGTAGAAAACAGATTTGTTTTTGGTTCCTATTAGCTGTACTGTAGCTTTTATTCGCAATGGAACTAGGTAGAGATAATATGTTACCCTCCTGTACATGTTAGAACTTTCAAAATTTGAGAATAGGTTTCCACTACTTCCGCAGCCCTTATTTTATGAGAAGTTAAAATAACTTGCTAATGTTAAAGTGAACGATTGTAATCGTGGACGTTAATTAACAATTAAAATGTAGAGATAACGTCATTTGTTGTTTTAGCTGAAGTAAAAAGGAATAAGTCGCAATGTTTCGACCTATTTCAAGTTCTTTCAGTTTTGATTTACGATGTCTGGTTTCTTTTTGGTGTTTTCAGGAATGAAGTTGGTCCTAGCAAAAGCAATGCGATTATGTCGACTCCCAGTTCTTCTGAAAGGTACATAGCTTCACCTTTTCATTGCTGTTTATATGTCACCAGGCTTCTCAGTTTCCTATAGTTTTAAATTTTTCTGACCTTGCTGAATCTATCTTTGCCTTATGCAAGTTGAAACATATTGTATTATGTCTTTTTAGTACTGTTTCTGGTAGTTGTGAAGTAATGGTATTGTTCTAGTGATATGAGCAATGCCTTTGCACTTGCTTTCATAGCCAACGTCGAGCTATTATCGGAATACACATTATATGCTATCAATTTTTGTTGTTCTTCGATCTGCCTTCTTGTTTGGCACATATCTGACCCCTCACAATAACATGTGGTATTGGTGTATTAATACTTACAATTCAAGAACCGAAAAGGCTTCATCTTGGACACTTTTTATCTCTAATTTTCTTCTCTTACTTTTTCTTTCCCTTCTTTTTGTCGTGCCCTCTCTTGAAGTTGTCTAGCTTCCCTTGCAGAGTCTACCGTTCATAGGTGCGAATTAGGTTATGTAGGTTCTATTGCTATTGGATGATTTTTGTGTTTTGGCTTTGATTTTAATTGGAAGTCATTGCTTAGATTTGTTCTTTTTAACCTTAGCCGCCTCTTTATATCCAATATCTTTCTTGCATGACAACAAATTTGGTTATCATGGTAATTTTGTAGTTTATGATAGATTTGTCCACTATCTTCCGTCTGTTTATTTTGGACCAATATGCTATGTCATGTAGTATTTGTACAAATATTAATACTTAAACCTTATAAGTTTTTAATATCATTGATGTTGACAGTTTTTGTTCAACATATCTTTTTCATATGGTTTTTGAGGCTCACCATTTTTGGTTTTGATCTTTTGTTTCACAATTCAAGGTTCTCAACGTCTGCTCTTATGGAGCGAATTCCAAGTAGATGGCCAAGGCCTGTATGGCGTGCTCCATGGAAGAATTACAGGGTGAGCAACTCTATTGTGCTTTAGTTTACTTTTTTCTGGAATTGCAACTTGCTATTTGATTTCACTTATTTTGTGGCCATGATTTAGGTTAGATTGGCTTTGTAGTATTGTCATTTCATGTTTTCTTGGGGTGATTGCTAAGGTTTGGCGGGAGCACCGTTTTTTGTTACGCGTTTTTTAATTTACTGTTTATAATACTTATTGTGCAATTACCTTCCTTAGAAGAATGAAAAAGCGCTTCTATTGGAGCTAGAAGTATTTGATACTAGTATCTTCTTTCTTCTCGCACAAGGATTCATTATGTTAACTTCAATAGTGTGGCCTTCAGAAACATTGTGTCAAATTAGTGCACCAGTTTCAGTTTGTTGTTTACTTCACCCTTTGTCCCAATTTCCCACTTTCCTTTTTGGGATATTCCAAATAATCTATCCATTGACTTTTAGGTTTAAGTCATTCTCTCTCCATCACATCAGCTCTTTCTTCTCTTCCATTTATAGTACTTTCTGCTACTACCACCTCTCTTTTTTGTATTAAGTTTTTTCATTCTATATTTGGCCTTTATCCATTCCGACGAGAAGTAGAGAGTTCAATATAGGATAGACGTAATACTCTTTGTTTTGCGTCCAAGTTCTGCCTCTTTTCTAAGTCTCTAGCACGAGTACTTCTATTTATACTCGTACTTGAACTCGATAAAATACGTTTCTTGATACGCATACCCATGTCCTAAAATGTTGAAATCTTGCCGTTTTTCGTCCCCGTACCCGAATTTTAACCCGTACCCATACCCTAAACCTTAAACCAATTTCTAAAAGGTGTGAGGCCCAAGGTTGAAGGGGTTACCAACAATAACCAATAAACAATTTTTGGAAGGCCATAGGGATGATTAATATTGCAAAGGTGAAAGGACACCAACAAGAAGCAAGATTTTTTTTTTTTTGAAAACAATAGGGATGAATAATATTGCAAAGGTGAAAGGACATGCCATCAAAAAGAAGAAAACAAAATTTTTCAATTTAGTATTAGTTTCTAGATTGTGAAATTGATCTCAAAACCTTGGATGGGTTCTGAAATCCCAATCTTGGGGATGGTTCCCACTGGCTTCAATATCTTTTCGTACCTGTTATTTCTCAAGGAATCTAAGTGTATGTAACATTTTGGGTGATTCTAAGAGCGTACAAATCTGTAACAAGCTCGGAATGCATTGTGGTGTCATGCCTAAGGTTTCAAGCTAAATAGTTCATGATCAAGGCATATCTGTATAATTTGACACCATTTTACTTTTGTTTTGTTGCTATCTATGACATCCTCTCTTCTCACTTGTGTAGGTAATAAGTGGGCACTTGGGATGGGTGAGATCGCTCGCCTTTGATCCAAGTAATAATTGGTTTTGCACTGGTTCGGCAGATCGTACAATTAAGGTTTGAATTTATTTTTCCTATCTAATATGGTTTCTTATGCCTTTATGTGCTGAGTGAATTTTATAGTTAAGCTAGAGTTGTCGCAATGACAAGCTACTTGAGGTTTTTTTTTTTTTAAATCCAAATTACAAGAACGAGACTTTTCAAGTAGGAAAACCAAAGTGTATGGACTATAGACTATAGGGATGATTACAATGTTTTGGGCTAGCATTGTAGGCCATTAAGAGGGAGTGTTTCGGGAGGGGTGTTGCACGAGTTGGATGAGGAGGAGAGAGAAATAAAAAAGGACCCCATCTCCTAGGAGAATGAAAGAGAAAATATATTGCCATAAGGACAATTGGCTCTAATAATTTCAACTATTGCTGGTATGTGCTAAATAATACGTACTCGTCTATTTGCTGTCCATAGTACCAACTATCGATATATTTGTGCGAAATAGTATGTTAGTGACTTGAGTTAGAATATTAGAGAATATTCCGACCAATTTATCATTTTGATGTTTTTATTATTTTAGAAATTTAAAATATTTACCTTATTTACTTTAACATAGCACCAAGTAAATAATGACAGTTAACATGGGACCCAATTTCTATGTTCTTCCTTTGTTGTTCAGAAGCTTGTTAACCCACTCACTGTAAAAATATTACACAACTCTTGTCCTTCTTATTCTCTTTTCTTCAGAAAATAAAATTCCCCACCACTAACGCATTAAAACCCCAGATAGATAATTACAATCCAAAATAGCAAGACTTTATCCTAACCCTTAAAAAAAGAAAAATATTTAAGTCATATTTAAGTCAAACATTAGCACCTTACCTTCCATAACGAGCAGCCATAAAAATCTTTTCCGCTTGACCAGAGAGGTGGAAGAAGAATATGGAGCTGTCAATGTTCAAGAAAATTAATAAAGAAGGAAGAAGAAGATGGTTGTTTGGGTGTTGACTTATGACTATGGGAAAATTTAGAAGCATATAGAGAAAGAGTTTTACCTGTTTTGCAATGTAGGGCAATGAATTCAGGTAAAATTATTTTTATTTAATGACAATATATTAAGTAAGTTAATCACTTCCTAAAATAAAGAAAATATTAAAATAATAAATTGGTCAGAATATTCCCTAAGACTCTAACTCAAGTCATTGCCGTACTATTTAGCACAATTATGTTATAGTAGGTGCTATGGAGAGCAAATGGATGAGTACGTATTATTGAGCACATACCGGCAATAGTTGGGATTATTTAGATTAGAGCCAATTTTCCTTGCCAAAAATGTCAATGTTTCAATTATTATGCAACTTCCTAAGATGGCAAATGTTGTAAATAGAAAAAAGGAAAAATTGTCAATTCAACCTTTAGATGGTGTGCTCATTAGCCTTTTGATTAACTCAGAATAAGTAAACTTGTGGGAGTACCTACTCAAATTGCATATTGACCAGTTAGTAACCTGTTTAGCAGGTTAAGGTGGCACATGTCACATTTTAATTGGTTTTATTTTCTTAATATTTTTTTTAAAAAACTTCATCTCTCTCTTCTATCCCCCACGGCCCACAGTTTCTCTTTCCTCCCTCCTTCACTGCCTCTCTCATCCCTCGACCTCCACCGCTGCTTTCTTTCTCTGTCAAACCCTTTCTCTTGCTGTCACCTCCACCGCTGCCACCACCTACACCACCCACCAAATCACCCTTATGCTCTCTATCTTCAATTTTTATACTTGAGTCTGGTTCATCTCCTCTTTCTGCACAATCAATTTCAAATCATTGTCACCCACTCTCTCTCCTCTCTCCATTATTACACTTAAGATCAAAACTATGGACATGCATAGAAGAAAATGACGCTCCGAAACAAAAGAAAGAAAAAAAGAACAAAAAGGAGAGATGTCAAATTGTTGAAACCCCAAAACCCAAAAAGAAATCCATTGCACTCTATTTTTTTTCTTTGTGTTTCGGTTCTCATAAAATCATTCAAAGATATTTTCTTGCCTAGAATCTCCATTGAAGTCCCATGAAGCTTTAGTAATTTTCATAATTGAAACCCCAATTTTTTCACCAATGTTTCCTTCATTACTCTGGTATTTTTCTCTCTCCTCTGATTTGCTACTGCACTTCTCTTCTGCCAGAGAGCTGCTGCCTCGTCGGCGTTGGTAGGAGGTGGTGGGAGGGTTTTTGTGGGTGGGTGGGTTTCGGGTTGGTGGGTAGTGGTGGGGTTTTGAAGAATTGTGGAGGGGAAGAGAGAGGAGGGGTGGCAGCCATGGAAGGGAGGGGAGGAGAGAGGAGAGAGAGAGAGAAAATAGAGAATTTAAAAAATACAAAAATATCAGATTTTTTTTGTATTAGTGGAACCGGCCACAAGTAATTTAACTTGTTTAAAATTGATGGGTGTTAAAGTCATACTTATTCAGGAATAAACAAAAGAATGACTTATTTTTAGCGGATGACTTAAAGGTCGACTTATTTTTGACAATTTCTCTTTAAAAAAACAGAGGAAGTATATTATATGTGTGTGTGTGCGTCCCGGGTAGCATTGATATTGGTTGCATAAAAGCAAGTCGCTATCCTAAATCAGACAATGAATATTGTACATCTCTGTTTATACTTTTCTTGTGCAAGATTGTTTGATTCTCGCCTCAAACTGGGTGAACACTCTCATATACACAGATGTTGCGGAAAAATGTCTCTTGTCCCTCACTGTGATCTAAATCATCTTGTTACCTTGAGTGATAACAATAAAAATGATGTCTAAGACTTATATGATGGAAAGCATGCTAATACTTCTTTAGTTGATGACAGTTTATGTTGATTTTCATAGAAGTGAAGTGAAAATTTATGAATTGGATGATTTTTCTTTTTCCATTAATGTTGAGTGGATTCGTCTTTACAGTATGTTTCACACTTTCATAAATGAAAAGATTATCAAGTTGTGATAGTGTACTAAACAATTGCTGTATAGAGTAAACCAAACTTCGGGGTCATTGCTAACAAGATTACTCTGTTGATTTAGATATGGGATGTAGCAAGTGGACGATTGAAACTTACTCTCACTGGACATATCGAACAAGTAAGAGGTTCGTATCATAGGGCTTATATGCTAGAAGTGAGGTTTCCTGTATTTAATGTTCATTACATCTTTCTTTATCTACTTATCTTTTGCAGGGCTTGCTGTTAGCCAGAGGCATACCTACATGTTCTCTGCTGGTGACGATAAAATGGTGAAGTGCTGGGATCTTGAGCAGAATAAGGTAACATATCTGTGTAGCCTGTATTAGAGCCAGAGGCATACTTATAAATTTTTTTATTTTTTACTTTTTGGTGTTTTGGTTTTGTTTCTATTTCCAAGCTTTCTGTCACTTTGTGTCTTGTACTGTTGCCTTATATTTCATTGATGAGTTCTATCTGATTATTTCTTGGAGTTTAATTTTTTTGAAATGAGTGTGGATTATTGTGGAATTTAAAAGCCATTTTTCATACTTGCTCCAATTTGTTTATTCTATTGCATTGATTTCACATTTTTCTTATTGCATCAATTTGACTTTTTTTTTCTATTGCATCATGTTAAACAATTTTGAAAAGTGTAAATGTTTGAAGGCCCTATGGGAGGGGATGTTCAACTCGGTCTGTGTGGTTTGTACAGCATTTTCAGTACAAAGAGTCCCTTTATTAGAGGAAAGTTGAGGAACCTATTGCTTTTTTCCCTTGGAGCACCTCCATGACGTAACTTGCACTTGTGACTTTGCCAAAAGTGCAGTAGATCCATTTGAACTGTTTTGCTTTTAAATTGTGCTGCTTCTGATAAGTCGGTGACTCTGCGTAGTAATTACTAATTAGGTTTTATATTTCACCGAACTTTTGGAAAATTAATGCAATAAAGGCTTTGTAGCAACGGTTATGAGAATAATGTAATTAAAAATATTTACATGCAGAGCTATAGGCTTCCTTGCTGCTTAAAAAGAGAATGAAAGCCACAGATATGTAGATTAGGATGTGCATCGGTGTGTGTTATTGCCTGCTGAAGAGGAAGTGTATACCTTGAGCCTATGCCCTTAACGTGCTTTACTGAAGTCTGTCGTGTTCAGGTTATTCGCTCTTACCATGGCCACCTAAGTGGAGTATATTGCCTAGCTCTTCATCCCACTCTTGATGTATTGCTTACTGGGGGTCGTGATTCGGTCTGCCGGGTATGGATTTTTTGTGTTAAATTATTCTTTTAAATCATTTTTAATGAAATGGTCTAAGCTATCATTATTGGGGATCATGTTCCAAGTCTTCTGTTTGAGAAAATACTATTTCCATCTGATTTTCAGGTTTGGGACATTCGCAGCAAAACACAAATATTTGCTTTGTCAGGGCATGAAAACACAGTCTGCTCTGTGTTCACTCGACCTACGGTAGGTAAACTTACCGGAGAAAATAGTAAACTCATTTCTCCATTTTGGAGGAAGAGGCTACAGTTTCAACTTTTTTGTCCAAGTCCTTACTCTTTACGTTCTCTATTCTTATACAGCAATAGTGATTTGACTTCTTACTAAAGCTATGATTTGTCTTAAATTGATAGTCTTACTCTATGTTACTCTATGTAGCACGGGTACGCCTCCCAGGCACCGTTTCCCGTACCGGGTACGGGTGCGGGACGGATTCGCCTGAGATTCGTACCCAAAACGAATCGGGATAGGTGGGTACGTGGGTTAGGTTTGGGTACGGATGGTTTGAAACCGGATACGTGGCGGAGACGGATTTAAAGGGATAGAAACGTACCCAGCTACTTCTAACGAAATATAAAGGGAGAAAATCAGATCTAGGGTTTTTTCTCAAAATTTTCGAACTCTCTACCTTGAACTGAGAAGCTAAGTTGCCTACCGTCGTCGTCCGCCATCTCCGGCAGCTCCTCCTTCGCGTTTCGTGCTTCTTCGCATCTGCCGGAGATTTCTCCCATGAAAGGAGAAGTCCTTTCTTGCTGTAGAAGATGATGCGTGGTTTTTGGTGGTCTGATCTCCTTTTGTTCACTTAAGGTGTACAGTACTAGATTTTTAAAGAAAAGGAATTAAAAAGGAGATGCAGTACACTTAAAGGGTTTTGACAGCTGTACTCTTTTTTTTTTTTAAAAGAAAAAGGTTCCAGCTTTACTCCTTTTGTTCTCCTTTTTCTCACAAATTCTTTTTGTAAGGTTGATTCACGTCATCACGTGTACTTGTTAGCTTTCTTCACTCCTTTTTTTAATCTAATCTTTGATTTTTCAACCCTTCTAATAAGAAGATTTTTTTTTAAAGGAAGATTAAGATTTATTAATTAAATATACTGCAGTACTTTTTAAATACAAAACATTGGTATTAAATATTTTACTTTAAATTATGAACCGAATTTTTTTTAGGGACAACTAAACTTTTGAATTTTTTTTAAAAAAATATATGTGCCGTATCCAAGCCGTACCCGTTTTCAAGAATTTTGATTTTGCCGTTTTCCGTCCCCGTACCCGTCCCCATATCCGTTCCCGTACCCGTATCCGTGCAACCTATTGTTACCTAGACTCGGCTAGGAGTGTCGGGTATGGGTACGGATCCGAGTGTTTGGTACGACACTTCCAAAAAATCTGGACACGGGGACTGTCCAAAATTTGGACATGGGTACGGGTATAGGAATTAATATTTTATCCGCTAATTTATATTTTATGATTGTCTACTTGTAGTATACTAATAAAATTAAGGTATTTGTTTAAAATGAACAACCTAGCCGTAGGCAAATTTTTTTTAAAAAAGGAAAGCAGAATAGAAAAAGGGAAGGTGAGAAGGAAAAAGAAAAAAGAAAAAGAAACAAAGTCAAGTGGACAAAGGATGAAAAGAAAAAGAAAGAAAGTCACGTGTACTTATAAAGGACAACAGAAAAAGAAAAAGAAAAAGAAAAAGAAAAAGAGAAGATGAGAAGGTGGACAGAAGAGATAGAAGATCGAAGAGAGAGAAGAAGAGAAGGAAGAGAATTGAAGAAAGATGAACAACCTAGCCGTAGGCAAATCCTCTTCTCCTCTTCTCTTTTTCTCTTCTCCTCTTCACATTCGAACTCTAGGGTTTAGCGCCTCCGTGTCCGAGTGGAAGTTGCTGGATCTGACACGTATTTCGTACCGGTGTCGGTGTCGTGTCGTACCGACACCTTTAATAGTTAAGGGGTCTACCGGTTTGATTACTATTCCGATCAAAAACTTTATTTCTTAAAAGGAATTAATCCTTTCCCTCTCAATGAAAAATTTGAGAAAAATTATACATTCTCGTCATTTGTATCCAAAACTCAATTACAAGTTTCAAGTATTTGGCAAAATTTGCCGAGTGTGGGTAACAGTGGTCTTACTATCCTTATCGCTGTTTTTTGTCCCTTTGTATATTATGGAATAAAATAAGGTACAACCGTTCCCGTGCCTTCAGCAAACGAAGTTGGGATATTTTTCTCTTTTCTACTCATATTTTAAGAAAGATATTGGGGGGGAGGGTTTGAAGAGGAAGGCAAAAGAATAAATGAAAAGAGAAATGAGACATGGGACATGTAGTTTCAAGCTCAGGATTATGATACTTAAAAGAACAACGGATTTTATTTCAAGCTAGTACCTCCGTGAAGATTTTAGGTACTGCTGATTTATGGCGGCTGAAAGTAAGCCTGTTCATTATTTCTATCTAGAATTTCTCTGTTCATCATTAAATATGTTGGCGGAATCCTTCTGCAGTTTTCTGCTGTTAGATGATCCAACGGTTGATGAATCAAAGCAAGAAATTGGAATAGCTTGCAATGTTGTTCTTACTAGAATTGACGAACATAAATGAAAGCATGGCACTTTGTACGTTAGAAGGCTGGGGGATGGGGGTTTGCAACTGCAGAAGTGCATAGGTCATTGTAGAGGTGATCATGGGCCGGGCCGGGCCGAGCCAAAAAAAATTTGCCCATTGATGGCTTCCATTGTTGTTTGTTTGAATTTTTATTAGGGAATCTAGGATTGGGCAAATAGGAACTATAAGAGAAATAGAGACTAAGCCTGTAGGGAATTTATGGTGGTCTTTCTTGCTTTTTTTTATTGAGCTTTCTTGATTTGATGCATGAGATCTCATATTGTGCGCTGCATGTGAGTTGGGTTGGATCCTAAGTGCTATATGGTTGAAGAACAACCTTATCGTGTGAACCTAGTGTATGTCTTGTGAGTAGGGGTGTAAATTGGTTGGACTGGATTGGAATTTGTTGAATCCAAATCGAGTCTAATGTTTATTGGACTCATTGAGTCCAAATGTGGTCTAAACGTTTTTTAGTCTGGTCCAGTCCGTGACTTTTTTCTTGAGTCAGAATCCAGTCCAGTTTAGTCCGAATATTATATTAATTGTTTTCCCAGTTTAAGTTCATAATGTTTTCTCATTGTTGAAATTTGAAAAAATTAAACTCATTACATCCATTCCATAAAGTAAGTTACATCTATCTTTAAAGTCTATCATAAAATGCAAATTATAGTATGCAAAACCCAACCTAAAATAATCATTAAAAAGCTTTCTTAAAATATTGAGTTCTTAACAATCAACAAGGGCACAACAACCTCAATCTAAGTTGAGAGGAAACAAAAAGAAAAGGAAACTTATAGTGAGATGAGTTATGAATTAGTATAGGAAGCTGAGAGACTGAGAGAGAATGCTAGGTAGATAGAAACAGAGAGAGTGTGAGGAAGTGAGGAACTCAGGATTGACTAGTGAGGAAGATGACTAAGTTTGCTACTAGGGACTAGGGTTAGAGATTTATAATTTACTCCCTCCGTCCTAGATTACTCTTGACACTTATCAATGCACGTAGTTTTAGATGATAAGTTGTTGTTTGGTTATCAATTGTTATTTTATTGAAAAGTAGATTTGATAGGAGTTAGTAGTTAGTAAAAGTAATATTATTTTATGTTAAGGAGAGAGAGTGTGGGTCATGGTTAGAGTTGGTGGGTAATAGGAGTGGTATTATTTTATTTGGAGGAAAGAGAGTGTGGGCCAATGCTTAAAAGTTGAAGGATTAAAATAATAGTGGGTCTTATCCAAAAATAGAAGTGTAAAAAGTATTCAGGGACAGATGAAAAAGGAAAGTGTAATGAGTATTCTGGGACGGAGGGAGTATGATTTTATTTAGCAAAAGGGCAAAAAGGGAAAAGTTACTTTAGACTTTTCACTTTGGAGGGTAATTGAAAAATCAGGCGCTAACTAACAGAATTTAAAGCGACAATGTTGAGAAGTCCAAAACTTTAAAAATAATACCAAAGATGATATATATATTATATATATATGCTATAATATTTTTGGGGTGGATTGGACTTTTTGGATTCCAAAGGTGTTGGTGTAGCCCCTTCACTTCTCATCTCTAAGGATGCTAAGCTCATTATCATGGTGGGTGAGTGCATTCATGAAGTCCAAGTTAATCCGGTTGTTCACATGGAGTCCTATGTTAGTTTGGTCTCTTAATCATAGTCCTTTGTTGTTTAGGAGATTGAATAAGTTAGTTTCATTGTTAGTTTGTATTTCCGGTTGTTTATGAGTTATAATTGAGTTGTGTTATGAGTTAATCATAGTCCTTTGTTGTTTATGAGTCATTTAACTCCAAGCTGAAGAGAGGCGCCACTTTTATAGGAGTTTGTTAGGGTGTTACTTGTAATTTTTTTCGAATTTTAGCTAGTTATGCATAGGTGGATTAGTACCGTTGCATTAGTGGGTTAATTAGTTAATTTCTCTTGTTTTTAATTAATCAAAAACCGTTGTTATATTTTTAGGTTGTATTATATAAGGACATGAAATGAATAAAAATACAATTAGACTTTTTATGACAAAAACCGTGAGTAATTTAACTATTTGGACTCGAAAATTTGAGTCCGAGTCCAGTCCATAATTTTTCAGTCCAGTCCAGTTCGACAAGTTTGGACTGGACATGATTGGATTCTGGACTTTCCGCAATCCACTTACACAGGGATTTGAAAGATGCAAACAACTATAATGATATGTAGTGCAGTGGTAAACAAACTTGTATAACCACATAAACTTCTTTAGCTCTGTGGTATAGGTGCTGCCTGTTGCTTAAATACTTGGACATCACAGGGCCTAGCTGTTGATCCATTTTGGGTGTTTGTTATGATCCATAGCACTTGCAGTTGGCAACAGCCAGTTTGATGCTTCTTTATGAGATTATTTGAACATCTAGAGGTTTCCAGCAATTGCTTTGCTGCTCAACTTGGTTACTGTTCTATATGAAGCATTGGTTGCTTAAGTGATTGGGTGAGTTGCCCCTGGGTCAACTAGCAGTGACTGAGACCCAGACAAAGTGTCCAATTGTAGCAAGAAATGTTTTTTTTTTATACATCTGAAGACATTCATACTTGTTTGGTACAATCTTAATTCCTGAGATTTCTGATGAAGTCTTAGGCTATTGATATCAAGCTCTGTATACTGTAACCTTCAACAATGGGGATAAATTATAGGCATATTATTATCAGTTCTAGAAGTTGGACTTTATACTTTGAAGAATGCCATGTCCCGTGGCTGGTTCCTGGTGACTAAGGTTTTATTTACAAAATGTTTTCGTTTTGTGGATGTAGGCTGTTGTTGTATAAGGTTTAGTGTGGAGGTCTTTGGATCACTTGCATGATGTTTGTGCATCAGAATTCTAAGGTCAAATTTGGGAACATTGTTAAAATAGTCTCAGGGAATCCTTACCCTTTCATCAGTATCATTTCATTTTTTCGGTACAGGTTAGGCCTTGGGTCAAGCCTCTTATCTCAGGAGATACCTGGACACCTTGAGGGTGGGGGAGGATATGGGGATTTCTTCCCCCAAAGTGTTCTTAGCGGGATCTGATCTCATGACCTCAAGGTCATAAGGAGCAAATTTTGATATTTGACCAAGCGAAGCTTGCTATCAGTATCATTTCAATTGTTTAAAGGATAAGCAAGGTAGTTACGCATTGGACGAACAATGAGGACATCCACCTAAATTTTTGCTGGAAACTTAGTGGTGTGAGAGACAAGCGGTTTCAGAAATATTAAACCAGCCCTGAAACTCATGCAAGTATGCAAGCTATTGCATTGAATAGGCTGTATTGTCTTGGCCAAAGATTAGCAAACTATTAAATCTTCAACGGAATGTGATGCCTCGTTTTCTGCCTTGAAAAATTGCTTATTGCTGAGCTCATGGAAGAACATTTTGCCTTGTTGGAGCATTATGCTGGAGTTCATCAACTATTTGGAAATGGCTATTGTCAAGATGGTCTTATGAACTGAAGTTATATGATAAAAATTGAAAGGTAAATTAGGAGGGACTATGTAGTCTTTAGTGAACATATGGGAGAAACATATAGGTTGTGGTCAAACTTAAAGTACTAAACTACTAATTACTAAAATATTAGTTCCTCCTTTCGAATAGAAGAAAGTGTCTAGTCGATATCATAGGAAAAAAGGAGCCGAGCTGAAGGAGCTCTTTGGAATGGAATTTGAGAGGCTATGCTTTTCTCAACTTATTTTTGTTGACGTTTTTGTTGAAGTGTAATTTTTGCTGAACTTATCTCTACCAGTTTACCACGCTTAACTTCTTTTGCTGGATTGAACTTATTTTTAATGAGCATAGCTTCTTTTTGTTTTTGTGCCCCTCAAAAAAAACAAATATATTTGTGAACTTGGCTTATTTTTACTGAAACTTTATTTTTTTGAGTTGAATAAAACAGAGGCATAGTATACTCTGGATTGATGGGTAGAGAGGGCTGCGTCTGGATTCATATTCTATAGCGAAGTTCACGTAGAACTATTACTTTGAAATAATGGATGTGGGAACGAGAAACCACATTTAGAATAAATGCTATTACGAAGACATCATTGGCTTTCTCTTTCTAGGGTTTATTGAGATTTGTCCTCCATTCCTTCTAAAGTCTGTTTCTTTCTTACCCCTTCCTTTTCAAAGTTGTTTTTTTGTTTGACTTTTTACAATGACCAGAAATAGCATGAAACTGATTGGTTTCTCCCTTTTTATGACATAAAATCTTAGATTGACCTAATGAGTTAATCATCTGAGTTGTTAAATAGTTTATGCTCTTTTCTCCAATAGTATTTTTCCCATATTGTTTTGAACTTAGGTGACTAGGTGTATAAGTTGCCCCACTCCCCCACTCCCCCACTCCCCACTAACTACTACTTAGTATTTGTATTCATGTGGCCCCCATCCCCCTTCTCGTGCTATGGGCTTTTTCTTTATGAGGAGTTTTCTTGAAAAATAAGTTTGGGCTCATTTACTAAAAATTCAACAAGGAAAAAAAGAAGAAAGAACGGTGGGTCTCGCCTATGGATTGCGTGTGCCTCCACCGTATGCCGAGATCGAGGCTCCAAGGATCCTTTGCACATTCGTGTGCATCACACCTTTTAAACCTAAGCGACCAACTGGCCACCTCAAGTAGAGAGCCATGAAAGGTCTAATCAAGATTCCCTATTAGCTTATGAGTACCATATCTTTATAAGAATGGCAACTGATGGCACTATTTTGTTTTGATTTTTACATTGATGAGTGAAGCTGCTAAGTTTTGTTGTTATAGTCCCTTACATGTTTTTTGACTTATATTGCTATTCAAATCTTATCATAAGTTTCTCTTTGCTAGGATCCTCAAGTGGTGACGGGTTCACATGATTCAACCATTAAATTCTGGGACCTGAGACATGGAAAGACAATGGCAACACTAACCCATCACAAGAAGTCTGTACGAGCAATGGCCTTGCATCCTAAAGAGTGGGTAGCTAATATTTTTCTCTTTCCTCTTGCTTTAACTCCTGCCTTTTTACTTTGGGAAATTCTCTTTGGTAGCCCTAAACTTTCAACTTTTCTCTTTGGTAGCTTTTTATTTTTATTTTTTTCTCTTTGGTAGCCCCCAATTATTGTATATGTTAATTCGATAGACTTAGTTAGAGATTACTGTTAAATGTCCGTTAGTTGTGCAAACTAGGTTAGTTTGCTGACCCCTAATTTTGGGCACGAGTTTTGAGACGATCTTAAACGGGTTTGACCGGCTTGTCAAAATTCGTGCCCATAAAGGGTGCTCGGTGGGGTCCATCGTTTCAAAAAAGTCGTTTTGAAGTTAGAATCACCCGTTTAAGATTGCCTCAAAAGTCGTGTTCAAATAATTACCGTATTGGTATTCATTTTAACCGGCTTATCAAAACTTTTGCCCAATAAAGGGTGCTCAGTGGCATCCATTTCTAAAAAAAGGGTCGTTTTGAAGGTCAAAATCGCCGGTTTAAGATCGTCTCGCAACTCGTGCCCAAAAATAAAGAGTCAGTAAACTAACCTAGGTTACACAACTAACAGACATTTAACGGTAATCACTAAGCCTATGGAATTAACATATACAAGAATTGGGGGCTACCAAAGAGAATTTCCCTTTTACTTAATTGAATATGGTTTTTTCGGGTTTAGCTTGTGTTTGCTTTTTTTTTGACCTCCCTATACCCTCTGTGACGTTGTAGGAATATGTTTGCATCTGCCTCTGCTGACAACATAAAAAAGTTCACACTTCCAAAAGGAGAGTTTATGCATAACATGCTGTAAGTCCTAAAACTTGCCTCATATTTATTTTGCTTTAGTCTTGCTATATCAAACTCACCGTACATTATGTTTGTTTCCAATTATTTTGACTGCCAAACTGCTCGTTAGTTTGCTGCATGTGCAATGTCTGTCATCTGACTTTTAATTTGTATTATTTCATCTCTTTTTGGCCACAGTTCCCAGCAAAAAACAATAATCAATACAATGGCTGTCAACGAGGAAGGAGTTTTGGCTACAGCAGGTTTATTTCTCATTCTGTTTACTCAAATGTTGCTTTACTTCTCTTTAGGAAATCATCGGCCATGTGTTTGCTTGAATATGTTAACCTTGAAGGAGGTTGAATTTGTCATATCTGGTGTCCTTTTAATTAAGAGCCCTCTGTTATGATGTGTATTTCACAGGATCGTTCCTGTCCTTCAAAGTAACTAAATGTTTGTCTTTTGGCCTTTGGGAACATGCATCAAGCTAATGCATAAATTCATAACATAATTTATGGTTTGTTTTGTGTTTAAGCTCATGTTCTCAGAAGTATTATGTATGACTTGATAAAGTCTTGAGTGTCGGGGAAGGTACGTTTTCAAGCTGAAAGCTACATTTCTAAGGGAACTGTGAACCCGAAAGGCTACTCCTTCCGTCCCTTGCTATTTTCCCCATTCCCTTTTTGTTACTCTTTTAAGAGTTGTATTGAGTGGTTAGGTAGTTTTGTCTTCTTGTGTGGGGTTGGAGAATAAGTAGAGGGAGATTGTGAGGACCGTCTCCCCTACACAGGAAATGGATTTATCTTTTAGGGATAAATTATAAAGAATATTGGGGTAACCATATAGGGACGGAACACGGAAGGAGTAGCTACAGCTCTCAGGGAATTGTGAACCTTATAAGCTACTAGTCACAACTCACAAGGAAAATTGAACCCCGAAAGGCGAAAGCTATCAATTTTTGGGGACTGTGAACCCTGAAGTCTTGATTTGCATACTAATATGTGAGTTCGTAAGTGTGAGAATACTTTATAGAATTTTATGGACTTTTCATTCAATGAGTAATTATTGCTTCAATTTTGATTCGTGCGGTCGCTTGAGATCATGTGCTAAACTTTTCTTGCATGTGTAGGTGACAATGGGAGCCTTTGGTTTTGGGACTGGAAGAGTGGTCATAATTTTCAGCAAGCTCAAACGATCGTGCAACCTGGTATGTTGGTATTGTCTGGATGTGTTTTCTGTTGCTGTATTTTGTATAAAAACTGAGCTTATGGTTTTGCTGCTGCAGGTTCACTGGATAGTGAGGCCGGCATCTATGCACTCTCCTATGATCTCACTGGCTCTAGGCTAGTGACGTGTGAAGCTGACAAGACTATCAAAATGTGGAAAGAGGATGAGACGGCTACCCCTGAAACTCATCCCCTCAATTTCAAGCCGCCTAAAGACATAAGGCGGTTTTGATTGCAATGACTTGTGATATGCTGAAACTTGAATGGTTAAACCATCTGTAAGTTGTATTCATATCTTCGTCTTGGATAGCTGTTAAGTTATTGTAGACTGGTAGGTTGGCAGAAGTTATATTTTTAGAGTTCCTTGACATACAAGTTCGAATTCAAGAGTGACCTGAATAGGTTCCATGCGGTGTAGAATTGCTGTCACTTAGTTTGAAATCAGGAGAGATGATTGATAATCATTTATCTGAAATTTTTTATGCTTCTTACCCGTGTAACATTGGTACATCATAGCCTATGGTTATAGTTGCAAATAAAGAGGTTTTGATTTTGCTCTCAAGTAATGGATCATGTGCCATTTCGATGTTTATCATAGAACACATCCTCGATGCAGTTGCTGACACACCAAATAGCTGCCTTTAGTAAATGGGCAATGCAGACGAATTTCTTCCTCATGTGTCGGTAACATACCGGAATAAGGCTTCATGTCTATCAAAAGTTTTATATTTTGGGAGACAATCTGGCCTGATCTCACTCTTTTCAGGCGCTACTAGTTGTTGCACTCCGCTCTAAAGTGCGCGGTACCCCAAAACTTTGTAACTAAGCTAAGTTAAGATGATTGTATCTAAGATATTGATTGCGCAAACGTATGATAATTACGAGTAATTCTTTTCCACCTCTTAGAAAGAAAATTACTTTAAATAAAAGGAAAATTTGACAAAAGGGGTCTGAATTCTGGTAATAATTTTAAAAGGTCGGAATTATTGATTAAATTGTGTAGGTCTTTACTTTAGGAGGTTTTAATTTTTAGTGGGCCTTAGTGACTTGAAACTAGCTTAACGAGTCATAAATTATAAAACGTGGGACCTACTAGAAGAGTTAATTGAGGAAGAGAAGCCGAAGTAGGTGAGATTATTAAAAAATTCGTTAATTTTAAGTCACTGAGGCCGATTAAAAGCTAAGACCCTAAAGTAGAGACTTATACAGGTGAATCAATAGTTCAAACCTTTTGAAAATTATCATCCAAAGTTCAGAATCCTATTGCAATTTTTCCTAAAACTTTGTTTGGTATTTTTTTAGTAAAGAAAGGAAAAGAAAGGAAAAGAAGAGAAAAGAAAGTAGTTGTAGTTTCCAATGTTTGGTATAATTGGTGGATTTGAGAGGAATCACATGTTTGGTTGTCATTAGTAAAGGAAAGGAAAGGAAGGAAATAAAGAAAACATGGGTAAAAGCTTATTATTTTTCTTTCCTGTCAAATTCCTCCGATTTTGGGAGGAAAGGAAAGCAAGGATTTAACAATATTCTTTTCCTTCCACTTCCTCTCATTTCCAATCAAACCTCTCTTATTTTCTTTTACCAAACATGAGAAAGTTTGTTTTCACCTTTCCTTTCCTTTCTTTTACATCCAAATCCTTCCTACCAAACAAAGCCTAAATAAAAATACTTAGATGATCTTTTCAGAGAGACTAGCTCATTTGTGATATTAGTAAATCGAGTGAACATTATCTAAATAGTTTTTTTTGATTCATTCTAGAACATTCATATTTGGACATTAAAGATCTATTTTGGAACATTTTACCTCGTTTGTTCCTTAATGGGTAACTTGTAACAAGTTCCATATATGCTTTCATTGCGCCCCGTGACTTTATTATGTTCATGAGGACCAAAACCACAATGTAGGAGCTTAACATCCGAAGCATTGGTTTCCATCTTTTTGAAATCCTCTTTATCAAATTCAGACACAAGTTTAGGAACTATCTCATTTTGAGCAATGGTTGTAGTTACCTCAAAGTCTCCATATTCAATCACTCTTCACATATGGTAATTTTCCACCTTAATTAATGAAAATTTTCACAAAACTTATTCTTCTTATTTTAATTTAATAAAAAACTCTTTTATCATAAAACATTATTTATTTAAATAACCTTAGAGATATTATTCAAAATTTCCAATTTTATGTATCTCATGTTTGAAAACGTTATTATGACTCGTAAAACACTTACATAAATTCTAAAATTCAAACTCTTAACTTTTAGTTCATGTCTGCTCTAGTAAAGCTTGTTCTTCACGATTTCGCTTGTTCTAAACTTTTGGAACTCATAACTGCAAAGATACAGGAACTTGAAAGCTCCCTTAAAGAGCTTGGTCTTCATAGTAACTAGTAACTAGTAACATTGAGTTGCTCTTCATATTATTTTACTTGAACTCGCACTTTAAAAAACATGATTTTATATGGAACATATGATTGCATCTTGTTCACACTACAAGAATTATTAATAAAGAGGGCAAGTTATCTTTGTCTTATTTTAAAACATCAAATGAGGCAACTATAGATTGCCTTCCTAAATTAATAGAAATAAGGCAATTTGTAATTTGCCCTCCTTAATAATAACAAAGAGGGCAACAAAATTAATACAGGAACCCACCTTTGAATCTATTCATTCTTAACAAAGTCATTAGGAATTCAGTTTGTTTGTCATCATCAAAACCTTATAGGGCAACAATAAGCTTGTCAAGGTAGGTATTCTGTGATTCATCTTGTAAAAAATATAAGCATAAATATAGTTAATTTTTGTGCGGTGCACGCGTGTGTGCGTCAGTGCGTGTACTCTTGGTCTTTTGAATATGATCTTGACATTCCAAAAACTATACTACAACAACTTCCAAAAGCACGTAATAAGTTTCCGTACGCGAAACAGATCTCTTATTCTTCCATCATGCCCAGTTAAATAAATTCCCATCTTTTCTAAACTAGTTGTTGGTCCGCGCGCTATCGCCCGCGGCCCCCCAAGAGAGCGAAAATTATTATGAATAGCTCTATGCAAATATCAGTGAAATTAATTTAAGACATTTTAAAGTATATGGACGTGTAGGTAAGATGATAAGGCTATTAGATTCTATAACATATATGCTTTTTTAGTGCAAACCGTTTGTGGGTTACAAAATTTACCTAAGGTCTTGTGCCTTCTCTAATTTGCTATATCTATTACAATCATTAAATCATGCCTAGCTGCAAAAGAGATTAGTTTATATTAGGCAGTGATTAACTTTAGGGACACATTGTTAACAGGGAACATTAAGTTGCATAGCAAAATAGCAAGCAGAAGGGCCTCTTAGGTGGGTGATGCAACGCCTTAATTGTTTGGCTCATCAGCAGCACCACCAGTGGGTAGGACATGAACATCCTGATGTGTAGCAAGAGAGCAAAATCTAATACTTCATCCGTTTCGTTTTAAATGCAACAAAGGGGTATTTTTTTGTGAGATATAAAATATTCCTTTGTTGCATTTAAAACGAAACGGAGGAAGTATATGAGATTAATAGTTACTATTATGGCGAAAATATCTTGATAATGTAATCTTGGAGTTGGACTAACAAAAATAGTAGAAACAAGTTAAAAACAGCAAAAGAAGAAAAGACAGCTAGCTAAGAATAAACAAAGGTTCAAGATCCCACCTAAAGCCTCACAACCATTACAAATTTTCTCCAAGATCTTGGAGTTTCCTCACAAAAGAACACTTACAAAAAGTAAAATGTATGGAAACAACGTTTGTAGACTTGGAACCGCTTCAGGAGATGCCTAATTTATCTTACTCTATATGTTGTACACTACAATCACAAAACTATCTGAAAACCATTTTGTTTTTCTCAAGGAAAACATACTCAGGACACTATTCACAAGGAAATCCGAGCAATCTTTGCTTTTAATAGATTAAAGAAAAAGAAAATTATGATGTTTCTTATTTTTTTATTACCTTCAAGTTTTCTTTATCTATAGGGGTTGTAGGTGAGCTAGATAAGGTTTTTCTCGAGGCACTTTTTCGTAATACAGGTCATTTTCGTATCTATTATAGGTTCTCCTACAAGATTAATGAGATTAATCTCCTAAGCTAAAGGCAGGCTAATCTCACAAGAAAATTTATTGACGTCTGTATGCTACAATGAAACTTTCTCAAGGTTATAAATACTTAATGTGCATTGCGTTTAGAATAGAATCATATTTCAACCTAAGAATTACCTTCTCCTTCCTAGCCCTCGTATCTCTCTCTCTCTCTTATCATTAGAGGTGTCAAAAACTAGGTCAACCCATGGGTGACCCCGCATCCGACCTAGACCCAACTTGTTCCAAGGCGAGAGTGGAAGGTTAAAAAGCCGACCCATTCCGACCAAACGTCTACCCGTGCACATTTGGACCCGTGGAATTGGAAACCCAAACCAAACTGGGTCGACCCAGGTTGGACCCGTGCCTAGTTGGACCCGTGAAGAACGACCCAAACCCAACCTGTTTCCGACCCAAAACTAACCCGCACCCAACTTCACCTGCCAATGACCCAGTTAAACCCACTCAGTTACCACCCGACACAGTTACCACCCGACCCAGTTACCACCGGACCCAGTTCCTATCCGAACCAATACAACCCAACCTAACCCAAAACCATTCTGGCCCAATACAACCCAACCCAAAACCATTCCGACCCAACCTTACCCAACCCAAGCATAACATGTTATATTTTTATTTTTTATAATACTATGATTACACTTTTTTCACCAAAAATTAGATCTCACTCCTCAATATCTCAACTAGGGGTGTTAACGAGGCGAACCGAGACCGAACATATCCAAGCTCGGCTCGACTCGGGAATGCATGAGGTAGAGCTCAGGAATTAAGGCTCGGCTCGACTCGAGAATGCATGAGGTAGAACTCGGGAATGAAGGCTCGGCTCGAGCTCGAAATGAACAAAGCCAGGCTCGACTCGTGGAATCAAAATTTTAAAAATTAAATGAAAGTTTAAGCTTAACATTAACCTGGACTTTTAGGTATAGCCCAATGGCTTGTCAAATTCTTGATAAGTATGGATGTCAGGCTGATTTTCATTAAACATGGCAAAGCCCAACAAACATACATTCTACTCCTATCTATACATGCCCCTTTAATACAAGAGGTCCCTTGTTACTCTTGCTTCCTCCCCAATGTGAGATTTTTAAAATCCCAACAAAGGAGTCCGCTATTGGCTCTGCAGCGAGAACCAAAAAGAGGTGGGGTGCATCTGTATTCTGTATCATGCCCCTTTTATATTTGCAAATGTGATGTTTTATTTTTGCCTCACCGATGTGGGATTTATAAATCTTAACAAAAAAATTCACAAACACTGATGCGATGTAGGTGAATGTGATGTTTGATGGCTGTAAGTGTATTATATTTGCAAATGTAAATATGTAAATTTGCTGGCAATGTTCCTCGTTTTTCAAAGATGGGTAGAAGAATAATGAAAGTGATGGAATTATAGTAAAAGAATTAATTTTATACTAATCCAAGTTCTTGGGCCTTGCATATTTAATGATTGTCCAACATTATAAAACAAGACAAATAAAACAAGAATTATAATTAACTTAAAGGGTAATAAGATTATATAGGGAAAACAAGGTTGGTGTTTACTTTTTCATGACCCTTCTCCAAAAACTCCTCACAATCTATCGATGTGGGACATTACTTTTTTACATAAAGACTATCTATAATATTTTCGAACTTTCGAGCCGAACTCAAGGAGGCTCAGGCTCGGCTCGTTATGGTCTCGAGCCGATCCCAAGACTATTTAACTTAAAGACGAATAACTTAAATAGGGTATTGTTATCCAAAATTAGCTTATCACTTACATTTGTACGCACATTCATGTAATTCCAATAACAAAATTTTTCAGTTTGATACTAGTTGGATTGTGTTACTTATTATTAATACACATATCTAAATTATTTAATACAATGTTATTACCTTACCTTTATAGGTATAATTGGTTATTATGCAGTGTTACATAGTTATATTAATGTAATACTTTACATTACATGCACGCGATGCGTGTATTAGTGTAAGAATATCATAATTAATAGAAGAGAAATATCTTTGGCATATAAATTTAACACTAAAACATCAACACTTTTTGAACTACTTGAATGAGTTAAATATTAGTTGAGCATGGATAATATAAACATTTTATGTGGACACCAGAGTCCTCAAGAGTTGGCTTATATAATTGAGATTGTACAATGTTATTTAAAATTTACTATACATCATTGGTAGAGTTTAGAAGACAACAACTAATCCTGAAAGGAAATGTATGAAAAAAAGAGCATGTAATTACATTGGTTTATACAAGCAGTAGTCTAGTTTAGCCTAATGATTAACTGCATGGATTGCAACTGAAACCAAAAATATTTAAATTGAATCAATTAAGTTAGGAACGAACTGAAATAACTGAACTGAAGTCAACTGAATTGTTTGGTTTGAACCAGAACTGAACTGGTTAACTGAATTGACACCACTAGTTATAACTTACGACTTCGTAACTTATATATATGAAAACGCCAAAACGACAATTGTAAAAATTAGACTCTCCAAGAGTCCAACTCCACCCGAAAAACGGCCCGAGCTAAACAAACTCCATTTAATGCCGTTTTGTTCTGATTCAAGTTATTCCGAAAGCCAGCTTAAGCCGACCGAACCGCACCCGATGCCGCCTTGTTCCGAGAGCCTATTTATTCCCACCCAAGTCATTCCGAGAGCCGATTTGTTCCGACCCAAGTCAATACGACACCGACTTGACCCGACCCAAGTCCTTCTGAGAGCCGATTTATTCCGACCCAAGTCCTTTCGAGATTCGATTAGTTCCGACCCAAGTCATTCCGAGAAACGATTTGTTCCGACCCAAATCATTCCGAGAACCGATTTATTCCGACCCAAGTCCAGCCGAGAGCCAAGTTGGGCCGACTTCATCCTGTTCCATTCCGAACCAAATTCACCCAACCCAGCCACCAGCCGACCTAGCTAGACCCAACCCAGTTCCAACCCAGTTCCAACCCAGGTCCGAGAGCTCCCTCACCCAGTTGTACTCGACCCAAGTCCACCAGACCCACCCAGTTCCGACCAATGGCACACTCTCACCCAGACTATTCCGACCCAAATCATTCCGACCCAGGTTGGGTCAACCCAAACCCACCCAGTGGCCCAGTTTGACACCACTACTTATCATTAGTCTTTGATGGTCTTTTGAATTTCAAAAGTCCTATTCAATCTTACTGAAACTCTTTCCCCCCAATTTTTTTTTTCTCTTCATCATCTTTTATAGTTTCACTAATTTTAAAACGTTTCACTTATTTAATCGAGGTTTTTGTAGTACCCAAAGCATTATAATTAAGATATTAATGTAAAATTATTTATGGCTAAGAAATTGAACATGAAGCTATTACAACAAAGATATTGAATGTGTATTTTGTTGCCTCATTGTCCTCATCATTTGTACTAAAATATGAATCGAAATAAATTTGCAATATAACATGTTTGTTTTAAAAGGTAACATCTTCATATATGGTAGTTTTTTAGAAAAAAGATGTCTCTAACAAATTTCCCAATTATATATACATAATCGACTAATAGTTCAAATTACATATCAGTATTAACAACTTCCAAGAATACTACATAAGAACAATTAACAAACAGGTCACCCAAGTAATTCACAAGAGTAATTCACAAGAGTAATTCACAAAAGACAAAGGCAAACTTGTCATGTAAGTCATCCATCATGACAATTGGGCAGTAGTATAGCAGCTTTTACGTCTCCCCGAATACACCTTAAATCGAAAAGAAAAATTGTCACATAATCTAGTAAGTAAACAGAAAATTAGAAACAACCGTAATAAAATAAAGTTCGAGTAATCAATATAAAAAACTAAACCATGCGACCCGTAATCTAATTAAAGAGCTCCCCGACAAAAATATTTCTCTATAATGAAGTTTTATCTATTTCTCTCTTACTATTCGTGTTTATCGTGCTCAACCTTCTATCATTCTTCCCCTTACCTCACCCTCCTTTCCCTCTCTTCTTTCCCTCCCTGTCTGTTAATATTTCAAAAAGTACAGGTTATCTATTAACATCTTTTTCATATACTTTCTCTCTGTTTAATTGTAGCGTATTTCGTTTAGGGAAATATCACAATACTTCCTACCAATCACAAAATAAACTTTAGTCAAATACCACAAGTCACCTTGATTAACTAACTAATTTAAACAATTAACAAGTCACAAGGCTCATAACCCACCCTCCCCAATTATGTCCCTCTCTCTCCTCACCCCTTAAAACCTCTGCCAACCCTACTCCGAGTTGTCGCTCCATTCAACCCAACCTTATAACTCCAACACCAACCACCACCACGACAATCATTGCAGCCTCTCTCCGACATCACTTTTCCAGCGACTTCCCCACCATTAACACGTTGCTCAAGCATTCCGTCATAGTTAAGCCTTCATGGTGAATTCGACCATGAAAATTCCAATATATATATATGTATATATAGATATATATACACACACACATATGAAATTTTCATGGCTACATTCGACCATTTAAAAGCTTTCCTCCAATGAAAAACATAGAGAGAAAGAGGATGAAGAGGAGGGGAGGTGGTTGCAAATAGTAATTCACAATGGTTGTGTTAGAAGATATGGATGGTGTTTGATTTTGAAATAAGGTGGCTGCAATTGTGGCTGGCTGGAGAGATAATAAAGAGAAAGGGAGGAGTAGGTGGAAGAGATAAATGATGAAAAGAAGGGGGAAGAGGTGGTTGCGACTTACGACGATGGCTGGGAAGATAAAGGATAAGAGGTGGATGTATTGGACCGGCGGTGATGGGTATGGATGTTGGTGGAGGTGCATCTGGGATGGCGGGGGTTCATCTACGCTGCTTATGGTGGTAGTTACAGGTAGGGGTGTTCACCGGTCCAGGACCGGAATCTGGAAAAAATTTGGACCTGGATCGGACCGGAATTTTTCCGGTCCGGTCTGGACCTGAATTTTTCCGGTCCGGTCCGGTCTTGGACCTGTTGGACCGGAATCTTTATTTTTTTTAAAAAAATATTTTTTATTTGATTTAGAAATATTTATAAATTAGATATATTAAAATTTTAATAATATTAATAACAATATCTCTAAAGTTTATAAATAGTAGTTCTAAATTTCAAAATTTTTACTACCTTATAAACTTTCTTAACATATAATTTTTTTTTTTTACAAAAAAATCAGAAATTCCGGTCCACCGGTCTGGACCTGACTTTTCCGGTTTTGGACCGGGCCGGATACCCGAAATCGGGATTTTCTTCGGACCGAGGACCGGAATCTTCGGTCCGGTCCGGTCCGGTCCAGATTCTGGTCCGACCCTGGTCTTTGAATAGCCCTAGTTACAGGGAGGGAGGAGAGAAGTGGATGGTAGTAGGTCATTAGTTAACTTAATATATGACGCTGAATTAGTTTTGTTAATTAAAGGGGCTAAATGTCCTTTAGAACAATCTTTCTTAAAATGTGTGTGCATATCTATCTTGCAAGTCAAAAGAAACGCATGAAGTATAACAAAAAATGAAGCATTAAATTACCCATTAACACAATCATATCTAGAATTTTTTGTGTTAAAACAATGAAAATACGTAAAAGAACCATTTTACTATATTAATTAAAAGTCCAATATCATAAACTCCAAAATTAATTTATTGGAAAAGTTGAAAATAACTAATCCAACAAGCGTCATCTGCTTTTAATATCCGAACTCATGGTCTGAGAAGAAAGTTTTAGATCCACAGAGCCCCTTTCTTAAGAAGAGGAATAAGATTTGTTTCATCCTGTGTCAGTACAGTCTCAATAGATCCTTTATTTTTTTTTATATTTCCGTGATCAATAATAATAAGAAGTGCCTGGATTTGGACCACAAGTTGGAGATCACGGCTAGTGTTTTGCGCACCTTCACTGATATCTTTTACTTGCTTCATATTACCTTCCAATTTCGCACTGGTTTTATTGTTCCCTCTTCTCGAGTCTTTGGTAGAGGAATTTTAGTAGAAGATGCAAAAGCAATTTGTGAGTCAAATCAACATGGACATCAATTTTGGCTGAACAACAAGAATATACTCCAATGTAGGTATCAGATGGAGATTACCAATTTAAATATTATTCATATTAATATAATAGAATGACATAAACATAAAATTAAGAGGAAAAAAGCCGACTTTCACCAGCATGGATGCTCTTCTGAGCTCCCATGAATAATGTCGGATAAGATTCATGAAATAAGTGGACCTAGAAAATATATGAATAATGCCATATATTTAGTTTAGCTAATAAAGCGTAGAACCTGTTAACTTTGCGTGGAAAACAATGCCATATATAGCAAGCAAACATACTTTAGCATTTCCTTGAGCAACTCTAGTGGACCTCCTATACACATAAAAAAGAAGCAAAAACACACTAATCAATATGACACCAACATATTTCAAATATGATATTTGTACCATAAAAGGTAGCTAATCAAGTAGGTGGAATTCATTAACTTATGCTGCTTGTATTTGTTTCTGATTGCAACCAAAGACCCTCCTCTACCATCAAGGTGCAAGTCTTGGATAGTACCACCACTGCAATTGCCACTGCTGCATTGACTGCAACAGCACCATCCCTTGCAGTATTGATGAAGAAGACTACAATGTCTCATTCAACAAAGATCATGTTCAAATTCACAACAAAAGAAACAATATCATATCCAAAAGTAAAAAAGACTCATCACTTGAAAACTAAAGATAATATGATGCAAGTTAATCAGAGAAATATTGA
Source organism: Beta lomatogona (assembly GCA_947646795.1). Lineage (NCBI taxonomy): Eukaryota > Viridiplantae > Streptophyta > Magnoliopsida > Caryophyllales > Amaranthaceae > Beta > Beta lomatogona. The sequence goes on along the minus strand of CANSNZ010000402.1, from coordinate 482,106 downwards.
TGTCTTGTTTATTATATGGTTGGTAATATTGATGTCTTGTTTATTGCTTTACTTTTTGATAGTTTTTAGTTGGCATTATAGTTGTTTTTGAGTTAGTTTAGGCTAGTTTGTTAGCTATTTCCTTAATTTGTGCAATTTTCCTTCTTGTATGCACTTTCTTTGGGCGATTTGTTTTGTTTCAGGACTTAGGAGCATGCTTGGAGGACACTTGCACAACCCCGAATATTAATATCAAAGAGGAAGGTCAAGGAAGCATCAAGGAAGCATAACCGAGTTCCGGGGGCAAATATAAGAAATTTTGGAAGGGTTTGCGCACAAGGGTCAACTTCAAATGATCATAACTTTCAGAACACAAAATAGTTTTGAGCGATTCAAGTTGGAGATGAAAGCTTGGCTCAATATGTTTTCAACGAATGGTCATAAGCTCAATTCTGATGAAAAACGAATGAGATATGGCTGTTTGAAAATGAACTGATGAAACTGATTTCAGTTCTGATGGTCCCACCCGTCCGGGTCACTCCACCCGCCCGGGTCGCTGGGCTTTTCCGAAAATCTTTCATTTTAAACCCCCTTTTTGAATGGGGGTTAATTTGTAATTATGCCTAGTTTATTTTAGGACTATATAAGGCAAACTCCTCTCATTTTAGTGCAAGCTAATTTACATTATATTTTAATAAAGGGAGATTTGAAATTCTTAGAACCCTAGGAGAGAGAAAATCTCATTTCTAGAGAGAGAAGTGAGAGAAACTTGTTGAAAGCTTGGAATTTGAAAAATCTATGAAGGAAACTTGAAGATTTGTAGGCTCCTTGCAACTTTAATGAGACTTTCTTACTCTATCTCATATATTATTGCTTTATTTTCTTATTTTCATGTCATTTTCATTCTATTTACTTGTTCATCCTAGATTATTGTTTTAGTTCATGTTAATAGTTGTTAATGTCTTTTAGTTTATAATTTATCATGATTTGTGAGTAGCTATTTCTTTGAGAAGGGTTGAAGCCATTAATGAGTTCATGAGCCTCTAAATCCAACATTGGGTTTTGACTTGAGATAATTTTGGTTAATTGATTTGGCATTTTCATGAATGTTTGTGTGATTGGCCATCATAAGAGCATAATTTAGGTACCCTTAGTGAAGAATCGAGAGATGAAGTTAAGGGGTTGCCTCAAATTGATTATTAGGCTTGAAAAACCATGAGAATAGGGACTACCTAGCCTAGGGGACTTAGTTTGCATGTTTAAGTTCATCATGTTTATGGATATGCTTGGTTGAATGCCTTAGCCATGAGAATAGGTCTTCGGTAAGAGACTAGGCCAATCTAGCTAGCTCGAGAGAGTGGTTAGAGTACCAATGGATGAACAATTCCCCTCAATTGATCCCCATTGTTGATTCCCATTGTGATTGCTTGGTTTGTGAATGAGTTGATTGGTGGATACCCCTTCCCAATGTCATTTTTCTTATTGTCTTTTCATCTATAAATCTTCAAAAACATAGACTTTGCTTAGCTTATCATAAATCGATACTTATTGGTGCTTCCCTTAGTCCTTGTGGATTCGACCCTTTACTTACCCTATATTGGGTAGTTTATGTATCTTTGACGTGTTGACAACGAGCGCGTCAAATTTTGGCGCCGTTGCCGGGGACTTCGGCTTGCATTGATTTGTGTTGATTAGGTAAGTCTAGGCTATTTGTGAATATTCTTTTTTTTTTCTTTTCTTTCTTTTTTTTAAAGAAAAATTCTCAAAAAAATGGCAAGTACTTCTTTTCCTCAATATGACAATGAATTCTTTTGGGCATACTTTGATAGGCTTAGGGAGTTTATAAAGTTCCAAGGCTATGATATTGGGGAAGCTTGTGAGATTACATATTGGGGACTAAATGAGCATACTAGAGGAGTTGTTGAAAATATGTTTAACGGTGAGTTTCGAGCGACATCTTCGAATGAAGCTTGGAATATTTTTATGTGGTTAGATAGGGACACTTATGATTCCGACTTTTATGCAAATTATCATGATTCCTCTAATGTTGGCATGACTTTCTTTTGATGAGTCAAATGTTCCCACTAGTGAGCCTATTATGCATGATCATATTCATTCATATGTTTGTTGTAATGAGGTAGACTCCAATGTTGATGATGTTCCTGATACTTCTCGATTTTCATCAAATTTGTGCATGGATTTCAATGATGTGTCACATGTCTCCAAGAATGATTCTCATATGCTTGATTGTGATCCCTCCCCCAAAATTGATTTTCAAGTTTCCTTGCATTCCGAATAATCGAAATCTGAATTGGAGCTTATTCTTGAGCGATATCTTAATGGGGCAAATTCTTGTGCCAATTATGAGCCTCTCCCTAAATTTGACCCCAAACCCATTGCATATCTCTTTTTACAATTGAAAAGTGGTTTGAATTTGCTTAGGGAAAATCGGGGTTGCAAAAATGAGATTCTCAAGTTTGATTATGTTGATTCGAGGGATGTTGAAAATGAAAATCAATTGGGAAATAGTAGCCTAGATCTTGATGATGGTTTTTGGAGTAGTGATGACGAGGGGTATGCTTTTGAGGAGAAAATGCCCACTATTGAGGATGTTTGTGAATATTTGTATTCTTTTTTTGAGTATGATGTTCCTAACTCTAGTGGGTTTAGCCTTACTCCATCTCCTTCCATCTTAGAGCACTCATCCTCTCCTACCAATTCTACCTTGAGTGAAGATCTTGGCCAATTAGAAAGTAAGATACCTCATTTGGAGGTTGGTGATGATTTTGAAGTTTTGATGGATAATGAAAATGTTGTTGATAATAACTCATTGGTGGAAGAAGTCTCCCTTCTTAAGTCTTGTGATGTGAGTGAAGTGTTTAGAGAAAGCTTTTTTTCTATCTCTTCTCCTCATATTCCATTTACAAGAAGGATTGACATTATCCCCTCTACTCCCATTTCATATCCATTTTCATATCTCAAAACTCCACCTCTTGATGAGTTTTTTGCCTCTTTTTACATTCAAGTGCCTAATTTGTTTATTTTTGAGGAAAAGAGTGAGATTACCACAAAAAAAGAGTTTGTTGAGGAGAGTTTGTCATTTCATTTTTCTTCTTCTTATGATTCTTCTTCTTCTTATTTCTTTGTTTTTCCTTTTGTTGCTTCTTTTAGGCATCCTTCTCCTCATTTGCATGGAGTTGCATTGCACTATATGCGCACTTTGCATTGTGTCATTGCATACTTAATAATAATGGAAATGTGTGCTAGTGCATTTGACAAACTCTTGCGATCTTTGAATTGCTATTTACTAGAAAGGTCAAGCTTAGGACCTTAAATAAGCCTTTCTCGGGAAGTAACCCGTGATTTATTGCTTTTATTTCTTTTTATTTTAATTTTACTCAATTTTTTTTCTATCTTTGATTTTGATTTAGGCACATAGTTCGAATGACAACCATTCTCAATAGTACGTGGAAAGCAAATCATGGTTTTGAAGAAGCTTATTAGCAATGGAGAAATTGGGTCATTTACGGGTATTTGCACCCACCTACTATCCAGTAGCTTCCTTCCTTTTTGATCTTTCTTCAATACTCTATGATTTGTGGAACATATGTTTGTTGGTTGAATTTTTCTTCCCTCCCTCCCTCCCTTTGATCGTCTTGTTCAAGCATTGAGGACAATGCTTTATTCTAGCTTGGGGGAGTAGCTATTTGCTAGCATGGGGGAGGTGTATATAGTTTTTATTTCTTTGTTTTTCTCTTTTTCACAAAAAAAAAAAATCTTAAAAAATTGTCTTATTTTCATTTCTTTTCTTTCTCTTTCAAGTTTTGATTTCCTTCTCTTTAGCTGTAACAAAGTCAAAAATGAAAAAAAAATGAATTGAAAAAACAAATAAAAAAAGAAACAAAAAGAAGTGTTAGTTTTAAATAAAAATTTGGTTTCCAAGGAAGATGCTAGGTAATGATATAATGTGGATTCCTTGCTTTGACTTTGAGTATATATGTTTAAAGGCTTCTTTTGGAAGAGTGTGAGCATGGGTTAATGTGTTTTAAGAGTTCATTAATCTTGATTGCATTAGAATCTACCAAAATGAAACTAATGAATGCTCAATTGGATGCCTAGTCTTGAATCTTGACTAATTCGCTCATGCTTGGATAATTTTAGCTTCAAATTTGCTGTCCCGTGTGTCCCTAGATATACTCATCATGTCCCCAAACAAAGCTCAACAAGAAACTTAGTTTTTATTTCTCTTTGTATGCAATAAGTGGCACAAAAAGCCACAAGTTCTTATGTCTCTCTTTAGTGCGAAGTTACTTCACACCTTTGTATAGGAAAAATTTCCATAATAAGGGAAAAAGAAAAAGCCAAAAACAGTCAAAAAAGGCATGAAAAATGAAAAAAAAAGTGAAGAAAATGGAAAAACACAAAAAGTATAGAAGAAATTCAAAAAAAGAGGTCGATTTGTGGGTGCCTCCTACACTTAGTTCTACTTTTCTTAAGTTTCAAGTAGAGTGGAGTCTAAGGCCTATTTGTGTGTCTAGGGAAGGTGGACCAGTGATTTAAGCTTCTATAACACATGAAGAGCCCTAAGTCTTTTGGATAGCTAGGTATTCCTCTAATGAGCGAGTAAAAGGTCTAATTAGGGGTTCTATTGCAATCTTGATTAGTCTTTTCCTCTACCCATAACCTATGAGTACACTTGGAAATTAGTTGTCTTGAAAGTTGCTCTCTATCCTTGCTTGTGAATCATTTCATTAATAGTTGACTTGGGCATGAATCTTGAGGTTGTTGAATAAATGGTTGATGAAAAACTAGAGTTGTGGGTATGAAAACTCTTTGGAAACCCTCGCGAGATCTCACTCGCCCTCTAGAGCGATTTAGGGGTTTAAAGAGCTTGTTGCATATGCTAAATGCAATCGTGATTCCTACGAAAATGAGTTAGTGTAAATTCTTTCTTTCTCCTTTTTCGTTTCTTCTTTCTTCTTGATCTTGTTTTCAAATAATCATCATTCGCTTACCCTTGTGTTTTGTTTTATTTTGCTTGAGGACAAGCAAAGGTCTAGCTTGGGGGAGTTTGATGTCTTGTTTATTACTTTACTTTTTGATAGTTTTTAGTTGGTATTATAGTTGTTTTTGAGTTAGTTTAGGCTAGTTTGTTAGCTATTTCCTTAATTTGTGCATTTTTCCTTCTATATGCACTTTCTTTGGGCGATTTGTTTTGTTTCAGGACTTAGGAGCATGCTTGGAGGACACTTGCACAACCCCGAATATTAATATCAAAGAGGAAGGTCAAGGAAACATCAAGGAAGCATAACCGAGTTCCGGGAGCAAATATAAATTTTTTTAGAAAGGTTTGCGCACAAGGGTCAACTTCAAATGACCATAACTTTCAGCATACAAAATATTTTTGAGCGATTCAAGTTGGAGATGAAAGCTTGGCTCAATATGTTTTCAACAAGTGGTCATAAGCTCAATTCTGATGAAAAATGAGTGAGATATGGCTGTTTGAAAATGAACTGATGAAACTGATTTCAGTTCTGATGGTCCGACCCGCCCGGGTCACTCCACCCGCCCAGGTCACTCCACCCGCCCAGGTCGCTGGGCTTTTCCGGAAATCTTTCATTTTAAATCCTCTTTTTGAATGGGGGTTAGTTTGTAATTATGCCTAATTTATTTTAGGACTATATAAGGCAAACTCCTCTCATTTTAGTGCAAGCTAATTTACATTATATTTTAATAAAGGGAAATTTGAAATTCTTAGAACCCTAGGAGAGAGAAAATCTCATTTCTAGAGAGAGAAGTGAGAGAAACTTGTTGAAAGCGTGGAATTTGAAGAATCTAAGAAGGAAACTTGAAGATTTGGAGGCTCCTTTGCAACTTCAATGAGAATTTCTTACTCTCTATCTCATATTTTATTGCTTTATTTTCTTTTTTTTCATGTCATTTTCACTCTATTTACATGTTCATCCTAGATTATTATTTTAGTTCATGTTAATAGTTGTTAATGTCTTTTAGTTTATAATTTATCATGATTTGTGAGTAGCTATTTCTTTGAGAAGGGTTTGAAGCCATTAATGAGTTCACGAACCTCTAACTCCAACATTGGGTTTTGACTTGGGATAATTTTGGTTAATTGATTTGGCATTTTCATGAATGTTTGTGTGATTGGCCATCATAAGAGCATAATTTAGGTACCCTTAGTGAAGGATCGAGAGATGAAGTTAAGGGGTTGCCTCAAATCGATTATTAGGCTTGAAGGACCATGAGAATAGGGACTACCTAACCTAGGGGACTTAGTTTGCTCGTTTAAGTTCATCATGTTTATGGATATGCTTGGTTGAATGCCTTAGCCATGAGAATATGTCTTTGGTAAGAAACTTGGCCAATCTAGCTAGCTCGAGAGAGTGGTTAGAGTACCAATGGATGAACAATTCCCCTCAATTGATCCCCATTGTTGATTCCCATTGTGATTTCTTGGTTTGTGAATGAGTTGATTGGTGGATACCCCTTCCCAATGTCATTTTTCTTATTGTCTTTTCATCTATAAATCTTCAAAAACATAGACTTTGCTTAGCTTATCATAAATCGATACTTATTGGTGCTTCCCTTAGTCCTTGTGGATTCGACCCTTTACTTGCCCTATATTGGGTAGTTTAGGTATCTTTGACGTGTTTACAACGAGCGCGTCAAATTTTGGCATTAGAATCTACCAAAATGAAACTAATGAATGCTCAATTGGATTCCTAGTCTTGAATCTTGACTAATTCGGTCATGCTTGGATAATTTTAGCTTCAAATTTGCAGTGCCTTGTGTCCCTAGATATACTCATCATGTCCCCAAACAAAGCTCAACAAGAAACTTAGTTTTTATTTCTCTTTGTATGCAATAAGTGGCCAAAAAGCCACAAGTTCTTATGTCTCTCTTTAGTGCGTAGTTATTTCACACCTTTGTATAGGAAAAATTCTCATAATTAGGGAAAAAGAAAAAGCCAAAAACAGTCAAAAAAGACATGAAAAATGAAAAAAAAAAATGAAGAAAATGGAAAAGCACAAAAAGTATAGAAGAAATTCAATAAAAGAGGTTGATTTGTGGATGCTCCCACACTTAGTTCTACTTTTCCTAAGTTTCAAGTAGAGTGGAGTCTAAGGCATATTTGTGTGTCTAGGGAAGGTGGACTAGTGATTTAAGCTTCTATAACACTTGAAGAGCCCTAAGTCTTTTGGATAGCTAGGTATTCCTATAATGAGCGAGTAAAAGGTCTAATTAGGGGTTCTATTGCAATCTTGATTAGTCTCTTCCTTTACCCATAACCTATGAGTACACTTGGAAATTAGTTGTCTTGAAAGTTGCTCTCTATCCTTGCTTGTGAACCATTTCATTAATAGTTGACTTAGGCATGAATCTTGAGGTTGTTGAATACATGGTTGATGAAAAACTAGAGTTGTGGGTATGAAAACTCTTTGGAAACCCTCGCGAGATCTCACTCGCCCTCTAGAGCGATTTAGGGGTTTAAAGAGCTTGTTGCATATGCTAAATGCAATCGTGATTCCTACGAAAATGAGTTAGTGTAATTCTTTCTTTCTCCTTTTTCGTTTCTTCTTTCTTCTTGATCTTGTTTTCAAATAATCTTCATTCTCTTACCCTTGTGTTTTGTTTTATTTGGCTTGAGGACAAGCAAAGGTCTAGCTTGGGGGAGTTTGATGTCTTGTTTATTGCTTTACTTTTTGATAGTTTTAGTTGGTATTATAGCTGTTTTTGAGTTAGTTCAGGCTAGTTTGTTAGCTATTTCCTTAATTTGTGCATTTTTCCTTCTTATATGCACTTTCTTTGGGCGATTTGTTTTGTTTCAGGACTTAGGAGCATGCTTGGAGGACACTTGCACAACCCCAAATATTAATATCAAAGATGAAGGTCAAGGAAGCATCAAGGAAGCATAACCGAGTTCCGGGGGCAAATATAAGAAATTTTGGAAGGGTTTGCGCACAAGGGTGAACTTCAAATGACCATAACTTTCAGCACACAAAATATTTTTGAGCGATTCAAGTTGGAGATGAAAGCTTGGCTCAATATGTTTTCAACGAGTGGTCATAAGCTCAATTCCAATGAAAAACGAGTGAGATATGGCTGTTTGAAAGTGAACTGATGAAACTGATTTCAGTTCTGATGGTCCGACCCGCCCGAGTCACTCCACCCGCCCTGGTCGCTGGGCTTTTCCGGAAATCTTTTATTTTAAATCCTCTTTTTGAATGGGGGTTAATTTGTAATTATGCCTAGTTTATTTTAGGACTTTGTAAGGCAAACTCCTCTCATTTTAGTGCAAGCTAATTTACATTATATTTTAAAAAAGGAAAATTTGAAATTCTTAGAACCCTAGGAGAGAGAAAGTCTCATTTCTAGAGAGAGAAGTGAGAGAAACTTGTTGAAAGCGTGGAATTTGAAGAATCTAAGAAGGAAACTTGAAGATTTGGAGGCTCCTTGCAACTTCAATGAGAATTTCTTACTCTCTATCTCATATTTTATTGCTTTATTTTCTTTTTTTTCATGTCATTCTCACTCTATTTACTTGTTCATCCTAGATTATTATTTTAGTTCATGTTAATAGTTGTTAATGTCTTTTAGTTTATAATTTATCATGATTTGTGAGTAGCTATTTCTTTGAGAAGGGTTTGAAGCCATTAATGAGTTCATGAACCTCTAACTCCAACATTGGGTTTTGACTTGGGATAATTTTGGTTAATTGATTTGGAATTTTCAAGAATGTTTGTGTGATTGGCCATCATAAGAGCATAATTTAGGTGCCCTTAGTGAAGGATCAAGAGATCAAGTTAAGGGGTTGCCTCAAATTGATTATTAGGCTTGAAGGATCATGAGAATAGGGACTACCTAGCCTAGGGGACTTAGTTTGCTTGTTTAAGTTCATAATGTTTATGGATATGCTTTGTTGAATGCCTTAGCCATGAGAATAGGTCTTCGGTAAGAGACTAGGCCAATCTAGCTAGCTCGAGAGAGTGGTTAGAGTACCAATGGATTAACAATTCCCCTCAATTGATCCCCATTGTTGATTCCCATTGTGATTGCTTGGTTTGTGAATGAGTTGAGTGGTGGATACCCCTTCCCAATGTCATTTTTCTTATTGTCTTTTCATCTATAAATCTTCAAAAACATAGACTTTGCTTAGCTTATCATAAATCGATACTTATTGGTGCTTCCCTTAGTCCATGTGGATTCGACCCTTTACTTGCCCTATATTGGGTAGTTTAGGTATCTTTAACGTGTTTACAACGAGCGCGTCAAATATCATATTCAATATCAATTCTGTAATAAGCATAAATTAGTAAAGCCTTGTCGTCATGGAGCCATATTACCCAATTCCCTTAAAGAGAATTCATAAGTAAAGAGACCATATCTAAGTCCTTAATGGCTTAATAGACTCTATAATTTACATGTTGAGTAGATATGAATGCAATTCTTCTATAGAGTGCATAAAAAGAAGGCATATCATACCCTAATAGTTCCATCTCTAACTTAAGACTATTGCTAGTGTCCTTTCTTCAAACAAAGGTGTGTGCTTAGGGCAATCAATGCTTTTTGAGGTAGATTCTTGATTCCAAGATACAACCTCTATTAAGTATGAGGTTTTACACATATATGATATGATTCAAGAGGTAAACTAAGTCAAATATGAAAATATAAAATCAACAAACCCTAAAATATCAATTGCACATACCTCGAGTGGCATATGCCATCTCTCTCTTATTCTCTCGAAGTGCCTCTGCAATAAAGGATCATCATAATTCACAAAATTAGTAAAATAAGGTTTATAACATTAAAAAATATCTCATGAAGTTTATCATAGAGACACAAAGATATGACTCCAATCTCAATTGTGTCATGAAGCAATTTATAACTACTAAGCTTCATTACAAACACGGTAGAAAGATGATTTATTAGTGTTCTTTATCATATCTAATCATAATTAGTTGGTGTCTTGAATTAATGTAGGCAACATGATTAATGTTCATTCTGGAAGCATAATTCAAAAAATTGGCTTTATTACATCCATAACATATCATATTAGCAAAAACACTATATGAAACAGTTATTTTTGTGCCCCGCGCAATAGGTTAGGACCTTATTCAATGATCTTAAACATCCAAATTAGAAGCATTCATATGAAAATGAGACATGAAAAGCCTGCATTTCATCTTCTATATTGAATGTTTTCAACAACTATGCCAAAGGTTATCCACAAAAAAGAGAAAACCTAGTTCAGAGCTGGACATATATTGATCAGGAACATATGAATGATTTGTAATAGATCTATGAGTTTGCTCCTAGGAAGAGTTGTTGTTGAGAAATCTTAAACTTGAAAGGATTTTCTTAATTTCCTAATTCTTTCGGTTTCTAGGTCATAATCATAATTCATAAGATTATGTAGGAGAGATGGCCGAGTCGTTTAAGGCGTATCCTTGTGAGAGAAAGGGTGGTTTACCCAGAATCTATAGAAGAAGAACAGGCATAGGTTCTAGTTGTTCCCTTTCAAAAGTCTGAAGCTGAGTGAGGGGGCGGACTTGGCTAAGGGGAGGTGTAACTACCCGCACTTCTAAGCTGCTAGCTAATCGGACTTAACATTCATAAATCACAATTACCATTAAATAACCTCAATTACACAATCACATGCGGCGGAGTATAAATTAAAACGCGATTCTGGTCCTTTATGGTCCATAATACATCAACCCAAAATAATATTATATACAACTTTACTAATAACATCTTCAAATAGATACAATAATACATCATAAGAATATTTCTACAACAATAATATAATCTCCATCTTCAGTTAAACTAGACATCTCTTATATCACAGCTTACGATCATCAATCCCCTCTAGAGCGTAGTTACCTGCAAAATTTCTAATAAAGAACTCTGCCCCCACCTGGACAGGTTCCAAGAACAAAATCAGCGAAACTGAGTACACACTGTCCAACCAGAAAATCTTATTGGTGGCTTAAAACGTATTTACTTAGTTCAACTTAATCTACGAGACAATTTGGAAATACGATCGATATAGAGAAGGCGTAATAATATGGCAAATACTTGCACCCAGTTTACAATATTACTTGTTCAAAGTAATAATATAAGTATTTCACAAAATAAATAGTATATACTTCCAATTGGAGGAACCCTTAGGATTCTATATAATCTAATACGATCTTCCGAAATCAATTATTTTCCTAACATACTTCAAGTCATAACAATATCTCCTACTTCTATAATTCAAGGTAATAACCTCTAATCCAAATATGTATAACATGATTAACTCCTCTAATAGAATTCTTGACGATTTCCTGGAAAAATCATTCCCATATTCAGTGTAAAAATTCCCTAAACTTGGACGAGTAAAGATTATATTACTCAGAAATAACGTTTAATATCTCTTTCCATGTAACCGCTTGCATATCCAAATTAATAATTTATTTCTTTCAAAATCATCTTATACTGGGGAAGAAAACATGAATAGAGTTGCCATCCAGGAGCATTATCTAAGCTATTTCAAGGGACGTCTCCCTCTTCCGTTATGTACTGCTTGCAAGACTTTTCAGGACATGTCCCCAGAATGCAGAATACAGAATGTTGTTCATCACCGCTCCAGCGGCTTCTCCCCCTTACAAAAACTTAATACATAATGCGAAATTTCATATTGCTTGAAACTCATAATCATGGTTCTCAAAACAAATATATAAAAATAATCGTAGAGTATTTCATATACAAACTCAAATTGTTTGATCAACACAGTATACTCGGTTTTCCAACAACTTTAGTATAATTCAATCCTTTATAAAATCCATTTGCTAAAAATAACATAAATAGGACTAAAAGAAATTATGATCCAATCTTGTAAGCCTACCGAATAATCCAAATAGAATTTAAATCTTATATAACTTTATATCTTAGTCACAAAAGTTTTCTATTAAGAAATATCTTTCCAATTAATCTTATTTAACAACCTATAAAGCTTATAACCTGAGCAAATACCAATGTTTATACTTATATTAATCATATTAAATATAATACTCTTGCCATATCCGGAGCAGATTTCATGTTATTCTTTGTGAATACTCTCTTGAGTGTCAAAATGTAATAATACTAGTAACTTGTACATTACTCGTATATGTAGATTTCAAAGTTCGTAGCACACATACTTAAACCTCCTGATACATAATATCTCATAACCTAACTTTGTAATTTAGATACATGAAAAGTTAAGACTTCTAGAATTCAGATTTATATTTATAATTATAGCTGCTTTCTCCGCCAAATGACTTGATGGTTAATCCCACATCTTAATGATTTAACACTTCATACTTGAACTTCCGATCTTCTAATAACTCAACTACTATGATATCTGAAAACAAACTTTATTACCTCAAAGCTCAAAATCACACAAATCTTATTTGTGTCCTCAACTTTATTCCCTTTTTTTGTCTCGGCTATTTGTTTGAACTTTGTAATCCCAACTATATAAATTTACGTCCAAAATAACCATATATCTATATTTCCATTATTATTAACTCATATCACTAGTTCCTAAGACTTAATTGCATAATATCTATATATACTCCCCGACCTTCCTTTTTATATCATATTCCTTTCAATTAGTAAATAAAACATCTAGCCTTTTCGATTTAGCCTAGTTTGATACTCATAGTATAAGATTCCTAGCTCGGATATAGTTTCTCACAAGTTAGTATTATAATTGTATTATGCCGTTTGCTACTCCTTCGATCCGTTACTCCTTTCTAGAGCTATTATATCCCTAACATAAACTTCGCATGCTAAATTCTTACTTTTATATTACAACCCTAATCTTCCCATCTTATCTTCCTCACATGCCATCTTTCATTCCAAAATAGAATTCCTCAATTTTGCTATTTATCCTACACCCATTTCAACATAGATTTTCCATCTTATAAACCCAATTTCAAAGATTCTTCAAAGGTACTTTCTGTTTAATATAATTGAACTAGTATGAACTTCTCCTCATTACAAAGTTAGAATCAAAAGCTTACTTTATAACTTTACCAATTTAAACTATATCTAACCTCCCATAGGATTTATTGCTAGCTCTAATAATTATCATAAATCCAAGCGTATAACTAAATCTTTCACAGACGTAATTCATACTACAGCGAACATCTCCAGGCAAATAGTCTACTTTTGAAGTCCTCAATTTCCCATTTTCCATGACCCAAATAATCCCAAGCATGCCAAACCCATATAAGATATATTCTGAAACCTTGTATTATAATTAGAACTTTCAAACCCATATTTCCCAAAAGCCAAATCTATATTCCTCAAAGTCGATAAACAAAAATATTTTAAATCTTGTATCTTATGTTTCTGAATATATATAAGAACTTGAAACGATAGAGTACACTTGACTTTCACAATAGTACTCAGGATTCCTAATAAGTATGTATGAATCAAACTTTCTATAAACTTCATATATTTATAACTATATATCTATACGAATATTAGTGAAAATATAGTTGACTTTCATAAGCTTATCAGCCCTAAAATTAAAGTCGATTACTTATTTCAAAGCATATGAGATCGCATAGAATATTTTTCTTATAATAGATACATTGAGAAATATAACGACAACTCTTACTTAAATACTTATAGTCAAACTTCTATGACTTTCATATCATGTCTTAGAACGTGGGTCACTGAACAACTTATATTATTAAGATTCAGAAACCAAAATATATTTTAGTCCGATAACACGATTGGCTTAGTATAACATGAGCTAAGGTTCTTAGATAACTTTACTTACTTCAAAATAATCAAATTAAACTATACTCCATAGCAAAACTTGTTAACATATGTCAAATCATAATTAGAAAAATGAGGTTAATCTTTATGTAGTCTAAACACTTGGCGTCAAATTACATACTCACGAAATCAAATAAGCTTAGAATTCAAGAATCTCCCTTTCAAACCAAAGTTCGTATAATCATAAGACCATAACAAGTCCAAGTCGAGATTCTAATTTCTTTTTGACAAATCATGAAACTTTATACAACATACAATTTTGCAAACGTAATTCATTTCATAAGGTGGAAGGACAATGTGTACCTTACGCCTGTCTTGAAATATCGCTTAATCCGCATTCCATCACTAAGAATCCATAATGTCGCTGCTCCATTGGGACTTGATTTCCACCAATGTTCGCCTCACAACAATAGCATAATTAACAACCATTCTTCAAATAGATACTGATCAATTTAAACTTTATAAGCTAATTCTGATCTCCCCCAACCATAACAATAATTCTCAACAACATAAGCTATTCTAATTGAACCTTCTTAAATATAAATCCCTCTCTAAAACCGATTCTAAAATCATAACTAAGACCATCTGATGAACCAATCACCAAAATATCCATTTTGAAATTCTCAAATTGATTAAGCAATTCATACCATGATAAAATCATTAACAAGAAATCTCATTTTTATATCTTAAAATCAGAATAATCATAATATATACATAAAATAATTTGGGTTTTGATAAATAAATTTAGTTTTATAAGTTTAGCTTAGATAATATTACCTTGCAACAAAACTGATTTTACAAATCAATAACAAGTTTAACTTTACTTGTGAAAATCATTAACAATTAATAGCATATAAATCATACTACAATTGTGAAATAGAAGCAACAACGTAAACCCAAAATTTATACCTTGCCAAAGAAATCATGATTGGGCAAGAAAATTGAGCTGAATATAACAACGACATCAACACTGGACAAACCCATGGCGGGGTTTGGGCAGCGGCAAGGTCGACCAATGTGCCGACAGAACAGCCGCGACACTACACAACAACAGCAGCGCGGACACAACAGAGGAGACAGAGAGAGTATATGGGTGAGTCAGAGAGAAAATTGGGAGCAACAAAACACAACCACCAACGCACAACAACATCTCCGCACAGGTAATAGCGAACCACCGGAGAAACGGAGCAGAGGAGGGGGGAAAGGAAAACAGAGGAGCAATGGCGTCGGAGGAATGAACGCCGGTTTCTAGTGGCGCTTCACCACTGTGCTTTGCCGGTAGTAGGTAAAGAGAGGAACATGAGAGCAGGGGAAGGAAAGAGGAGTTTGGGCGTGTGTGTGTGTATTTTTTTTCCTTCTTTTGTGTTTTTCTTCCAAGTGAGGTGTATATAGGGAAATGGGTGCCTCTTGGCATATCTAGATAGTTCTTCAAAGTCTTATTTACTTTATTAATTTTTTTAAGATAAAATAAGGTGTAAAATCGTCTCTTTAGTTTAATAGAAATAAAATCATATTTCTCTTCAAAACATTAGTAACATAAATGATCAGCTATATACCCACGTTTAGTAATATAATTATTAAAGATACTTAAGCTAATAAAGTACATTAAATTATTAAAGATACTTAAGCTAATAAAGTACATTAAGTATTTAATAACATCTGTTGAGAACTAAGGCTGTTACATACTACCACCCTTAAAATAAATTTCGTCCTCGAAATTTGAAAACATAAAACTTTAGCTCACTCCAAAACGAGTACATCACATAAAACATATTCACAAAAATCAAATCAACAATACTCATAGCCGAACTCTAATATCTCAATAGATAAATTCTCTCCAACCAAATTAATAATCACAAACTTCCAATTATGAATTGACCACAATCTCAATCATTATAATTCGATCTTTCTCCAATAACAACTCACACTCAAAGCTAAAACCCTCCAATAGAACTTTTCACTTTTCCAAATCTTAATTCTCAATGCTCAACCTTGAATATCCAATCTCTATTCCTCGATTCTTAACCAACTAAAAACCCAAATCAATTTCAAACAATCCCAAAAATCTTTCATGAACTCATATGCCATGATATGAAGATCACGACAACTCTAAAACAACCATGCTCTGATACCACCTGTAACAGCCCGCACTTTCGAGCTGCTAGCTAATCGGACTTAACATTCATAAACCACAATTATCATTAAATAACCTCAATTACACAAACACATGCAGCGAAGTATAAATCAAAACGCGATTCTGGTCCTTTATGGTCCATAATACATCAACCCAAAATATTATATACAACTTTACTAATAACATCTCCAAATGGATTCAATAATACATCATAAGAATATTTCTACAACAATAATATAATCTTCATCTTCAGTTAAACTAGACATCTCTTACATCACAGCTTACGATCATCAATCCCCTCTAGAGCGTAGTTACCTGCAAAATTTCTAATAAATAACTCTGCCCCCACCAGGACAGGTTCCAAGAACAAAATCAGCGAAACTGAGTACACATTGTCCAACCAGAAAATCTTATTGGTGGCTTAAAACGTATTTACTTAGTTAAACTTAATCTTCGAGACAATTTGGAAATACGATATTAAGAAGGCGTAATAAGATTGCAAATACTTGCACCCAGTTTACAATATTAATTGTTCAAAATAATTATATAAGTATTTCACAAAATAAATAGTACTTCCTCCGTCCCAGAAGGATATGAACACTTGTTGGGACACGTAGTTTAAGGTGATAAGTTGTGGTGTGGTTATCAAATGTTATTTTATTTAAAAAGTAGATGTGATAGGAGTTGGTGGGGTATTTTTTATTAGAGGAGAGAGATAGTTGGGTAACTTTTTATTGATAAAAGGTAGATTGTGGGACAAAGATGTGTAAAAGAAATAATATATTAATTGTGGGACCATGTCAAGAATGGAAGTGTTCAAACTAATTTGGGACAAACATAAAAGGAAAGTGTTCATACTATTCTGGGACGGAGGTAGTATATACTTCCAATTGGAGGAACCCTGAGGATTCTATATAATCTAATACGATCTTTCGAAATCAATTATATTGCTAACATACTTCAAGTCATAACAATATTCCTACTTCTGTAATTCAAGGTAATAACCTCTAATCCAAATATGTATAACATGATTAACTCCTTTAATAGAATTCTTGACGATTTCCTAGAAAAATCATTCCCATAGAAATTCCCTAAACTTGGATGAGTAAAGATTATATTACTCAGAAATAACGTTTGATGTCTCTTTCCACATAACCGCTTGCATATCCAAATCAATAATTTATTTCTTTCAAAATCATCTTATACTGGGGAAGAGAACATGAATAGAGTTGCCATCCAGGTGCATTCTCTAAGCTATTTCAAGAGACGTCTCCCTCTTCCGTTATGTAATGTTTGCAAGACTTTTCAGGACATGTCCCCAGAATACAGAATACAGAATGTTGTTCATCACCGCTCCAGCGGCTTCTCCCCCTTACAAAAACTTAATAAATATTGCGAAATTTCATATTGCTTGAAACTCATAATCATGGTTCTCAAAACAAATATATCAAAATAACCGCAGAGTATTTCATATATAAACTCAAATTGTTTGATCAACACAGTATACTCGATTTTCCAACAACTTTAGTATAATTCAATCCTTTATAAAATCCATTTGCTAAAAATAACATATAAAGGACTAAAAGAAATTATGGTCCAATCTTGTAAGCCTACGGAATGATCAAATTAGAATTTAAATCTTATATAATTTTATATCTTAGTCACGAAAGTTTTCTATTAAGAAATATCTTCCCAATTAATCTTATTTAACAACCTATAAAGCTTATAATCTAAGCAAATCCCAATGTTTATACTTATGTTAATCATATTAAATATAATACTCTTGCCATATCCGGAGCAGATTTCATGTTATTCTTTGTGAATACTCTCTTGAGTGTCAAAATGTAATAATACTAGTAACTTGTACATTACTCGTATCTGTAGATTTCAAAGTTCATAGCACACATACTTAAACCTCATGATACATAATATCTCATAACCTAACTTTGTAATTTAGATACATGAAAACTTAAGACTTCTAGAATTCAGATTTATATTTATAATTATAGCTGCTTCTTCCAAATGACTTGATGGTTAATCCCACATCTTAATGATTTAACACTTCATACTTGAACTTCCGATCTTCTAGTAACTCAACTACTATGATATCTGAAAACAAACTTTATTACCTCAAAGCTCAAAATCACACAAATCTTATTTGTGTCCTAAACTTTATTCTCTTTTCTTGTTTCGGCTATTTGTTTGAACTTTGTAATCCCAACTATATAAATTTACATCCAAATTAACCATATATCTATATTTCCATTATTATTAACTCATATCACTAGTTCCAAGACTCAATTGCATAAGATCTATATATACTCCCCCGACCTTCCTCTTTATATCATATTCCTTTCAATTAGTAAATATGACATCTAGCCTTTTCGATTTAGCCTAGTTTGATACTCATAGTATAAGATTCCTAGCTCGGATATAGTTTCTCACAAGTTAGTATTATAATTGTATTATGCCGTTTGCTACTCCTTCGATCCGTTACTCCTTTCCAGAGCTATTATATCCCTAACATAAACTTCGCATGCTAAATTCTTACTTTTATATTACAACCCTAATCTTCCCATCTTATCTTCCTCACATGTCATCTTTCATTCCAAAATAGAATTCCTCAAACTTGCTATTTATCCTACACCCATTTCAACATAGATTTTCCATCTTATAAACCCAATTTCCAAGATTATTCAAAGGTACTTTCTGTTTAATATAAATGAACTTTTAGTATGAACTTCACCTCATTACAAAGTTAGAATCAAAAGCTTACTTTACAACTTTACCAATTTAAACTATATCTAACCTCCCATAGGATTTATTGCTAGCTCTAATAATTATCATAAATCCAAGCGTATAGCAAAATCTTTCACAAACGTAATTCATACTACAGTGAACATCTCCAAGCAATAGTCTACTTTTGAAGTCCTCAATTTCCCACTTTCCATGACCAAATAATCCCAAGCATGCCAAACTCATATAAGATATATTATGAAACCTTGTATTATAATTAGAACTTTCAAACCCATATTTCCCAAAAGCCAAATCTATATTCCTCAAAGTCGATAAACAAAAATATTTTAAATCTTGTATCTTATGTTTCTGAATATATATAAGAACTTGAAACGATAGAGTACACTTGACTTTCACAATAGTACTCAGGATTCCTAATAAGTATGTATGAATCAAACTTTTTATAAACTTCATATATTTATAACTATATATCTATACGAATATTAGTGAAAACATAGTTGAGTTTCATAAGCTTATCAGCCCTAAAATTAAAGTCTATTACTTATTTCAAAGCATACGAGATCGCATAGAATATTTTTCTTATAATAGATACATTGAGAAATATAATGACAACTCTTACTTAAATACTTATAGTCAAACTTCGATGACTTTCATATCATGTCTTAGAACGTGGGTCTCTGAACAACTTATATTATTAAGATTCAGAAACCAAAATATATTTTAGTCCGATAACACGGTTGGCTTAGTATAACATGAGCTGATGTTCTTAGATAACTTTACTTACTTCAAAATATTCGAATGAAATTATACTCCATAGCAAAACTTGTAAACATATGTCAAATCATAATTAGAAAAATGAGGTTAATCTTTATGTAGTCTAAACACTTGGCGTCAAATTACATACTCACGAAATCAAATAAGCTTAGAATTCAAAAATCTCCCTTTCAAACCAAAGTTCGTATAATCATAAGACCAGAACAAGTCCAAGTCGAGATTCTAATTTATTTTTGGCAAATCATGAAACTTTATACAACATACAATTTAGCAAACGTAATTCATTTCACAAGGCGGAAGGACAATGTGTACCTTATGCCTGTCTTGAAATATCGCTTAGTCCGCATTCCATCACTAAGAATTCATAATGTCGCTCCTCCAATTGGACTTGATTTCCTCCAATGTTCGCCTCACAACAATAGCATATTTAACAACCATTCTTCAAATAGATACTGATCAACTTAAAATTTATAAGCTAATTATGATCTCCCCCAACCATAACAATAATTCTCAACAACATAAGCTATTCTAATTGAACCTTCTTAAATATAAATCCCTCCTTAAAACCGATTCTAATATCATAACTAAGACCAGTTCGTCGATGGTGCGCACGAGTGTAGGTAGAGGATGGTGCGCACCATCCAAAACGCAGCAACAAAACACATAAAACGCGGGTTCATTAAACCAAAAACGCATTTTTTCAATTCATTTCTTTCATTTTCCCACACAAATTTTCAGAGACTTTCTCTCTCTTCTCCCCAAATCCTCCAACATCTCTCTAACTTGTCTCTAACATCTCTCATCAAACTCTTTAAATTCTTCATTTTTTTGCACAATTTTCGTACATGAAGATGAACACAAGTTGCAAAGCGAAATTGACAACATAAGGTATTAGATCTATGCATTTGATAAGAAAATAGAACATTTTTTTTTTGACATTTTGCACTTTCATTTCTTATTTTTTTTCCCTCTTTTCTAGTGAAAATCTTGATAGTGGTTTGTGAAAAAAATGAAAACAATCTTGCAATTGATATCCGAATGAACGAAGGAGAGAGCCCAATGAACAAAGGAGATGAACGAGTTCAACATCTAGAAAAAAACCAGGTAATGTTCATTGTACTGTAAATATATGTTCATTGTAGTATTACAATGTACTCATTGAATTCGTGTTGGTCATATGTTTATTATATTTAGCCATATGTTTATTATGTGTTTGTTCAGATGTTAGATACAGTTGTTTATATGTTCATTGTGTGTTTGAGACATATTAATTGCATTAATAACAAGAATTATGACATATGTTCATTGTCCTATTAGCATATGTTCACTGAAACACATGTTGGTCAGATGTTTATTGCATTTCAGTCATATGTTCATTGTGTGTTTGTTGTATGATTATGTGATGTTTATTGTACTATTTACAAATACAAGGTGCACATTTTTAGGCTGATGTTCATTGTATTACTAGCATGTTCATTTTAGTCACATTTCGTTATACTTGGTCATATATATATTATGTGTGGGATCATGTTCATTGTATTATTACAATGTGTTAATTGTATGTTTGAAAGCTTAGTAACTTGAATAATTTTGTTTTAACTACTGCTCTTTCCTTTCTTATATCAGTTCAATTCGACTAGTTCAGATACATTATGGTGTCGAGATCTCACAAATCAAATCAATCGGAAATGGAAGGAAGCTCAGAAGCAAGAATATCTTCTTAATGAACTCAACAGTGTTACATAGCAATACATGTTCTTTTGTAAGACCTTGGTGTTCATATGAGATATATTTTATTATTTTGGTTATATTTCTACATTTGGGTACATACTACATTTTGAATTAACCATCTTTTGTAATTACTTATTTTTTTGATAATTATATAACTATTCAGTTGGGTTATTCATTATAGATAGTATGTTGTTCATTGCAAAATCATATTTGTACATTACAAAGAATAATAATGACAATATAAATATCTATCACAAAGAACATATAAGTAATTTGAAAGAACACTTGAAGAACTTGGATAAATAAACTAACATTTGAATCAACAATATGTTAATGAAGTGAGAAATGAACAATAGTAAATTTGAAAAATATTTTGAAATTTGAATTTTGAAAATCAGCGGCAATTTTAAATTTTTAAAATTCGAAAACATACTGAATTTTGAAATTAGTCGAAAATGTTCAATCCAAAATTGCAATTGTTCATTCAACAGAAAAAATGTGTTTATTACACTATTTTTTTTTTATAAATGTTCATTCCAAAATTCCAAATGTTCAATCAAAAATAGCATGTGTTCATTATACTACAATGTCCATTGGGAATATACTGGATGTTTATTGGTTTACAACACACACGGGGTGAAAAAGTTGAGGAAATAAAAATTGAGGTGGGTCCCACAAATGTTCATTCCAAAATTGCAAATGTTCACTGAAAAATAGCGTGTGTTTATTATATCACAATGTCCATTGAAATAATCTTGATGTTTATTGGTTTACAACGCACATGGGGTGAAAAAGTTGAGGAAAGAGAAATTGAGATGGGTCCCACAAATGTTCATTGAAAAAATGCAAATGTTCATTGGAGACCGTGCGCACCATCCTCTACCTACACTCGTGCGCACCTTCGAATTTTCGAACTAAGACCATATGATGAACCAATCACCAAAATCTCCATTTTGAAATTCTCAAATTGATTAAGCAATTCATACCATGATAAAATCATTAGCAAGAAATCTCATTTTTATATCTTAAAATCAGAATAAGCATAATATATACATAAACTATTTTGGGTTTTGATAAATAAATTTAGTTTGATAAGTTTAGCTTAGATAATATTACCTTGCAACAAAACTGATTTTACAAATCAATAACAAGTTCAACTTTACTTGTGAAAATCATTAACAATTAATAGCATATAAATCATACTACAATTGTGAAATAGAAGCAACAACGTAAACCCAAAATTTATACCTTGCCAAAGAAATCATGATTGGGCAAGAGAATAGAGCTGAATATAACAACAACATTAACACAGAACAAACCCATGGCGGGGTTTCGGCAGCGGCAAGGTCGGCTAATGTGCCGACAGAACAGCCGCGACACTACACAACATCAGCAGCGCGGACACAGCAGAGGACACAAAAAGAGTATATGGGCGAGTGAGAGAGAAAATTGGGAGCAGCAAAACACAACCACCAACGCACAACAGCATCCCCGCACAGGCGGTAGCGAACCACCGAAGAACCGAAGCAGAGGAGGGGGAAAGGAAAACAGAGGAGCAATGGCGCCGGAGTACAGAATGCCGGTTTCTAGTGGCGCTTCACCACCGAGCTTTGCCGGTAGTAGGTAAAGAGAGGAACATGAGAGCAGGGAAGGAAGGAGGAGTTTGTGTGTGTTTTTTTTTTATCTTCTTTTATGTTTTTCTTCCAGGTGAGGTGTATATAGGGAAATGGGTGCCTCTTGACATATCTAGATATTTCTTCAAAGTCTTATTTACTTTATTCATTTTTTTAAGAATAAAATAAGGCGTAAAATCGTCTTTTTACTTTAATAGAAATAAAATCATATTTCTCTTCAAAACATTAGTAACATAAATAATTAGCTATATACCCACGTTTAGTAATATAATTCTTAAAGATACTTAAGCTAATAAAATACATTAAGTCTTTAATAATAGGTGTTGAGAACTAAGGATGTTACATGAGGAGGAAGATAAGAGAGCTAGGTATAGTAAAGATGGGAAAATTGAATCAAATTCTTTATAAATAGGGTTATACGGGAAATTAGAGAATATAAGAAACCGCCATGAATATTATGGAATTTATTATAGTTTTCTTTTGTAATTTTCAGTTGAATTATGGAACTACAAAATGATACACATCTAACAAGAACTCAGTCTCATGTGATAATATATTATTATATTATAAGTGAAATATATGGTCGAAGATTATAAAATTTTGAACTACAAAAGGCAAATGTTGCAACAAAGAGGGACATCTATTGTCAAATATTAAGAAGGTAGTGAAGAAATTCTTTCTGGGACAAAGAGCATGCCAAACTGAAAAACTAATTGTTACAAATTTTACATGCTTATATGCATTGAGATTTGAGTGTGCTTGTAAAACTTCAATCTTAATACATCATGTGATCCTACTAATGATCAACTGAGCTATAAGCTAAAATATCCTTTTTACCAGCATGGCAATTGAGTTTCATCTAACCAACTGTATCAATGTATTAAGTAATGAGTGGAAATTTTCAGTTCTATTGGGCGAGAATAAACAAAAAGTCAAACGTGATAGGGGTCGCATGTACTAATTCACTCAATTAAGGGAAATATGGGAGATGATACAAGTTTATACCAATATAGTATGCATGGATAGCAACATATTAATCAGCAATCCTGATGTTGCGCTTCCACTCATCAAGTGCTTCATATGAGAATCTGATGCGGGGAAGGCTCCGGTGGGACAGAACTAGAGAGCTGGACTGCTTAATCTCATCTAAATCTTTCTCAAAGTGTTGTTTCTTCTGTCGCATGTATCTGTAAAAACAAGGAAAAAAAACCATCCCACCCACCCCAATAGAAAGAAAAAGAACAGAACTGCTTAGCTCAAGAAAACGAGATGTTGGTGCTCATAAGTCGTAACACAATAAATCCTATGGTTCTTATTGTCAATGTTTCTAGAATATATAAAGAAATACGGTAAAGACTGCAAAATGGAGCAAACACTATATTAGGGAAGAGGATATAATATTTTCAAGTCTACAAGCAAGACGATGAAAAAAAACAATTCACAAATGCACCTTGTAAGCTTTCATCAATGTCTAGCAATGCATACTTCTTTTGGAGAATCGGATAATAGGATCCTACTAATATGCAAATTTAAGAAAATATACTGCAACATATTAAGTTTACAGGTTTTTTAAGGTGAAACCACACTAAAAATCAAAATTATTTACCTATTTTAAGAGCCCATTAAGTAGCCATTTACAAGATATCAACGTGTAGCTTCCTTTTAGTTAAAAATAGACAGCACCATATAAGCTACAAACATTTTGAGGCAATATAAATCGAACTATTGAAGCAGTGATATATAGAATACTCAAAAATTAAAGGCACTTATTAGTTAATTGGTTGACCAATTCCTACAAGGCTACTGCCAAATATGATCAAGGACCAACTAAATTTAGAACTAATACTCCTAAAATTTTTCCATCCCGAACTACTTCTTCAACAACTTGCAAAAACAATTCCTAAGTTCTAATAATATTCATAACATTAAGTCAAGCAACAATATCCAATTACAATATAATCAAGCAAGTTAAAAGATAGAATTATAATAGAAAAATCAAACAAATAATTGCCTGCAATTTGAATTCCGATATAAATTATTCTGAGAAACATAATCAATACCCAAACCAAATGCAATTCAAAACCCAAAATATAGACGTGGACATATATATAAAAAAAAAGCTCAATAAAGTTCCGAAAATACAAAAACGAAGAAAAGAAAGAAAATTTGAAGCAAAAAAGGCAAGATAAATTGAGGGTAATAATAACTAAAAAGATGACATATTTTAAATTTCGAATAGTAAAGCAGGAAAAAGAAAATTTGCAGATCAATTGCAAAGCCCTAATTTTAAAGTTATTTTAGTTTCCATAATTGTAAAGCCCTTAAGTTTGAAATCGCATATTCTTTGCTCAACTCTAAGCTTGATACATGAGTAGATGATGAAAAAATTGCTCTATTGGTTGCCCTTGGTTCGAAGATTCCTCAATTGGAGTTGGATTCAATGCATGGCACTTTAGTTGGTTTCTTTGCTACAAAAGTATGCGTGTGCATGGTAACTAATTTGGGGCAAGAAACAACGTAGAAGGTGCATGGAAACATTCCTAGTTCAGTTAGGAATGTAGGTGGCGTGGCTAGAGTATGCTTAGTTGAGTTCTATGCTTGTTGGAACTCTTCATATCTTATATTGTTTATGTTATCTTTTCCGAGTTGTATTAGGAGTCATGGTTTTGCCTACGTTCTTAAAACGATGGATTTTACATGATTCAAGAGTATTAGAAGTCTAGGACTTAGGGACTTGTCCTAAGCCTATTAGGGTTTTGTTTAGTTTGTTCATATAGTTTAGGTTGTACGTTCATTAAAATCCGTTAATGAATATTCGAGCTTTGCTTTGTGTTTAACCTTTGAGTGTTAACCAAAATCTCTTGAAGTTGGTGGCTTAGCCTTTATGCTTCAAAACCCTTAAATCACATTGTGGTACTTTGCTTTATCAATTGATTTAGGATCTATCTTTCATTTTTGTTACTACAATCATAATTTCCGCACAAGTGTTTAATCCTACAAGATTAAATACATCAAAGCTTAGTTTGATCAATCTGTCTTGCGTGGACCCGGTTCACATTAAAAATATTGTGGACCAAGCCCAGCCACGTGACCCGCTACAAGCTAGTCACTCCCACTTTCCAAATTCCGTGATTTTCTCTCTTCAATATTTCCAAAAATTAAAGATTCTCTCGCTCTAAAATCTCTGAAAATTATTGTCTCTCTTCATTCAAATTATTTCTCAATTTCGTACAAAACCTAAATTTACATACATCGCATTCATAATCAAATTATTGTTCTTATTTGATTCAATAATTGTAACACTATATTGATTCGAAATTGATTCTTCAACAATTTCCTATTCAATTAAACAACTACGAGAAATTCATGGAAAATTTGGGTTTAATTGAGCAAATAGATCTCAACCATAGTATTATAGCATGTAATATAGACGACCTAAATCGGAGCATTGAAGCAATTGACGACGAACAACATCACAATTCAATCCAAAATGAGCATCAAGATGCAATCGTGATAGATCTCAACAATACACCAAGTTTTGAAGGTAACAGCATCGAAGTCAATAATTTCATTCGTTTGATTAAGCAAAGCAGTAAAACTATAATTTTCTGTAGAAAATGTGGAGTTATTTCATGATGAGCTCGAAAATCAAGTTGACGATCAATATGCTATAGTATCAACTGATGAATCTAATTCAGCTGTCATTCCAGGTAAGTTTAATAAAACACATTCATATATAAACTACATCATATATTAACTATATCATAAAAAGATACACTATATCAGACAAAAACACATTATAGCATATCTAGAAAATATTACATACGAAAATGCACATACATATACCATATCACACATACATACACTATATCATAAATAGATACACTATATCACACATACATACACTATATCATAAATAGATACACTATCACATTCATACACTATATCATAAATAAATACACTATATCATAAATAGATACACTATATCAGATGGAAACACACTATAGCATATATAGAAAATATTACGTACGAAAACACATTACACAAATACATATACCATATCACACATAAATACACTATATCATAAATAGATACACTATATCATAAATAGATACACTATATCACACAGAAAGACACTATAAAATATAAAAAAATATTGCGTACACTATGAAACACAAAAATGGACTATAGTTCACAAATACACTATATCACACACCCATACACTATATCATAAATAGATACACTATATCAGACAGAAACACACTATAACATATATAGAAAATATTACGTAATAAAACGCATTAGAGTACACAAATACATATAATATATCACACATAAATACACTATATCATAAATACATATACTATTATAAAAGTGAGAAAAATATCTTAATCTTTCATAACAGGTTAAACTGAACAATCATTGAATAAACATGAAATTGAAGGAGTTTTACTTGGTCAAGTAAGACCAACTTTGGATGATATACATGAGCTATATTGTCAGCATGCTGCTATAGTAGGGTTCAATGTTAAAAAATCCAAAAACAGATTAAAGGAGGGACATCAGTGGTCCATCAAAAGTACTATGTCTGATCTGCTCAAGGCAAAAGGAATACCAAAATCAATGAAAAGAAGGGAGAGAATAATACAGATATAATGATACAAGACAACAATTCAAAGAAGCGGAGGACAAGAAAAGTTATGATCACAAGAACTGAATGTCCTGCTCTAATTAGAGCAAGGATGAAGCCCGAAGGACACTATGAGAGTGTGCATCATGTTATAAAACACAATCATCCACTTACAAGAGAATCACTAAATTACTGTAACAGCCCGATTCCCGAGCTGCTAGCTTAACTCGCTTAGCAATCACAAATCTCAATTAGCACCAAAATAATACTAATCACTTATGAATTAGATAACATTCACAGGGGAAATAACCTGAAATATACGATCCTGGACCTGTGGGTTATGGGCCCACAAAACAATATCCTTTAAATACACCAATAACTCGACTAAAATCCCAAAAAAAAAATATATACAATGAAATATCAGTAACTAATCCTGAATCAACTATCTAAAATACAAATTCAATCCTTAATCCACAAAACATCTTTATCATGCTTCACTTCCAATTCTGAGCTTAAAACACCAAACCTGCAAATTCAGGGAAGAAATACAAAACAAACAAAATTCCAAAATGAGTGGAAAACTCGTAACCTTTACTTCAGCCCGTTATAAACATTTTATTTATCAAATCATTTCCTTTTCATTACAACGCTGGCATAGCTCATTCTCTTAAATAAATCGTGGCAAGTACGGGATTCAGACAAACGCTGCCTCCAAGGTTTATTATGGAGCCCAGCAATACTACCCCCACAGTCCATGGAGCGTAGCCGACCATACCAGGTCGAAAGAGTAACCATCCTCCACCCATACCTTGCCCACTTTCTATTTTCAGTTCATAAACTAAGCCAGCAAAACAATTGCATATTCATATAATCAATGACATTTCATCATCACATTCATATCTATGGCCATAGTACGAACTTAGTTACCAAAAACAGAACAAAGAGATCCACACATGAGGGCATAAGTAAATGATTTTACCGAACATAAAAGTTACCTGAACCGCAATCCAATTCCTTAATAATTGACCATCAAGAATAATCATCGATTATTGATCACCAACACAAGATCGAATACTCCACCACCATTCACCTCACATCAACATAACCATAATTAAGAACCATTCTCATAATAATCTAATCTAGAAACATAATCATAACCAATTCCCAATTCGGAAATCCTTTACAATCGTAATTCCAATCACTTATTACTTAATCCTCTTAACTAATTCTAAACCATCATATAATCAGTATTAATAACTCGTAATCCCTAATCCAATTATCAATCCTCAACATAAGTATCTAATCTATTGAATCATTTTCCTCATAAATAACAAAACTGATTTTGTAACCTCGTTAGACTATGACAACTTTAACAATAACAACTATCCACCAACAGCAACAACAACAACAATCATAACAACATCAACCCAGCAGCAACCACTACAACAGATTACTAACTCTTAAACATAACTGCATATCAAGTCCAAATAAACAGTCTAAACAGATTACTAATCATAACAAATCACTAACTAATAATCTGAAATTGAACAAAATATAAACTAGGCAAAAGTATACCTCCCATAAAATTGGGTCTTTTGAAATAGCAATAGTTGGACACAACAATCAGCAGCACCACCTAGTCAGGCGACAGAACGCCGTGGTGGCGGCAGACAGGGCACAACAGCGACGACAAGCGACACCAACCAACCACAAGCAACAGCGGCAGCATGATAAGAATAAGAGAGAAATAGAGAAGCAGTGGCGACACCAGCACCAAAGGAAGGAGCGGCGGAAGCAGTTGAGCCACGATGGCAACACCACCAGCGAACTGAAGGGAAACGGTGCAGCTGCACCACCACTACACGAACAGAGGAGGGGAGTAGCAGCAGCACCACGCGAAGGGGAGCACGACCATGTGACGACAGCACCGCCAGCCTGCAACCATCAGCACCGACGCACGAGAGGAGAGAGAGAAGTAAGGGGTTTGGGGTTTCACGGGAGAGATAAATCATGGGGTTGGGTTTTTTTTGGGTTTCTTTGGGGTTTCTCTTTTCGGTGATGATGAGGATGAGTGAGTGGAAGAAAGAGCCACGACATATTGGGAAAAATAAAGGATTGAATTGGGTTTTGTTGACAAACCGCCAAGGGCCGAAAGAAATGGGCCGACTTAATTTCCTATTTGTCGAAACACCACTCAACTAACTTCAGATATCTAAAACCCAAAATAATTTAAAAATAATAATAACTTCAAAATTTAATACACACATTACAACACGACAAATAAAAATTCGTACTCGAAACTCAAATAAAATAAGAATTTTGGGAACATAATTAGTTTAATAAATATAATCAGCATTTAATAAACCCTCTTACAGAATAAGACTCTCAAAGGCTTTCTAACTTATCTATTGGTTCTCACGGCTTTCTTTACCACTAAGAATGATAGTGCTTATCCTCATTGACCTTTCTTAACCATTAAGAATGATAGTGCTTATCCACAAGCTTTCTTAACCACTAAGAATGTTAGAGCTTATCCACTTGCTTTCTTAACAATTAAGAATGATGGTTTTATCCCCTTTTGTCCTAGTATGCCGTTGGAGAGAATTCTAACTACTTAAAGGACCAAAGCCTGATGAAGACTTTAATATAGATAACAAAATAATTGAACCTGCTTAAAAATTCAGGCTGTTACATTCTACCACCCTTAAAACCACTAGCTTGACTGACTTATTTTCAATATTCCAACAAATAGTAAAAAGGTGGAGAAGACAGGAAGAAAGGGATGATTTTAATTGTACAAAGGGAATACCAAAATCAGATCTCTTTATGAGTCCACTATTAAAACATGATGCTTCACAGTACACACATACTCTTTTCCGAGATTTCGAGGAAGAATTCAAACATGCAATGGCAAGTGCAATTGATGGTTCTTCTCAACAAGTCTCCTTCAATTACCCAGAGAAGACAACTTAGTGCGGATGCAGAAATTTTGAAGAATCAGGTTGGTTGTTGATACGCTCAAGTTATACGATATTTTTGTGATATTTTAGGTGCATTTTGCTAAGGGATTTTTTCGTAATTATTTAGGTTTGCATATAAATCAACCTTAGCGGAAGTTCGAATTTTTGTGGCTTAATTAGTTTTAATGTTCTCAACTCTGAGCTTTTATGGCGAAATGGTTTTGATGTTTCATTGAAGTTATATATGGAGTGCTCGTAAAGTAAGTTAGCGTGGATTGGTGGCCGAGTATCGGAAGCAAGAGCCAAGCATTGCCGCAAGCCAAAGCACCAAGCATGCGCCAACCTCAAGCCTTCCCAGCAGCGCGGGAAGCCAGCCTACCAGCTCATCGCTCGTGCCCGTAGCAGTCCAGCACTCTCGCATGCTAGCAGCGAGCAGGATCAGCGCAAGTCGCAGCTCGGGTAGGGAATCGCACCTCGCGGCCCTTGCCTTGCACCTCGCGATATACTTCACGAGTTGCGACACCTTGACCTGCCCAAATCTGCGATAAGTCTGCCGAATCAGTTGCTGATTGCACGGTGCGACCATACTCGCACCTCTCGACCTGTTAGGTCGGTCGAGGCGGTTTGTCGGCTAAGGAATTTATTTGTGCATGTGATATAAATAGTATGCCTTGAGCCACGAATAGGGGCAGCAGACTTTAGGAGAGAGAAAATACTCCTCTCTTCATCTTTCCTTCTTCATTCCTCTTTGTTTTTCTTATTTTTATTAAAGATTTCAATGTTGGATTTGGTTTATGCTATGCCGATTGTAGCTTGAACTGTTCTTGAAGAAGATTAACATGAAGCGTCAACCATTATTGTGAGATATTTCCTTTCTATTTATTTCCCTTGATTATGGTTTAATTTCTATGATTATACTTTATGATTTTTGCATAATTATGCTAGGAACGTTACTAGTTTGATTGTGTAATTAATCTAATGCTAGATTTAAGAATAGAATCGGATTGTTTTATTCTTTTATCACTTTGTAGCAAGCTATGGAGTAACTTAGATGCAGATCATCTTGGTTATTTCTTGTGGAAATTAAATCAACTGTTGAATGTTTATCGCGTGTATGACGTTAGCAGGTCTATTGATTCTCTGTGTTTGTTGCTGCTATTGGATTGAACTTAGATGTTGATCGGATTAGGTTATCCTTTAGTTAGGGTTTTATAGTCACGCTGATCGTGCTATTCAACTAAGAATAAGGAGAATACGAGATTAGTTCTTAACAATAGATAATTATGGAAATAATTAGAGTTGAGGTTCAATGATCGATAATTAAATTAAAGTGGATGTTAATTGGATTCAAGATCTTTCCATATTGATTTCTCATTTTATTCATTTGCTAATTAATTTTAGTTCATTTATAACTCATTTGAAAACCCCCTTTTTATCAGGTTACTTATTACCTAGTTTAATCTAGGTATTGATTCACGCTAAATATAAAACTTGTCCCCATTTCCCTGTGGATACGAACCTTACTTTCCTTCTACATTTAGTTGTAAAAGAGAGTAGGAGAAATTTATTTTTGGATAGGTGCATACGACTAAACCGCCTGCCCAAATTTTGGCGCCGTTGCCGGGGAAACGATGTTACTTGTTTGTATATAGCGTGTGTTTTTGGATTGTATTGCTTGTGCTCTTTGTTTATGGTTAACACTCGCGCTACTAACAAAGAATATTTGCATTACGATCCCGAATTAGAATTGACTCTTTTCAGGTTGAGAAACGTTTTGCGAGAAAATTTTCAGGAATTACCTTTTGACATTGAAGTGGAGGGGAGATGCCTCCGACAATTGAAACTCGTACCTTGAGGGAGCTCATGGCTCCTAATCTTGATCAATAACCATTGTGCATCTCATTTTCGGCTCTTGATGAAGGCACTACTTTTGAGTTGAAGTCGGGGTTGATACACTTGCTTCCTTCGTTCCACGGGCTAAATGGAGAAGATCCAAACAAATTTCTTTTGGAGTTTCACGCGGTTTGTACTAGCATTAAACCAAGTGGAGCAACGGATGAACAAATCAAATGATACAAGTCAAGGTCAAGGTCAAGGTCCAAAGTCAACTGGTGAAGGGGAACCTATTTGCCTAGTCATTGAAGTACTCGGATTCAAGCTTAATTCAAACTCCTCATTTGTGGCAATGCTTAAGTGGGGTGATGATTCGATTAATGAAGCATGAGGTGACACCATTTCTAGAGTCTTAGTTAATTTAATTAAGTCTTTTAATTTCAGCAAATAAAGGTCCAAAAATCTCTTGTGATGATTCGGCCATATTGGAGTATTTTAGGAAAGTCCTTGTGTTCCAAGGTGTTAGTTGTCATGGAGTTGTAATATCCGTTTGTTTCCTTATTTTTCCTTAAGTAGTTGGGCGTGTAAGGGGATTTGGGGGCTGATTTGTTGTTTCCTTAAGTTCTCCTTTATTCTCTCCTAGAATCAAGGGATTAGTATGCAAGGTGTTGGGGTGTTTCCTAAACTACTTGGCTGCTGATTTTCGGCTATTGTAGTCCTTGGAGGACAAGTCTCGTTGATCATAAATAAGATACCCATGCTACCATTCAAAGCATGAGTGATTAATACAAAAACCTTGTTATTGAAATTAATTGTGCTTCAAATTATTTTCGGCCATTGAGTAATTTT
Source organism: Beta lomatogona (assembly GCA_947646795.1). Lineage (NCBI taxonomy): Eukaryota > Viridiplantae > Streptophyta > Magnoliopsida > Caryophyllales > Amaranthaceae > Beta > Beta lomatogona. The sequence goes on along the minus strand of CANSNZ010000402.1, from coordinate 448,992 downwards.
TAGGAGTGATAATTTACTTAGTGTTTAATCTACTTGATTCCAGGAGTGGTTTGAGTGAGATTAAGAGTTAATTAAAATATTTAGGAGTGTTTATTTTAATTATCATATCCGGCTACTTTGATCAGTATTTCGGACATAGCTATTTATTCAAGTTCGTTCCTTTGCTCGGATTCTTGGTTGCTCATTAAACATTTGGACGTGCAATCATATCAGTTGGTATCAGATTTTTTCTCCAGGAGGGTGAGGATAGAAGGGATTCTATTTTCATTGGTAAGTGTTTCTTCTAGTTAATTCTAGTTGTCGTTCGATCCTTTGTTGGGGTTTGTGTGGTTGTTGGCTTGCTATTTCTTCTGTGGCGTAGCATATTACTTGTATTATCATGTATGAATTTGTGGAATTGAAAAGTCTTATTGAGCAAATACATAAATCACAATTAGAGGCAAAAGATAGGGCGAAGAAATTGGAAAAAGTTCATAAAATTCTTGCTGATAAAGTGATGAAAAAGAATGACCCTAATCACATTGATTATGAATCTGATGTTGAGGAAGTAAATTTTGTTAAACCAACTTTTGATAATGATAGGGGTATTAAACTAGACGATTTTACGAGTGATTCTAGTCCCGAGGATTTACTTGAATGGATTCGTCAACTTGAGAAAATTTGTGATTATAAAGGGTTTGATGATGAAAGACAATTTAAAACTGCCACGATTAGACTAACTAAGTATGCTGGAATTTGGTTAAAGAGTCTAAAGGCAAAAAGGTCGAGACTTGGGAAACCTAAGCTTAAAAGTTGGACTAAGGTTAAAAGGAAATTGCATGATAAGTTTGTTCCAAGTGATTTCATTCAAAGGCAATACATGAGAAAGAATTTATTGACTCAAGATGTATTAAGTGTGCATGATTATATGGTTGAATTTGATAAGTTGTGTTTGATTTGTGATGTTGAGGAAGTCAAACAAGAGAAAATTGCTAGGTTTGTTAATGGACTTAATAAATCTATTGCTAGAAAAGTTTATGTTGCAAATTAAAGCACTTTTGATGATGTGTGTCATTTAGCCTTAAAATTTGAACGGCGTGAATTGGATGAAAAGAAATCAGTTGGGGGGGAAAACCGGCAGCAACAAAGCCACTTCTTCTTCTTTTTATCCTTCTTCTTCTTTTAAATCCTTTGAAAAGAAAGACAATTCTTCTAAGGGGGAACAAAAGGGAGAACGACCTAAGATGGTGATTTCTAAGGATAAGTGGGAAGAAAATCGAAAATATTTTAAGTGTCAAGGAAGGGGTCATATTGCTAGTAATTGTCCAACTAGAAAAGCCCTAACTTTGAGGCAATACATGGCCATATAAGAGGAGGAGAGAACTTATGACTATGTGTTCGAAAGTGAGGAAGAGAATGAAATTGAGAATGAGGTTGCATATGCCGAGGATGAGTCTAGGATGCTTGGAGTTGTTAGGTGAACATTACATGTTGATCATTCTCCTAATCATGACCAAAGAGAGAACTTGTTTTATACTAGGTGTGGAATTGGTGAATTTACATGCAATGTGATTATTGACAGTGGTTCATGCACTAATGTGGTTGCTTCTAATGTGGTTTCTAAGTTAAATTTGATTGTTAGAGATCATCCTCATCCATATAAGTTGAGTTGGTTGCATGACAAAACTGGTTTGGTTGTGAAAAAGCAAGCACTTGTCTCATTTTCTATTGGAAGCTACAAGGATGAGTTGTTGGGTGATGTTCTACCTATGAGTGCTTATCATCTTGTTCTTGGTAGACCCTGGCAATATGATCGAAAGGTTATCCATGAGGGGGAAACCAATGTGTATTCAGCTTTGATGGAATCTAAAAGGATTCGGTTGGTACTTTTGTCTCCTAGTTTCATGGCACCCAAGAAGGTGGTTGAAAGCAAACAAAACTTGTTTCTTTCGGCCAAAGAGTTCGAAAAAGAGGTAGAATTGGAAGGACATTGTTATGCTTTATGTATTAAACTTGCTTTGACTAATGATGTTTCTTCTAGAGATCCGAAACTTGCAGCATTATTGAACGAGTTTGATGATGTGTTTCCGGAAGAATTACCTCAAGGGTTGCCACCTTTGAGAGGCATTGAACATGCCATTGATCTTGTACCAGGCGCACTTTGGCAAACAAACCAGCATATATATAGGTGTGATCCCATAGCTTCTAAAGAGCTACAAAGGCAAATTGAAGAGTTGATTGAACGAGGCTATGTAAGAGAAAGCATGAGTCCATGCGCCATTCCAGCTTTACTTGTTTCAAATAAAGATGGCACTTGGAGGATGTGTATCGATAGTAGAGCCGTCAACAACATCACAATCAAGTATCATTTTCCTATGCCTAGATTGGAAGACATGCTTGATGGGTTACATGTAGCTTCTATATTTTCAAAGATAGACTTGAGAAGTGGCTACCATCAAATGAGAATCCGTGAAGGAGATGAATGGAAAACCACTTTCAAGACCAAACAAGGTCTACATGAATGGATGGTAACGCCGTATGGTCTTTGTAATGCTCCTAGTTCTTTTATGAGGCTTATGAATGAGGTACTACGTCCCTTTCTTAACAAGTTTGTTGTTGTCTATTTAGATGATATTCTTGTTTATAGTACTAGTGTTGAGTCTCATTTGCTGCATTTAAGAGATTTATTCGAAAAATTAAGAGAGAAAAAATTGTATGGAAAAATGGAAAAGTGTGATTTTCTTGTTCCTAGTATTGGTTTTCTTGGTTATATTGTGTCTAGGGATGGAGTTCATGTGGATCCGGAAAAGGTCAAGGCCGTTTCTTCATGGTTGGCGCCTACAAGTGCTCTTGAATGCCTAAGCTTCCATGGTCTAGCTTCCTTCCATCGAAGATTCATCCGAAATTTCTCAACCATAATGGCGCCTTCTACTGATTTGATGAAGAAAGGAGAGTTTTCATGGAACTTTCATGCTCAATAAGCTTTTGATGAAGTAAAGGGGCTGCTATGCAACGCTCTTATACTCGCCTTGCCGGATTTCATCAAATTGTTCGAGGTTGAATGTGATGCTAGTGGTCTTGGTGTTGGGGATGTTTTGCTTCAAGAAAGGAGGCCCATTGCCTACTTTAGTGAGAAATTGAGTGGCGCCAAACTCAATTACTCCAACTATGATCGTAAATTCTATGCAATTGTGAGGGCTTTGGATCATTGGCCGCATTACTTGAGGCCCAAGCCTTTCATTCTTCATTCGGACCATGAAGCACTTAAACACATCCATGGACAGCAAAAGCTCAACCATAGGCACGCCAAGTGGGTTGAATTCCTACAAGCCTTCACTTTTTCGTCCAAATACAAGGAGGGTAAGAGTAATATTGTTGCTGATGCTCTTCCTAGGCGTTCCTACCTTCTAGCTATGGTTGATTTCAAGGAAGAATTCAAACATGCAATGGCAAGTGCAATTGAATTAGTTGGTACACAAGGGAACATTCTGACATACAGATTTTTCCTCAATGGCATTGATGGTTCTTCTCAACAAGTCTCCTTCAATTACCCAGAGAAGACAATTGAGTGTGGATGCAGAAATTTTGAAGAATCAGGTTGGTTGTTGATACGCTCAAGTTATACGATGTTTTTGTGATATTTTAGGTGCATTTTGCTAAGGGATTTGTTCGTAATTATTTAGGTTTGCATATAAATCAACCTTAGCGAAAGTTCGAATTTTTGTGGCTTAATTAGTGTTAATGTTCTAAGTTCTAAGCTTTTATGGCGAAATGGTTTTAATGTTTCATTGAAGTTATATTTGGAGTGCTCGTAAAGTAAGTTAGCGTGGCTTAGTGGTCGAGTATCGGAAGCAAGAGCGAAGCATTGCCACAAGCCTAAGCACCAAGCAAAGCACAAAGCATGCGCCAACCTCAAGCCTTCCCAGCAGTGCGGGAAGCCAGCCTAGCAGCTCATCGCTCGTGCCCGCAGCAGTCCAGCGCTCTCGCATGCTAGCAAGGAGCAGGATCAGCGCAGGTCGCACCTCGCGTAGGGAATCGCACCTCTCGAGATCCTTCGCGAGTCGCGACACCTTGTCCTGCCCAGCTCTATGATAAGTTTACCGAATTATTTGCTGATCGCACGGTGCGACCAGACTCGCACCTCGCGACCTGCTAGGTTGGTCGAGGCGGTTTGTCGGCTAAGGATTTTATTTGTGCGTGTGATATAAATAGTATGCCTTGAGCCACGAATAGGGGCATCAAACTTTAGGAGAGAGAAAATATTCCTCTCTTCATCTTTCCTTCTTCATTCCTCTTTATTTTTCTTAATTTTCTTAGTTTTATTAGAGATTTCAATGTTGGATTTGGTTTATGCTATGCCGATTGTAGCTTGAACTGTTCTTGAAGAAGATTAACATGAAGCTTCAACCATTATTATGAGATCTTTCCTTTCTATTTATTTCCCTTGATTATGGTTTAATATCTATTATTATACTTTATGATTTTTGCATAATTATGCTAGGAACATTACTAGTTTTATTGTGTAATTAACCTAATGCTAGATTTAAGAATAGAATCGGATTGTTTAATTGTTTTATTCTTTTATCATTTTGTAGCAAGCTATGGGTAATTTGGATGCAGATCATCTTGGTTATTTCTTGGGGAAATTAAATCAACTATTGAATGTTTATCGCGTGTATGACGCTAGCAGGTCTATTGATTCTTTGTGTTTGTTGCTGCTATTGTATTGAACTTAGACGTTGATCGGACTAGGTTATCCTTTAGTTAGGGTTTTATAGTCACGTTGATCGTGCTATTCAACTAAGAATAAGGAGAATACGAGATTAGTTCTCAACAATAGATAATTATGGAAATAATTAGAGTTGAGGTTCAATGATCGATAATTAAATTGAAGTGGATGTTAATCGGATTCAGGATCTTTCCATATTGATTTCTCATTTTATTCATTTGCTAATTAATTTTAGTTCATTTATAACTCATTTGAAAACCTCTTTTTATCAGGTTACTTATTACCTAGTTTAATCTAGGTATTGATTCACGCTAAATATAAAACTTATCTCCATTTCCCTGTGGATACGAACCTTACTTCCCTTCTACATTTAGTTGTAAAAGAGAGTAGGAGAAATTTATTTTCGGATAGGTGCATACGACTAAACCGCCTGCCCAGTTGTGCTTTCATGCCATAAGAGTTATATACTTGCATTATGTCCAAAAAAATACCATAGAAATACATATCATCAAGGTGGACAAGATTTGCAAAAAAAAGAAGTTTGGGAGAAATTTGATAATGAAAAGAGAGAAAAAGGAGAAATAAACAGCTTCACACCATGGAGACTGCACATGATAAGGAGGTATGTAATTAAGTTGTGCAATTTTAGTTTATAGAGTATAACAAACAATAATACACTATATCATCTGAAAATATACTATATCACAGAGAAATATACTATATGATAAACACACTATGTGAACTGTTTTTAACACTTGCAATACAATAACATAAAGAAAGCCACTGTATGATATATAAACACACTATATCACATAGAAATCCATTATATGTTTGTCTACACTAGCACACAAAAATACACTATATCATAATGAAAGTCACTATATGATATATAAACACAGTATATCACATAGAAATCCACTATATGTTTGTCTAATACTATATCTACACTAGCACACAGAAATACACTGTATCATAAAGAAAGCCACTATATGATATATAAACACACTATATCACATAGAAATCCAATATATGTTTGTCTAATACTATATCTACACTAGCTCACAGAAATACACTATATCATAAGGAAAACCACTATGTGATATATAAACACACTATATCACATAGAAATCCACTATATATTTGTCTAATACGATATCTACACTAGCACACAGAAATACACTATATCATAAAGAAAACCACTATATGATCTATAAGCACATTATAGCACATTGTAACCCACTATATTTGTCTAAATACTAACACAAATTTTCATGCCATAAGGTACTACAACCTCATATTAAAGAGCCACATAATAGAACCAGCTAGAGCAGTGATAGAGGAAAGTTTCAAAAAACCAAATTCAAAAGTTGAAGAAGTAATAAAGATTGAAGAAGCAAAAGCAGCAGTAGAAAAAGCTAAAGCTGATGAGAAAGCATTACAATAAAACAATGCACAAGCTAATGAAAGTCAAGAAAACAATGCACAAGAATCAGCACCAAGACCAACAGTTTTGGATCCAGATAGAGCAGTCACAAAAGGAAAAGACAACAAGCGAATAAAAGGACACTATGATTCATACAAGAAGCCATCAAAAAAAGGGAAAAAGAGACACAAGGAGTTTGGAAGCATAACTCCAAAAGAACATATGTTCTGAAATTCTTTACTAAGAGAACTATGCAATGTTTTTAATGATTTGAGTTTGAAATAAGACTTTTACACTACATGCAAATATAGTGCACAATATGGTTATGAAGTACATTTTTTTGAAAGGATATGGTTATGTACATTATATAAACAAATTCTTATGAAAAACTGTAGGTATGATTTAGCCTAGTGTACAACTATCAAAACCTACAAATATATACTAGTTCTCTAATCAACTATATTAAACAATCATACACTACATCATCTGCAAAGATACTATATCATAGACAAATATATTATATGCTAAACACTATGAAAAACACTTGCAATAACACAAACCTATTATATTAACACAAACCTACTGTCAAACTAAACCAATAACATTGTTTATAAAATCAACCAAAACAACACAGTAACATAAAGAAACATTGTTTGTAAACCTATTATATCAACTCAAACCTACTGTCAAACCAAACCTACTATTAGATTAACAACATTGTTGGTAAAATCAATCAACTACATCATATAGTTCTACTTTGCAAATTTGATCGTTAACTTTTTCTTTCCTGTCTTCTTCTTATTCTCTCCATCCTCAACTTCTTTGTTCTGTTTTTCTTGCTGCATTTTCTGTCTCAACTCCTCTTCATCCTCTTACTCTCTTCGGCATTCTTCCTTTTATTTTCTTCAATAAAAGCAACAGTCTCTGATTTCTTAGATTTGAATGATATCACATTATCCACAAGCACACTTTTATTATTCTTATTCAGATCAGATAAAATCATGTAACCACACAAGGAGACTCTTGCTGCTTTCCTAATCCTCTCCTGAAAATAAATTAAATCAGTAAGCTAAGAAACTATAAAAAAAATTAAATACATAACTGAGTTAGAAATAATTATATTAAACTTACATCATTCAGATATGGGCATTCAAACTCTTCTGAGCCGTCAAAAAGTAGCATATGGACATGTATATACACACCACAGTCCAAATCATATGCATCTTTTTTCCAGCTTCCTTTCACTTCTGTCATTGGCCATAAACCCATATCATCACCTTCAGTTTGTGGGATTTCATAAGATTGGAAAAGACTTGAAACTCCATCAACAATGATTGAACCGAGAGTCTCTATCATTTTCTTATATTCCTCATCATCATCCCAAATCTTATTATCAATATGAAAAACAGTCTTTTTCTTTGTGTCCAGCACAAATAGAACAAAATGATTAGCTCCTTTGAGCAAAGTTGGGAAAAAAACCTACAAAATGAATAGAAGTATAAACTCACTAAATGAGAATAAAAATAATTATATATAACATATTAATATATACTGTAGCACACAAAACACACTATATCATGAAGAAATCCACTATTTCATATACAAACATACTATATCACATACAAATCCACTATATATTTGTCTACTCTGTAGCACATAGAAGACACTATATCATAAACAAAGCCAGTATATGATTCATAAACACACTATATCATATACAGACCCACTATATATTTGTCTACGGTAGCACACATGACACTATCATACACAAAGCCACTATATGATATATAAACACACTATGTCATATACAAACCCACTATATATTTCTCTATACTATTTGTAGCACAGAAGACACTATCATAAACAAAAGCCACTATATGATATCTAAACACACTATATCATATACAAACCCACTATATATTTGTCAATTAATAATAAAAAACACTTTCATTATAATTTCAAAAATAGAACTTGTCTCACCAATTCAACACCAGAATCCAATTTTGGAAAATTATTCAACTCTTCAATTTGAAACTTCCAGCATGTGATCAAATCATCAATGTGTTTAGCATCAGTTCCATCTTCCAACACATGCAATAATGCAGGCTGCAACATAAGAACTCATGTTATCACAAAATAAATAATGCATGCAAAGATAAAGAATTCAACAACATAAAAATATATTACAAAAAGTTCTTACACTCTGAGAAGAAGTAAAGTAAAACATTTTTGGAGGAGAAGAGAGACTGAGTTCATTGATATTCATCATTCTTGCCCAATTCTCTATAACTGATTCAAACATCTCAATCTCACTAGCAACCGTCCAAATCTCACTCCGAGGAATAGAGAAGAACACTTCATCCAGCTTAAAGAGCTCTTCACTGGAACAAAAGACACAAATTGTAAAAATATTTTCAATAAAAACAATACATTTAACAAATTTCATTCAAAAATTTACCTCCCATCTAAAGGATGTTGATTTTCAGAACAATAATCAACAACCTCCCTTAAAAATATAGGTAGATCTTCCATCACATTTTCAAAATCTTTCATCATCTTTGAAAGATGACTGAAAGCACCCTCAACTGCATAATCATCCAGCCTTAGAGTTGAATTCGCTGGACCCCTAGACAAAGCATTTTGATAAACAGTCCATGTATTCTCCTCCACGGAATGTCGTCACTTGCATCATAAAAAACGTTGTTGACAACATTCTGGATGATATCATTGGTCTTCTGACTCATTTGACTCACTATAAAGCTAGGGAACGCAGTAGTAAAAGGATTAGAAACCTCATCCCAACCAGCTGGCAAATCCTTCACAGCGTATGCAATTGATACCATTTCATCAAAGTACTTCTGATAAATTGAACTTGACAAAATTTTGTCAAGATCATCTTGGGAAGGATTATCAGAAGGAGGAATGCCAGCCACATAAGGGTCCTTCAAACTCTTAAACGCATCTATGTGGCAATGAGAGACAGCTTCCAAATCCCTCTTCCAAATCAACCACATAGCATGAAGCTCCTACAAAAATCAAAACAAATAACTAATTTGTAAACAGGTAAAATACACTATATCAAAACAAGACCAACTATATGAAAATAACACCAACTATATCAGAGTATAAATACACTACCTGTACAATAGAATAGAGCACATACGCTACCACATACAAAATACACTATATCATATAGAAAAACACTATATCATTCAAAACTACACTATATTAAATGGGAACATTATTCTAAATTTTACAAGGCACTACAAGGCACAAACACTATAGTACACACTATATCACATTAAAACACACTATATCACATACAACCCCACTATATCAAATATAAACACACTATCACCACCACCACATAACCACACAATATCACATAAAACTACACTATATCACATACAAACACACTATATCACTCAAAACTATACTATATCAAAAATTAATAGCACACACACTATACCACTTACAAAATACACTATATCATATAGAACAACACTATATCAGTCAAAACTACACTATATCAAATGGGAACATTATTCTAAATTTTTACAAGGTACTTGATAGGGTCCTAAAAGTGCGTATTTTTATTATCTTAAACCCTTAAGTTAATATTGAAGTTTAATATTTCATAAGGAGTTTTAAGTTATTTTTCTTCCGAAACATGAGTTACTACGATATTATTTATTTGTTTGCAGGAAGATGATTTGAGCAACTAATTTGGAATTGGATTTGGGAGCCCATTTTCCCTCTCCTACTTGGGCTTATTTTGTGAGAAATTAGAAGTTCACTTGATTGGGCTTGATGGCATAATTGGACACAATACCAAAGAAATAAAATAAGAAGAGAAGGAAACAAGTGCCTGCAAAATTGAGAAGCCTACAAGTCCTAAATGGAAGTCAAAAAGAAAATGGGGAAAGTTAGGTTTTGTACTTTTGTTATCTCATAAACCAAGAGTGGACCATCATATTTGAGAGGAGAGCAGCGTTGAATTGGAGGGCAGCGAATTAGTGAAGATTAGAGCGACGAAGTAGAAGAAGCAGAGGAGTAGAAGCACAACACCAGCGAGAAGATTACGGATTACAGACAACAGCATAGCAGTAGTTTACAGCTTACAGAATACAGTAGGAATTTTCCTTCCATCGGCAATTGTGGTATTTTATTTTGGATGTTCTTTATTACTTTTAGACTAGTTCGATTTATCTCCATACAATTGGCACTTGAACTTGGATTAATAATATAGTTATTAGATTTTCTAAATTTTCAATTATGAATTCTTTCATTCTTAATAGTATTATTTTTGTTCTTAATATGTTAGGCTAAAACCTTTTAGGGTAGGGAGATATACTTAGTATTGGATTATTGAATTGTGAGAATGAAAAAATTGTGATCTTTCTTGTTGGATGATTATGTTTATGTTTTAATTGGATTAATAAACTTATTTTTATTGTGTTAACTTGTCAAATTATATTTTAGACTGGCCATCTTTAGTGTAATTTGTTAGTTGACTTGCTAGGATTTTGGCTTGTGATACGTAATTGTCCTAGTTAAATCCGCTAGTAGCAATTAGGTGTTTGATTGGCGACTAAAGCTTGTCGTAATACCTATGGTTATTTAATCCTTTAAGTTGCATAATTCGAGCTTGTGTAATTATGGCTTAAGTTAACTTCTTCCTAGTCGTTCATGCTGCTAATTAATCGAGTCTAGAGAGCTTGTTCTAGATTATTAGTTAGTTAGACAATATTCCAAGAGCTTATTTGGTTTATTTGCAAACTAAGGGAAGTTTAGAATACTTGTTTGTGTTCTGGGTTAACGTTAAGGTATATGCATAACTTGTCTAATTTACATTCATGATTTCTTAATTCTATGATCAATTAATTTTCCAATACCATAATATATCTCCCGACCCGTATTCTATTATCTTTGGTTATCCCTTTCTTAGTTTTAGTCATTTAGTAGATATTCTCTATTTAGTAGTTTATTTAGTTAATTAATATTCTATAAAAAACAGGGGTTTTTAACTAACACAAGAAATAATAAGATAAATCCAATTCCCTGTGGGATCGACTCTGACTTACCCGACTACATTGTTACAAGGTTATAGTTATGTTATTTTTGGTAGGCACGCGACAGTCGTATCAAATTTTGGCGCCGTTGCCGGGGAATTGGCGTTTTATTTTAGTATTTTTTGTGTTTTCACTAATTTTTCTCACTAACCTTCATTACTAACTTTCCTGCTAGTTCTCGTGTTCTTTGTTTGTGAATGTTTGACAGAAAATCAAAGCACAAAAGGTTAAGAGCATTTGCAGCAAGTAACAAGGGACTTTTAATTCCTCCATTCAAATTTCATTCTCTCACCCCAGCTCAACAACTTGAGGAGGCGTGTCGTATTCCACTTCCTCTTGGTGAAAGTTCATCTTCCGAGGAGGAAGAAGAAGCTAAATTTGCGATGGTGCACACTTTAAAGGAGCTAGCAGCTCCTACTTTTGATCCAAACTTGTTGTGCATTGTCTATGAAGATGAGGAGACCGAGTGTGAGATCAAGTCTGGGTTGTTGCGAGCATTACCTACTTTCTCGGGTTTCCGTAATACCAACTCTTTAGGTTCTGCTTATATGATTGATCCGAACAAGTTTTTGAAGGAATTTCACATAGCTTGTTCCGCAATGAAACCTACTGGAGTCACACTTGATAAACTCAAACTGAAGGCATTTTCGTTTGCTTTATCTGATGCTGCTAAAGATTGGCTTTACGATCTACCTGCCCAATCCATCACCAGTTGGGTCGAAATGCAAAAGGTATTCTTAGCAAAGTACTTCCCAGCATCTTTGTCATCCAACATTAGGAAGGATATATGCGGGATTAGGCAAGATGACACAGAGACACTTCATGAGTACTGGGAACGCTTCAAGAAGTTATGCAACAGCTGTCCTAACCATCAGATCAGTGAGCAACTACTAGTTCAGTAATTCACGGAAGGGTTAACGTACAATGATAAAAGCATGGTTGATGCGGCAAGTGGTGGATCACTAGGTGATAAGACACCAGCAGAGGCAATGAAACTCTTAGGAAATATGGCAGCCAACTCTCAGTATTTTGGGTGTAAGAATCAGTTTCTAACTTCATCGCATCAGGTAAAGGAGAAAGGTAACTCTAAGCTTGAGCAACAAGTAGCTAATCTTACCTCTTTAGTGGAGAAAATGGTAATTGGAAAGACATTTGAGCAGCAAGTTCATGCTGTAGGAGATTTTCATGGGCAACAAAATGGAGGCAGTTCCAACTTCAGACCAGCAAGCTTCCAGCAGCAAGGATTCCACTCTCCACATGGTTATTCTTCTTTGCAGCCACCATATCAGCCCCAATACTAGTCTCGACCTCCACAACAACAATCAGGTGGTATGTCATTGGAGGAGATAGTGAGAAGTTTGGCTACTAACACTCTCCAATTTCAACAAGAAACAAGGAGTGGTTTGAAGAACTTAGAGAATCAAGTGTCTCAGTTAGCTGAAACTGTAGGCAAATTGCAAACTCAAAGTTCTAACAAGTTGCCTAGCCAACCAGAGAGAAATCCGAGGGAGAATGTAAGCTCAATCACATTAATTGGTGAGAAAATGTGTAGCTCACAGAAGGATATTGAGGAGCAAGAGATCAAAAGTAATTCAGATGAAAAGAAGGATAAAAAGCTTTCTAAGGTGAGAGAAACATATTATTTTGATCCTAAGTATGACCGCATTCCTTTTCCTTGCAGGTTGTTGTGCCAAGATCAAGAGCAAGAACAACTCCAAGAGCACATTGATGTTGTCCCTACGCAACATATATCTACAGGAGATGAAAAGGTGAGTATACAAGAGAACATTTGTGATGGTGCAAAAGGTAAACTCCTTCCTAAATGCAAGGATCTAGGTTCCTTCACTATCTCTTGTAGCATAGGAAATATGAGAATTGAACATGCTATGTTAGATTTAGGAGCCTCAATAAATGTCATGCCATTATCCATTTTTAAGGCTCTCAATCTAGCTCCCTTGAAGAAAACTCACGATATTATTCAGTTAGCTGATGGTTCTCATACATCTCCATCTGGAATATTGGAAAATGTTTTAGTACAAGTTGATAGTTTGGTGTTTCCGACAGATTTTTACATTGTTGATATGGATAACAATAATTTTTCTATTCATACATCAATTTTATTAGGGAGACCGTTTCTTAACACCTCCCAAACTAAGATAGATGTTCGAGCAGGGGCTCTTTCCATGGAGTTCGATGGAGAAATTGTTAGCTATAATATTTTTGATTCACTGAAAAATGCAGTTGATGTTAATGTTGCTTGTGCTACTAATGTGATTGCTTGTCAAGTGCATGCATTTTGCAGGAAAGAGCCACTAGTTACTCCACTTGGGCATATGAAGAGCAATGAATTTGATGGGAAATTAGCTAACCCGATTGATGTTGGTTAAGTGAGAATGAAAGACGTCAAGCTAACGACGTTAAATGAAGCGCTCTTGGGAGGCAACCCAAGTTTCATGTTTCCATGATCCTTTTCTTCTTAATAATATATATTTTTTTCCCCTCTTTTTATTCCGTATTTTACTTCTTTTTATGAAAAAAAACATAAATAGTTTCTTTTCTTAGGTTCTGTGAGTTTTGTTTTTCATTCTAGGATTTCTATCCATCCTCTTTAGTTAGATTCAACTTTTTTTGTTTTGTAGGAATTAGTCTTTTACTTCTTTGTTTCTTTTCCCCACGACACCTCTGTCGTATTTAGTGATACTCATATTGTTTTCTTTATCCTGGTCAGGAACATCTTCTCTTTGCATCTGATATCAACACTTCCAGTCGTCCAAGCTTGGGGGAGGGACGACATTCAGTTCTGAATGGTACAGCCATGGCTATGGCAGCTATATGTAAAGAGCATCAGCATCATTGACGAAACTTGCAGCCTGTTTCATTACACAGTGTGCTCGATGATCTGTAGTGACCTCATACTTCCCTGCTGCACTTCACAACACACAAACAGCACTCTGACATGTACTTCAGCACCAACTACACTCAGTCATATGCTTCAAGCTTGGGGGAGAAAGGTTCGAAGTTCAACATATTCCTTAATCCGGTGAGCTCTACTCCTTTCCTTTTTCTCTTCTTTTTTGTTTTTCCCACATTGAGGACAATGTGTGATCTAAGCTTGGGGGGAGGAATCATGCTTGAATTTATGGAGAATGTGTGGTTGTGTTGAAAATGTTTGTGCTGGAATTTTGGTATGATATTTTTTTTTGGTTGAAAACAACTATTAGTTGTTTGGTTTTTGTCCAGTTTTAGGGGAGATGCTGCCGAAATTTTGCAAAATTTAGCTCCACTATATTTGACTTTGGTGTTTGGACTTGTGTATATGCCTTTGTATGAACTTCTAAAAGTCATAACTCTGTGAATTTTCAATCGTTTTGCTAAAGCTATTTGTGTAGTGAAGTGAAAAAGAAGAGATGATTTAGGCATTTAAGTTTTACCACCACATTGAGCCAAAAAGCCTACCAATGACATTTTCCTTTAGTGAGCCAACTTTGAGCTTTATTAGCTTATTTTTCATGATAAACTTACAAAATAGCCTTTTACCAGAAAAACAAGTGTTTTACCTTTCTCTAAGATTAGTAGAGCATTTGTAATTGTGAAGTTGAATGTTGTCCTAATTGAGTGGTGATGTTTATGTACTGAAAAAAAAAAAAGGTTTCATATTTTGAAGGCTCTGCGTACCAATGTTTGGGCATGGAAAAACAAAAGTGAAAAAAAAGAAAAAGTTGGAAACTCTCAAATCATAATATGAAAAAGTTTCTACAAGAAAAAAAAAGAGAAATTTGAACCCAAATATGTACGTGTGGTGTTTATATCTTTTGTTCAGATAGCTCGAGTGAGTAGACTCGTTGGGGGTATTTTCATGCCTAGTGCCTTGGGCCAATTGGACCGGGAGTCACTAGTTGAAATCTCGTTACAAGAGCTACTTGACAAAGACAGAACATTTAGAGTCATGAAACTCAGTGAAATGGTGTATGAATTTAATAAAGTTGGTGTGTTTTTGTATTTGTTTATGGTGCCGCTTCGCTCTACTAGTCTTAGAGTTTTTACCACCACTTTCCTAAATATTTCCCACGCCTTTCTTTACCTTATCCCCATTACATCCATGATTAAAGTCCTAATGATCTTTGAGGTTGTTTCACTACTATTTAGCAGACGTAACTTGCGATTGATTCATAGAATTTGTAAGTGGCCTAAAGAGTTCATTGATTGCATATATGCTAGTTTGATGCTATTGTTGGGTGTTATGGTGTGTTTGGCTAAATCTCATCCCTTTTTCAAGAATTGAACTTTCCTTCTATTTCATGTCTTTGCTTGAGGACAAGCAATATATTAGCTTGGGGGAATTTGATAGGGTCCTAAAAGTGCGTATTTTTATTATCTTAAACCCTTAATTTAATATTGAAGTTTTATATTTCATAAGGAGTTTTAAGTTATTTTTCTTCCGAAACATGAGTTACTACGATATTATTTATTTGTTTGCAGGAAGATGATTTGAGCAACTAATTTGGAATTGGATTTGGGAGCCCATTTTCCCTCTCCTACTTGGGCTTATTTTGTGAGAAATTAGAAGTTCACTTGATTGGGCTTGATGGCATAATTGGACACAATACCAAAGAAATAAAATAAGAAGAGAAGGAAACAAGAGCCTGCAAAATTGAGAAGCCTGCAAGTCCTAAATGGAAGTCAAAAAGAAAATGGGGAAAGTTAGGTTTTGTACTTTTGTTATCTCATAAACCAAGAATGGACCATCATATTTGAGAGGAGAGCAGCGTTGAATTGGAGGGCAGCGAATTAGTGAAGATTAGAGCGACGAAGTAGAAGAAGCAGAGGAGTAGAAGCACAACACCAGCGAGAAGATTACGGATTACAGACAAAGATAGCAAGTAGTTTACGCCTTACGTAATACGGTAGGAATTTTCCTTCCATCGGCAATTGTGGTATTTTATTTTGGATGTTCTTTATTACTTTTAGACTAGTTTGATTTATCTCCATACAATTGGCACTTGAACTTGGATTAATAATATAGTTATTAGATTTTCTAAATTTTCAATTATGAATTCTTTCATTCTTAATAGTATTATTTTTGTTCTTAATATGTTAGGCTAAAACCTTTTAGGGTAGGGAGATATACTTAGTATTGGATTATTGAATTGTGAGAATGAAAAAATTGTGATCTTTCTTGTTGGATGATTATGTTTATGTTTTAATTGGATTAATAAACTTATTTTTATTGTGTTAACTTGTCAAATTATATTTTAGACTGGCCATCTTTAGTGTAATTTGTTAGTTGACTTGCTAGGATTTTGGCTTGTGATACGTAATTGTCCTAGTTAAATCCGCTAGTAGCAATTAGGTGTTTGATTGGCGACTAAAGCTTGTCGTAATACCTATGGTTATTTAATCCTTTAAGTTGCATAATTCGAGCTTGTGTAATTATGGCTTAAGTTAACTTCTTCCTAGTCGTTCATGCTGCTAATTAATCGAGTCTAGAGAGCTTGTTCTAGATTATTAGTTAGTTAGACAATATTCCAAGAGCTTATTTGGTTTATTTGCAAACTAAGGGAAGTTTAGAATACTTGTTTGTGTTCTGGGTTAACGTTAAGGTATATGCATAACTTGTCTAATTTACATTCATGATTTATTAATTCTATGATCAATTAATTTTCCAATACCATAATATATCTCCCGACCCGTATTCTATTATCTTTGGTTATCCCTTTCTTAGTTTTAGTCATTTAGTAGATATTCTCTATTTAGTAGTTTATTTAGTTAATTAATATTCTATAAAAAACAGGGGTTTTTAACTAACACAAGAAATAATAAGATAAATCCAATTCCCTGTGGGATCGACTCTGACTTACCCGACTACATTGTTAGAAGGTTATAGTTATGTTATTTTTGGTAGGTACGCGAGAGTCGTATCAGTACTACAAGTCACACACTATAGTACACACTATATCACATTTAAACAAACTATATCACATACAACCCCACTATATCAAATGCAAACTCAATATCACATACCACCATCACATAACCAGACAATCACATAAAACCACACTATATCACATACAACAACACTATATCACTAAAAACTCTACTATATCAAAAATTAATATTATTCAAAAATTTGAACTTACATCTTTAGCTTGTGTAGTAATTTCTTCATCAGTGAGACTTCCTGGTGGAAGCTCAAACTGAATATGAAGCTTGCCCTTCACCTTCCTCTTGGGCGCAGCCTCCTTTGGTACATCACTTCTTCCACTTCCTCCACTTCATGTATCATCACTCGATACAAGACGTGGTACATACTGAACTTCATTTTTTTTTAACCGGCTTCATCCGGCAGAAATCGACATGCCCATCATCAGTGTAGTAAAACTTAGCACTCATTGGATAAGTGTCATCAAGCAAACCACTTCCAAACTTATCACAGAATACTTCACGACGAATTCTCTTGGCAATTAACACATTATCCCAATGAGACAATAGAGGCAGTTGAGTTGGAGGCACGCCATCACCAATCTGTATGTCATAGAAGTAAATCAACTGCAATAAAATTATACACCCATTATAATGCCCCCGAGAACCTTTAACAAACAATGAATTCTTGTATAAAACATTCGCATGCTTCAACCTCTCCAAAATATATTTACACCAATTCAAACGAGGAATTGTCCTAACCTCATTTACAGCAAAAACCAGCTTCAAATCCAGTGTGTTATTTGCAACAGGAGCTAAAAAAGAAGAAAAAGCAAATAACACATACAGCTTTTGAAAAACCTCCTCACCATCAACTAACTTAATTAACTCTGAATAAACAGAAGACATTGGAATCTGCCCTTTATCCCGACAAACTCCAAAGTAATCCCTCCAGCTTGCTTTCAATTCAAAATGCGGATTCTCCGCATTAGGTCCCCTAGACACATCCACTACATCATTTCCTTCAACTAGAGGAAACTGAAACACATCATACACATCGAATTGGTTAACCTTGAACTCCTTTCCATAACCAACTCTAAACATGCCAGAACCATCATCAAACCTCTCCACCAACCACCCACTCAGAGAATTATTAGTCCTGGAAATCTTTAAATCCAACAAAGATCCAAAACCAATTTCTATAACAGCTTTTCTCTGTTCAGCACCCAAAACTTCATTCAACCCACAAAACCTTTTACCACAGTAAGTAGTTTTAAAGAGGTTTACCCTCTGTCCTTCTGCTTGAGTCATTATTTTGCTCTTCTTTGGAGCTTGCAAGGTATCCTTCTCAGCTATAAGATTTACCCTCTTCTTGCTTGCTCCCTTTTTTGTAACAGAAGGATTACCAGCATCAGTTCCTTCATTACCAGGACCATTAGCATAATCAGTTCCTTCATTAACATGAGTATTAGCTACATCACTTCTTTCATCCTAATGTTCAGTAGATGGATTACCAAAATCATGTCCAGGGTGCTCTGCAACAAAAAACAATTGTTCAGATTATACACTATATCAGAAGAAACATACAATATTATGGCAAAATACACTATCATAACACTAACCTTATATCATGTCAAACTACACAATATCATCTCAAAATACACTATAATGTCAAAACACACTATATGATGTCAATATACACTATCATCCAAAACACTGCCAAAGAACTCACAGCAACACTATCATTTCAAAATATCATATCAAAATACACTATATCATTTCAAAATACACTATATCATCTCAAAATATACTATAATGTCAAAACACACTATATGATGTCAATATACACTATCCAAAACACTGCCAAAGAACTACCACAACAACACTATATCATTTTAAAATACTGTAATAGCCCTCATTTCTAAGCTGCCTTATTTAATGTTAATTATAATTTTTAGCTAAATCATATATTAAATACTCTTATTTTATTTGAGTTGAAATATGATATTATATTTACTAACGATATTCGGTTATTCTATTGGTGCTAATATTATATTTTATTCTTGCTGATAATATTTATTATATGTAGCAAGTAATATTTTAATGTGCGTTTAAGCAAGGCTAATTATTTTAGTAGCTTAATTGTAATATTATATTTCCGAAAGACTTTTGAGTAGTTTGAAGTGTAATTAAATATAGTTTTATATTTTGATTATCCTATTTGTAAGAAAGTTTACATAAAGAATTAATAAGTTGTATTATTAACATAATTTGGGTTTTAAAAGAAAAATAAAAGGAGACCCATTTACTTATTCTCTCTCCTCCCTCTAGTCTTTTGGTTCGTGGCTGCACAAGGAGAAGCCAGAGCTTCCTCCTTCATGTTCGTGTCTTCAATTGCTAGTGCCAGGGAATTGCTTCACTTTATTCATCACCAAACTACTCAAATTATGGCAATATTCATCTTCTAATTCTTCTCTCAATTGAAACAAGCAGAATCCCAAATTCTCCAAAGAAACTCCAAACCCCGCTCCTTTCTCTCACTCGCATCTCTCCCCACCGGCGTTGCTACCTTGCCGGTGGTGTGACGCCTAATTCTCGCCGGTGATGCGCGTTGATGCCGTCATTGCTGCCGGTATTTGACGCTGCTTTCCCCATTTTCTATCTCTCCTTCGTTCGTGCTGCAGGTCCTGTTCTTCTTGTCGTTTGTTCGCGGTGATGCACCGCTGATCTGCCGGTGCTCTTTGTACCGCCGTCGTCACTGCTGCTGTCCCCTGTTGTTCTTCTGTTCTTGGTTGTTGGTGTTGTTGTCCTGTTCTTCTTTTTCTCCTCTGTCGCGCGTTGTTGCTGCGGTGGTGGTCGTGGTGGTGTTGCCACTATTCTACCCTTGTTGGTACTTTCCCCCTTATGTTGTCAATTGTTGTTTGTTGTGATTCTGTTGTGTTATTGCTGCTGTGAGTGAGTCATAGTTGTGGTTAATGTTGTTGTTGTTGGGTTCTTGCTATTGTTGTTTAGTAGTAATAGTTGTTGTTGTTATTTTTGTGGTGGTTTATTGTTAATGGGTTATTGAATTGTTGCAGGGTAGGGTGTTGTGTTACTGTTAGTAATGCTACTATTGTTATTCTCAAAAGAAGGAATGTTTTTATAAATTCTTATTTGTGTGATTAAGTTTGCTAGCTAAGTTTGGTTGATATAGTTCAGTGAATCAAAATTATGTTATTAGTCAAATGATTAATGATAATGTTATTTTGAGACAATCTAGTTAGAGGGCAGTGAATGAATGTTAGCTGGGTTAGTATAGTAGGTTGTATTAAGAAAGGTTATTTAGATTAGTTTCTCATGTAGTGAGGAGTTTGTTAATTATTGTTATTATTGTGAGGTAAATTGTTGAAGAATGATTATGGAGTTAGAGTATCGTTTGGAGATCATTAATGAAGGAGATGGTATCATTGGAATTCGAATAAGCGTGGAAGGTAACTTTTATGTTTAGTAAAATGTATTACTTATGCCCTCATGTGTGGAACTCTCTGTTCTGTTTTTTTTATATATAAGTTCGTACTATGGCCACAGTTATGAATATGCTGTTGTGAGTTGATTATGGAAACATTATTGGATAAAATAACTACGCAATTATTTTGCTGGCTTAGTTTATGAACTGCAAATAGAAAGTGGGCCAGGTATGGGTGGAGGATGGTTACTATTTGACCTGATATGGTCGGCTACGCTTGATCGGTCCCCTAGGTGTCGTTACTTCCTATGGTTCCGGGTCAAGAATAAAATCTCCCTAGTCTAACTAACTAGCCTAATAAGGTAGTATAGCTTAGTAAGGGGTCGTATCCACGGAGAAGCAAGGGGTTTTAACTTAGTTCGAGATGCAATCAATTGACGGGAGTAAAAGAAAATGGGTTTGGGTTATCAACTAGACTACCTAAGGAAGATAAAACAAGAGTGATTAATCAATAAGGCAAACACTAGGAGAGGGGAATCGTGGAACTCACAACAACGATTTCGACAACATTTGGTGGGCAATGAATCAAATCTATTGAGGGCCTTGGTCCAACATCAAGAGGTCACTCTGCACACCCCTCAACACCGCCTACCCAACCCCGCCTTTGAGGTCGTGGTCTACCCATCATCAAGTCATCACTAATATCGAGCTTGCTCTCACATAACCCAACATCGACAAGATTTAAGCATAAAGGTGATCAAGTTTCATACTTTTACAATAAAATACCTTGATTCGAGTATCAAAAGAACAATCACCAAAGCCAACCAAACATCATTCAAAATCATCACAAAGTCCCATTATCCCCCTTCCCTAGCTAGAAATCTAGCCTAGGAAGGAGGAGAACATAGTAAGACTAGTAAAAACAACAATAAAAGGAGCAAACATACTAATACTACTAAGCATGATTAGTGAAAACGAGAAAGATTGAACCTTTGAACAATAGACTACTAAGACTAGTCAAGGCAAGTATAAACTAATTTAAACAAGCATAAAAATTAACAAATAACCAAAAATAAGCGAGGAAATAAGGATTAGTGACTAGAAATTACCAAAAGATTGATGCTTTGATTGATAAAAATGAAGAACAAAGGTTGAGTTACAACTTTCTCTCTCCTAAGAATGTGTTTTTCTCTCTCTAATTAACCTAGAATAGTGTGCTCTTGCTTTCAATCCTTTTTTCTGGAATTCAAAAAGCTTTTTTAAAGTGTCTTAAGAGTGGGTATTTATACCCCTCACAAATACAGCTTAGAGTAAGGGCAAACAGCGAAAAAAAATCGGGAGCTGACCATTCAGAGCTCCCGCTCCATACGTGGAGCGCGAGCTCTGAACTTAATGAGAGAGATTTCAACAGCAGGTCGAAGCTCCCGCTCCACGAAGTTGGAGCGCCAGCTTTGATTTCTCGGCAAACCTTCTCGTATGCAAGGGATTTTGGAGCTCCCGCTCCATGAGGTTGGAGCGCGAGCTTTGGCTTCTCGGCAAATCTTCTCGTATGCAAGGGATTTTGGAGCTCCCGCTCCATGAGGTTGGAGCGCGAGCTTTGGCTCTGCTTCTACTCTTCTTTGCAATTTGAAACTCCTTCTCTTCATCCAAAGGTTCCCTTTTCCAATTCCAAGCTTCAACAACCTTGATTAGGCCGCTACGGAACCTAAAAGAAGTTAAGAGCAAGTCATAGCACAGGGTGTTCACAACATTCATTCTTCACATGAAGAGAAAACAACCTATAACTCCCAAAAAGACTCGAAATGCATGAAACTAGTAGAATCACTAACATTGAACATAGCTAAACTAAATAAGCATAAAAATGGACTAAACAAGGGCTTAATTAGGGTGGAAAGAGGCCATAAAAGCGGCCTTAAAGGCCACTTATCAAACTCCCCCAGACTAAGTCCTTTGTTCGTCCTCGAATAAAGAGAAAAAAGTAAAGTCTGTACACTAACTCACTTTCGTAGGAATCACGGTCAATTTTAGCGTAAATGACAAGCCCTTTAAACCTCAAAGTCGCCAAGGAGGACGAGTGTGCTCTCGTAAGGGTTTCCTAAGAGTTTGACCCATAACTCTAGATTCCAAGGCAAATCAAAAATAAATAAACCAAAGAGAATAAAATGGTGCTCTTAAGTGAGATTTTGACGAGAAGCAGGCGCAAATGAATGCAAGAATTTCTAGACATTAAAAGTAAACATGCTCAAAGATGTCCATAGGTTGATTAAAACATACCGTACACTAAGCATAGAGAACTAGATAGAGCACAATTCCTCAGATTCTACAACCATACATGCCGCGTTCTCTCAACTAGTTTCAAATTCGCCATTCAAGGTAGCTTCTCTAAACTCCGAAGAATGGAGCCGTCAAATGTAATAAGAAATAGAATAGGAGAAGGTTACTCGACATCTCGACATAGCATACTCGCTCAATAGGCTTGATTCCAATCTTCCACCACCGACAATGACTCAACCCTCTAAGGTCAAAAGGACTTTTTAAGGGTGGAAACGTAGGCTAGGGGTAAAGGGTGTGAATAAATTTGGATAGTGGTGCTCAATCCTAATATAGTGAAGCCTTAGTAGGAGCGAAAGAGCTAAATAACCATGAATCACAAATCATATTCAACCATTTAGGGATAAGTTTCCCCCAAACTTATTCGAAAACATAACA
The DNA here is from genome assembly GCA_947646795.1 of Beta lomatogona. Taxonomy (NCBI): domain Eukaryota; kingdom Viridiplantae; phylum Streptophyta; class Magnoliopsida; order Caryophyllales; family Amaranthaceae; genus Beta; species Beta lomatogona. Next base: position 425,716 of record CANSNZ010000402.1, on the reverse strand, counting down.
ATAAAAGAACTATTTTGGATTTTCTTTCTTTTTCTCCCCTTTTTTTTGTTTTTTTGTTTTTTTGTTTTTTTTTTTTTTTGATTTTTTTCCCACCCCACCTTCTTTGACTTTGGGTGGCTTTTTCTATGAAGTTGCAATTGCATTTATTCAAGAATATACACAAAATTTCCACTATACCACAAGAATCTCATCATTTTCCTTTCCCCTTATTTGTTTCAAATATCACTCAAGACAATCGCTCTAACTTCACTATTCACTACAAGGGTGAAAAATAAAACAAGGAGGCAATTGGCTTGTATTGAGGTAATCAAAGAAAGGATAAGGCTCAAAGGGTTGAGAGGAAGGGCATATGCAAATAAAAACAAAATCAAGAAAAAGAAAAAACAAGAATAAAAGGCCTAAAACTATAAAAGTGAAAATAGTCACCGAAATGAACGCCTTTATCTTTCCCCAGAGTGGCTCGGTCGCGATCTAAGATAGATTAGAGTCAAGTTCTCGATAGAAGTATGCGATGTCGAGGATCCATGCACTCAAAATGGATGTTGGGGATTTTTTGAAAGTCCTCACATGGGGTTATCAAGCAAATGCTACCTTTAAGGTTTCAAATCACTAGAGAGAGCAACACCTTCGTACCCACAATCCATGAATTAAGGTCTTGTGCTCTCAAAAGTTCTAACCGCTACCTTAACATAGCGTATACTAAAATCAACCATAAACATCTCTAAGCATGCGGGCTTCTAACGTCTAGGAATAAAAGCATTCAAAAGAGTGGAGCTTCAATGATATTGTTCTCAACTCAAGAGCAAAAGAAATAACTAAAAGAAAAATTTGCCTTGATTCATACGTATCTTTTTGATTTTTATTTATTTATTTTTTTTTTTTTCAAGAGATGAAAGTAAGTAGGCAATGGCACATAACCAACACTATCAATCAAATTTTGCACTTAAACCAGGTGGTGTTCATAACCACCAATGTAAAATTAAAGCCAAGCAACCTCGAACGATCATCATCTTTCCTATACTATCCTAAAACTAAACAAACAAGTAACTAAAAGGGGTTGGAACGATCTCACCCATCATTGAAGCAATAAAGGCCAAATGCAATATTCCGAAGCAAAAGAGCATCTTCAAACCTTGACTTCATCTCCGAATACTTGCTACAAAAGGTCATCAACTCAAAAGAGAGATTAGTTCCAACACGTAGCCGATTTCCCTTTTCCTTTTCCTTTCCCGCACATATACACAACAAACCATACCCTATGGGGGTTAAAATTAGCCCAAAGTGAGATGTAAGGCTTAGCTTGAAACTCGACTCAACTATTGGTTAGATGAGCCAAGAGGCCGTGCCTCGTATTTCTCAATCAAACTAAAATGTCACCCTCCCTCGGGGAAAAATCCTCGATTTTACAATCTACCAAAACAAAATTAAAAATCAAAGTTCAACAATAACAAAATATAAACAGTATATACAAAAGTGCTTGATTTATGGTCTTAAGCTAGACCTCTTCATCCTTCTCAAATGGCTGGGGGACGAATCGGTTGGGACCGACTCGAGCATCAAACAACCAAGTTTTCCAATTTGTTCCTTATCGAAATATTTCTTGATTCTTTGGCCATATACCATGAACCTAGCTCCATCTTCACCTTCCAATTCAAACGAGCCATAGGGAGTGACCTTGATGATAGAGAATGGGCGACCACTTAGACTTCAACTTCCCGGGAAAAGACGGAGGCGTGAGTTGAATAAGAGAACTTTGTCGCCAACCTTGAAGTCACAATCTTTTCCCAACAACTTGGTAGGAGGCTTAGAACTCTCCCCCTTGGCCATGGTTTGGATCAATGGGAGCTCGTCTTTGCTTTCTTGGGCATCCGTATGAGCTTCATCAAGTTGGGTTTCAATCTCCATGGCCTCTCTTGATTTGTCCACCCCCTCATAATTAACAATCTCCGACTCCACCAAGTCTACTCTCCACACCTTCTCCACCATAGGTTGCTTCAAGGTTTTCGAAAACTCAAACATAACTCTTTCATCGGCCACCTCACAAGTGATCGTGTTGTTCTTGCAGATTAATCACGGCTCCCATTGTTTTAAGAGCCTCTCACCAAGGATAAAAGGAGTATGAGGGTCCTCCTCCATATCCATTACAACAAAATCACAAGGCACAAAGATATTACCAACTCGAATTGGTATGTCTTCAAGTTCTCCACAAGGTAGCTTAATCGAGCGGTCGACCAATTGAATTGTTTTCCTTGAAGGCACCATCTCAAACTTGAGCAACTTTGCAATGGACAAGGGCATCAAGCTCACACTTGCACCCAAGTCGGCCAATGCTCCCTTGGTCTCAAGATCTCCCAATGTCACCGGAAGAGTAAAGCTACCGGATCTCGTTGTTGGGTGGCAAGTGGCGTTACCTGCGCACTCACTTGGTGAGGAAGAGTGATGAATTGTTCATTGAGCTTTTTCTTGTTGGAAAGAAGTCCCTTGAGGAATTTTGCATAGGATGGCATTTGTGACATAGCCTCAAGGAAGGGAATGTTGATTTGAAGACCCTTCAACATGTTCATGAACTTGTTGTACTTGTCATTCAACTTTCTCTCAACTATCCTTTCCGGAAATGGTGGGGAGGATCGAATCTTGATGGTTGGAGATTTGTTGATGCTTGCTTTTCTACCTCAACCTCTTTCTCCTTCTCAACACCCTCTTTTTGGATTTCATATTCTCCTTTCTCCACAACTTGTCCTTCTTTCTCCTTATCCTTCTCTTGTTGCACCTCTTTAGGTCCTTTATATGATCTTCCAGACCTTAGGGAGATGGCATTCACATGGTGGTGGTTTGCGGGATTCGGAGTAGGTTGACCGGGAAGCTTCTCATTTGAGAGTTGAGAAACCCTCTCGGCTAGTCGGGCAACTTGATTGTCAAGGATCTTTGGTGAGATGTGGTTTCTTGGAATTTTGATCAACTTTTCGCTCAAGATTGCTCAACTTTTGTTCAAATTGTTGAGAGATGTTTTTGATGTTGTCTAGGATAAGAAGGGTGTCCGGAGATGGGCCACCTTGGGGGTTTGAAGTGTTTGGGAAGGTGGTCGGGGGTTGGTTTGAGAATTGATTTTGTGGAAGGGGCTTGTTGAAGTTGTTTCTAGCATTTGGATGTAGATAGGGAGTTCCTTGGTTCGCTTGATTTTGGAAATTGGTTGGTCCACCATAGTCATTGAACCTCGGATTAACATTGGAGTTAGGGCCTCTCCAATTATCCCTTTGATCTCTTTGATTATTGAGATAACCCATAGCCGCTACATGCTCGGGGTCCTTACCACCACAATAAGAGGTGTCGTGGTTGGTACCCCACAAATTTCACATGAGAATGAGTTTACTTGCCGAGATGAGGAAGAAGAAGCTTGTTCTTTCCCTAGCTTCTTGTCAAGAAGTTGCTCCATGAAGGCCTTAGAGACTCTTGGTCAAGCTCGAATTTCCCATTAGCTTTTCCTTGACTTCTTCTCTTACCACCCCATGAATAGTTGCGAACCACATCCTCAATTGTATCTTTAAGTTGAGCTTGGGGAACTTTCCTTAATTGGCCTCCGGCTCCCGCATCAAGATTGGCTCTACTAATGGGATCAAGAGCATCATAGAAGAATCTAATAAGTAGAGGCTCACTATACTCATGATGGGGGCAAGCTCTAACATACTCGTTGAATCGTTCCCAAGCTTCACTTAGAGACTCATCCGCTTCTTGTTGGAAGTTGGAGATCTTCCTTCTCATTTCCGCGGTCTTCTCCTCCGATATAAACTTCTTTAGGAAGGCTTTGGCCACCGCCCTCCAAGTAGTCAAGGAGTTTGGTTTGAGATTCTTAAGCCACCTATAAGCTTTTCCCGCTAAGGATTGCCGGAAGAGATGCATGCGGATGTATTCTTGAGTGACTTGATTCGTTTGGACCATGGCGCACAACTCAAGGAATCTATCAAGATGCTCAATGGGATTCTCATGAGCGGCTCCGGAAAATTGTTCCCTAAGCACCATTTGTGTATATTGTGGATGAATAGTGAAGTTCGTAGTGGTGGTGGGGAGCAAAATGCCACCGGTGAGCTCATAGTCTTCCGGATTACCAAAGTCTTGAAATAGAGGGTTGTCATCTTCGGCCATGGCTTCACTTGCCTCACTTGAAGAGTCAAAAAATATTTCCTCCTCCTCGGTTTGATGTTCAAATAACCTCCGAACTTGCCTCAAAGTACGGTCGATTTCCGGTCAAGAGGAGTGGTAGGAATACCTTGAGATCTCCTTATCATTCAACAAAGCTAAGCACACGGTTAAAATTGACAACACAATAACAAAAATGAAAATAAAAAAGCAATTGATGGGCAATAAACTAAGTTCAAACAACACGTTGCTTCCCGGCAACGGCGCCAAAACTTGATCGGTCCCCTAGGTGTCGTTACTTCCTATGGTTCCGGTCAAGAATAAAATCTCCCTAGTCTAACTAACTAGCCTAATAAGGTAGTATAGCTTAGTAAGGGGTCGTATCCACGGAGAAGCAAGGGGTTTTAACTTAGTTCGAGATGCAATCAATTGACGGGAGTAAAAGAAAATGGGTTTGGGTTATCAACTAGACTACCTAAGGAAGATAAAACAAGAGTGATTAATCAATAAGGCAAACACTAGGGAGAGGGGGAATCGTGGAACTCACAACAACGATTTCGACAACATTTGGTGGGCAATGAATCAAATCTATTGAGGGCCTTGGTCCAACATCAAGAGGTCACTCTCGCACACCCTCAACACCGCTACCCAACCCCGCCTTTGAGGTCGTGGTCTACCCATCATCAAGTCATCACTAATATCGAGCTTGCTCTCACATAACCCAACATCAGCACAAGATTTAAGCATAAAGGTGATCAAGTTTCATACTTTTTACAATAAAATACCTTGATTCGAGTATCAAAAGAACAATCACCAAAGCCAACCAAACATCATTCAAAATCATCACAAAGTCCCATTATCCCCTTCCCTAGCTAGAAATCTAGCCTAGGAAGGAGGAGAACATAGTAAGACTAGTAAAAACAACAATAAAAGGAGCAAACATACTAATACTACTAAGCATGATTAGTGAAAACGAGAAAGATTGAACCTTTGAACAATAGACTACTAAGACTAGTCAAGGCAAGTATAAACTAATTTAAACAAGCATAAAAATTAACAAATAACCAAAAATAAGCGAGGAAATAAGGATTAGTGACTAGAAATTACCAAAAGATTGATGCTTTGATTGATAAAAATGAAGAACAAAGGTTGAGTTACAACTTTCTCTCTCCTAAGAATGTGTTTTTCTCTCTCTAATTAACCTAGAATAGTGTGCTCTTGCTTTCAATCCTTTTTTCTGGAATTCAAAAAGCTTTTTTAAAGTGTCTTAAGAGTGGGTATTTATACCCCTCACAAATACAGCTTAGAGTAAGGGCAAACAGCGAAAAAAAATCGGGAGCTGACCATTCAGAGCTCCCGCTCCATACGTGGAGCGCGAGCTCTGAACTTAATGAGAGAGATTTCAACAGCAGGTCGAAGCTCCCGCTCCACGAGGTTGGAGCGCCAGCTCTGAGACAAATGTGAGTTCTGCCGCGGATCGAAGCTCCCGCTCCACGAAGTTGGAGCGCCGGCTCGAGCCTACCGTGAGTTCTGCCGCGGATCGAAGCTCCCGCTCCACGAGGTTGGAGCGCCAGCTTTGATTTCTCGGCAAACCTTCTCGTATGCAAGGGATTTTGGAGCTCCCGCTCCATGAGGTTGGAGCGCGAGCTTTGGCTTCTCGGCAAATCTTCTCGTATGCAAGGGATTTTGGAGCTCCCGCTCCATGAGGTTGGAGCGCGAGCTTTGGCTCTGCTTCTACTCTTCTTTGCAATTTGAAACTCCTTCTCTTCATCCAAAGGTTCCCTTTTCCAATTCCAAGCTTCAACAACCTTGATTAGGCCGCTACGGAACCTAAAAGAAGTTAAGAGCAAGTCATAGCACAGGGTGTTCACAACATTCATTCTTCACATGAAGAGAAAACAACCTATAACTCCCAAAAAGACTCGAAATGCATGAAACTAGTAGAATCACTAACATTGAACATAGCTAAACTAAATAAGCATAAAAATGGACTAAACAAGGGCTTAATTAGGGTGGAAAGAGGCCATAAAAGCGGCCTTAAAGGCCACTTATCAACGCTCCATAACGAACCTTGGGGGTAGTATTGCTGGGCTCCATAACAAACCTTGGAGGCAGCGTTTGTCCAAAGCTTGTACTTGCCACTGATTTGTTTAAGAGAATAAGCTATGCCAGCGTTGTAACGGAAAAGAAATGATTTGACAAATAAAATGTTTATAACGGGCTGAAGTAAAGGTTACGAGTTTTCCACTCATTTTGGAATTTTGTTGTTTCGTATTTTTTCTCTGAATTTACAGGTTTGGTGTTGTGAACTCGGAATTGGAAGTGGAGCAAGATAAAGATGTCTTGTGGGTTAAGGATTGTGTTTGTCTTTTAGATAGTTGATTCAGGAATAGTTACTCATAATCCGAGAATAGTTGATGTTATTTCATTGTATATAATTTTGGGATTTTAGTCAAGATACTAGTGTAATCAAGGATATATATATTTTTTTTTCTTTCGCTGCGATTTTATTTAATCAAGAGTTAATTCTAGTTTATGGTTGTTGAGTGTGTCTCGCTAGCAGCTCGGAAGAGCGGGCTGTAATTGAAGTCTTATATAAAGGATTTTGTTTTGTGGACCCATAACCCACAGGTCTAGGATCGTATATTTCAGGTTGTTTCCGCTACGAGTATTTTATAAGTGATTATTATTGTTTTGGTGTTAATTGAGATTTGTGATTACTAAGCGAGTTAAGCTAGCAGCTCGGGAATCGGGCTGTTACAAATACACTATATCATATCAAAACACACTATATCATTTCAAAATATACTATCAATTCAAGACTAACAAAAAGTAGTATAATTACAAATAAACTATATATTTTCACAACAAACTATATCATCTAAAAATATACTATATCATCACAAGAATAACTTACAAATTATTTCACAAAAATATAAACCTAAAAAACTGTATAAGACAGAATAACAGTAAAACAAACACTTTATACAACAAAAAATCAACTATAACAAACACGAAAACTAACTAAAGCACAAAAATACAAGTAATAACAAAGTCGAAAATTAACTACAACACGTATACATCAACATCAAAACACTCTGATGTGGACATGGGTGGCTTCCCTAGAACAAGTCCTAGTTCTATTAGGATTTGTTTATTTTCCTAATTCTAGTAGGAATAGGACTCTTGAAATCCTAATCCTAATAGGATTAGAACTCCTAGTTCTATTAGGAGTCATAAAGTTTTAGTTTGGTTGTAATTCTAGTTGGGTTAGAAATCCAAATCCTAGTTGGATTAGGATTCTAATTGGAGTAGAGTTATGGTAGTATTAGGAGTCTAGTTGGTAGGCGCTAAATTGAGCTTGTTCTACTTGGATTAGGAGTGTGTTATTTCTTTGTTATCTTGTTCATAGTTTCCTAGCCTTAGTAGGACTAGGCTTGCTTTATTTTGCTTTGTTTGCATGCCTATATATGGCCTTTGAATTCATTAATATTACAAGGTGTTATTTTTTGATTAAAAGTTATTCGAATGCTTGGCATTGAATTTTGGTTGTCGTACCAAGAACATACAAATCGTGGTTTGTGTGCATCTCCTAATCGAGGTTAGTGAGACATCCTCTAGTTCTCGAGGGAACAATAGAGCCTATCCAACATAAAGTTCCAATCTTTATACCTATTTCCATACAAAGTTCGAACCTTTAATTACTTAAACGTGAGATTAAAGTGCTTAAAGTATTGTTCTTGTTTTAAAGCTTCCGCAAACACATCAAGTGGTATCAGAGCAAAGGCATATAAGTCCCTTTGGTAATTGGACATTCTTGAAGAAGAAAGAAGGAAGAAGAAAATAGCCCATAATAGGCATATTTTTTTAGGTAACTTTGAACCACTCGTTCTCCCACCTCCGATCAAATTTTTGGGTGATTCTTGATTCTAAATTGGAGTACTACTTTTCTAGTTTATTGTCATAAAATTCATAAGAATTGAAGTTGATTTTCTATATATTCGAGACTGATTTTTCGAGGTGGTCTAAAACCGGGTAAATCTGGAACAGTTTTGTGATAAAATAAACTGTGAACAGTTGGCTTTGAATTTTTGCATGAAATATTGGTCGAGTGTTTAATACATATAGGGCTAGGTTCTGTAAATATTTTGTATGGTTTGGAGACATAACGACATCACAGCGAACAATTACTTTCGATGCAAAATTCTGGCAGTTTGAAATCTATGAGTTCAAGTGAATGGAGACAAGAGCTACAACAGGTTTGTGAAAGACTTGAAAGAGGATTACAAGATATTAGATGTCCACCAACACTTGAAGAAAGATTAGCATGAATACAAAGGCGTTGCGCGAAGCTTCAAGATTTGGTTCAACAACTACACGAGAAACAACATGAAGTATAACAACTTCCTATTGTTGAGAATGACGACAAGATCAAAATTTTTTCTTGTTCCAAGGATGAAGATTTGATTTTTACTGTTCCTCGTGATGAAGAAGTGATACCTAGCATGGATCTAAAGGAAACCGTGCCTTTGGTTAATGTTTCGTTTCCATTGGTTCTGAGGTTTGCTGATGATATTGTTGTTCCGAACGTCATAAATATTGTTTCTTTTAGGAGGGATAATCTGCATCTAATGATAACATGGAGCACGCATAGAATTAATTTTCGTGGAGCAAAGGATGGACTTGATCGAAAGAAAATGCTAGTTGAGTATATTGATGTCCGATTAATATGGATGATTTCGTGGCTTACTTTATGGAACTTGAGGACAAGTTCCTTTCAAGGGGGGGAGTATGATGTGGACATGGGTGGCTTCCCCAGAACAAGTCCTAATTATGTTAGGATTTGTTTATTTTCCTAATTGTAGTAGGAATAGGACTCTTGAAATCCTAATCCTAATAGGATTAGAACTCCTAGTTCTGTTAGGAGTCGTAAAGTTTTAGTTTGGTTGTAATTCTAGTTGGGTTAGAAATCCAAATCCTAGTTCGATTAGGATTCTAATTGGAGTAGAGTTAGAGTAAAACTAGGAGTCTAGTTGGTAGGCGCCAAGTTGAGCTTGTTCTACTTGGATTAGGAGTGTATTATTTCTTTGTTATATTGTTCTTAGTTTCCTAGCCTTAGTAGGACTAGGGTTACTTTGTTTTGCTTTGTTTGCACGCCTATATAAGGCCTTTGAATTCATTAATATTACGAGGTGTTGTATTTTTATTAAAAGTTATTCGAATGCTTGGCATTGAATTTTGGTTGTCGTACCAAGAACATACAAATCGTGGTTTGTGTGCATCTCCTAATCGAAGTTAGTGAGAGATCTTTTAGTTCTCGAGGGAACAATAGAGTCTATCCAACATAAAGATCCAATCTTTATACCAATTTCCATACAAAGTCGAACCTTTAATTACTTAAACGTGAGATTAAAGTGCTCAAAGTATTGTTCTTGTTTTAAAGTTTCCGCAAACACATCACACTCAAAAATCAACATAAATTTATCATGCAAACAATAAAAATCGCACAAAAATGAATGAAGAGTAATTCAAACTAAAAAAAACATCAAAACTCCAAACTTTATAAGAAATTAAGTAAAAACGAAAATCAACAACATAATTACTATCAGTCTGAGGAGTTTCACTAACACCAGGAAACTTCGATTCCTGTGCACGACCACCACCAACAGAAGAACGCAAACCACTACATTTTGCGAAATTGCGACTAGCGATCGTCTTCCTTCCCATTGCTAAATTCAAACAAAGAAATTACACAGAATTGAATGAAAAAACTGAAAATGAAGAAGTTTGGGCAGAGCAGATTACACAGGATTGAACTTGAAGAGAGAGAAAATGAAGAAGTTAGAGCAGAGAAGATGAAAAGTTATTAATGAGACAGAAAATGCAGAAGTTATAAGAGAAAGAAGGAGTTAGAAGAAGTTATCAGAGGAGAGAGAAAATATGAGAGAGAAAAACTGAGGAGAGAGAAAATCTGAGGACAGAGAAAAACTGAAGGCGGCAAAAACTGAAAGTCGTAATCATTACTATTGCAAAATTTCCCTCAACTCACGTGATATGGTTCGGGTGCACACTAATTAGTGTGCAACGGGTTCATATTGGTTTTTTTTATAGCTTGATATCTAACTTTAACAAAGAATTCTCAAAATAAAGCAAACCTGCCAACAAGTACTTAATCTTCTGGAGCTAAACCTGCCAACAAGTACTTGCTCAACACATTTCACCGGCGTATATGGAGAGTTTGCTATGTTAAGTATGTTTGAGCTCGAGTATCAGACGACTCCATTGTTACAATTCTTTGAAAAATTGAAAGAACAATCAAAGAACCCTAACTATAAAAGAGTTATACGAATAAGCCCAAGAAAATGGGGAAAATTTGCTGAAATCTCAACAGAAAAGATCTGCGTTCCAAAGATATGAGTGGGTTTTATTTCTCAAATAGATTTGAGTTGATGGAGAAAAGAAAAAACTTCCTGTCAAATTTTAGAGAAGAAAAGGATGAAAGATGAAGAAATTTAGTTCCTTTTATATGTTCTTAATTTTTCTTTTTTGTCGTGGTTGTGGTGGTCGTGGTGATGGTGATGGTGGTGTTAATGGAGGAAGTGGAAGGAGAGAGAGAACGGAGAGTGAAAAGACTGAGAAAAGGGAAGAAGGGGGAAAGGCGTGCAACTGGTGAACAAATAGAAGCGAGGGAAAGAAGGTCGGGACAAAGGAATGACAAGGAGGCAGTTTTAGGGAAATAGAGGGGTAAAACAGTCCAGCCACTGTTAGTAATCTACAGTAGCCAAACTTGTGGCTTTTTAATGGGTATAGATAGAAGTGCGACCCAACAGTATCAAGTTCAATCCTTTATGGAAATACTTTAGGACAATTTATTAACTTCCTTTATCCCATGATATTAGGATCTAACCCACATATTAGGATCTATAATCCATTGTGTTCCTATTTATTTAGCCAATAACAATACTTTCCATTCGAAGTAGCTGTGGAAAAGGACATCATTATTAAAGGTTCATTTTCTTTGTTTTTGTCATTGAAAAGGAAAGAAGTGTTGATTTCGATTTTTCAAGTATAAAAATGAATTCGTGCTCTGGTAAGTGCAGCACCGAGGATATTTAAGAGACAACTTTCGACAAGGGATAAAAAGATTGTTTGCATATTAATGAAAACATATTGAAAGGTAAATATATTAAGGCATAACGTTGAAAATGACATGGAATATACTTCCAAAGGTGTAGTAGGCATCAGGCATGTGGTCCTAAATGAAATATTCCTTGATCATAAATGGTAATTGTAGAAACAAAATCGTGTCTCCCTATTGAGTACCCAATGATGAAACATATCATCATCCTAATTGGTCTAGTCCAAAGGAAGAGCAACTAAACAAGCTAAGCCCAAAAGCATTTTGAAAATATAAAGTCTATTTATTAAATCCAAGCCTAATTTTAAAGGCCTAATTAATTATTCCAGATAATTAATTGTAATTTTAATATTTTGATTTTAATTATTCTTGATAATTAATTTTAAAGGATATTTAGAAAATCGGATTTTTATTCCTAAAGATAGCTGATTTCGGATTTCAAAGGATAGTAGTTAGTCTGGCGCAAAGGCAATGTGTCCGGCGCAAAGTAGTGCGTCCGGCGCAAAGGATGTGCGTCCGGCACAAAGGCTGTGCGTCAAGCGCAAAGAGGTGCGCCAGACGCACAGTTTTATTTTATCTTTTCGATTTGTTTTCGGTTTCCTTTGCCCTATAAATACCTCGTTTCTTCGAACGACTTTTTACAATGCTTTCCTATGACTTCTACACATACTCTCTTATACTCAAACTAATATTGAAACACTCAAACTCATATTCAAACACATTCATACCTTCGAATTTCTTATTTTAAGCTTCAAAATTACTCATCCTGAAGATCGTTTTATAAGACCCAGGCGACAAATGTATAATTTCTGAGGGTTAATTGCAATTTAATTCTTTTTTTTTACAAACAATTCACTTGTCACAATGTAGATCTTGAAGGAATTAATTCTCTCTTGTACATACTTCCCTAAATCTCTATTTTTTATATTTCTTTTATGATTGACAATAGGGTTCTGAACTTTGGGCGATAATTTTTAAAAGGTCTGAACTATTGATTAACCGAGTGCAAAATTGCGCTAGACGAACCACGATGCGCCTGACACTCAACTTTGTGCCGAGCGCAACACTGTTGCGCGGCGCGCAGCCTTTACATCTCATGCTATTACCAATTCGGCTACCGTTTAAGTTCTAAAAAGTCTGTCAGGATATCCATCATTATGTCATGTTTGTTGTCGCTCCCAAAATTATGTGGAATTAGCCAAAACCTCAACTAAATCGCCAAAAAACATGTCGCGGAGTAGTGCGCCAAACGCATTAAGTTGCACCTGGCGCCCAGCTTCGCCGCCAGATGCACTTGTTTCGCGCCGCACGCAACGTTGTTGCGTGGCGCGTATCCTGTGCATCTCATATTTTTGACGATTTAGTCGTCGTAGTGGTCGATTCTGCGTTTTTCCTTTTGCATTCATGTAGAGTCATGATCGCTCTTAGGGTCCTTTTGTCAAAAATACATATTTTCCCAATAAAAGATAAAAAGTGGTCCTTTTCAAAAATGAATTTCGAAAATTATAAGCATAGTCCAAATACCTCTAATCTAATCCAATCAACCCAATCCCAATCCATTTGCATTCATCCAAGCTTGAGTCCATACATTCATGTTAGGCCCATTTGTGTTCATGCATTCATATTACGCCCACTTACATTATAATCCATCTTAAGTCTCATCTCAGCCTCTTACAATCTAAGTCTCATCCTATTCCAGTCCAAAACTTAGGTCCATTTAGGCCCAATTCATACCATAGGTCTAGTTTGCATCTCTATGTAAGCCCTAGTCAAATCTTAGGACTTTAAAAGCCCAATTCATATCCTAGTCTAATTTGCATCTCCATGTAAGCCCTAGGTAAGTCTTAGGAATATAAAATTCATACCCTAGGTCTAGTTTGCATCTTCATGTAAGCCTTAGTCAAGTCTTAGGACTATAAAAGCCCAATTCATACCCTAGGCCTAGTTTGCATCTCCATATAAGCCCTAGTCAAGTCTTCAGACTATAAAAGCCCAATCCTAGGTCTAGTTTGCATATCTATGTAAGCCCTAGTTAAATCCAATTCCAAACGCATATTTGACGAAATCCAAACTCTAAACCCATTAATCGTTTGGTCTAGCCTGCTTGCTCTAAATGTTAGTTCGAAGTCTAGCCACCCTTAGGTCTAGTTTGCTTATATTAAATATAAGTTCAAAATCTAGCCTTACTTATTGCCTAGCCTACTTACTCACCCGTAAGTTCAAAGTCTAGTCACCCTTAGGTCTAGCTCGCTTATTCTAAATATAAGTTCAAAGTCTAGCCTTCCTTATTGCCTAGCCTACTTACTCATCCGTAAGTTCAAAGTCTAGTCGCCTTTAGGTTTAGCCTACTTAATCTAAATGTAAGTTCAAAGTTTAGCCTTCCCTATCACCTAACCTGCTTACTCTTCCGTAAGTTCAAAGTCTAGTATGCCCTAAAGTCCACATAGGCATTCTTTTTGAGTCTAGTATGCTTATACTACATGTAAGTTCAAAGTCTAGTATTTAGCGAAGCCCAATCATTGAGTCTAGTATGCTTGCATAGTCCCATCTAGTCCAGTCCAGTCCAGTCCATTTCTGCATATGCATAGAATTAGGCCCATGTCAACATCATGGTCGAGCCCATACTAGTTCAATACCATATCCATTTATAATCCTCCATTTCAAAATCATTCTAGTTTGGGCCATGCTTGGCCTGTTTTGTTGGCTCTCTTTTGAGAGATAGGTTGTATTATTTACTTCGGATGATATATACTTACATACTTACCAAAAAAAAGAAGAATAAGGGTTCCAATAACAACAACTCTTTCACGAAGAGTAGCAACAATCCTTCTAGCTCCAAAAGCAATGATGTAAATGCCCTAACTATTGAAAATGGAGGCTATCAAAAGCCTCAAAGAACCTTCACTCCCCTAGGCATGCCTTTAGAAGAAGCTTTTAATAGGCTTCATGAAAGAGGAGCAATCCAATCTATTGGTCCCACTTCAGACCCTGCACCTGAGAATAGGTCCAAGAAGTGGATACCTAATGCTTACTGCAAATATCACAAGGGAATGGGCATCTAACATCCGTGTGTTGGGCCTTAAAGAATGCTTTACAAGATATGGTTGATAATTGATGTGAAATAGAAGTATTAGTTATGCAGAGTTCTTATTCTGTTAGAATTCTATGTAATTTAGGGTTTTAATTTATAGTTTGTTTAGAGTTTCAATTGCATTAGGACTTTATTTTAATTAGAGTTTGAGCTGTGTTAGGAGTTCTAATCACATTAGGCGTGTGAAATCAGTCACAGCCGTGTGGATTGGATAGGTTAGTTTGTTAAGTTTTTGTTTATCTTTTATGCTTTATTAGTTCTACTAGGTGTAGGTTAATTTGCTTTAATAGTTCTAATCAGTTTAGGATAATTTGGATTATTTTATGTTGACAAGAATTAACTTATAGTGCACAAATAATCCTAAACTGATTAGAACTATTAAAGCAAAGTAACCTAAACCTAGTAGAACTAGTAAAGCATAAAACATAAACAAAAACTTAACAAACTAATCTATCCAATCCACACGGCTGTGACTGATTTCACACGCCTAATGTGATTAGAACTCCTAACACAGCTCAAACTCTAATTAAAATAAAGTCCTAATGGAATTGAAACTCTAAACAAACTATAAATTAAAGTCCTAAATTACATATAATTCTAACAGAACTAGAGCTCTGCATAACTAATACTTCTATTTCACATCAGTTTGATAAAGGGTTATTCTGCTACTATTATTATTAAAACCATTTATCCTGAATGGTGTATCTACTTTCTTCCATTCCGGTAAACAATTTTTTTTTTTCATAATTGTGGTCGCTACTGTTTTATCTACCATCAGTGTGTAGTATCTACTTTTGTATCCTTCAAAAATTATTTTTATAAGAATATAAGTTAATATACTCATTGATTATTCTTGTTTTAAATTGAATTGGGTTATAAGTGTACTCAAAATAGAATGATTATATTTTCCAGGGTTTGACTTTGTTTAAAGATTCTTTTCCTAATATAATTTTGTCACTTAGACTTACTTCATATTCTGCATTTATATTTTGTGTTTCAATTTTTGTTGTAATAATTATTTTTCCTTTGAGTTTTAAATTATTGTACATTATTTTATCCATATAGATTGAATTATTTTCCACATTTATATCTATTTGTGCTTTTAAGTTTTCTCCTTCAATTTGTAATATAATATAGTAATCTTGTGACCTCAATTGAATAGGTTGATCATTATTTTTTGTTCTCTAGATCTGGAAAAACTCAGTCTTCTTTTTACTATATCTAGTTCTCCATAACTAGGTTTAGAGTATAATTTTAATCCTTTATCCATTGGTAAGAAAAGCTCCAGAAATGGGGTATCTATGGTTATTGGTCCTAGTTTATTTCTAGTATAAACTTGGTGTTGATTATTTAGTATGTAAGCATTTTTACATTGTACTGTCATTACTATAGATCCATTTGACATTTTTATTCCATCTAGTTTCCAATATAGAACCAATGCCTTTTCTATATTCTGATCAGTTAAGCCTATTGAATAATTTGGTTTAATTATGAACCTTACCTTTTGATATATTAGATTTACTTTAAGTTCAGCTATAATAGCTTTCTCTATTGGTTCTTTAATTCTATCATCTACTGATTCTAATTCCAATGGAGTATCTATTCCTTCTTTAAAACATGATTTTATTATTATCTCTGTTGCCGCCAATTCTACAAATCTAAAAGTCATTGGTTTATTTCCTAATGATCGATAAACTTTTGTTATTTCCTCGTTTAGCACTTCTTTTGTTATTAATGGAACTTTAGTATTACCTTGCACTTGAGTTATATCAATAATGTGTTCTCTATCGGCTATCACTAAATATTTTTTCTTATCCTTTCTAAATATTTTCTTCATTAGTTTTCTCTCAAATATCTTATTTGTTGACAAAGTAAATCCTTCATACTTTAATTGATTATACTTTTGAAGATCAAAAATAGCTCTTTGGTCTTTATTTTGTGGAGTAATTTTTTCATCTTAATCTACTTCCTGTAATTCTTTATCCATCACTAGTAGTCTCAACGTTATCTTCTTCGCTAATTATTATTTCATCACTTTCTGTTTCATATTCTAGAACATATATCTCTTCTTCTTTCGGTATATTATTTTTCCCTGTTTCATATAGGACTTCTTTTAGAAGGGAATCCATAATTACTATTTTGTTCCATATTTATATTTGTACATTAGTTTGATAAAGGGTAATTCTGCTACTATTATTATTAAAACCATTTATCGTGAATGGTGTATCTAATTTCTTCCATTCTGGTAAACAATTTTTTTTTTCATAATTGTGGTTGATACTCCTGTATCTACCATCGGTGTGTAGTATCTACTTTTATATCCATCAAAAATTATTTTTATAAGAATATAAGTTAAAATACTTATTGATTATTCTTGTTTTAAATTGAATTTTGTTATAAGTGTACTCAAAATAGTCTGATTCCATTTTGTAGGGTTTGACTTTGTTTAAATATTCTTTTCCTAAGATAATTTTGTCAGTTAGACTTACTTCATATCCTACATTTATATTTTGTGTTGCAATTTTTGTTGTAATAATTACTTTTACTTTAAGTTTTAAATTATTGTACATTGTTTTATCTAATAATTTATCCATATAGATTGAATTACTTTCCACATTTATATCTATTTGTGCTTTTAAGTTTTCTCCTTCAATTTGTATTATAATATAGTAATCTTGTGGCCTCAATTGAATAGGTTGATCATTATCTTTTAGTTTCTAGATCTGGAAAAACTCACTCTTCTTTTTACTATATCTACTTCTCCAAAGTTAGGTTTAGAGTATAATTTTAATCATTTATCTATTGGTAAAAAAAGTTCTATAAATGGGGTATCTATAGTTATTGGTCCTAATTTATTTTTAGTTTAAACTTGGTGTTGGTTAGTTAGTGTGTAAGCAGTTTCACATTGTACAGTCATTACTTTAGCTCCATTTAGCATCTTTATTCCAACTAGCTTTCAATATAGAACCAATGCCTTTTCTATGTTCTTATCAGTTAAGCTTATTGAATAATTTGGTTTAATTATGAACCTTACCTTTTGGTAAATTAGATTTCCCTTAAGTTCAGCTATAATAGCATTCTCTATAGGTTCTTTAATTCTATCATCTGCTAATTGTAATTCCAACGGAGTATCTATTCCTTCTTTAAAACATGCTTTTATTATTATATCTGTTGCTGCCAATTCTACAAATCTAAAACTAATTGGTTTATTTCCTAGAGATCGATTAATTTTTGTTATTTCCTCGTTTATCACTTCTTTTGTTATTAATGGAACTTTAGTATTACCTTGCACTTGAGTTATATCAATAACGTGTTCTCTATCAGCTATCACTAAATATACGTTCTTATCCTTTCTAAATATTTTCTTGAATAAGTTTCTCTCAAATATCTGATTTGTTGACAAAGTAAAACCTTTATACTTTAATTGATTATACTTTTGAAGATTAAAAATAGCTCTTTGGTATTTACTTTGTGGAGTAATTTCTTCATCGTAATCTACTTCCTGTAATTCTTTATCCATCACTAGTAGTCTCAACGTTATCTTCTTCCCTGACTAATATTTCATCACTTTCTGTTTCAAATTCCAGAACATATATCTCTTCTTCTGGCGGTATATTATTTTTCCCTATTTCATATAGGACTTTTTGAGAAGGGAATCCATAATTAATATTTTTTTCCAAATTTGTAGTTGTACATTAGTTTGATAAAGGGTAATTCTGCTACTATTATTATTAAACCATTTATCTTGAATGGTGTATCTAATTTCTTCCATTCTGGTAAACATTTTTTTTTTCATAATTGTGCTTGCTGCTCTTGTATCTACCATCATCGTGTGTAGTATCTACTTTTATATCCTTCAAAAATTATTTTTATAAGAATATAAGTTAAATTACTCAAAGATTATTCTTGTTTTAAATTGAATTTGGTTATAAGTGTACTCAAAAAAGTCTGATTCTATTTTCCAGGGTTTGACATTGTTTTAAAATGCTTTTCCTAAAATAATTTTGTCACTTAGACTTACTTCATATTCTACATTATATTTTGTGTTTCAATTTTTGTGGTAATAATTACTTTTCCTTTAAGTTTTTAATTAATGTACATTATTTTGTCTAATAATTTATCCATATAGATTGAATTCTTTTCCACATTTATATCTATTTGTGCTTTTAAGTATTCTCGTTCAATTTGTATTATAATATAGTAATATTGTAACCTCAATTGAATAGGTTGATCATTATCTTTTTGTTCTCTAGATCTAGAAAAACTCATTCTTCTTTATACTATATCTAGTTCTCCATAGCAAAGTTTAGAGTATAATTTTAATCCTTTATCCATTGGTAAGAAAAGCTCCATAAATGGGGTATATATAGTTATTGGTCCTAGTTTATTTTTAGTATAAACTTGGTGTTGATTAGTTAGTATGTAAGCATTTTTACATTGTATTGTCATTACTTTAGATCCATTTAGCATCTTTATTCCTTTTAGTTTCCAATATAGAACCAATGCCTTTTCTATATTCTTATCAGTTAAGCTTATTGAATAATTTTGTTTAATTATGAACCTTACCTTTTGGTAAATTAGATTTCCTTTAAGTTCAGCTATAATAGCCTTCTCTATAGGTTCTTTAATTCTATCATCTACTGATTCTAATTCCAACGGAGTATCTATTCCTTCTTTAAAACATGATTTTATTATTATCTCTGTTGCCGCCAATTCTACAAATCTAAAAGTCATTGGTTTATTTCCTAATGATCGATAAATTTTTGTTATTTCCTCGTTTAGCACTTCTGTTGTTATTAATGGAACTTTAGTAGTACCTTGCACTTGAGTTATATCAATAATGTGTTCTCTATTAGCTATCACTAAATATTTTTTCTTATCCTTTCTAAATATTTTCTTCATTAAGTTTCTCTCAAATATCTTATTTATTGACAAAGTAAATCCTTCATACTTTAATTGATTTTACTTTTGAAGATCAAAAATAGCTCTTTGGTCTTTACTTTGTGGAGTTATTTTTTCATCGTAATCTACTTCCTGTAATTATTTATCCATCACTAGTAGTCTTAACATTATCTTCTTCGCTAATTATTATTTCATCACTTTCTGTTTCATATTCTAGAACATATATCTCTTCTTCTTTCGGTATATTATTTTTCCCTGTTTCATATAGGACTTTTTTTAGAAGAGAATCCATAATTACTATTTTGTTCCAAATTTATATTTGTACATTAGTTTGATAAAGGGTAATTCTGCTATTGTTATTATTAAAACCATTTATCGTGAATGGTGTATCTAATTTCTTCCATTCGAAACAATTTTTTTTTTTAATTGTGGACTCCATGTGTAGTATCTACTTTTATATCCATCAAAAATTATTTTTATAATAACATAAGTTAAAATACTTATTGATTATTCTTGTTTTAAATTGAATTTGGTTATAAGTGTACTCAAAATAGTCTGATTCCATTTTGGAGGGTTTGACTTTGTTTAAAAATTCTTTTCCTAAGATAATTTTGTCACTTAGACTAAATTCATATTCTACATTTATATTTTGTGTTGCAATTTTTGTTGTAATAATTATTTTTCCTTTAAGTTTTAAATTATTGTACATTATTTTGTCTAATAATTTATCCATATAGATTGAATTATTTTCCACATTTATATCTATTTGTGCTTTTAAGTTTTCTCCTTCAATTTGTATTATAATATAGTAATCTTGTGGCCTCAATTGAATAGGTTGATCATTATCTTTTAGTTCTCTAGACCTGGAAAAACTCATTCTTCTTTTTACTATATCTACTTCTCCAAAGTTTGGTTTAGAGTATAATTTTAATCATTTATCTATTGGTAATAAAAGTTCTTTAAATGGTGTATCTATAGTTATTGGTCCTAATTTATTTTTAGTATAAACTTGGTGTTGGTTAGTTAGTATGTAAGCAGTTTCATATTGTACTGTCATTACTTTAGATCAATTTAGCATCTTTATTCCAACTAGCTTTCAATATAGAACCAATGCCTTTTCTATATTTTTATCAGTTAAGCTGATTGAATAATTTGGTTTAATTATGAACCTTACCTTTTGGTAAATTAGATTTCCCTTAAGTTCAGCTATAATAGCATTCTCTATAGGTTCTTTAATTCGATCATATGCTAATTCTAATTCCAACGGAGTATCTATTCCTTCTTTAAAACATGCTTTTATTATTATCTTTATTGCTGCCAATTTTACAAATCTAAAAGTAATTGGTTTATTTCCTAATGTTCGATAATTTTTTGTTATTTCCTCGTTTAGCACTTCTTTTGTTATTAGTGGAACTTTAGTGTTACCTTGCACTTGAGTTATATCAATTACGTGTTCCCTATCGAGATATCACTAAATATACGTTCTTATCCTTTCTAAATATTTTCTTGAATAAGTTTCTCTTAAATATAAGATTTGTTGACAAAGTAAATCCTTTATACTTTAATTGATTATACTTTTGAAGATCAAAAATAGCTCTTTGGTCTTTACTTTGTAGAGTAATTTCTTCATTGTAATCTACTTCCTGTAATTCTTTATCCATCACTAGTAGTCTCAACGTTATCTTCTTCGCTAATTAATATTTCGTCACATTCTGTTTCATATTCCAGAACATATATATCTTCTTCCGGCGGTATATTATTTTTCCCTATTTCATATAGGACTTTTTGAGAAGAGAATCCATAATTTATATTTTGTTCCAAATTTGTATTTGTACATTAGTTTAATAAAGGGTAATTCTGCTACTATTATTATTAAAATCATTTATCCTGAATGGTGTATCTAATTTATTCAAATTCTGGCAAATAATTTTTTTTTTCATAATTGTGCTTGTTGCTCCTTTATCTACCATCAGTGTGTAGTATCTACTTTTATATCCTTCAAAAATTATTTTTATAAGAATATAAGTTAAATTACTCATAGATTATTCTTGTTTTAAATTGAATTTGGTTATAAGTGTACTCAAAATAGTCTGATTCTATTTTCCATGGTTTGACTTTGTTTTAAAATGCTTTTCCTAATATAATTTTGTCACTTAGACTTACTTCATATTCTACATTATATTTTGTGTTTCAATTTTTGTTGTAATAATAACTTTTCCTTTAAGTTTTTAATTATTGTACATTATGTTGTCTAATAATTTATCCATATAGATTGAATTATTTTCAACATTTATATTTATTTGTGTTTTTAAGTCTTCTCATTCAATTTGTATTATAATATAGTAATCTTGTAACCTCAATTGAATAGGTTGATCATTATCTTTTTGTTCTCTAGATCGAGAAAAACTCATTCTTCTTTTTACTATATCTAGTTCTCCATAGCTAGTTTTAGAGTATAATTTTAATCCTTTATCCATTGGTAAGAAAAGCTCCATAAATGGGGTATCTATAGTTATTGGTCCTAGTTTATTTTTAGTATAAACTTGGTGTTGATTAGTTAGTATGTAAGCATTTTTACATTGTACTGTCATTACTTTAGATCCATTTAGCATCTTTATTCGTTTTAGTTTCCAATATAGAACCAATGCCTTTTCTATATTCTTATCGGTTAAGCTTATTGAATAATTTGGTTTAACTATGAACCTTACCTTTTGGTAAATGAGATTTCCTTTTTTAAGTTCATCTATAATAGCTTTCTCTATAGGTTCTTTAATTCTATCATCTACTAATTCTAATTCCAACGGAGTATCTATTCCTTCTTTAAAACATGCTTTTATTATTATCTCTGTTGCTGCCAATTCTACAAATCTAAAAGTAATTGGTTTATTTCCTAATGATTGATTAATTTTTGTTATTTATTCGTTTAGCACTTGTTTTGTTAGTAGTGGAACTTTAGTATTACCTTGCACTTGAGTTATATCAATAACATGTTCTCTATCAGCTATCAATAACTACTCATTCTTCAATATTTTCTTGATTAAGTTTCTCTCAAATATCTTATTTGTTGACAAAGTAAATCCTTCATACTTTAATTGATTATACTTTTGAAGATCAAAAATAGTTGTTTGGTCTTTACTTTGTGGAGTAATTTTTTCATCGTAATCTACTTCCCGTAATTCTTTATCCAAAGCACTAGTAGTCTCAACGTTTTCTTCTTCGCTAATTATTATTTCATCACTGTCTGTTTCATATTCTAGAACATATATTTTTTCTTCTGACGGTATATAATTTTTTTCTATTTCATATTCAGCTATATGTAATATTTTTATTTACTTTAGGATTTTTATTTATTTTATTTTTACATTCTCATTCTATATGACCTATTTGTCCACAATTGTAGCACCTACACTTCTTTGGGTTGTTGACATACTTATAAATTTTTCTTTTTTATATAATAATTTATGTTCGATTGCATCCAAATTTTAGTGTTTCATATTTTTCACAGTAATCACTTAATTTAGCTTGTTTTCTAAAAGCTTTTAGGTTATTAACTTCTGTACAATAGTTTTTATACCAAGTTTGTAAGAAAAATATTTGTTCTCCTAAGGGACCCGATATAGGTTCTTTAGAGTATGCTTCTTGAACCATAGTATTTATCGTAATGGGTAAGTTTTCAAATATAATATTCGAAATATAGCTAATTATTTCTGTTCCTAATTCATAATAATTCATTTGAAAAGCACAATTGTATATTTTAGATCTTCTGGGCATATAGAGTATATTTCCATATTATATAATTGAGATTTACTATATTCTTTCTTAGCTTCTATAAGTTTTTAATCCGCATTTAAATTTCCAAAATCTATTCTTATAGCAATTTCATATTTTTTCAACATTTGTGTTGACTCTATCATGTCATGTCCTTCTATCTTAGTACTCCCTCTGTTTTTTTTTTTTTTATATTTCTAACTTGTAATCTTGACACTATTCATACTTAGAGGGAATCTTCTAAATTTTTTTTAATTTATAAGAAAAAATATAGTCATGTTGGGTCTTATCTGATTCGTCTCAATTAGTACTTTATTAATATTCAATTGTTATAATTTTTACTAATATATACTTGAAAGATATATAAGTTTAAAGATGTATATTGAGAGACGCGCATAGAAAAGTGAGAAGGTTAAAAAAAACGAGGGAGTACTTCTTATTTCTGTTTTGTCTATTATTCCTATGTGAGTTAACCAGTTTTTAACTATTCTTGTAATAGTTCCTTCAATATAATTAGATGCAATATTAACTGGGATTTTTGCTTCAATTAGTTTTGCATTTATTTTAGCTACCCAATTTTGTATATCTAAATCAACATTTTCTGAACAATCTAAATTTAAGGTTTCTCCTGCTTGAATATCTTTTGGTATATAGTTATCTTCTATTTTGCTTCGATACTTCCATATATGTTCATTATTTCTATTGTTACTACCATAATTTCTTTTTCTTAATATAGGTTTATAGTGTCTACTAGTTTTCATGTAATAATAATCGTCATCTTCTGTGAGTACATTAAGATCTTTTTCTTTTTCTATCAGAAATTCAGATTATGAGTATTTTGAGTAACTAAATTCTTGACTAGATTGGTCTGAATAAAAATCTTCATTGTTTTCTTCTATATTATTGACTTCAAGTCTTTCTACCACAGTATCTATTGTTTCTATAGTATTGTTCATTATTGTTTTGTCATTTGATTCTTGAATTTATGACATTTCACTGTTTTCTTTTACATTCAATATAAGTTGTTCTTCTATTTTGTCAGATATGTTATTATACTCTATTTTAGACTTTTGTATTTCATCGTTAAAATTATTTTCTACTCTATAAACTTTGTCTAATATTTATTTAGTATTATGATGTATAATTTTTATTGATTCTTCTATTTTCCTGATTCTTTCATCATATCTTCTCTCTAATTTATCTAATTTTTTATATATGTCATTTATTGTTTTGTTTTCTTGATTGTTACTTTCTATGTTTGTTATCTCTACTAAGTCCCTTTCTTTAGCTAATCTTCTTTCTCTTTCAAATTCATTTTCTAATATCATTTCTTTTCTATATTTTATTAAATATAATCTTCCTTTCATAATTTCTGCAAATTGTCTATTATGATTTGTTTTATATATTTGAAATGGACCATCATTATATCTTATTATTTCTTCATCAATAATCTTTTCGTCTTTATTCATTATTCTAGTTCTTTAATGACCCTCTTATATTCTACTTCTATTCTTTTCTTGAAAAGTAATTCGGGAAATAACGGAGAGTATTCTTTAAATATCTTTTTATCGATAATCTCATAACCCTGTTCTTCTAATTCTAGTGGAACTTTTGTATTGCTAGACTCAGTCTTGCTATCTTTTAATAATTGTATAATAAATAATATGTTTGTATTTATTATCTTTAGGTTACTTACTAGATTAACTTCTTGCTCTAATTCACTCATATGTATAAGATTGATTTATTTTTCTTATATTCATTATAATCTTTATGTGCTTTACTAGCTATATCTTCATGTTCTTTTATTTGTATATTTAACAATTTTCTATCTGGTTGTCTAAGTCTTTTAATTTTTCTTCAACATTATTGTACTTTGTTAGATTTGCTTTTTTCTGCTATCATTTCTTTATTTATTCTAGCCATTCTTCTTTTATTTCGGTTTCCTAAGTTTTTAATATCTGCTTCTAAAATTGTTATCATTATCTTTAATCCTGCTCTTCTTATAGCCTTTTTAATTTGCGATTTTATTGTCATATATATAACGAATTTTGTATATGTTTGAGTTCTATTTTTCTTTTTAAGAGTTTATTTTTCTTAATTTGGATTTTAGTTATTAATTTAATTAAAGCATCTTTTGCTTCAATATATTTCCTTCTATGTGCTTCATATAAATAATTTTCATAACCATCTATTTTAGTTTGTAAATTCATTTTTCTGAAATCTAAAATAAATTTTCTAATATCTATATTTCTATTAACATTTCTTATTTGTGTTTTCATATACTCAGTAATTATTGTATTTGAGATTTTCTTATAAACTTTGGTTGAATTCAATCCCTTTTTTATAATATACTTCAATCTGTTAATAATAGTTCTATCGTCCTTCATATAAGTATTGCTAATCCGCCTTTCAACTCTTAAGCTTAAAAGCAAATTAAGTAAGATCACACCTTTTCACCTCACCACATAGGTTTTACGCATTCTGTCCACAACAACCTTCTCATATTCAACGGCATAAAAGGACTACTACTACCGGTTGTCTCTTGGTTTAAAAGCGTGATTTTAAAAAATCGAGGAGAGCATATTTAAGATCGTACAAGTCCTATATGAACTTATAGAATTATTATTACGGATATCATCATTATTATAAACTAAAGGATTGAATTTATACATAGTTCATAAGAAAATAACTTCTCCAAGCTCTGATACCAACTTTGCGTGGTTGAGAAAACTATAGAAGAACTACCAGAATATTTGAAGTAGAGAGAGGTAAGAGAGAAGATTTATTGTAGTAAACTCCTTGATGATCCCTCACCAAGGTCTTTCTTTATTATTTATAGGCAAACGATATTACATCATACGTACATAAAAAGTTACTTTTAATTTAAGCCATACAACTGGCTATTTTTCTAAGGTTACAATAGATTTTAGCTTATCACCTTATCTCTTATCCTTATCTTTTATAGTAACGCCATCATCCTTCGATCGGTTATATCAACTTGTGGGGCCTGGGTTACACTGCTAGAGGATTCTTCCTTATCTTCCAAGTCCTCAAACATAGGTACATATGTCTGCAAGTTTTTGCACATCTAGCATAAGTGTTTATTATTTTATTGCATCCACTTACAATATTTCTACAACGTATCTTTTGTCATAAAATTGTTTGGTATGTATCTTGTTTAAGGAGACTCATCTAGATGTAGGAGACTCCATACCCATGCTTTCATAGTTTCTTCAGCATCATGGCTATATTCCCTACTTTGAGTTATTATTAATGTATTTATCTCTTTATGATTAATCCATATAGGCAAAGTAATAGCATGACATAAAGCTTCACAAATAACTTTGATTTTTATAGCTCGTTTTTCACTAAGGGCATCTTGCACTTCATTAAAGTTTATCTCTGGGCTGGGCCTTTATTTCTTCGGGTATGATGTACGCGAGATGTACATCCTATTTTCACAAACCTCATGGCTGGTTTTATCTCTTGATAAGTAACTTCCCCAGTAGTTGCGTAACATCGTACATAAATCATATTAGATTTCGTAATCTGTAATTAACTTCTGGTTACCATGTATAGGCTAGGATTAAGGATAACTCTTCTTCGGTTAGCGTGTATACGGAATTGAGTAATCCGTAATCACAAGCTGCTTTTATTAACTTTGCATTACAACCTAGTAATGTGATTAACTCGTTTGTTTTTCGAAGAGGGTTAGTAACATATCCTCTTTCTATTTCTCCTTTTTTTTTTTTTTATCTTGGATAGTAACTTGTGGAGCTGTGTTTAGTTTGTTTGCAATAGTCAGGAAATTTGATATATACTGTCTAACTAAGGGGTTAATTTGTCTTTAAAGAAAGTAGTATATGGGACTAAGCTGGGGTAATCTTCGTCATTGATAAATGTTTTGGGAGAAGTCTGTATTTGATAGTTTAGGAAATCTCTTTTTTGAGAAGGGAATCCATAACTTCTTCTTATAATAGCTTTGCCTTTGGCCTGGGATCTTTGGTTAGCACCATTATCTTGTTCTTGATATCTCTGGCCACTGCCATTATCTTTAGAGCTTTCTCTACTTCTTTTCACTAGATCAAGCTCTTGTGATAACTTATTTATCAATAGGGTTTGTTCTTGGTTCTCTTGAATCAATTGTTTAACTAACTTTGGAGAGATAATCTGCATAATAATTTTCATTAGTTTTTAGTAATTCAACTATAAACTCATATTGTTTGATATCAACTATAATCCTATTTATTTCCTTCCTTGTAATGGAATCTTGTAATTTCTGTGTCAGCCAACACTTAACAGTCCTGTTATTTGTTCATAATATAAATTTTTTGTAAACAATATAAGGTTCCAACTTTTTAATACCAAATTTATCTGGTTTTAGCTTCTTTTTATTAATATCCCAATTTATTTCATTTGTCATAAATGTTCCTGAATGGTATCTGCATATATATTATCTTTTATCATTATTGTATCTGTATTTCAATTCTGCACCATAACCATTATTAATTTCGCTAGCATCAGTTTCTACTATCCACACAAATTCCTTATCTTCATCAGGAAAACTTAATTTTGGTAATCTTCTAACTAGTTCTTTGATTTTTTCCAATTTTTTTTGAATCGGTATCAGTCCACCTAAAATCAGGATCTTTTTTCAGCTTTTTAGTAAGTGGTCTTGTAAATTGTGATAATTTTTGAACAAATTCTCTGACTTCATTTACTATATATTCCTAATAATTTTTGAAATTCTTTCTTGGTATTAATTTCCCTTTGAAATTCTATGATTTTCAGCTATATGTTCTTGCGTTTTTACTCCTGCTTTATCTATTTCGAATCCCAAAAATTCTATTTGTGTTTTAAATATTTCCATTTTCTTTTTAGTTAAGACTATTCCACTATTCTTTATTATTTCTATAAATTGTTTTAATAATTTATAATGTTCTTCTTATGTTTTGGAGTATATTAGTATGTCACCAATATGTACTACACAATTTGGTAATTGATTTAGATATTTATCCATAAATGCTTGGAATCGTCCAGGGGCATTTTTATATCCAAATGGTAATACTTCCATTCATAAAATCCATTAGGTACTTTGAATGCTGTAAATTTTTTAGATTCTTCAGTTCATTTTAATTGGTGAAAACTACTTTTACAATCAAATTTTGAGAAGTAATTATAACCTTATATTTGTCTCATTTTTAGTATTTTATTAGGTATTGGATAATTATATGTAATTGTTTTCTCATTTAGAATTCTATAATCAATAACTGTTCTTGTTTTTCCTCTTTTTTATTCAGAATGGAAGAAATTAGGTACACCATTCAAGATAAATGGTTTTAATAATAATAGTAGCAGATTTACTCTTTATCAAACTAATGGACAAATACAAATACTTTCTTTAAAGACCAATTAACCCCTTAGTTAGACAATATATATCAAATTTTCTGACAATTGCCAACAAACTAAACACCGCTCCCCAAGTTACTATCCAAGATAAACATGGAGAAATAGAAAGAGGATATGTTACTAACCCTCTTCGAAAAACAAACGAGTTAATCACATTACTAGGTTGTAATGCAAAGTTAATAAAAGCAGCTTGTGATTACAGATTACTCAATTTTGTATACACGCTAATCGGAGAAGAGTTATCCTTAATCTCTAGCCTATACAAGGTAAACAGAAGTTATTTACAGATTACAAAATCCAAAATGATTTTTGTACGGTGTTACACAGCTACTGGGGAATTTACTTATCAAGAGATAAAACCAGCCATGAGGTTTGTGAAAATAGGATGTACATCTGCGTACATCATTCCTGAAGAAATAAAGGCCCAGCCAGAGATAAACTTTAATGAAGTGCAAGATATCCTTAGTGAAAAACGAGCTATAAAAATTAAAGTTATTTGTGAAGCTCTATGTCATGCTATTACTACGCCTATATGGATTAATCATAAAGAGATAAATACATTAATAATAACTGAAAGTAGGGAATATAGCCACGATGCTGAAGAAACTATGAAAGCATGGGTATGGAGTCTCCTACATCCAGATGAGCCTTCTCAAACAAGATACATCCCAAACAATTTTATGACAACAGATATGTTGAAGAAATATTGATATGTTGAAGAAATATTGCAAGTGGATGCAACAAAATAATAAACACTTATGCCAGATGTGCAAAAACCAGCAGACAACTGTACCTATGATTGAGAACTTAGAAGAAAAGGAAGAATCCTCTAGCAGTACAACCCATGCCCTACAAGTTGACATAACCGACTGAAGGATGGTGGAGTTACTATAAAAGATAAGGATAAGAGATAAGGTGATAAGCCAAAATCTGTTGTAACCTTAGAAAAATAGCCAGCTGTATGGCTTAAATTAAAAGTAACTTTTTATGTACGTACTATGTAATACCGTTTGCCTATAAATAACAAAGAAAAACCTTGGTGAGGGATCATCAAGGAGTTTTCT
Source organism: Beta lomatogona (assembly GCA_947646795.1). Lineage (NCBI taxonomy): Eukaryota > Viridiplantae > Streptophyta > Magnoliopsida > Caryophyllales > Amaranthaceae > Beta > Beta lomatogona. The sequence continues at coordinate 396,210 of CANSNZ010000402.1, read as the reverse complement.
ACAAAAAATCTTCTTTCTTACCTATCTCTACTTCAAATATTCTGGTAGTTTTTCTATAGTTTTCTCGACCACGCAAAGTTGGTAATGGTTATGGTGCAGCATTGAAATACAGATACAATAATTTCTTCTAGATTTATGAAGGATATAAAAGATAGCAGGAGAATGTAAAACAAGACCGAGTTTATTGTCATATCATATTAGGATTTATTTTCTATGTTTGTTAAAAACTATATACCGAAGTTCACAAATTCCTTCGTCATCGTAATCATGACCTTAAAGTTAGAAATACTTCTCTCTTTTCTCTCTCTCTCTACTTCAAATACTTTGGTAGTTTTTCTATAGTATTTCTCAGTGGGATAAAGTTGGTATCAAAGCTTGGCCGGAGAAGTTAATTTCAGGATAATCTTCCATAGTTCTGAAAGAAGCTAAGGTAAAATTCTTTCTTATGAACTAAGTATAAATTCAATCCTTTAGTTTATAATAATGCTAAGATCCGTAATAATAATTCTATAACTTCATATAGGACTTGTACTATCTTAAATATGCTCTCCTTGATTTAGGAAAACCATGCTTTTAAACCAAGAGACAACTACTAGTAGTAGTCGTTTTATGCCGTTGAATATGAAAAGGCTGTTGTGGACAGAATACGTAAAACCTATGTGGCTAGGGGAAAAGGTGTGATCTTACTTAATTTGCTTTTAAGCTCAAGAGTTGAAGGGCGGATTAGAAATACTTATATGAAGAACGATAGAACTGTTATTAACAGATTGAAGTATATTATAAATGAAAGGATTGTCCAACCAAAGTTTATAAGAAAATCTCAAATACAAGATTTACTGAGTATATGAAAACACAAATAAGAAACGTTTAAAGAAATGTAGATATTAGAAAATTTATTTTAGATTTTAGAATCATGAATTTACAAACTAAAATAGATGGTTATGACAATTATTTATATGAAGCACATAGAAGGAAAGATATTGAAACAAAAGATGCTTTAACCAAATTAATAACTAAAACCCAAATAATAAAAAATAAACTCTTAGAAAGAAAGATAGAACTCAAACATATACAAAATTCGTTATATATATAACAATTAAATCTCAAATTAAAAAGGTTATAAGAAGTGCAAAATTAAAAATAATGATAACAATTTTAGAAGCAGATATTAAAAATTTAGGAAACCGAAATAAAAGAAGAATGACAAGAATAAATAAAGAAATGATAGCAGACAAATCAAAACTAACAAAGGATAATAATGTTGAAGAAGAACTAAAAAACTTAGACAACCAAATGGAAATGTTAAATATACAAATAAAAGAACAGGAAGATATAGCTAGTAAAGCACATAAAGATTATGATGAATTTAAGATAAATAAATCAATCTTATACATATGAGTGAATTAGAGCAAGAAGGCAATCTAGTAAATTACCTAAAGATAATAAATACAAATATATTATTAATTATATAATTATTAAAGGATAGCAAAACTGAGTCTAGCAATACAAAAGTTCCATTAATTAGAAGAACAGGGTTAAGAAATTATAGAGAAAAAGATATTTAAAGAGTACTCTCAGTTATTTCCCGAATTACTTTTAAAGAAAAGAATAGAAGTAGAATATAAGAGAGTCATTAAACAACTAGAATAATGAATAAAGATGAAAAAATTATTGATGAAGAAATAATAAGATATAATGATGGTCCATTTCAAATATATAAAACAAATCATAATAGACAATTTGCTGAAGTTATGAAAGGAAGATTAAATTTAATAAAAGATAGAAAAGGAAATGATATTAGAAAATGAATTTGAAAGAGAAAGAAGATTAGCTAAAGAAAGGGATTTAGTAGAAATAACAAACATAGAAAGTAACAATCTAGAAAACAAAACAATAAATGACATATATAAAAAATTAGACGAATTAGAGAGAAGATCGAAGAAAGAATCAGGAAAATAGAAGAATCAATAAAATTATACATCATAATACTAAACAAATATTAGACAAAGATTATAGAGTAGAAAATAATTTTATTGATAATACAAAAGTTTAAAATAGACAATAACAACAGATTTGACAAAATAGAAGAACAACTTATATTGAATGTAAAAGAAAAAAGTGAAATATCAGAAATTTAAGAATCAGATGAAGAAACAATAATGAATATTATTATAGAAACAATAGATACTGGAGAAGAAAGACTTGAAGTCAATAATATAGAAGAAAAATCTATGAAGATTTTAAATCAGACCAATCTAGTCAAGAATTTAGTTACTCAAAATATTCAGAATATGAATTTATGACAAAAAAAAAAAGAAAAAGATCTTAATGTACTCACAAAAGATGATGATTATTATTACATGAAGACTAGTAGACACTATAAACCTATATTAAGAAAAAGAAATTATGGTAGTAACAATAGAAATAATGAACATATATGGAATTATCGAAGCAAAATAGAAGATAACTATATACCAAAAGATATTGAAGTAGGAGAAACCTTAAATTTAGTTTGTTAAGAAAATGTTGATTTAGATATAGAAAATTGGGAAGCTAAAATAAACGCAAAACTAATTGACGCAAAAATCCCAGTTAATATTGCATCTAATTATATTGAAGGAACTATTACAGGAATAGTTAAAACTTGGTTAACTCACATAGGAACAATAGATAAAACAGAAATAAGAAGTACTAATATAGAAGGACATGAAATGACAGAGTCAACACAAATGTTGAAAAAATATGAAATTGATATAAGAAGAGAATTTGGAAATTTAAGTGCAGATTTAAAACATATAGAAGTTAAGAAAGAATATAGTAAATCTCAATTATATAATATGGAAATATGCTCTAGGTGCTACAATTGTGGACAAATAGGTCATATAGCAAGAGAATGTAAAAATAAAGTAAAAAAAATATTAACTTTATTAAATTACATATAGCTGAATATGAAATAGGGAAAAATAATATACCACCAGAAGAAGAGATATATGTTCTAGAATATGAAACATAAAGTGATGAAATAATAATTAGCGAAGAAGATAACGTTGAGACTACTAGTGATGGATAAAGAATTACAGGAAGTAGATTACGATGAAAAAATTACTCCACAAAGGAAAGACCAAAGAGCAATTTTTGATCTTCAAAAGTATAATCAATTAAAGTATGAAGGATTTACTTTGTCAACAAATAAGATATTTGAGAGAAACTTAATCAAGAAAATATTCAGAAAGGATAAGAACGAATATTTAGTGATAGCTGATAGAGAACACGTTATTGACATAACACAAGTGGAAGGTAATACTAAAGTTCCACTAATAACAAAGGAAGTGCTAAACGAGGAAATAACAAAAACTAACAAATCATCAAGGAGTTCACTAAAAAAAAAATTTCTCTCTTATCTCTCTCTCTACTTAAAATACTTCGGTAGTTTTTCTATAGTTTTTCTCAGTAGATTAAAGTTGGTATAAGAGCTTGGAGAAGTTAATTTCAGGATAATCCTCCATAGTTATGGAAGAAGCTAAGGTAAAATTCTTTCTCATGAACTAAGTATAAATTCAATCCTTTAGTTTATAATAATGCTGAGATCCGCAATAATAATTCTATAACTTCATATAGGACTTGTACTATCTTAAATATGCTCTCCTCGATTTAGTAAAATCATACTTTTAAACCGAGAGACAACTAGTAGTACTAGTCCTTTAATGCCGTTGAATATGAGAAGGTTGTTGTGGACTGAATACCTAAAACCTATGTGGTGAGGTGAAAAGGTGTGATCTTACTTAATTTGGTTTTAAGCTTAAGAGTTGAAGGGCGGATTAGTAACACTTATATGAAGGATGATAGAGGTATTATTAACAGATTGAAGTATATTATAAATGAAGGGATTGAGTTCAACCAATGTTTATAAGAAAATCTCAAATACAAGATTCACTAAGTATATGAAAACACAAATAAGAAACGTTAAAAGAAATATAGATATTAGAAAACACTAGTGGAAAAATAAGGAAGGGCTGCGTTTTTGGCCAGCAGCCCTTTCCATAGCAACCCTTCAATAGAAAAGAAGGGCTGCGGTTTTTAACCGCAGCCCTTCACAACGAAGGGCTGCGGTTCAGGCCAAAAACGCAACCCTTCTTAGCTCGAAGGGCTGCGTTTTCGGCTTAAACCGCAGCCCTTCTTTAAATGAAGGGTTGCGGTTTTAAGCCTAAAACGCAGCCCTTCACTTAAAGAAGGGCTGCGGTTTAGGCTTAAAATCGCAGCCCTTCAAATTCATATTTTTTTTTTAAAAATAAATTAAATCTGCCCTGCATTCCCTGCCCACCCCAAAGACCCCCTACCCCCGCGCCAGCCCCTACACCCCCACCCCACCCCACCCCCCCCCCACCCCACACCTCGCCCACCCCTACACTCCCACCAGCCCACCCCCACCCCCCGCACTCCCCCAAGCCCCGCCCACCCCCCGCACTCCCACCACCCCGCCCCGCCCTGCCCCGCCCTCGCACTCCTACCCGCCCAACCCAGCCCCCCATCCCTAGCCCACCCCTACCCCCGCCCTTGCACTCCCACCAGCCCTACCCCCCCCCACCCCAGCCCACACACCGCCCCCCCACTCCCCCCTCCCACCCCCGCCCACCGCCCCCACCCCCGCACTACCCCCCAAGCCCCGCCCACCCCACCCACCCCCCGCACTCCCCCAAGTCCCGCCCACCCCGGACCACCCCCTGCACCCCCCCTGCCGCCCTGCCCCCGCCCCCCCCCCCCCACCCACCCCCTTCACTCCCCTACACCCCCACCCCCCCACCCTCTGCGAGCCCCTCCACCCATTGCTGCCAGCTACCCCAACACCCAACCAGCCCCATAGCCCAGCCTAGCAGCACACCATGACAAAGACCCCCCACCCCACCCCCCACCCAAAACCTCCCTTCGACTAAAAAAAAAACCGATCAAATTGCAATAATATATGACAGGTTTTTGAACGTAATAATTAACTTTAAATATTTATATTTAATAATGTAAAAAGTGTACATATAGAATTGATACAAACTAGTAGATGTAACTAATTATATCACGAATTCCACCAAAATGTATAATAAGCAATCATCACAAATGTGGGACGCCAACTTATCCCGAACTTCATGTAATTCGTCTGTGGTGAAGGCCCTCAAACGTGGTGTGTTATTCATATAAACCTTGCAAAACAACCAAGGAATAAACACATAATATAAGAATTCAATCATTTACCGTAGTTAGTAGTTCTAAAAATGACATATACATTCCCGAAATTCAATCAAAAACAAATGCAAGCCTAAAACTCTACACACTAGTTATATTATACCTTATATTATCATATTCAAAAAGAAAATGGAGCTTCCATTCTAGTAAACAATTTTCTTTCATAATTGTGGTTGCTGCTCCTGTATCTACCATCAGTGTGTAGTATCTACTTTTAATTGATGTCCTGCTAATATTTGACAAAGGTAATAAGAATTTTTATAGTTGTTTTTATATATCTTATATTTTACAAAAAAAACTAGCCATGAGGCAAAAAATCTAGAATAGCTTGTTCTTAGGAAAGCACAAGTTGGTATCAGAGCTTGGAGAAGTTACTTTCATATCAGGATAATCTTTCATAGTTATGGAAGAAGCTAAGGTAAAATTCTTTCTTATGAACGAAGTATAGATTCAATCCTTTAGTTTATAATAATGCTAAGATCCGTAATAATAATTCTATAACTTCATATAGGACTTGTGCTATCTTAAATATGCTGTCATCGATTTAGTAAAATCATGCTTTTAAACCAAGAGACAACTGGTAGTAGTAGTCCTTTAATGCCGTTGAATATGAGAAGGCTGTTGTGGACTGAATACGTAAAACCTATGTGGTGAGGTGAAAAGGTGTGATCTTACTTAATTTGCTTTTAAGCTTAAGAGTAGAAGGGCGGATTAGTAATACTTATATGAAGGATGATAGAACTATTATTAACAGATTGAGGTATATTATAAATGAAGGGATTGAGTTCAACCAAAGTTTATAAGAATATCTCAAATACAAGATTTTCTGCATATATGAAAACACAAATGAGAAACGTTAAAAGAAATATAGATATTAGAAAATTTAATTTAGATTTTCGAATCATGAATTTACAAACTAAAATAGATGGTTATGACAATTATTTATATGAAGCACATAGAAGGAAAGATACTGAAACAAAAGATGCTTTAATCAAATTATTAACTAAAACCCAAATTAAAAAAATACTCTTAGAAAGAAAAATAGAACTCAAACATATACAAAATTCATTATATATATGACAATTAAATCTGACGCGCTCGTTGTAAACACGTCAAAGATACCTAAACTACCCAATATAGGGCATGTAAAGGATCGAATCCACAAGGAAGTAGGGTTAAATCAAGAGTAATTAGCTTAACTACAATGAGTTAAATCAATTTTTGGGTTTTTGAGAGTTTAACAATAATTCTAAAATCTAAATAAACTAAGAAATTTGTAAAATAAAACAACAAGTAATTAAGCAAAGGAGTTAAGACAAGGATAAAAGAAACTAGGGGATTAGGGGGGAATTCACCAACACTCAATCCAAGAATCCAAAATCAAAGCCAAGGGGGAACAATTGGGGGATCACAATGGGAAAATCACGGACATATGAACTCTAATTACTCTCTCGAGCTAATTAGAGGAGCTTGATTAGTCACTCATGACCTATTCTCATGGCATGAGCAACTAATCTAGCCAAATCAAGCACAACATGATTAATCAAGCTTCCCTAAGCTAGAAAATACCTATTTTCATGGAAATTCTAATCTAGCAACCAAACTTAGTTTATTCCTAACTTCATCTCTCGATCCTTCACTAGGAATTCCGAATATGTAAGTTAAGTGGTGATCAAGCACCCAACAAACCAAGTAAAACAAGTTTGATCAACAAGTTCAACCCCAAAAGTTAACCCCCTAACCTATCTAAGATCCAAAGAGTAAATGAAGGCTACATCCCTTCCCCTAGTAAGGAACTACTCACACATTATGGAAATAACACAAAACAAAGCTTGAAGTAACTTAATCACCATAACCATGGAGGAAAAGAGAAAAAAAATACAAATAATCAACCAATAGTAAGATCTAAACAAATAAAGCATGAAATAAGTAAGAACAATGGAAGAGAAGAAGAAAAATAAACAAAAATTACCAACTTTAAGCTTCCATAAATGAAGAATGGAGATTCAAAAGCTTCAAAACTTCACTTTCTCTCTCCTAGGGTTTTTGTTCTAGAGTTTGGATACTAAAACAAGATTTAATCTCTCTCTAATCTCTAGTAATTCTCCTCCCCTTTCAAAACAAGAGGAGTCTCTCTTTTATAGTCACAAGAAATAAATCTGAAAATTACAAAACAGCCCCCGCATTAAGGTAAACAAAATCGCAAAATCGTTTCCGAAAAATGACCCGAGTTATCGAGTTGTCTGACCCGAGGCCTCGGGTCACATGACCCGGGCGGGTCCAAGTGTCAGGAATTCCCTTGGGTTCCAATCAGAAGTGACCCGGGCAGGTCTGTGAACCCGAACCCTCGGGTTGGATGACCCGAGACCTCGGGTCACCAGACCCGGGCGGGTCTGCTGGAAGAAGCTGCTGCGTTGCTTGGCTGGGCTGACCCGGGCGGGTCCACACACCCGGGCCCTCGGGTCAGCCAATTCTTTTCCTTCTTCTCTTCTTTCGAGCTCCTTGGTGCTCCATTTCTTCAACATTTTGCCTCGGGCTTGTGCATAGACCCTCCAAACGTGCTCCATTTCCTGAAATGTAAACAAACACCCAAAGAAAGAGAGCAAAGGAGGAAAATGTACAAAAAGAAAGAAAGTGAATGAACTTAGCCTAAATTAGCTTAAAAACTATCACAAAAACTATTAAAAACTAAGCATAATTCAAGCATATAAACCAATCATCAAACTCCCCCAAGCTAGATCTTTGCTTGTCCTCAAGCAAAATAGATTAAAACACAAGTAGGAGAATGGAAACTTATTTGAAAGCAAAATGAAGAAGAAAGAGGAAGGAAAAGAAAATGAAAAGGGAAGGATAAAGAATTTACACTAACTCATTTTCGTAGGAATCACGATTGCATTTAGCACATGCAACAAGCTCTTTAAACCCCTATATCGCTCTAAAGGGCGAGTGAGATCTCGCGAGGGTTTCCAAAGAGTTTTCAACCCACAACTCTAGTTTTCATCAACAATTTATTCAATCAAGTTCAAGAGTAATGCCCAAGTCAACTATCAATGAGATGGTTCACAAGCAAGGATGAAGAGCAACTTTCAAAACAACTAATTTCCAAGTGTACTCATAGGTTATGGGTAGAGAAAGCAACTAATCAAGATTGCAAAGGATACCTAATTAGACCTTTTACTCGCTCATTAAAGAACACCTAGCTATCCAAACGATTTAGAGCCCTTCAAGTGTTATAGAAGCTCAAATTACTAGTCCACCATCCCTAGACACACAAACAAGCCTTAGACTCCCCTCTACTCAAAACTTTATAAAAATAGTACTAAGTGTGGGAGGCATCCACAAATTGACCTCTTTTATTGGAATTCTTCTATTCTTTTTGCTTTTCGTTTGTGGCCTTTTGTACCACTTATTAAAAACGAAAAGAAGTAAAAACTAAGCTTTTTGTAGAGTTTCGTTTGGGGACATGATAAGTATATCTAGGGACACTAGGGACCGCAAATTTGAAGCTAAATTTAGTCAAGCATGAGCAACTTAGTCAAGATTCAAGACTAGACATTCAATTGAGCATTCATCTGTTTCATTTTGGTTGAATCTAATGCAATCAAGATTAATCACCTCCTAAAGCACCACAACCCAAGCTCACACTCTTCCAAAAGGAGCCTCTAAACATATACTCAAAATCCAAGCAAGGAATCCACATGTATCATCAACTAGCATCTTCCTTGGGCAAGGAAATCAAAACTTTATTCACAACTAAAATTTCTTTTTGTTTTTCCTTGTTTTTCAGATTTTTTTTTTGCTATTTTTGCTCTTTTTCAAAAATAAGAAAAATGGAACCATGGTACACCACATATTAACAAGCATTGGCCCATTCACCAAACTTAACCACAATCACAAACAACAATTCAATCAAAATAGCAACAAGGGCCTCCTAACGCCTACCCTATCAAGTAAAAAAAACTACCCAAATCATGAAAATACCTCCCCAAGCTAAACCAAACACCGTCCTCGGTGTGAAAGGAAGAACAAGCGGGGAGGGGGGGTGGGAAGAGACCAACTCAAGGGTCAAGGTCCTCCTCCCCCTCGGGGGGAGGCGGGGGTTGCATATAGGAGGGGTAGGGGGTGCCGGGAGGGACCATGCTATTATCATGAAAGAATTGCAAGATGGGGGAAAAACTCTCTCGCATCTCTTGTTGGAAGGTGGTTAGTCTTTGTTCAAAACTATCAAACTGCCTATCTATATGGGCATAAATAGGGGCATAGTCGGGAACATAAGTGGGATAGGGCTGGGGAGGAGGCAAGCTCATGGGGATCCCGCCTATGGTAGGTGCGGATCTCCGCGCCTTCCTCTGCGCCTTCCAAGATGAGATAGTTGACTTCTCCTGCTTTAATCTCCGTGATGCGGCGGTTTGGAAGTTGAATGGAAGACATTTTACCAATCTTCCAAGTAAAATGTATTCCAGTCACTGTAAACCAACGCGCATCTTGTAGGTGTTGTTGGTTTATTAGGGTCGGTCCTGGAACCTCGGGGGTCCTAGGGCGAACCCTAAGGTGTTCAGCAATGGCGGTAATTAAACCACCCACAACAATCGACCCACGACCGAGAGTTTTTGGGGTCCCTACTCTTTGGAGATGGCGGGCGAACATCAAGGGTATGTTCAGCTTCTTCTTATTCCATAGGTAAGAACCTATGATCATAAGTTCCAACTAACTTACCTTTGAGTTATCCTTTCTCCCAAAGAGAGTGTTCCCCAGAAACTTGCGGAAGTACCGGATAGCTGGTTGGTGTATGAGTGAGTCATTGGCATTTTTAGCTTCATAACTCTTTCCGTTACTCAACTTACTCCAACAATCATAAAGGTTGAAAGAAGGTGCGGGGGTGGTGCTCGATTCAATTTTTAAACCAAAAATTTCAGCAAAATCACCATTAGGCATAGAATGAGCAACATTCCCCAACCTAAATTTGAGAACGGCTTCGGCTCCAGTTGAGCACGCAAGCCGTTGCTCTCCGGTTATTTCCAAGGAGCTTAGGAATTCAAGTGTTAAGCATTTATAAGTTTTTTTCTCATCAATAACACTTGCTTCATATTCAATCCGTCAGCTATATTATTTACATCCCCCCGAATCCCCCATAAAGACAACAAGGTCTCATCAACATAACGAGTAGGGGCAAATTCCTTAGCCTTAAGGGCTTGGAATCGATTAAAATGTTCTAAGCCAACAAAAACAATAAAAGGAAACTCGGGATCATGAAACTCACCGGGGGCATCATGCCCCGAGACGTTTTCCCTTTGTGGTGGTTGGCTTGAGCTAGCTTGCCCCGCTTATCTACTCCGCTTTGAAGTCCTCCTCTCCATGCTTCGAATTACTTGTTGCTCAAAAAATCAAAATCCCGTAACTTAGTGGTGAAGGTGGAAAAAAAGTGAAATTTTTTTTGTTTGTTTTTCAGTTTTTTATGAGAGAAATGGAGGGGGAATGATGTTTTAGGAAGAATTTGTGAAGAGATTTGAGTGGAAAATGATGAATTTGAGAGTTGTGGTAAAATTTTTGAGGAGAGAGAAAATGATGAAAAATGGTGGAGATGGGGTTCTTGAAGGAGAAAAAGTTGAAATTTCTGGAGGAAAGTTGATGAGGATGAAGATTTGTGAGGGATTTTAAGTTTTTGAGTGGTGAGTGAGTGATTTGAGTGAGAATTAGGAGGATAGGATTTGGAGTTGAAGAGGGTTAGAGAGAGTTGAGAGGTTGAAGATGAAGGAGGAGTGAAGAAAAGAATGAAAGAGTTAAAAAAAAAATTCGGCTAACTAGAATCCCGACCCGGGCGGGTAGAATGACCCGAGCCCTCGGGTCCGCACGAGCCTCAGCATATTTTTGTTTTTTTTTGTTTTTTTTTTCAAACGCATAGCCGACCCGGGCGGGTCTGTTGACCCGAGCCCTCGGGTCGAATAACCTGGGCGGGTTTTTGTTGACCCGGGGGGGTCCAGTTGTCAGGAACATCTTTCTTGACTCCCATTGAACGACCCGGGCCCTCGGGTCAGCTTCATGGCTCTTTTTCTTCTTCTCTCCTTGCCTCTCTTTGCTCCAAGATTCCTCCCAAGCAATCCTAAGCATATCCAAACCACAAAATCACCATAACAAGCATTTCAAATGCCATAATAATATGTGATAATCCATTATTCCAAGTAAATCAAAACTAAAAGAAGAAAAAGAAATAGAAATAAGTGAGAAAAACGGGTTGCCTCCCGCTAAGCGCTTGTTTTAAGTCATTAGCTTGACTACCATAAATCTTCAATTATTAGGAGCGGAGTAATCCTCAAGTGCAATAGAGTAAGCTTCTTGAATTGGCGCACCATCATAGTATAGCTTGAGTCTTTGCCCGTTCACCTTGAAGCACCCTTTTGCATCATTGCAAATCTCAACCGCACCATGTGGGGATACTCGATGCACGGTGAATGGACCACTCCACCTTGATTTGAGCTTGCCCGGAAATAACCTCAACCTCGAATTGAACAAAAGGACTTTGTCTCCAACTTTGAATTCCCTTTTCATGATTCGTTGATCATGCCAAGCCTTTGTTCTCTCTTTGTACATCCGGGAGCTCTCATAGGCGTCCCTCCTAAGCTCCTCAAGCTCATGAACATCAAGCATCCTTCTTTCACCCGAAGCTTGAAGGTCAAAATTCAAAGCCTTGATGGCCCAATAAGCCTTGTGTTCCAATTCTACGGGCAAATGACACGATTTTCCATAAACAAGCTTGTAAGGTGTCATGCCAATAGGGGTTTTGTAGGCCGTGCGATAGGCCCACAATGCATCGTCCAACTTGGAAGACCAAACCTTTCGAGATCGATTTACCGTCTTCTCCAAAATGAACTTGACCTCTCTATTAGATATCTCCGCTTGACCACTAGATTGAGGGTGGTAAGAGAGACCCATTTTGTGATGCACCCCATATTTGGCAAGAAGGGTCTTGAATGATTTCTTGGCAAAGTGCGATCCCCTATCACTAATCATGGCTCTTGGAACTCCGAAACGGGGGAAAATCACCTTCTTAAATAGCTTGACCACTACCTTGGCATCATTTGTAGGGGAAGCGATTGCTTCAACCCATTTAGAAACGTAATCAACCGCTACCAAGATGTAACGATTACCAAGGGAGGAGGGAAAAGGGCCCATGAAATCAATCCCCCAGACATCAAAAACCTCCAACTCCAAGATGCTTGTAAGGGGTAGTTCATGCCTTTTTGAGATATTGCCAACTCTTTGACATCGATCACAAGCCTTGACGAAGCCCCAAACATCCTTGAACATACTAGGCCAAAATAGACCACATTGTAAGATCTTTGCCACGGTCTTGTCGGCTCCCATATGACCACCACATGGGGATGAATGGCACATCCCTATTACATTCTCAATCTCATCATCCGGGAGACACCTCCGGTAAATACCATCCACCCCCCTCTTGAACAAGTATGGGTCCTCCCATACATAGTGCTTGGCCTCATGCATGAACCTCCGCTTTTGTTGATAGTTAAGGTCATCCGGTATGACTCCACTAGCATGAAAATTAGCAAAATCCGCGAACCAAGGAGCATACATGGCCTTAATGGCATAAAGGAAATCATCTTGGAGAGAATCATTGATGGGAGGGTCCAAATCATGAGAATCATCCATAGGAAGGCGGGAGAGGTGGTCGGCAACCGAGTTTTCGGTGCCCTTCTTGTCCTTGATCTCAATATCAAACTCTTGTAGGAGAAGGATCCACCTAATCAAACGCGGCTTGGCATCCTTCTTAGTCCTGAGATACTTGATCGCCGTATGATCCGTGTACACCACCACTTTAGAGCACACAAGATATGACCGGAACTTGTCAAAAGCAAACACGATTGCTAGGAGTTTCTTCTCCGTAGTGGCATAGTTCCTTTGAGCGGAATCAAGCGTCTTGCTTGCATAGCAGATCACATGTAGCTTCCCTTCTTTTCTTTGCCCTAAAATGGCTCCCACTGCGTTATCACTAGCATCACACATTAGTTCAAAAGGCAAACTCCAATCCGGAGCTTGCACTATGGGAGCGGAAATTAGAGCCTTTTTTAGAGTTTCAAAGGCATGCATGCAATCTTTGTCAAATTTGAATTCAATGTCTTTTTGAAGCAAATTGGATAGGGGTTTTGAGATTTTTGAGAAATCTTTGATAAAACGGCGATAAAAGACCGCATGTCCAAGAAAAGATCTCACTCCCTTCATCGAAGTTGGGGGAGGCAATTTCTCAATAACCTCAATTTTAGCCCTATCCACCTCAATCCCTTTTTGAGATATCTTATGACCGAGGACTATACCATCTTCAACCATAAAATGACATTTTTCCCAATTAAGAACGAGATTCATCTTTTGACATCTCTCTAAAACCTTTTGAAGGTTGGAGAGACAAATGTCAAATGATGAACCTACCACGGAGAAGTTATCCATGAAAACGTCTATGGTTGATTCAAGCATATCCAAAAAAATGGCAGTCATACACCTTTGGAAGGTAGAAGGAGCATTACACAATCCAAATGGCATCCTTCGATAAGCGAAGGTGCCAAATGGACATGTGAATATTGTCTTCTCTTGGTCATCGGGGTGAATAGGAATTTGAAAGAACCCCGAATAACCATCCAAAAAGCAAAAATGGGTATGACCCGCCAATTTTTCAAGCATTTGGTCAATAAAAGGGAGGGGGAAATGGTCCTTCCGGGTGGCTTTATTCAACTTACGATAATCAATGCACATGCGCCACCCGGTGACCGATCTTGTGGAGATAAGCTCACCTTTGTCATTTTTGATGACGGTCATTCCTCCCTTTTTTGGGACAACTTGAACGGGGCTAACCCACCTACTATCCGAGATAGGCTAGATTATCCCCGCCTCAAGGAGTTTCAAAACTTCCTTTTTTACCACCTCCTTCATGTTAGGATTTAGCCTTCTTTGAGGCTCAATAGAGGAGGTTTGACCATCATCCAAATGAATTCGATGCATACACAAGGTGGGACTTAGACCCTTGAGATCATCAATTGTATATCCAATGGCACTTCGATGTTGTTTTAGAACACAAAGAAGTTTGTCAAGAGAAGGACCATTGAGTGTAGAATTGACAATCACGGGGTAAGTCTCGTTATCTCCAAGAAAAACATACTTCAAAGAAGGGGGAAGGGGTTTCAACTCACATGTAGGAGGAGGCGTGGTCCTCTCCTCTTTTTTCAATGAAGCTTCTAAACTCTCAAAGCTCGAATTAGGAGGAAGGTAAATTGGTGCCTTGTCCATGGCCTTTTTGAGATGCCAAGCTTCACTTTCATGCTCTTGATCTTCTCCTAGTAGTACATCTTCAAGAGGATCCCTTGCTTCAACTAAAGCCCTTAGGCTTAGCACTTCTTGCTCAAGGGTATCGATCCGGTGTACTTCCTCCATAATAGGAGCTTTCATGCTCTTGTTGAAAGCAAACTCCATCTTCTCATCCCCAACCCTCAATGTCATCACATCTCTCTTCATGTCAACTAGTACTCCGGCCGTTTTCAAGAAAGGCCTTCCCAAAATAAGAGGGACTTGGGAGTCTTCTTCCATTTCTATCACTACAAAGTCACATGGGTTGAAGACTCTTCCTACTTGCACCGGAACATCCTCCAATTCTCCAACGGGTACCTTAACCGAGCGATCCGCTAGTTGTATCACCCTTCTTGTTGGCTTAAGCTCAAAGTTGAGCTTCTTTGCAATGGAGAGGGGCATTAGGCTTACACTAGCCCCAAGATCGGCCAATGCTCTCTTTGGCTCCAAATCTCCAATTCTCAATGGTATGGAGAAAGACCCCGGATCTTCAAGCTTTTTGGGGAGCTTGTTTTTGAGGACCGCACTAACTTCGGCGGTGAGAGCAATGGTGGAACTTTCTTCAAGTTTAGATTTGTTAGAAAGAAGTTCCTTTAGAAATTTGGCATAGGTGGGCATTTGAGCCATAGCTTGGAGAAATGGAATGTGAACTTGAAAACCCTTCATTACCTCAAGGAACTTGACAAATTTGTCATTGAAGTGCTTCTTTGCTAACCTTTGAGGATATGGGACCGGAGGAGTGTAGCTCTTCATTGGAGGAGGCTCATTGCTTGATGCTTCGTGTTCAACAACTATAGGAGTCCCATCCTCATGAATATCTTCCACAACGACATTTCAATCTCTTTATCAACTTCACTATCCACATTCTCACTCTCATTGGAGGGGTTAGCATCATCAAGTGTGGGCATCTTAGGACCCTTATAGTGAGCCCCGGATCTCAAAGTGATCGCTTTAGCTTGCTCTCGAATAATGGGTTGGCTAGGAAGTTGTGTGGAAGAGTTTGAAGGGTTATTGCTCACTTGTTGAGCGACTTGGGCAAGTTGGTTTTCAATGATTTTATTGTGGGCATTCATTTGTTGGAGGGAGGTGTGTATGTCTCCAAACTTCCTATCGTTCTCGGCATTGGTTTTTGTTTGCTGAGCTAAGAAAAGTTGGAGAGTGGATTCAAGAGAGGATTGCTTTGGTTGATTTGGTTCAAAGGGAGCTCTAGGAGGTGGTTGTGTGAATGTTTGTTGGGGGTTATGGAATCCGGGTGGTCTAGCTTGGTAAGGTTGGGGTTGTTGAGGGTTCTTCCATCCTCCACTCACATTGTTATTCCATCTCCCTTGGTTGTTGAAGTTAGGATTTCCCTCACCCCTAGTATTCACCCAAGCAACATGGTCCATAGACCCACCACAATAGGAGCTAGCGTGGTTCGACCCACCACAAATCTCACAAGAGAAAGCTTGAGAAGTACCTTGGCTAGGAGATGCCAAGCTTACCTTTTCCAATTTCTTTGCAAGGGTATCAAGTTTTGCATTGATGTGGTCAATGGCATCAAGATCATACTTACCTTTGCTTGCACTTTTCTTGCTTGCGGTTCTAGTAGAATTCCCCCAAGAGTACTGTCGTA
The DNA here is from genome assembly GCA_947646795.1 of Beta lomatogona. NCBI lineage: Eukaryota > Viridiplantae > Streptophyta > Magnoliopsida > Caryophyllales > Amaranthaceae > Beta > Beta lomatogona. Next base: position 380,015 of record CANSNZ010000402.1, on the reverse strand, counting down.
CTACCTCTTCAATTGTAGGCTCGATAGTGTCAACCGGAAGCTTTGTTAGTTGGCCTCCCGCACCCGAATCAAGGCTTGCACGGGTCATGGGTAGGAGACCATCTTAGAAGCTTTGCATAAGCATCCATTGACTATAACCATGGTGAGGACAAGATCTTCGAAGATCCTTGAACCTATCCCAAGCTCCATACAATGTCTCATCCTCCTCTTGAGAGAAATTAGCTATCTTCCTCCTAGCTTCGGAGGTCTTCTCTTGAGAATAGAACTCATCCACAAAAGCCGTGGTAACTTGTGCCCATGTTGTCAAAGAGTCTTCCGGAATAGATTGCAACCATTTCTTAGCCTTGCCCACAAGAGAGAAATGGAATAGGTTGAGCCTCACAAACTCTTGACTCACATTGTTTTGCTTCACCGTGGCACATAGCTCCAAGAAGTTAGCCAAATGCTCAAGAGGGCACTCATGAGTCATACCCCCAGAGGGCTCTTGTTTGATCATGCGAATCAAATGCGGAGAAAATTCAAAGTTGGCGGTAGTAGTTGGGCGGCGAATACCACTTTTGAGTTCGAATGCCTCGGGATGTCCAAAATCCCGTAATGCTCTAGGAGCCTCATCCCCCATAGTGCTAGAAGTAGTGGAGATAGAAGACTCTTGCTCAAAACCCGGTTGTTCAACACTCGGTTGGAACGTAGGTTCCCTAAAGATTCTCCTTAATTGCCTCAAAGTATTTTCAAGGTTATGATCGATGGGGATGGTTGGATCGCCCCTCAATCTCCGTGACATGCAACCAACAAAGCTAAGGAAAATATTAGTAAAAACAACCAAGAGGTAAACACACCAAAATAAAGAAAAAAGCAATTTAGTCTCAAAATTAACCAATGAGCTAATGTTAACCGCTACTTCCTCGGCAACGGCGCCAAAATTTGACGCCCTCGTTGTAAACACGTCAAATATACCTAAACTACCCAATATAGGGCAAGTAAAGGGTCGAATCCACAAGGAAGTAGGGTTAAATCAAGAGTAATTAGCTTAACTACAATGAGCTAAATCAATTTTTGGGTTTTTGAGAGTTTAACAATAATTCTAAAATCTAAATAAACTAAGAAATTTGTAAAATAAAACAACAAGTAATTAAGCAAAGGAGTTAAGACAAGGATAAAAGAAACTAGGGGATTAGGGGGAATTCACCAACACTCAATCCAAGAATCCAAAATCAAAGCCAAGGGGGAACAATTGGGGGATCACAAGGGGAAAATCACGGACATATGAACTCTAATTACTCTCTCGAGCTAATTAGAGGAGCTTGATTAGTCACTCATGACCTATTCTCATGGCATGAGCAACTAATCTAGCCAAATCAAGCACAACATGATTAATCAAGCTTCCCTAAACTTGAAAATACCTATTTTCATGGAAATTCTAATCTAGCAACCAAACTTAGTTTATTCCTAACTTCATCTCTCGATCCTTCACTAGGAATTCCGAATATGTAAGTTAAGTGGTGATCAAGCACCCAACAAACCAAGTAAAACAAGTTTGATCAACAAGTTTAACCCCAAAAGTTAACCCCCTAACTTAGATCTAAGATCCAAAGAGTAAATGAAGGCTACATCCCTTCCCCTAGTAAGGAACTACTCACACATTATGGAAATAACACAAAACAAAGCTTGAAGTAACTTAATCACCATAACCATGGAGGAAAAGAGAAAAAAAATGCAAATAATCAACTAATAGTAAGATCTAAACAAACAAAGCATGAAATAAGCAAGAACAATGGAAGAGAAGAAGAAAAATAAACAAAAATTACCAACTTTAAGCTTCCATAAATGAAGAATGGAGATTCAAAAGCTTCAAACCTTCACTTTCTCTCTCCTAGGGTTTTTGTTCTAGAGTTTGGATACTAAAACAAGATTTAATCTCTCTCTAATCTCTAGTAATTCTCCTCCCCTATCAAAATAAGAGGAGTCTCTCTTTTATAGTCACAAGAAATAAATCAGAAAATTACAAAACAGCCCCCGCATTAAGGTAAACAAAATCGCAAAATCGTTTCCGGAAAATGACCCGACCCGGGCGGGTGGTCTGACCCGAGCTCTCGAGTTGTCTGACCCGAGCCCTCGGGTCACATGACCCGGGCGGGTCCAAGTGTCAGGAATTCCCTTGGGTTCCAATCAGAAGTGACCCGGGCGGGTCTGTGAACCCGAGCCCTCGGGTTGGATGACCCGAGACCTCGGGTCACCAGTCCCGGGCGGGTCTGCTGGAAGAAGCTGCTGCGTTGCTTGGCTGGGCTGACCCGGGCGGGTCCACACACCCGGGCCCTCGGGTCAGCCAATTCTTTTCCTTCTTCTCTTCTTTCGAGCTCCTTGGTGCTCCATTTCTTCAACATTTTGCCTCGGGCTTGTGCATAGACCCTCCAAACGTGCTCCATTTCCTGAAATGTAAACAAACACCCAAAGAAAGAGAGCAAAGGAGGAAAATGTACAAAAAGAAAGAAAGTGAATGAACTTAGCCTAAATTAGCTTAAAAACTATCTCAAAAACTATTAAAAACTAAGCATAATTCAAGCATATAAACCAATCATCAAAATCTCAAATTAAAAAGGCTATAAGAAGGGCAAAATTAAAAATAATGCTAACAATTTTAGAAGCAGATATTAAAAACTTAGAAAATCGAAACAAAAGAAGAATGGCTAGAATAAATAAAGAAATGATAGCAGAAAGATCAAAACTAACAAAAAATAATAATGTTGAAGAAGAATTAAAAAAGTTAGACAACCAAATAGAAATGTTAAATATACAAATAAAAGAACAGGAAGATATAGCTAGTAAAGCACACAAAGATTATGATGAATATAAGAAATATAGATCAATCTTATACATATGAGTGAATTAGAGCAAGAAGGTAATCTAGTAAATAAGCTAAAGATAATAAATGCAAACACCTTATTAATTATGCAATTATTAAAGTTTAGCAAAACTGAGTCTAGCAATACAAAAGTCCCACTTGAATTAGAAGAACAGGGTTATGAAATTATCGATAAAAAGATATTTAAAGAATATTCTGAGTTATTTCCCGAATTACTTTTAAAGAAATAAATAGAAGTAGAATATAAGAGAGTCATTAAACAACTAGAATAATGAATAAAGATGAAAAAATTATTGATGAAGAAATAATAAGATATAATGATGCTCCATTTCAAATATATAAAACAAATCATAATAGACAATTTGCAGAAATTATGAAAGGACGATTATATTTAATAAAAGATAGAAAAGGAATCATATTAGAAAATGAATTTGAAAGAGAAAGAAGATTCGCTAAAGAGAGGGATTTAGTAGAAATAACAAACATAGAAAGTAACAATCAAGAAAACAAAACAATAAATTACATATATAAAAAATTAGATAAATTAGAGAGAAGATATGATGAAAGAATAAGGAAAATAGAAGAATCAATAAAAATTATACATCATAATACTAAACCAATATTAGACAAAGTTTATAGAGTAGAAAATAATTTAAACGATGAAATACAAAAGTTTAAAATAGAGTATAATAACAGATTTGACAAAATAGAAGAACAACTTATATTGAATGTAAAAGAAAAAAGTGAAATATCATAAATTCAAGAATCAGATGACGAAACAATAATGAATAATACTATAGAAACAATAGATACTGGAGTAGAAAGACTTGAAGTCAATAATATAGAAGAAAACAATGAAGATTTCAAATCAGACCAATTTAGTCAAGAATTTTGTTACTCAAGATACTCAGAATCTGAATTTCTGACAGAAAAAGAAAAAAGATCTTAATGTACTCACAAAAGATGACGATTATAATTAGATGAAAACTAGTAGACACTATAAACCTATATTAAGAAAAATAAATTATGGTAGTAACAATAGAAATAATGAACATATATGGAAGTATCGAAGCAAAATAGAAGATAACTATATACCAAAAGATATTCAAGTAGGAGAAACCATAAATTTAGATTGTTCAGAAAATGTTGATTTAGATATACAAAATTGGGTAGCTAAAATAAATGCAAAACTAATTGAAACAAAAATCCGTGTTAATAGTGCATCTAATTATATTGAAGGAACTATTACAGGAATAGTTAAAATCTGGTTAACTCACATAGGAACAATAGACAAAACAGAAATAAGAAGTACTAAGATAGAAGGACATGAAATGATAGAGTCAACACAAATGTGAAAAAATTATGAAATTGCTATAAGAAGAGAATTTGGAAATTTAAATGCAGATTTAAAACATATAGAAGCTAAGAAAGAATAGAGTAAATCTCAATTGTATAATATGGAAATATGCTCTATGTTTCCCATTATAGTAAAAAATCGCTCCTACACAATTACTTAATTTGTTGAAAAAATAATCCACTGGAAGGATGCCCAGAAGATCTAAAAAGATACAATTGTGCTTTTCAAATGAATTATTATGAATTAGGAACAGAAACAACTGAGCAATTAGCTATATTTCGAAAATTATACTTTGAAAAATTACCCATTCCTATAAATACTATGGTTCAAGAAGCATACTCTAAAGAACCTAAATCAGGTACCTTAGGAGAACAAATATTTTTCCTACAAACTTGGTAGAAAAACTATTATACATAAGTTAATAGCCTAAAAGTTTTAGAAAACAAGCTAAAATAAGTGATTGCTGTGAAAAATATGAAACACCAAAATTTGGATGCTATAGATTAATTAAAAAACGTAGAAATAAAAGACCAAAGCTTAGGCATAAGAAGTATAAAAGGTTTAAACCATATGGAAAATATAGACACAAGAAGAAATCGAACATAAATTATTATATATAAAAAAAAATTTATCAGTATGTTAATAACCCAAAAAGAAGTGTAGGTGCTACAATTGTCGACAAATAGGTCATATAGCAAGAGAATGTAAAAATAAAGTAAATAAAAATCCTAAAGTAAATAAAAATACTAACTTTATTGAATTACATATAGCTGAATATGAAATAGGGAAAAATAATATGCCGCCACAAGAAGAGATATATGTTCTAGAATATGAAACAGAATGTGATGAAATAATAAATAGGGAAGAAGATAACTGAGACTACTAGTGATGGATAAAGAATTACAGGAAGTAGATTATGATGAAGAAATTACTCCACAAAGTAAGACCAAAGGGCTATTTTTTATCTTCAAAAGTATAATCAATCAAAGTATGAAGGATTTACTTTGTCAACAAATAAGATATTTGAGATAAACTTAATCAAGAAAATAATTAGAAAAGATAAGAATGAGTATTTAGTGATAGCTGATAGAGAACATGTTATTGATATAACTCAAGTGCAAGGTAACACTAAAGTTCCACTAATAACAAAAGAAGGGCTAAACGAAGAAATAACAAAAATTAACCGATCATTAGGAAATAAACTAATTACTTTTAGATTTGTAGAATTGGCAGCAACAGAAATAATAATAAAAGCATGTTTTAAAGAAGGGAAGATACTCCGTTGGAATTGGAATAAGTAGATGATAGAATTAAAGAACCAATAAAAAAAGCTATTATAGCTCAACTTAAAGGAAATCTAATTTACCAAAAGGTAAGGTTCATAATTAAACCAAATTATTCAATAAGCTTAATTGATAAGAATATAGAAAAGGCATTGGTTCTATATTGGAAGCTAGATGGAATAAAGATGCTAAATGGATCTAAAGTAATGACAGTACAATGTAAAAATCTTTACATACTAACTAATCAACACCAAGTTTATACTAAAAATAAATTAGGACCAATAACTATAAATACCCCATTTATGGAGCTTTTATTACCAATTGATAAAGGATTAAAATTATACTCTAAACCTAGCTATGGAGAACTAGTTATAGTAAAAATAAGAATGAGTTTTTCTAGATCTAGAGAACAAAATGATGATGATCATGATGTGGATCTTGAAACAAGAAACACGAAATTAGGCTCTTTTCATGTAGTTTAGTGGCTTTCTTGAAGTTTCTTGATAATAAAGATAGGATCTTTAATGAAAATCAGTAAATTAATCAAGTTTATTGATATATTTCGACTCAACAACTCGAAAGGTGACAAGGGATATGAAGAATTCTGATGTATTTCAACTCAAAACTCAACTGGGATATGAAGAATTTAGGCGTATTTCGTCTCAAAATTCAACTAGGGATTTTGGATTCTCTCCGGATTCGTTTTGGATTCAATCCTTAATCTGTGATTCACATGAATTAACTTAAACTCAACTTATTTTTATTATGGCCGAAAATCAGCAATATATAGATTACAAAGAAACCTAAATCAACTAGAACTAGTAAAGCATAAAGGATAAACAAAAAATAACAAACTAATCTATCTCTAATCACACGGCTAAGTACTTAATCACACGCCTAACACATTAAAATCACATGCAAATGAAACTCTAAACAAACTAGAGTCCTATTGTAGAACAAACTCTTAACAAGCGAGGAGTAAAACACGTAAATTACATAGAATTCTAACAGAACTAGAACTCTACATAACTAACACTTCTATTTCACATCAATATATTCAATTAAGGTCACAAGATTATTATAATATAATACAAATTGAAGGAGAAAACTTGAAAGCACAAATAGATATAAATGTGGAAAATAATTCAATCTATATAGATAAATTATTAGACAAAATAATGTACAATAATTTAAAACTTAAAGGAAAAGTAATTACTACAACAAAAATTGCAACACAAAATATAAATTTAGAATATGAAGTAAGTCTAAGTGACAAAATTATATTAGGAAAAGAATTTTTAAACAAAGTCAAACCCTGGAAAATAGAATCAGACTATTTTGAGTACACTTATAACCAAATTCAATCTAAAACAAGAATAATCAATGAGTAATTTAACTTATATTCTTATAAAAATAAATTTTGAAGGATAGAAAAGTAGACACTACACACCGATGGTAGATACAGGAGCAGCAACCACAATTATGCAAAAAAAATTGTGTACCAGAATGGAAGAAATTAGATACACCATTCAGGATAAATGGTTTTAATAATAATAGTAGCAGAATTACCCTTTATCAAACTAATGTACAAATACAAATTTGGAACAAAATATTAATTATACCTAGAGTATATTGCTTTGAATTAACGAGAAAAGATATAATATTAGGAAATAATTTCTTTAACCAATATAAACTGGGCGGGCGCGGATGTGTCGTTGTGCACCGCACCCGGCCAAAGATAATATTTCTCCTACTCTCTTTTACACTAAACTAGTATAATGGAAGTAAGGGTCGTATCCACAGGGAAACAGGGACGAGTTCTATATTTAGCGTGCGTTAATACCTAGATTAAACTAAGGGCCGAGAAACCTAATAATAAGGGGGGTTTTCAAAGAGTTGTTATTAGACTACAACTAACTAGCATATAAATAAAATGAGAAATCAATATAGGAAGATCTTGAATCCGATTAACATCCACTTCAATTCATTATCGATCATTGAACCTCCACTCTAATTATTTCCTTAATTATCTATTGTTGAGAATTAATCTCGCATTCTCCTTATTCTTAGTTGAATAGCACGATCAGCGTGACTATAAAACCCTAACTAAAGGATAACCTAGTCCGATAGCGTCTAAGTTCAATCCAATAGCAGCAATAAACACAGAGAACCAATAGACCTGCTAACGTCATACAAGCGATAAACATTCAACAGTTGATTCAATTTCCCCAAGAAATAACCAAGACGATATGCATCTAAGTTACTCCCTAGTTTGCTACCAATTGATAAAAGAATAAAACAATCCGATTCTATTCTTAAATCTAGCATTAGATTAATTACACAATCAAACTAGTAACGTTTCTAGCATAATTATGCAAAAACCATAGAAAACAATCATAGAAAATAAACCATAATCAAAGAAACTAAATAGAGAGGAAAGATCTCACAATAATGCTTGAAGCTTCATATTAACCTCGTTCAAGAACAGTTCAAGCTACAATCGGCATAGCATAAGCCAATTCCATAATTGAAATCTACGAAAACTAAACTAGAAAATAAAAACTAAAAAGAGAAGATAAGAAGAGAAGAATGGAGTGTTTTAGATTCTCTCTCCTTAAGTGTGCTGCCCCCTAGGTCCAAAAATCAAGTTTAGTATTTATACTAAAGCTCAAAAGTCAGCCGACAATTACACCGACCTAGGGGTCGCGAGGTGCGGTACAGGTCGCACCGTGCGATGCGCTACTGCCTCCAACACGAGCTGAAGAAATGGGCAATCCAAGGACGTCGCACCGTGCGAGCAAGCTCGCGAGGTGCGAGCAGGAGGTCGCGAGGTGCGACCTAGCTCGCGTGGTGCGAGCTGCTGTGCTGGGCATGCTATGGGCGAGCGCTGGGCGTGCTATGGACGAGCGCTGGGCGATGAGCATGCGATGCGGCTGGTGAACGTGCACGCGAGAGTTGGGCGATGATGCCGAGCTTGCGGTGCACGAGAGCTTGGTGATGCTGCTGTGCTGGCTTGGATGCTGGGCTTCGATGATGCTGTGCTTGGGCTGCTTCGTTGTTGAGATGGTGCAATGCTATTGAGCTACACCTAGGAACACTTCCAAGTATATAACTCAAACCCATTTTACCACAAAATCTCGAAACACATGACACTAACACTAATTATCTCGTATAACTCCCAACTTCCGCTAAGGGCTAAGTATAGTACAAATGTGAACAATTATGATCAAAACCTCTAGCGAAGTGCACCCGAAATAACGTAAATACAACGGATAACTTGGGCATATCATAAACCAATTAGCATAGATAAAGATTTTCTTACATTATTTAGCCCAATGTAAACACAAGTTGAAAGCTAAAATAGTAAAAAATAGAGACAAAGTATCCCAAGAATGGCAAAAAATGTAAAAAGGGAGAAGAAGAAAAATTAGTTCAAAGAATGAAAACAAAGAAAGAAAACATCAATTTTGCAATAATAGATATTGAGATATTATGTTTAGATAAAATTACCCCTTTAAAAATAAAATTAGAAGAACTATGTAATGAAAATCCATTAGCAACTTTGCGTGGTTAAGAAAATTATAGAAAAACTACCAAAGTATTTGAAGTAGAGAGAGATAAGAGAGAAGTATTTTTTTGGTGAACTCCTTGATGATTCCTCACCAAGGTTTTTCTTTGTTATTTATAGGCAAACGATATTACAATGAACGTACATAAAAAGCTACTTTTATTTAAACCATACAGTTGGCTATTTTTACAAGGTTACAATAGATTTTGGCTTATCACCTTATCTCTTATCCTTATCTTCTATAGTAACTCCACCATCCTTTAGTCGGTTATATCAACTTGTGGGGCCTGGGTTGTACTGCTAGATGATTCTTCCTTATCTTCCAAGTCTTTAATCATAGGTACAACTATTTGCCAATTTTTGCACAACTGGCATATTCACTTGCAATATTTCTTCAATGTATCTTTTGACATAAAATTATTTCGAACGTATCTTGTTTCAGGAGGTTCATCTGGATGTAGGAGAATCGATACCCATGCCTTCATAGTTTCTTCAACATCATGGCTATATTCCCTACTTTGAGTTATTATTAATGTATTTATCTCTTTATGATTAATCCATATAGGCGTAGTAATAGCATGACATAGAGCTTCACAAATAACTTTGATTTTATAGCTCATTTTTCACAAAGGATATCTTGTACTTCATTAAATTTTATCTCGGGTTGGGCCTTTATTTCTTCAGGAATGATGTACGCAGATGTACATCCTATTTGCACAAACCTCATGGTTGGTTTTATCTCTTGATAAGTAACTTCCCCAGTAGCTGTGTAACACCGTACAAAAATCATTTTAGGTTTTGTAATCTGTAAATAACTTCTGGTTACCTTGTATAGGCTAGGGATTAAGGATAACTCTTCTCCGATTAGCGTGTATACGAATTGAGTAATCCATAATCACAAGCTGCTTTTATTAACATTCATTACAACCTGGTAATGCGATTAACTCGTTTGTTTTTCGAAGAGGGTTAGTAACATATCGTCTTTCTATTTATCCATCTTTATCTTGGATAGTAACTTGGGGAGCTGTGTTTAGTTTGTTAGCAATAGTCAGGAAATTTAATATATACTGTTTAACTAAGGGGTTCATTGTCTGTTTTGTTCCAAGGGTTAATTTGTCTTAAAAGGAAGTAGTATCTGGGACTAAGCTGGGGTAATCTTCGTCATTGATAAATGTTTTGGGAGAAGTTTGTATTTGGTAATTTAGGAAATCTCTTTTTTGAGAGGGGAATCCATAACTTTTTCTTATAATAGCTTTGCCTTTGGCCTGGTATCTTTGGTTAGCACCATTATCTTGTTCTTGATAGCATTGGCCACTGCCATTATCTTCAGAGCTTTCTCTACTTTTTTTCACTAGATCAAGGTCTTGTGATAACTTATTTATCAATAGTTTGTGTTCTTGATTTTCTTGAATCAATTGTTGAACTAACTTTGGAGAGATAATCTGCATAATAATTTTCATTAGTTTTTAATAATTCAACTGTAAACTCATATTGTTTGATATTAGCTATAATCCTATTTATTTCCTTCCTTGTAATGGAATCTTGTAATTTCTGTGTCAGCCCACACTTAACAGTCCTATTATATGTTCTTAATATAAATTTTTTGTAAACAATATAAGGTTCAAACTTTTTAATACCATATTTAACTGCATTTAGCTCCTTTTTGTTAATATCCCAATTTATTTCATTTGCCTTGAATGTTCCTAAATGGTATCTGCATATATATTCTCTTTTATCATTATTGTATCTGTATTTCAATACCGCACCATAACCATTATTAATTTCGCTAGCATCAGTTTCTACTATCCACACAAATTCCTTATCTTCAGCTTTTTAATAAGTGGTTCTGTAAATTGTGATAATTTTGGAACAAATTCTCTGACTTGGTTTACTATTCCGAAGAATTTTTGTAATTCTTTCTTGGTATTAATTTCCCTTTGAAATTCTATGAGTTTTTGAGCTATATGTTCTTTCATTTTTACTCCCGCTTTATCTATTTCGAATCTTAAAAGTTCTATTTGTGCTTTAAATATTTCCATTTTCTTTTTACTTAAGACTATTCCGCTATTCTTCATTATTTCTATAAATTGTTCTAATAATTTATAATTTTCTTCTTTGTGTTTTGGAGTATATTAGTATATCATCAATATATAATACACAATTTGGTAATTGATTTAGACATTTATCCATAAATGCTTGGAATCTTCCAGGGGCATTTTTATATCCAAATGGTAATACATTCCTGATGTAAGTCTAAATATACCCTCCAAAGTGTTGGATGATGAATCTAAACTTAAGGAACATAGAACACTCAAGAAAGCCACGAAACCAAGGATAGTACCAAAACACAAGGACAAACTCAATGTTTTGGGGTTTTAGGCCAGAGGCAAGACCCACTCGACATCCGCTAAGCTTATTGCTCAAGAACACACTCAAACCAACAAGGGTACACTTGAACTTGAGACACACTGTAACAGCAAAACACAAGGTTTTTTTATCTTCAACACAAATCTGATCTTAACCTATCATATGCTCTCCTTATATAGACACTTAAGAAACCCTACAAAAATGTCCAAAGAGGAGTACCAAAGAGGAGTTACAAAACTCCTTGATTCAAGCCTCTTGACAAGCTTCATTAAATGAGCTATTACAAGGCTTAAATCAGCACATCAAGCATGCTGTAACAGCAGCAATTCACACGCCTATATCACTATTTCTCAGGCCTAATGCGATCCTAATCACACGCCTAATCATGAGCTTACTTGATGAGTAATCTCATGATTTTATTACAACTCAAAACAACAAAAACAAATAGAAACTAAATAAAAACCCAAACAGAACTTGGGCCTTGTCACGTCCATCTTCTTGCAGCAGCTCTTTGGGCCTTTTAATCATCTTCCCAAGTAATGCAACACTTGAATTCGGTGTAAAACTTGTCCAAATTAAGTGTTTGACCACTTTTTTCGTAAGTTCAGAATGTGAACTCATTGATAAACCTATTAAAGTGCACGAAATGAGCCAAATTGACTGAATTATGGCCGTTATAAATATAAGTATCAACATGGATAATTCTAATTCCTCATATAATGCATGGGCTTTTCTTTTGGACCTTGGACTTGCATCAATTCCATTCATAAAATCCATTGAGTACTTTGAATGCATTTAATTGTTTAGATTCTTCAGTTAATTTAAATTGGTGAAAACCACTTTTACAATCAAATTTTGAGAATTAATTATAACCTTGTATTTGTCTCATTTTTAGTATTTTATTAGGTATGGGATAATTGTATGTAATTGTTTTCTCATTTAGAATTCTATAATCAATAACCATTCTTGTTTTTCCTCTTTTTTGTTCTGAATGGTTATTAACTATAAATGCACTATTGCTATGTTTAGAATTACTTGGCCTAATTAATTTTCCTGCTAATAATTCTGTTATATGCATTTTAAATTCTTCTTCATCTTTTTGTGTATTATTAAAGGGATTTTGAGATATTATACTATTTTGATCTTTTAATGTAATTTGTATTTCAATTTTGTGTTTGTGCCAATTTCATAATGGATTTTCATTACATAGTTCTTCTAATTTTATTTATAAAGGGGTAATTATATCTAAATATAATATTCCAATATCTATTATTGCAAAATTGACGTTTTCTTTCTTTGTTTTCATTCTTTGAACTAATTTGTCTTCTTCTCCCTTTTTACATTTTTCCCATTCTTGGGATATTCTTTCTCTATTTTTTACTATTTTAGCTTTCAACTTGTGTTTACAAGGGGTAAATAATGTAAGAAAATCTTTATCTATGCTAATTGGTTCTATATTGGAAGCTAGATGGAATAAAGATGCTAAATGGATCTAAAGTAATGACAATACAATGTAAAAACGCTTACATACTAATTACCAAATAATACTTATATGAAGGAAATATAGGTTCTTTAATTCTATCATCAATAAATAAGTTATCTAATAAATAAGTTATCACAAGAGCTTGATCTAGTAAAAAGAAGTAGAGAAAGCTGTAAAGATAATGGTAGTGGCCAGAGCTATAATGAACAACATAATGGTGCTAAGGTTATAAGAAGAAGTTACGGATTCCCCTCTCAAAAAAGAGATTTCCTAAATTACCAAATACAGACTTCTCCAAAAACATTTATCAATGACGAAGATACCCCAGCTTAGTCCCAGATACTACTTCCTTTAAAGACAAATTAACCCTTGGAACAAAACAGTCAATGGCCCCTTAGTTAGACTGTATATATCAAATTTCCTAACTATTGGTAACAAACTAAACACAGCTCCCCAAGTTACTATCCAAGATAAACATGGAGAAATAGAAAGAGGATATGTTACTAACCCTCTTCGAAAAACAAACGAGTTAATCGCATTACCAGGTTGTAATGCAAAGTTAGTAAAAGCAACTACTGGGGAAGTTACTTATCAAGAGATAAAACCAGCCATGAGGTTTGTGAAAATAGGATGTACATCTGCGTACATCATTCCTGAAGAAATAAAGGCCCAGCCAGAGATAAACTTTAATGAATTGAAAGATATCCTCAGTGAAAAAACGAGCTATAAAAATCAAACTTATTAATCAAACTTATTTGTACTTCAAAGAGATTATTCGATTGCATGGTATTCCTAGAAGTATTGTTAGTGATCGTGATACGAAGTTCCTTAGTCATTTTTGGAGGAGCTTATGGAAGATGGTGGGGACTAAGTTACTCTTTAGCACAAGTCATCATCCTCAAACAGATGGGTCAAACGAAGTGACTAATAGAACTCTTGGAGCTTTGTTACGTGGCTTGGTGAGTAAGACACAAAAGGATTGGGATATAAAGCTAGCTCACGCCGAGTTTGCTTATAATCGAGCTCATTCTTCTACTACTTCTAAGTCTCCATTTGAGGTGGTTTATGGTATCAATCCTTTCCTTCCTATTGATTTTGTGTCACTAACTAAATCTGAAATTCATGTTGATTCAAAGAAGAGGTTGGAAGCCTTTAAGAAGACTTGTGAGCAAGTGAAAGCACGAATTGAGAAGATGAATACTCAATACAAAGAACGGGCCAACAAACATAGAAGACAACCGAAATTTCAGATTGGTGATTTGGTTTGGATTCATTTGAGGAAAGAACGGTTTCCAAGTAGAAGAAAGAACAAGCTTATGCCTAGAGCTGATGGTCCATTCAAAGTTATTGGTGTGATTAATGAAAGTGCTTATAAGATCGAGCTTCCAAGTGATTATGGAGGTGTGAGTGCAACCTTCAATGTTGGTGATCTTAGTCCTTATTTAGATGATGAAAATTTGAGGACAAATTCTTTTGAAGAGGGGGAGAATGATACAAGTCAAGGTCAAGGTCAAGCTCCAAATGATCCGATTTGTTTAGTCCTTGAAGTGTTCGAGTTCAAGTTAAATTCAAACTCCTCATTTGTGTCATTTCTCAAGTGGGACGATGAGTCCATGGAAGAAGCATGAAGATGACACCATTTCTAGAGTCTTAGTTATTTTAATTAAGTCTTTAATTTTCAGCAAATAAAGGTCTGAAAATCTTGTGATATTTCGACCAAGAATAGGCGTGTGATTTGGTTTAGGCGTGTGATTTGGTCCTTGTGCTCCAAATTTGCAAGTTGTCAATGAGTTGTAATACTTTCCTTATTTCTTGGTGTGTTTAGGCATGTGAAGGGGGATTATGGGCTGATTTGGTTGTTTCCTTATTTACTCCTTTATTCTCTCCTAGATTCAAGGGATTAGGATGTAAGGAATTAAGGAGTGTTTCCTTAATTCTTATGGCTGATTTTCGGCCTTGCTTGGTCCTTGGAGGACAAGTTTATTCTATTATAAATAATAGTTCCATGCTATCATTCAAAGCATGTGAGATTTACCTAAAAACTTTGTTATTGAATTTAATTGTGTGATCAATTACTTTCGACCATTGAGTAATTTTCGGGAGTGATTATTTACTTAGTGTTTAATCTACTTTATTCCGGGAGTAGTGTAAGTGAGATTAAGAGTTAATTAAAATATTCAGGAGTGATTATTTTAATTATCATATCCGGTGACTTAGAATATAAATTTCGGACTTCATTCATTCTTCAAATTCGAACCTTTGTTTCGGATTTCCTTGGTTGCTCTTCAATTTGGACGTGCAATCATATCAGTTGGTATCAGATTTTTCCAGGAGGGTGAGGATAGAAGGGATTCTTCTTTCATTGGTAAGTGCTTCTTCTTTGTCGATCCTTTGTTGGGGATTTGTGTGTGGTTACGGCTTGCTATTTCTTACGTGACGTAGCATCTTAATTGGGTTATAATGGCGGAATTGGCTGAAATAAAAGCTCTTATTGAGAAACTCTTTAACACTCAAAATGAAGAAAAAGAAAAAAGGGAAAGATTAACAGTAGCTCATAACATTCTTGCGGGTAAAGTGAACAATAAAAACGACCCTAATCACGTTGACTATGAAACTGATGTTGAAGAGGTTAAAAGTGTTAAACCGACTTATGATAATGATAGGGGGATTAAACTAGATGACTTTACTGGTGATTCTAGTCCTGAGGATTTACTTGAATGGATTCGTCAACTTGAGAAAATTTGTGATTATAAGGGGTTTGATGATGAGAAACGTTTTAAAATTGCCACCATTAGACTAACTAAGTATGTTGGAATTTGGTTGGAAAGTCTAAAGGCAAAAAGGGCGAGACTTGGGAAACCTAAGCTTAAAAGTTGGACTAAGCTTAAAAGGAAATTGCATGAGAAGTTTGTTCCAAGTGATTTTATTCAACGACAATACATGAGAAAGAATTCTTTGACTCAAGATGTGTCAAGTGTGCATGATTATATGGTTGAATTTGACAAGTTGTGTTTGATTTGTGATGTTGAGGAGGTCGAACAAGAGAAAATTGCTAGGTTTGTTAATGGACTTAATAAATCTATTGCTAGAAAGGTTGATGTGTCGAATTATAGTACTTTTGATGATGTGTGTCGATTGGCTTTAAAATTTGAAAGGCATGAATTGGAGGAAAAGAAACCATATGGGGGAAAATTCGGCCATAATAAGACCAGCTCTTCTTCTTCTTTCGTCCCTTCTTCTTCTTCTAACTCTTCTAAAACCTTTGAGAAAAAAGATAATCCTTCTAAGGGGGAACAAAAGGGAGACCGTCCTAAATTGGTGATTCCTAAAGAAAAATGGGAGGAAACTCGAAAGTGTTTTAAGTGTCAAGGGAGGGGTCACATTGCTAGTAATAGTCCATCTAGGAAGACCTTAACGATGAGACAATACATGGAAATAGAGGAGGAAGAAAGAACGTATAACATTGTGTGTGAAAAGGAGGAAGAATGTGAAAGTGATGATAATGAGATTGCATATGCCGAAGATGAATCTAGGATGCTTGGGGTTATTAGGAGAACTTTGCATGTTGATCATTCTCCTAACCATGATCAAAGAGAAAACTTGTTTCATACTAGATGTCGAATTGGTGAGTTTACATGTAATGTGATTATTGACAGTGGTTCATGTACGAATGTGGGTGCTTCTAATGTGGTTTCTAAGTTGAATTTGATTGTTAGAGACCATCCACATCCTTATAAGTTGAGTTGGTTGGATGACAAAACGGGTTTGTTGGTGAAAAAGCAAGCTCTTGTGTCGTTTTCTATTGGGGGTTACAAAGATGAGTTGTGGGGTGATGTTCTACCCATGAGTGCTTGTCATCTTCTTCTTGGTAGACCTTGGCAATATGATCGAAAAGTTGTTCATGAGGGCGAA
Source organism: Beta lomatogona (assembly GCA_947646795.1). NCBI lineage: Eukaryota > Viridiplantae > Streptophyta > Magnoliopsida > Caryophyllales > Amaranthaceae > Beta > Beta lomatogona. The sequence continues at coordinate 363,185 of CANSNZ010000402.1, read as the reverse complement.
ACCAATGTGTACACGGTTTTGATGGGTTCTAAAAAGATTCGGTTGGTTCCTTTGTCTCCTAGTTCCATGGCACCCAAGAAGGTGGTTGTGATGAAACAAAACTTGTTTCTTTCGGCCAAAGAATTCGAGAAAGAGGTAGAGTTGGAAGGACATTGTTATGCTTTATGTGTTAAACTTGCTTTGACTAAGGGTGTTTCTTCTAGTAGTCCGAAACTTGCAGCTCTATTGGACGAATTTTGTGATGTTTTTCCGGAAGAATTACCTCAAGGATTACCACCATTGAGAGGCATTGAGCATGCTATTGATCTTGTGCCAGGCGCACCTTTGCCAAATAAGCCGGCATATAGATGTGATCCCGTAGCTTCTAAGGAGCTACAAAAGCAAATTGAAGAGTTGATTGACCGAGGCTATGTGAGAGAAAGCATGAGTCCATGTGCCGTTCCCGCTTTGCTTGTTCCTAAGAAAGATGGTACTTGGAGGATGTGTATTGATAGTAGAGCCGTCAACAACATTACAATCAAGTATCGTTTTCCTATGCCTAGATTGGAGGACATGCTTGATGAGCTACATGGAGCTTCGATTTTTTCGAAGATTGATTTGAGGAGTGGTTATCATCAAATGAGAACTCGGGAAGGAGATGAATGGAAAACCGCTTTCAAGACCAAACAAGGTCTATATGAGTGGATGGTGATGCCCTTTGGTCTTTGCAATGCTCCTAGTTCCTTTATGAGACTTATGAATGAGGTACTACGTCCCTTTCTTAACAAGTTTATTGTTGTCTATTTAGATGATATTCTTGTATATAGTACTAGTGTTGAGTCTCATTTACTTCACTTGAGAGCTTTATTTGAAAAATTAAGAGAGCAAAAGTTGTATGGAAAAATGGAAAAGTGTGATTTTCTTGTTCCTAGTATTGCTTTTCTTGGTTACATTGTGTCTAGGGATGGAGTTCATGTGGATCCGGAAAAAGTTAAGGCCATGTCTTCATGGTTGGCGCCTACAAGTGCTCATGAATGTCGAAGTTTTCATGGTCTAGCTTCCTTTTATAGAAGATTCATCCGAAATTTCTCAACTATCATGGCACCAATCACGGATTTGATGAAGAAAGGGGAGTTTTCATGGAACTCTCATGCTCAAAAGGCGTTTGATGAAGTCAAGGAGTTACTTTGCAACGCTCCTATCCTTGCCTTGCCGGATTTCAACAAGTTGTTCGAAGTTGAGTGTGATGCTAGTGGACTTGGAGTTGGGGCGGTTTTGCTTCAAGAAAGGAGGCTCATTGCCTACTTTAGTGAGAAGTTGAGTGGCGCCAAACTCAATTACTCCAACTATGATCGTGAATTCTATGCAATTGTGAGAGCCTTGGATCATTGGTCTCATTACTTGAGGCCCAAGTCTTTCATTCTTCATTCGGATCATGAAGCACTCAAATACATCCATGGACAGCAAAAACTCAACCATAGGCATGCTAAGTGGGTTGAATTCCTACAAGCCTTCACATTTTCGTCCAAATACAAGGAAGGTAAGAGTAACATTGTTGCGGATGCCCTTTCTAGGCGTTCCTATCTTTTGGCCATGGTTGATGCAAGGGTGTTGGGGTTTGAACACTTAAAGGATTTGTATGATAATGATGATGATTTCCGTGAGTTCTTTAGGAGTCCTAGTGGTTTGTTTGTGGTACAAGAGGGATTTTTGTTTAAGGGAAACAAGCTATGCATTCCTAAGAGTGGCGTGAGGGAGTTGCTTGTGAGAGAAGTTCATAGTGGAGGGGTGGCTGGTCATTTCGGTGTTCAAAAGACATTAGACACTTTGAATGAGAGTTTTTATTGGCCTAACATGATGAGGGATGTTCATATGGTGGTTAGTAAGTGTGCTACTTGTCAAAGGTCGAAGAGTACCTTCCATAAAGGCCTTTATACTCCATTACCCGTACACGATACACCTTGGGATAGTGTGAGTATGGATTTTATTGCTGGATTACCAAGAACTCAAAGGGGGAAGGACGCCATTATGGTGGTGGTGGATCGATTTTCGAAGATGGCTCACTTTGTTCCAATGCATAAACCGATGATGCTTTGCATGTGGCGGATTTGTACTTCAAAGAGATTATTCGATTGCATGGTATTCCTAGAAGTATTGTTAGTGATCGTGATACGAAGTTCCTTAGTCATTTTTGGAGGAGCTTATGGAAGATGGTGGGGACTAAGTTACTCTTTAGCACAAGTCATCATCCTCAAACAGATGGTCAAACAGAAGTGACTAATAGAACTCTTGGAGCTTTGTTACGTGGCTTGGTGAGTAAGACACAAAAGGATTGGGATATAAAGCTAGCTCACGCCGAGTTTGCTTATAATCGAGCTCATTCTTCTACTACTTCTAAGTCTCCATTTGAGGTGGTTTATGGTATCAATCCTTTCCTTCCTATTGATTTTGTGTCACTAACTAAATCTGAAATTCATGTTGATTCAAAGAAGAGGTTGGAAGCCTTTAAGAAGACTTGTGAGCAAGTGAAAGCACGAATTGAGAAGATGAATACTCAATACAAAGAACGGGCCAACAAACATAGAAGACAACCGAAATTTCAGATTGGTGATTTGGTTTGGATTCATTTGAGGAAAGAACGGTTTCCAAGTAGAAGAAAGAACAAGCTTATGCCTAGAGCTGATGGTCCATTCAAAGTTATTGGTGTGATTAATGAAAGTGCTTATAAGATCGAGCTTCCAAGTGATTATGGAGGTGTGAGTGCAACCTTCAATGTTGGTGATCTTAGTCCTTATTTAGATGATGAAAATTTGAGGACAAATTCTTTTGAAGAGGGGGAGAATGATACAAGTCAAGGTCAAGGTCAAGCTCCAAATGATCCGATTTGTTTAGTCCTTGAAGTGTTCGGGTTCAAGTTAAATTCAAACTCCTCATTTGTGTCATTTCTCAAGTGGGACGATGAGTCCATGGAAGAAGCATGAAGATGACACCATTTCTAGAGTCTTAGTTATTTTAATTAAGTCTTTAATTTTCAGCAAATAAAGGTCCGAAAATCTTGTGATATTTCGACCAAGAATAGGCGTGTGATTTGGTTTAGGCGTGTGATTTGGTCCTTGTGCTCCAAGTTTGCAAGTTGTCATTGAGTTGTAATACTTTCCTTATTTCTTGGTGTGTTTAGGCGTGTGAAGGGGGATTATGGGCTGATTTGGTTGTTTCCTTATTTACTCCTTTATTCTCTCCTAGATTCAAGGGATTAGGATGTAAGGAATTAAGGAGTGTTTCCTTAATTCTTATGGCTGATTTTCGGCCTTGCTTGGTCCTTGGAGGACAAGTTTACTCTATTATAAATAATAGTTCCATGCTATCATTCAAAGCATGTGAGATTTACCTAAAAACTTTGTTATTGAATTTAATTGTGTGATCAATTACTTTCGACCATTGAGTAATTTTCAGGAGTGATTATTTACTTAGTGTTTAATCTACTTTATTCCAGGAGTGGTGTAAGTGAGATTAAGAGTTAATTAAAATATTCAGGAGTGATTATTTTAATTATCATATCCGGTGACTTAGAATATAAATTTCGGACTTCATTCATTCTTCAAATTCGAACCTTTGTTTCGGATTTCCTTGGTTGCTCTTCAATTTGGACGTGCAATCATATCAGTTTTTAATATCTGCTTCTAAAATTGTTATCATTATCTTTAATCCTGCTCTTCATTTAGCCTTTTTAATTTGCGATTTTATTGTCATATATATAACGAATTTTGTATACGTTTGAGTTCTATTTTTCTTTTTAAGAGTTTATTTAAATTTGGGTTTTAGTTATTAATCAACTTTATTTTTACATTCTATTAAAACATCTTTATCTATTTCGAATCCTAAAAATACGATTTGTGTTTTAAATATTTCACTATTTTTTTATTATTTTTATTAATTGTTCTAATAAATTATAATGATCTTCTTGTGTTTTGGAGTATATATTAGTATATCATCAATATATACTACACAATTTGGTAATTGATTTCGATATTTATCCATAAATGCTTGGAATCGTCCAGGGGTATTTTTATATCCAAATGGTAATACATTCCATTCATAGAATCCATTAGGTACTTTGAATGCTGTTAATTGTTTAGAATCTTTAGTTAATTTTGGTGAAAACCATTTTTACAATCAAACTTTGAGAAGTAATTATAACCTTATATTTGTCTCATTTTTAGTATTTTATTAGGTATGGGATAATTGTATGTAATTGTTTTCTCATGTAGAATTCTAGAATCAATAACCATTCTTGTTCTTCCTCTTTTTTGTTCTGAATGGTTGTTAACTATAAATGCACTACTGCTATGTTTAGAATTACTTGGCCTAATCAATTTTCCTGCTAATAATTCTGTTATATGCATTTTAAATTCTTCTTAATCTCTTTGTGTATTATTAAAGGGTTTTGGAGATATTATACTATTTTGATCTTTTAATGTAATTTGTATTTCAGTTTTGTGTTTGTGCCAATTTGCTAATGGATTTTCATTACATAGTTCTTCTAATTTTATTTTTAAAGGGGTAGTTTTATCTAAATATAAAATTCCAATATCTATTATTAAAAAATTGATGTTTTCTTTCTTTGTTTTCATTCTTTGAACTAATTGTTCTTCTTCTCGCTTTTTACATTTTTCCCATTCTTGGGATATTCTTACTCTATTTTTTACTATTTTAGCTTTCAACTTGTGTTTACATGGGGTAAATAATGTAAGAAAATCTTTATCTATGATAATTGGTTTATACTCCCTCAGTTTCATTTTAATTGTTACACTTTGACATTTTACACTATTTACAAGTTGTACTTTGACCCTCATTTGTGATTTATACACGAATAAAAACATAGTCATGTGGGATCTTGTTAGATTCGTCTTAATATGTATTTGATTAATATGTACTTTTTATAATTTTTACAAATACAAAACTAGATATATATAACCTCAAAGTTTTGCATTGGCATGCGTGAAAAGTGTAAGTGTAACAATTAAAAAGAAACGAAGGGAGTATTGGTTAAGGAAATTGTTTCCTAATATCATATCTTTTCCTGTTATTTCAAAGCAATATACTCTAGGTATAATTAATATTCTGTTCCAAATTCGTATTTGTACATTAGTTTGATAAAGGGTAATTCTGCTACTATTATTATTAAAACCATTTATCCTAATGTATCTAATTTCTTCCATTCTGGTAAACAATTTTCTTTCATAATTGTGGTTGCTACTCCTGTATCTACCATCGGTGTGTTGTATCTACTTTTATATCCTTCAAAAATTTTTTTTATAAGAATATAAGTTAAATTACTCATTGATTATTCTTGTTTTAAACTGAATTTGGTTATAAGTGTACTCAAAATAGTCTGATTCTATTTTCCAGGGTTTGAAAACAATAGCTTTGGGTTTTAGTTTAAGATCCTTTAAATTTTCTTTGTTATTTACAGATTACAAAATCTTATATATCAATAGTAATATTTATAGGCAAATAAAATAAGAATGGCTAAATATAATCATGCTTTATTTTTGCTATTTTAGCATAAAGAAAATTTTTAGCATGTAAAAACTAAATATGAAGAAATAAAGGTGTGATCTTACTTAATTTGCTTTTAAGCATAAGAGTTGAAGGGCGAATTAGTAATAATTATATGAAGGATGATAGAACTATTATTAACAGATTGAAGTATATTATAAATGAAGGGATTGAGTTAAACCAAAGTTTATAAGAAAATCTCAAATACAAGATTTACAGCGTATATGAAAACACAAATGAGAAACGTTAAAAGAAATATAGATATTAGAAAATTTATTTTAGATTTTTGAATCATGAATTTACAAACTAAAATAGATGGTTATGCCTATTATTTATATGAAGCACATAGAAGGAAAGATATTGCAGCAAAAGATGCTTTAATCAAATTAATAACTGAAACCCAAATTAAGAAAAATAAACTCTTAGAAAGAAAAATAAAACTCAAACATATATAAAATTCGCTATATATATGACAATTAAATCTCAAATTTAAAAGGATATAAGAAGACCAAAATTAAAAATAATGATAACAATTGTAGAAGCAGATATTAAAAATTTAGGAAACCGATATAAAAGAAGAATGGCTAGAATAAATAAAGAAATGATAGCAGAAAGATCAAAACTAATAGTAATTTAAGGTAAGAAAATCTTTATCTATGCTAATTGGTGATACAAATAATATACTGTCTAACACCAACTTTGCGTGGTTGAGAAAACTATAGAAAAACTACTAGAATATTTGAATTAGAGAGAGGTTAGAGCGAAGATTTTTTATAGTAAACTCCTTGATGATCCCTCACCAAGGTTTTTCTTTGTTATCAATAGGCAAACGATATTACATAGTACGTACATAAAAAGTTAGTTTTAATTTAAGCCATACAGCTGCCTATTTTTCTAAGGTTACAACAGATTTTGGCTTATCACCTTATCTCTTATCCTTATCTTTTATAGTAACTCTACCATCCTTCAGTCGGTTATATCAACTTGTGGGGCTGGGTTGTACTGCTAGAGGATTCTTCCTTATCTTCCAAGTCCTCCATCATAGGTACAACTGTCTGCTGATTTTTGCACATCTGGCATAAATGTTTATTATTTTGTTGCATCCAATGGCAATATTTCTTCAACGTATCTTTTGTCATAAAATTGTTTGGGATGTATGTTGTTGCTCATCTGGATGTAGGAGACTCCATACCCATGCTTTCATAGTTTCTTCAGCATCGTGGCTATATTCCCTACTTTAAGTTATTATTAATGTATTTATCTCTTTATGATTAATCCATATAGGCGTAGTAATAGCATGACATAGAGCTTCACAAATAACTTTGATTTTTATAGCTCATTTTTCACTAAGGATATCTTGCACTTCATTAAAGTTTATCTCTGGCTGGGCCTTTATTTCTTCAAGAATGATGTACGTAGAGGTACATCCTATTTTCACAAACCTCATGGCTGGTTTTATCTCTTGATAAGTAACTTCCCCAGTAGCTGTGTAACACAGAACAAAAATCATTTTGGATTTTGTAATATGTAAATAATTTCGGGTTACCTTGTATAGGCTAGGGATTAAGGATATCTCTTCTCCGGTTAGCGTGTATACGAAATTGAGTAATCCGTAATCATAAGCTGCTTTTATTAACTTTGCATTACAACCTCGTAATGCGATTAACTCGTTAGTTTTTCGAAGAGGATTAATAACATATCCTCTTTCTATTTCTCCATGTTTATCTTGGATAGTAACTTGGGGTGCTGTGTTTAGTTTGTTGGCAATAGTCAGGAAATTTGATATATACTGTCTAACTAAGGGGTTAATTGTTTGTTTTGTTGCAAGGATTAATTTGTCATTAAAGGAAGTAGTATCTGGCACTAAGACGGGGTAATCTTCGTCATTGATAAATGTTTTGGGAGAAGTCTATATTTGGTAGTTTAGGAAATCTCTTTTTTGAGAAGGGAATCCATAACTTCTTCTTATGATAGCTTTGCCTTTGGCCTGGTATCTTTGGTTAGCACCATTATCTTGTTCTTGATAGCTCTGGCCACTGCCATTATCTTTAGAGCTTTCTCTACTCATTTTCACTAGATCAAGCTCTTGTGATAACTTACTTATCAATAGTTTTTGTTCTTGATTCTCTTGATACAATTGTTGAACTAACTCTGGAGAGATAATCTGCATAATAATTTTCATTAGTTTTTAATAATTCAACTGTAAACCCATATTGTTTGATATCAGCTATAATTCTATTTATTTCCTTTCTTGTAATGAATTCTTGTAATTTCTATGTCAGCCAACACTTAACAATCCTGTTATATTCTCTTAATATAATTTTTTTGTAAACAATATAAGGTTCAAACTTTTTAATACCATTTTTAAGTGCTTTTAGCTACTTTTTATTAATATCCCGATTTATTTCATTTGCCTTGAATGTTCCTGAATGGTATCTACATATATATTCTCTTTTATCATTATTCTATTTGTATTTCAATACTGCACCATAACCATTATTAATTTCGCTAGCATCAGTTTCTACTATGCACACAAATTCCTTATCTTCATCAGGAAAACTTAATTTTGGTAATTTTCTAACTAGTTCTTTGATCTTTTCAACTTTTTAGTAAGTGCTTCTGTAAACTGTGATAATTTTGCAACAAATTCTCTGACTTTGTTTACTATTCCTAATAATTTTTGTAATTATTTCTTGGTATTAATTTCTCTTAGAAATTCTATGATTTTTTGAGCTATATGTTCTTGCATTTTTACTCCTGCTTTATCTATTTCGAATCCTAAAAATTCTATTTGTGTTTTAAATATTTCCATTTAATTTTTAATTAAGACTATTCCACTATTCTTTATTATTTCTATAAATTGTTCTAATAATTTATAATGTTTATCTTGTGTTTTGGAGTATATTAGTATGTCATCAATATATATATACTACACAATTTGGTAATTGATTTAGATATTTATCCATAAATGCTTGGAATCGTCCAGGGCCATTTTTATATGCAAATGGTAATACGTTCCATTCATAGAAGACATTAGGTACTTTGAATGCTGTTTATTGTTTAGAATCTTTAGTTAATTTTAATTGGTAAAAAACAGTTTTACAATCGAATTGTGAGGAGAAATTATAACCATGTATTTGTCTCATTTTTAGTATTTTATTAGGTATTGGATAATTGTATGTAATTGTTTTCTCATTTAGAATTCTATAATCAATAACCATTCTTGTTTTTCCTCTTTTTTGTTCTGAATCGTTGTTAACTATAAATGCACTACTGTTATGTTTTAGAATTACTTGGCCTAATTACTTTTCCTGCTTATAGTTGTGTTCTATGCATTTTAAATTCTTCTTCATCTCTTTGTGTATTATTGAAGGGTTTTTGAGATATTGTACTATTTTGATCTTTTAATGTAATTTGTATTTCAGTTTTGTGTTTATGCCAATTTGCTTGTGGATTTTCATAACATAGTTCTTCTAATTTTATTTTTAAATGGGTAATTTTATCTAAATATAAAATTCCAATATCTATTATTGCAAAATTGATGTTTTCTTTCTTTGTTTTCATTCTTTGAACCAGTTTTTCTTCTTCTCCCTTTTTACATTTTTCCCATTCTTGAGATATTCTTTCTCTATTTTTTACTATTCTGGCTTTCAACTTGTGTTTACATGGGGTAAATAATGTAAGAAAATCTTTATCTATGCTAATTGGTTTACACTAGTTAAGGAAATTATTTCCTAATATCATATCCTTTCCTGTTAATTTAAAGCAATATACTCGAGGTATAATTAATATTTTGTTCCAAATTTGTATTTGTGCATTAATTAGTTTTATAAAGGGCAATTCTGCTACTATTATTATTAAAACCATTTGTCATGAATGGTGTATCTAATTTCCTCCACTCTGGTAAATAATTTTCTTTCATAATTGTGGTTGTTGCTCCAGTATCTACTATCGGTGTGTTGAATGTACTTTTATATCCTTCAAAAATTATTTTTATAAGAATATAAGTTAAATTACTCATTGATTATTCTTGTTTTAAATTGAATTTGGTTATAAGTGTACTCAAAATAGTCTGATTCTATTTTCCGGGGTTTGACTTTGTTTAAAAATTCTTTTCCTAATATAATTATGCCACTTAGGCTTACTTCATATTCACTACTACAAAAAGCGTGTTTTCGCGACGCTTTTTGACCCATTTAGCGACAACAAAAAGCGTCGCGAAATTTGGTCGGGACGCTGTCGAAAAGCGTCTCGCCAATTGAGTAGGTAAATCACGACGCCTAAAAGTGTCGCCATTCTCGACGCCTAACAAAGTCCCCAATTGTCTCGTCGCGTAAAAGCGTCTCTATTCGCGATGACTTGCAGCACCTTATCGCGTCTAAATCTGGATGCTTTTGGTCGTCGTGAAAAGCGAAGTTGGCTCCAATTTTTAATATTTGTTTGGCAAAATTTCATGGCTATAAAATGTATTTTGATTTTTGTAGTCCCTTTTGCTATTTTTCCGAAATAACAAATATATATATATATATATATATATATATATATATATATAAACACATTTACTCTTAGAATAAAACAAACATTGAAACTTGAAGATATATAAGATAAAAAAAAAATACTTTGATCAATATATTATAAATGTATACTAATATAACTAAAATCCCTACAAATATTGCATATTCACCAAAATCCTAGCCAATATTTTTCTATAAACATAATTGCAAATTGTATGTTGTAGTTAAGACTAACAAAAATATCCAAAGTGAAGTAGCATTGAAAATAAGCTAACTAATAAGATCTAGCGCGCTAGCAAAATAGATGACAATACGATGGTAGCTAATTTGAAGCCATCCGTTCTTGATCTGTTGCACCTTCATAATTTTCGAGTACCTTCAAAAGAAAAATAAAAAAGACAAAAAATATAATCAGTAATGATAATATAAAAGTTTGGAGTTCGTCAAATCGAGAACTATATAATGTGGCTCATATTCTAAAGTAATCTTGTCCATAATATTTGATAACAAAATTATCTATGCTGTGATCATAACTTTACATTTTAATATAGAGCACTAAAAATTTAAACCCAAAAGCATCCAAAGCATATACTATAGTATAATGTAAACCTTAAACTTAGAAATCTAGCCAATAGAAAATTTTGGGGATTATAAAAGAGAAAAGGATTACGATGAATCCCATAAAAGAGCAGAATAATCCTAAGGAAGTTGACAGCAAGAAGAAGAAAAGAGGAGCACTGAGTTTTCTATATTGATCAAACAAGGAACTTGAAATTTGATGAACTTCAGAAGCAGATCAACTTCTTCACTATTGGTATATATCCTTCTGTAAAAAAAAAATAACACATTAAAAGAAAATCTGAAATTTGAAATAATGACCTTTCAATAGGATACATCCATCTGTAATGAACAGGTCCACCGAGTTTAACCTCATCCACTAAATGAATTAGTAGATGAACCATAATTGTGAAAAATGTTGGCATGAACTCTTTCTCCATCTTACAAAGGGTCAACACAAGCTTTGACTGAATGGTATCTAAATCTCCTTTATCAATGGTGGTTGAACAAATCTTCTTAAAAAAGTACGACAACTCCTCAAGCAAATCAATAACTTTTGTGGCATTTGATGCTCTTAAAGCAATAGGAAGGATTTCTTGCATGAGGATATGATTGTCGTGGCTTTTCATATTAATAAGTTTATGCTCCTTCATGTTCACACATCTTTGCAAATTTGATCCATAACCATCAGGAACTCTGAGCTTTTTCAAGACTCTCAAAAACCGTTCTTTTTCTTCTTTATCCATGTTGTATGAAGCTGGAGGCATATACTCTTTAACACGATTAGGATGAGTTTGAAGCCAAAGATGAGATTTTATATTTATTTGTTTCAGAGCCTCCCTAGATTTCTTATCATCTCTACTCTTTTCAGTTTCTAAAAGAGTTCCCAAGAGATTATCACACACATTCTTCTCAATGTGCATAACATCTAAATTGTGTCTAAGAAGATTATGTTCCCAATATTCCAAGTCAAATGATATACTTTTCTTTTTCCAAAGAACCTTATCATTATCAACTTCATCATCCTCAACTTCTTCTCTCCCTCTTTTTTTAGGAACCGTTTTTTTATTTTCCATGAACATAATTAACTTCTTCTAGTTGCTTCAAAATGTCTAACCCGCTAGCACGAACAGTAGAAAGGTCATATTCCTCTTTCCCATCAAATAAATTAGCTTCACAACGGTAAGGATGATCAATCGGTAACCATTTTCGAGAATCGGAGTAGACAATTTTACCACCAAAATAATATGAACGAGTAGAATTGGCACAAGTAGGGCAAGCTTTATAACCTTTTGTACTCAAACCCGACAACATAGCATATGCAGGAAAGTCATTTATAGTGGAATGTAAGGATGCTCGTAGTTTAAAGTTTTTTCCACTATAAACATCAAAGGCATCTACACCTTCTTTTCCACTATAAACATCAAAGGCATCTACACCTTCCCACAACAATTTTAACTCACGGATTAGTGGTTGCAAATACACATCAATATCAATGCCGGGAGCATATTTTCCAGGAATAATCAAGGACAAAATAATTGAGGATGACTTCATACAAAGCCAAGGAGGCAAATTATAAGGAATTAGGATCACTGGCAATGTACTGTAATTAGTGACGATATGGATTAAAACCATCACTTGCTAGACCCAGTCTAACACTACGAGGATCTTTAGCAAATTCCTCATATCTATCATCACATTTTTTCCAAGCCTCTCCATCTGCCGGGTGGCTAATGATTTTTTCGTCCTTGCGGTCAAAATGCCATCTCATGTCTCTTGCGGTATTAGATGACATGTAAAGCCTCTTCAGTCTAGGGATGAGAGGAAAATACCGCATTACTTTAGCTCGCACCCCCTTCTTACATGTTTCTTTACCTTTCTCACTTGACACTCACTTTTGTCTGCAAAATCCCCCCAATATAACATGCAATCATTTAGACATGTATGGATATCTCATAACCTAAACCCATATCTTTAATTATGTTCATACTTTCATAATAAGACGATGGAAACTCCATAATATGAGGAAATGCATCTAATAGAAGTTCAAGCAATTTATTAAATGACTCAGTAGACTAGTGGAACATACACTTAAGGTGAAATAAGTGCAATAGAAACGATAGCTTTGAAAAAGTAGTACACCCCTCATATAGACTCTCTTTAGAAGCTTCCTTGAGTCTATTGTACTTCGTCTATTCTGCGTCGGTGTCAATTGATACATATTCATCATCTACCTCATATTGAAAATTTACCTCTTCATGCATTCATTTAAGTCTTCGTAATCAGAATCTAACTCACTTAATAACGAGGGTTCGTTAGTGGATTGTGGACTACCAACCCTAAAAGCTGCTTTTAGTAACCCATCAATATCATATCGACCTACTCCCTTGGCTTGATCACTAGGGAGCCCTAAGTTGTTACTCACTTGATGACTACAATGAAAAATCCAATTTTTGTAGTTCTTATAAAAATCGTACAATAAAGTATGGCCTCCTACTTTCTCCAACTTAAACCATTTATTTAACTTGCAATTATTAAATGGGCATCGAGTTTTTCCTTCTACAAGAGTCTCTTTAGCAAGATTTAAGAATTTCATGCAACCATTATAATAAACAGGATGGCCTTTTGGCAAATCTATCCAACTAGAATCCATGTCTACAGAAAAAACAATAACAAATAAAAACCATCTTAAGAAGAAGCAAAAAATATGAACATATATCTTCAAATAGTTCACATAAAACATGACCTAAACGAACTACACAAAAAATCAACATTGCTATTTGCAAATTCTTAAATTGAAAATTTAGATATTGCTCTTTGAAAATCCTGACTTTGAAAATCTTAAATAGTAAATGGAAATCTAATTGTGTTATACACTACATAGCAAAATGAGGATCAGGAAATTTAATGTGGATTTGAATAGCTTAGTCTCTCTTAGAAAAGAAGTTTGAAAAGTACTCCTAGTTCTGTTAGGAGACTTGGTGGTTTCCTAATTCTAGTAGGAGTAGGACTCTTGAAATCCTAATCCTAGTGGGATTAGAACTCCTATTTCTGTTAGGAGTCTTAAAGTTTAGTTTGGGCGTAATTCTAGTTGAGTTAGAAGTCCAAATCCTAGTTGGATTGGGGTTCTAATTGGAGTAGAATTATAGTAGCATTAGGACTTTGTGTTAATTAGAGTTTGATTTGCACTAGGTTTCTAATCACATAGCCGTGTGATTAGAGATAGATTAGTTTGTTATTGTTTTGTTTATCTTTTATGCTTTGCTAGTTCTACTAGTTTTAGGTTACTGTGTTTTAATAGTTCTAATCAGTTTAGGATTATTTGTGCACTATAAATAGACCATTCGTTCATATTAATAAAGGAGAGTTGTTTTTGTTTAAAGATTAAACGTAAGTTTATGACTGATTTTGGACGTACTTAGTTCCAAGATTTCATTATTTTTAGAGAGTGAATCTAAATACAAGAACCTTAGATTTAGGCGAGTGAAACCTAAAACTAAGCGAGATTTGCGTGAGTTAGTGAGTGAAGCTAATAAACCAATCTCAAATCCTTTCCTAATTCAAGTTTAAGGTGAGTGAAGCCCTAAAAGTGAGTTAGAACCCTTAGTGGAGATTAACTGAGTGAAGGTTATTCGAAGCTAAGCAGATTCCGTTCGCGGAATCATATCAAGTGGTATCAGAGCAAGGGTCACTGTGACGGCGCGTGAGGGCGCGTGTGATATCGTAATCTTGATTTTTTTTATTCTGTGGAAAGCTAACATACAAGGCTACATCGTGCCAAAATTTCAGCTCACCTGTAACGAAGTCGCAACGAAGCAAAACATTCGGCGTTACTATGGGAGAAAGTGAAGCAGATAAACGGAGGGATGCTATGTTGGAGGCCCTTCAAAAACAGTACGAATCTCTTCAAGGAGCACTCTCTCTTTTAACATTAGATGCTGTCAATAGTAAGAAGGATGAGGCACGAGTATCAAAGGGGGACTCGATTAAACTTGGGGATCTTCCTGAGTTTGATGGAGCACTAGATCCGGAGGCCTATTTGGAGTAGGAGCAAAAACTTGATAGGCTCTTTGAACACAAGGGCGTGACTGATCATAAGGCGTACACTTATGCCGTACTCAAGTTGTCTAAACTTGGTTCTCTTTGGTTTGACAACATGCAAATGAGACGAGAGAGAGAAGGGAAGGATAAGATTAGTTCATGGGATGACTTGAAATTGAAGATGAGGAAGCGATTTATCCCAAGAACTTATAAGCAAGACTTGTTCCACAAGTTTAACACTTTGCAGCAAGGGAGTATGGATGTCGGGGGGTACATCAAGGAGTTTTAGAGGTTGTCCTTGGCTTGTGATTGCAAGGATGTAGAGGAGCAAAAGATCTCGAAGTTTCCTGTGGGATTGAACTTAGAGATTAGCAATAGAGTGGAGTTGCAACTTTTGTTCTCGTTTGATGAAGCGTGTGAGTTGGCCGTGAAGGTTGAGAGGCAAATTAAGGCTGCAAAGGCTAAGTCTTTTAAGCCTTCTTTTATGCCTAAGATTAAGAGTTCCAAACTATCTGAAAAGTTTAAAACTTTAGACAAGGGAAAGGGTTTGTTAGATGCGTTGAGGAAGGAGGTTGATTCTAATGTTCAACGTGTGAATAAGGATGAAATCAAATGCTTCAAGTGTCAAGGGAGAGGCCACTGCAAATCTGAGTGCCCAAATAGAAGAGTGATGACTTCACTGGCTTTTGCTGAATTAGAAGAGGAGGATGCTAGGTATGTTTTAGCGTTAATAGAGAGTAAGGAGTCTATGGAGGATGATGACATGGACTTGGAGGATTTAGAGGGGCGTCCATTGATTGAACCAGCTCCGGATCATGAAACACTTGTGATGAGGAAGGTGCTTCATGTCCAAACCAATCCCTTGGATGATTTGGCGCAAAGGGAGAATCTTTTTCAAACTAGGTGCTTGGTGGATGGTCGTAGTTGTTTAGTTATTGTGGACAATGGTTCGTGTACCAATGTGTGCTCAAAGAAGATGGTGGATACATTAGCTTTAGAAACACGACCACATGCTCATCCCTACAAACTAAACTGGTTGACTAACAATGGAGGAGTGGCGGATGCTAAGCAAGCTCTCGTTAATTTTTCTATTGGTGAGTTTAAGGATGAGGTTTGGTGTGATGTGGTGCCTATGGATGCGTGTGCTATCTAACTTGGGAGGCCATGGCAGTTTGATCGTGACATGGTTTATTTGGCTAAAAAGAATGTGGTTTCGGTGGTGCATGAGGGAAAACGGGTGAGTTTGAAGCCATTACCACCTAAAGTGGCGTCAAAGACTGTTGATGGGGCTACTATGGTTTCGTTGGTGGGAGAGGAAGACACTATGAAAGGCATGAACCGCAAGCAACGCAAGGAAAAAAAAAGGGAGCAGCATGTGTTGCAAGCATGGCAAAAGCCACCGTTCGAGATTGGTGACTATGTATGGCTGTCATTGAGTGCACAAAAGCTCCACCACAATGCAAAGGGGAAAACTGAGCCTATTGAAGAAGGTCCGTTCAAGGTTGTGCATAAAGAGAATTATGATACGTTCCAAGTCTTGCTTGGAGATAGCGTGTGTGCATCCTTGAGTGCTGCTGATTTGGTTCCGTGTTATGACTATGGAACTTGAGGACAAGTTCGTTTCTAAGAGAGAGAGTATGATGTGGATTTGAATAGCTTAGTCTCTCTTAGAAAAGAAGTTTGAAAAGTACTCCTAGTTCTGTTAGGAGATTTGGTGGTTTCCTAATTCTAGTAGGAGTAGGACTCTTGAAATCCTAATCCTAGTGGGATTAGAACTCCTAATTCTGTTAGGAATCTTAAAGTTTAGTTTGGGCGTAATTCTAGTTGAGTTAGAAGTCCAAATCCTAGTTGGATTGGGGTTCTAATTGGAGTAGAATTATAGTAGCATTAGGACTTTGTGTTAATTAGAGTTTGATTTGCACTAGGTTTCTAATCACATAGCCGTGTGATTAGAGATAGATTAGTTTGTTATTGTTTTGTTTATCTTTTATGCTTTGCTAGTTCTACTGGTTTTAGGTTACTGTGTTTTAATAGTTCTAATCAGTTTAGGATTATTTGTGCACTATAAATAGACCATTCGGTCATATTAATAAAGGAGAGTTGTTTTTGTTTAAAGATTAAATGTAAGTTTATGACTGATTTTGGACGTACTTAGTTCCAAGATTTCATTGTTTTTAGAGAGTGAATCTAAATACAAGAACCTTAGATTTAGGCGAGTGAAACCTAAAACTAAGCGAGATTTGCGTGAGTTAGTGAGTGAAGCTAATAAACCAATCTCAAATCCTTTCCTAATTCAAGTTTAAGGTGAGTGAAGCCCTAAAAGTGAGTTAGAACCCTTAGAGAAGATTAACTGAGTGAAGATTATTCGAAGCTAAGCAGATTCCGTTCGCGGAATCATATCAAAATTATAATAT
Source organism: Beta lomatogona (assembly GCA_947646795.1). Lineage (NCBI taxonomy): Eukaryota > Viridiplantae > Streptophyta > Magnoliopsida > Caryophyllales > Amaranthaceae > Beta > Beta lomatogona. The sequence goes on along the minus strand of CANSNZ010000402.1, from coordinate 346,120 downwards.
GAATATGGAGACTTACTCAAGCACACTTTAATTTTATCATCTAATTTCCCGAAAAGTTTGAAATAAGAGTAAGTATATAAAACAATATCAATCAATTGGGGACACCTCGTCAATTTTTTTTTTCTTTTTTAATAAGCCTTAGTTGAGATATTTCACATCAATTATAGTGGTTGTAATAGCTCATATCATTTATACAACACTCGCCTACAAGCCTATAAATTTCCAAATCTCCTATATTTGTCGGCAATAAATACTCATAGTTATGGTTCTAGAATTACAGGAAAAAAGAATTTGCAAACTAGAAAGATCACAAATTGACATCCACCATCTTACGTGAGGGTGAAGCAAAAACAGGAAATGAAACAATCAGATCACAAATGATAATAGAATCTTGCTAGTTATGACAACATGAAGCAAAAGAAAAAGACATTGTAATTGCAAAAGCTACTAATGCAGAGACAAATTACACTTTTCTACTAGTGAAGAGACGTAGTCATTAAAACAAGTCTTTCCTTTCACTTTTTATATGAATATTATGCAGTGATTAAGCAAATATACAAGCATAATTCACAAATTCAGAGCATAATTTCTTTTCGATTTCTTCTTGTGTCTATATTTTCCATATGGTTTAAACCTTTTATACTTCTTATGCCTAAACTTTGGTCTTCTATTTCTACGTGTTTTATTTAATCTAGAGCATCCAAATTTTGGTGTTTCGTATTTTTCAGAGCGATCACTTATTTTTGCATATTTTTTAAAATTTTTTTGGTTATTAACTTCTGTACAATAGTTTTTATACCAAGAATGTAAGAAAGATATTTGTTCTCCTAAGGTTGATTTAGGTTCTTTAGAGTATGCTTCTTGAACCATAGTATTTATAGGAATGGGTAATTTTTCAAAGTATAATTTTCGAAATATAGCTAATTGCTCAGTTGTTTCTGTTCCTAATTCATAATAATTCATTTGAAAAGCAAAATTGTATCTTTTTAGATCTTCTGGGCAGATAGAGCATATTTCCATATTATATAATTGAGATTTACTATATTTTTTCTTAGCTTCTATATGTTTTGAATCTGCATTTAAATTTTCAAATTCTCTTCTTATAGCAATTTCATATTTTTTTCAACATTTGTGTTGACTTTGTCATTTCATGTCCTTCTATCTTAGTATTTCTTATTTCTCTTTTGTCTATTATTCCTATGTGAATTAAGCAGTTTTTAACTATTCCTGTGATAATTCCTTCAATATAATTAGATGCAATATTAACTGGGAGTTTTGCTTCTATTAATTTTGTATCTATTTTAACTACCCAATTTTGTACATCTAAATCAACATTTTCTGAACAATCTAAATTTAAGGTCTCTCCTACTTAAATATCTTTTGGTATATATTTATCTTCTATTTTGCTTGGATACTTCCATATATGTTCATTATTTCTATTGTTACTACCATAATTTCTTTTTCTTAATATAGGTTTATAGTGTCTACTAGTCTTCATGTAATAATAAGAGACAACTGGTAGTAGTAGTCCTTTTACGCCGTTGAATATGAGAAGGATGTTGTGGACTGAATACGTAAAACCTATGTGGTGAGGTGAAAAGGTGTGATCTTACTCAATTTGCTTTTAAGCTTTAGAGTAGTAGGGCGGATTAATAATACTTATATGAAGGATGATAGAACTATTATTAACAGATTCAGGTATATTATAAATGAGGGGATTGACTTCAACCAAAATTTATAAGAAAATCTCAAATACAAGATTCACTGAGTATATGAAAACACAAATAAGAAACGTTAAAAGAACTATAGATATTCGAAAATTTATTTTAGCTTTTAGAATCATGAATTTACAAACTAAAATAGATGGTTATGACAATTATTTATATGAAGCACATAGAAGAAAAGATATTGAAACAAAAGATGCTTTGATCAAATTAATAACTGAAACCCAAATTAATAAAAATAAACTCTTAGATAGAAAAATAGAACTCAAACATATACAAAATTCGTTATATATATGATAATTAAATCTCAAATTAAAAAGTCTATATGAAGAACAATATTAAATATAATGCTAACAATTTTAGAAGCAGATATTAAAAACTTAGTAAACAGAAACAAAAGAAGAATGGCGAGAATAAATAAAGAAATGATAGCAGAAAGACCAAAACTAAAAAAGGATAATAATGTTGAAGAAGAATTTAAAAACTTAGACAACCAAATAGTAATGTTATATATACAAATAAAAGAACAGGAAGATATAGCTAGTGAAGCACACAAAGATTATGATGAATATAAGAAAAAAATCAATCTTATACATATGAGTAAATTAGAGCAAGAAGGTAATCTAGTAAATAACCTAAAAATAATAAATGCAAACATCTTATTAATTATGCAATTAATAAAGGATAGCAAAACTGAGTCTTCCAATACAAAAGTTGCACTAGAATTAGAAGAACAGGGTTATGAAATTATCGATAAAAAGATTTTAAAAGAATATTCTCAGTTATTTCCCGAATTACTTTTCAAGAAAAGAATAGAAGTAGAATATAAGAGAGTCAATGAACAACTAGAATTATGAATAAAGATGAAAAAATTATTGATGAAGAAATAATAAGATATAACGATGGTCCATTTCAAATATATAAAACAAATCATAATAGACAATTTGCAGAAATTATGAAAGGAAGATTATATTTAATAAAAGATAGAAAAGGAATGATATTAGAAAATGAATTTGAAAGAGAAAGAAGATTAGCTAGAGAAAGGGATTTCGTAAAAATAACAAACATAAAAAGTAACAATCAAGAAAACAAAACAATAAATGACATATATTAAAAATCAGATAAATTAGAGAGAAGTATGATGAAAGAATTAGGAAAATAGAAGAATCAATAAAAATTATACATCATAATACTAAACAAATATTAGACAAAGTTTATAGAGTAGAAAATAATTTAAACGATGAAATATATAAGTTTAAAATAGAGTATAATAACAGATTTGACAAAATAGAAGAACAACTTATATTGAATGTAAAAGAAAAAAGTGAAATATCAGAAAGTCAAGAATCAGATGACGAAACAATAATGAATAATACTATAGAAATAATAGATACAGGAGTAGAAAGACTTGAAGCCAATAATATAGAAGAAAATAATGAAGATTTCAAATTAGACCAATCTAGTCAAGAATTTAGTTACTCAAAATACTCAGAATATGAATTTTTGACAGAAAAAGAAAAAGATCTCAATGTACTCACGAAATATGACGATTATTATTAGGAAATATTGTAAAAAATAATCCCAAGTTTCAGGTGTCTTCCCATATTAATCCCAAGTTTAAATTATTTTTGAATAATCTGAAGTTTGGGAGTCATCTTCCCATATTGGTCCAAAAGACCTATAATCCTTTGAACCAATTTTAAAAAGTTGATAAGACACCATTTTATCTAAAAAAATCACCCCTAATCGCCTTCATCACCACTCCATTATTAGAATGAAAGGCAAACGGAAATGTTTCACGCGGCGTGTTGACCTTTAAAATGAGTTTTAAACCGACTTTTTTTCACTAGGGACCAATAAGAGAAGACTACTAACAAACTTGAGATTATTTAAAAATAATCCATAGTTGGGATTAATTTGGGAAGATGTTCAAAACTTGGGATTATTTTTGACAATTTTTCCTTATTATTACATGAAGACTAGTAGACACTATAAACCTATATTAAGAAAAAGAAATTATGGTAGTAATAATAAAAATAATGAACATATATGGAAGTATCGAAGCAAAATAGAATATAACTATATACCAAAAGATATTCAAGTAGGAGAGACCTTAAATTTAGATTGTTCAGAAAATGTTGATTTAGATATACAAAATTGAGTAGCTGAAAGAAATGCAAAATTAATTGAAGCAAAAATCCAAGTTAATATTGCATCTAATTATATTGAAGGAACTATCACAGGAATAGTTAAAAACTGGTTAACTCACATAGGAACAATAGACAAAATAGAAATAAGAAGTACTAAGATAGAAGGACATGAAATGACAGAGTCAACACAAATGTTTAAAAAATATGAAATTGCTATAAGAAGAGAATTTGGAAATTTAAATGTAAATTTAAAACATATAGAAGCTAAGAAATAATATAGTAATTCACAATTATATAATATGGAAATATGCTCTATGTGCCCAGAAGATCTAAAAAAGATACAATTGTGCTTTCCAAATGAATTATTATGAATTAGGAACAGAAACAACTAAGCAATTAGCTATATTTCAAAAATTATACTTTGAAAAATTACCCATTCCTATAAATACTATGGTTCAAGAAGCATACTCTAAAGATCCTAAATCAAGTACCTTAGGAGAAGAAATATCTTTCTTACAAACTTGGTATAAAAACTATTGTACTAAAGTTAATAACCAAAATTTTTTGAAAAACAAGCTAAAATAAGTGATTGCTGTGAAAGATATGAAACACGAAAATTTGGATGCTATAGATTAAATAAAAAAAAAACGTAGAAATAAAAGACCAAAGCTTAGACATACGAAGTATAAAAGGTTTAAACCATATGGAAAATATAGACACAAGAAGAAATCGAACAGAAATTATTATATAAAAATAAAAATTTATAATTATGTTAACGACCCAAAGAAGTGTAGGTGCTACAATTGTGGACAAATAGGTCATATAGCAATAGAATGTAAAAATAAAGTCAATAAAAATCCTAAAGTAAATAAAAATATTAACTTAATTGAATTACATATAGCTGAATATGAAATAGGGAAAAATAATATACCGCCAAAAGAAGAAATATATGTTCTAGAATATGAAACAGAAAGTGTGAAATAATAAGAGTTTTTTGCGGGGATATAACAGGGTATTAGAGCATTTTGTGGGGATATACCTCACAATTTTTTTTTGTGGGGATATACCAACCTAAATTTAAGTTTTGTTAAAAGGTACCAAAAACACTATTTCTAGCGAGATAGTCAAATTTATGGTCTTTGACTTGCTCAATTACTCTTTGTATAGTGCATGATATTCAATCGCTTCTATTACATTCATTTCTCTTTAACTTCCTCGCTGTCACTTTGTGGCTCACTCGCGAGTTCCTACCAAGTCAAAGACAAGAAGAACATTATTAATTTTTACAAATTGTGTAGTATATATTTATGATATACTGATGCTAGCGAAATTAATAATGCTTATGGTGCAGTATTGAAATACAGATACAATTACGATAAAAGAGAATATATATGTAGATACCATTCAGGAACATTCAAGGCAAATGAAACAATTTATTATATTAATAAAAACGAGCTAAAAGCAGTTAAATATGGTATTAAAAAGTTTGAACCTTATATTGTTTACAAAAAAATTATATTAAGAACAGATAACAGGACTGTTAAGTGTTGGCTGACACAGAATTTACAAGATTCCATTACAAGGAAGGAAATAAATAGGATTATAGCTGATATCAAACAATATGAGTTTACAGTTGAATTACTAAAACTAATGAAAATTATCATGCAGATTATCTCTCTAGAGTTAGTTCAACAATTGATTCAAGAGAATCAAGAACAAAAACTATTGATAAATAAGTTATCACATGAGCTTGATCTAGTGAAAAGAAGTAAAGAAAGCTCTAAAGATAATGGCAGTGGCCAGAGCTATTAAGAACAAGATAATGGTGCTAACCAAAGATACCAGGCCAAAGGCAAAGCTATTATATGAAAAAGTTATGGATTCCCCTCTCAAAAAAGAGACTTCCTAAATTACCAAATACAGACTTCTCCCAAAACATTTATCAATAACGAAGATTACCCCAGCTTAGTCCCATATACTACTTCCTTTAAAGACAAATTAACCCTTGGAACAAAATTGACAATGTACCCCTTAGTTAGACAACATATATCAAATTTCCTGACTATTGCCAACAAACTAAACACAGCTCCCCAAGTTACTATCCAAGATAAACAAGGAGAAATAGAAAGAGGATATGTTACTAATCCTCTTCGAAAAACAAATGAGTTAATCGCATTACCAGGTTGTAATGCAAAGTTAATGAAAGCAGCTTATTATTATGGATTTCCGTATACACGCCAACCAGAGAAGAGTTATCCTTAATCCCTAGCCTATACAAGGTAACCATAAATTATTTAAAGATTACAAAATCCAAAATGATTTTTGTATGGTGTTACACAGCTACTGGGGAAGTTACTTATCAAGAGATAAAACCAGCCATGAGGTTTGTGAAAATAGGATGTACATCTGCGTACATCATTCCTGAAGAAGTAAAGGCCCAGCCAAAGATAAACTTTAATGAAGTGCAAGATATCCTTAGTGAAAAACGAGCTATAAAAATCAAAGTTATTTGTGAAGTTCTATGTCATGCTATTACTACGCCTATATGGATTAATCATAAAGAGATAAATACATTAATAATAACTCAAAGTGGGGAATATAGCCACGATGCTGAAGAAACTACGAAAGCATGGGTATGGAGTCTCCTACATCAAGATGAGCCTCCTTAAACAAGATACATCACAAACAATTTTATGACAAAAGATACGTTGAAGAAATATTGCAAGAGGATGCAACAAAATAATAAACCCTTATGCCAGATGTGCAAAAACCAGCAGACAGTTGTACCTATGATTGAGGACTTGGAAGATAAGGAAGAATCCTCTAGCAGTACAACCCAGGCCCTACAAGTTGATATAACCGACTTAAGGATGGTGGAGTTACTATAGAAGATAAGGATAAGAGATAAGGTGATAAGCCAAAATCTGTTGTAACCACAGAAAAATAGCCAACTATATGGCTTAAATTAAAAGTAACTTTTTATGTACGTACTATGTAATATCGTTTGCCTATAAATAACAAAGTAAAAACCTTGGTGAGGTATCATCAAGGAGTTTACAACAAAAAATCTTCTCTCTTACTTCTTTCTACTTCAAATATTATGTTAGTTTTTCTATAGTTTTCTCAACCACGTAAAGTAATTTAAGCCATACAGCTGGCTATTTTATAATGTTCTTCTTGTGTTTTGGAGTATATTAGTATGTCATCAATATATACTACACAATTTGGTAATTTACTGAGAAAAACTACCAAAGTATTTGAAGTAGAGAGAGATAAGAGAGAAGTATTGTTTTTTTAGTGTACTCCTTGATGATTCCTCACCAAGGTTATTATTTGATATTACAAAGTACGTACATAAAAAGCTACTTTTAATTTAAACCATACAACTGTCTATTTTTCTAAGGTTACACCAGATTTTGGCTTATCACCTATCTCTTATCCTTATCTTTTATAGTAACTCCACCATCCTACTGTCGGTTATATCAACTTGTGGGGCCTGGGTTGTACTGCTTGAGGATTCTTCATTATTTTCCAAGTCTTCAATCGTAGGTACAGCTGTCTGCTGATTATTGCACAACTGGCATATCCACTTGCAATATTTCATCAACGAATCTTTTGACATAAAAATGTTTGGGATGTATCTTGTTTAAGGAGGCTCATCTGGATGTAGGAGACTCGATACCCATGCCTTCATAGTTTCTTTAGCATCATAGCTATATTCCCTACTTTGAGCTATTATTAATGTACTTATCTCTTTATGATTAATCCATATAGGCGTAGTAATAGCATGACATAGAGCTTCACAAATAACTTTGATTTTTATAGCTCGTTTTTCACTAAGGATACCTTGCACTTCATTAAAGTTTATCTTTGGCTGGGCCTTTATTTCTTCAGGAATGATGTACGCAGATGTTCATCCTATTTTCACAAATCTTATGGCTGGTTTTATCTCTTGATGAGTAACTTCCCCAGTAGCAGTGTAACACCGTACAAAAATCATTTTAGATTTTGTAATCTGTAATAACTTCTAGTATCCTTGCATAGGCTAGGGATTAAGGATAACTCTTCTCCGATTAGCGTGTATACGGAATTGAGTAATCCGTAATCGAAAGCTGCTTTTATTAACTTTGCATTACAACCTGGTAATGCGATTAAGTTGTTTGTTTTTCGAAGAGGATACTCTTTGTATTTCTTCATGTTTATCTTGGATAGTAACTTGGGGAGTTGTGTTTAGTTTGTTAGCAATAGTCGGGAAATTTGATATATACTGCCTAACTAAGGGGTTCATTGTATGTTTTGTTCCAAGGGTTAATTTGTCTTTAATGGAAGTAGTATCTGGGACAAAGTTGGGGTAATCTTCGTCATTGATAAATGTTTTGGGAGAAGTCCGTATTTGATTATTAAGGAAATCGTTTTTTTGAGAGGGGAATCCATAACTTCTTCTTATAATAGCTTTGCCTTTGGCCTGTTATTTTTTTTTGGTTAGCACCATTATCTTGTTCTTGATAGCTCTGGCCACTACCATTATCTTTAGAGCTTTCTCTACTTCTTTTCACTAGATCAAGCTCTTGTGATAACTTATTTATCAATAGTTTTTGTTCTTGATTCTCTTGAATCAATTGTTGAACTAACGCTAGAGAGATAATCTGCATAATAATTTTGATTAGTTTTTAATAAATCAACTGTAAACTCATATTGTTTGATATCAGCTATAATCCTATTTATTTCCTTCCATGTAATGGAATCTTGTAATTTCTGTGTCAGCCAACACTTAACAATCCTATTATTTGTTCTTAAAATAAATTTTTTGTAAACAATATAAGGTTCAAACTTTTTAATACCATATTTAACTACTTTTAGCTCCTTTTTATTAATATCCCAATTTATTTCATTTGCCTTTAATGTTCCTGAATGGTATCTGCATATATATTCTCTTTTATCATTATTGTATCTGTATTTCAATACTGCACCATAACCATTATTAATTTCGCTAGCATTAGTTCCTACTATCCACACAAATTCCTGATCTTCATCAGGAAAACTTAATTTTGGTAATCTTTTAACTAGTTCTTTGATTTTTTCCAAATTTTTTGAATCAGTATCAGTCCACCTAAAATCATGATCTTTTTTCAGCTTGTTACTAAGTGGTTCTGTAAATTGTGATAATTTTGGAACAAATTCTTTGACTTATTAGTTTACTATTCCTAAGAATTTTTGTAATTCTTTCTTGGTATTAATTTCCTTTGAAATTCTATGATTTTTTGAGCTATATGTTCTTGCATTTTTACTCATGCTTTATCTATTTCAAATCCTAAAAATTATATTTATGTTTTAAATATTTCCATTTTCTTTTTATTTAAGACTATTCCACTATTCTTTATTATTTGTATAAATTGTTCTAATAATTCATAATGTTCTTCTTGTGTTTTGGGGTATATCAGTATATCATCAATATATACTACACAATTTGGTAATTGATTTAGATATTTATCCATAAATCCTAGGAATCTTCCATGTGCATTTTTATATCCAAATGGTAATACATTCCATTCATAAAATCCATTAGGTACTTTGAATGCTGTTAATTGTTTAGATTCTTCAATTAATTTTAATTGGTAAAAACCACTTTTACAATCAAATTTTGAGAATTAATTATAATCTTGTATTTGTCTCATTTTTAGTATTTTATTAGGTATAGGATAATTGTATGTAATTGTTTTCTCATTTAGAATTCTATAATCAATATCCATTCTTGTTTTTCCTCTTTTTTGTTCTGAATGGTTGTTAACTATAAATGCTGATGTGGAACTTGGTGTTCCGGATAGTTATGGAGGTTTCTTGATTAAAAGAAACGGTTATGGCTTGTGTTTGAAGGTGAAGATGGAGTGAATCTTGAAGGCAACGACTTTAAGTTTGGAAAAAAGGCAACGACTTTGATCCACTAGTCAAGCTAGTCTCTAAACTTTATCTCAAGTATGCTCAGCAATACTCTCAATATTTCTTAATCAATAATCAACAACGTCTATTTCTTTATTATGAAAACAACCGAATTTATAGTACATCCTAAACCCTAATCCAACTAGAATTAGAATAACTAGACTCCTAATCCAACTAGGATTAGTTACAACGACCTAAACTCCTAATCCACTTTGGATTAGTTACAACGACTCCTAACCAACTTGAATCATGTAAAATCCATCATTTTAAGAACGTAGGCAAAATCATGACTCCTACTAAAACAAAACAACATGAGAACATGAAATAAACTACTAAAACACACGACTCATTAACTATAACTAACTGTACTACGTTGGATCTTCTTGTTTCGCATCATTCTCCCCTTCTTGAAAAGAATTTGTCCCCAAATTCTCGTCGGCAACGTAAGGAGCTAAGTCATCCAATTTCTCGAAAGTGGTACAAACACTGTCATATGAACTCGGTGGGGATGAAGAATCTAGCACTGGTTCCTTAAGATATAACATGTAGTGCACCTTGCCTTCCTTTAACTCACTTTTGAATTGTGAGCCTTTACGAGCATGTTGCTTGTAGTTTCAAAATTTAACGTCTTGGGCGGTAAAGGCTTTAATATATACCTCTTATTCTCTTTAGCAACCGAATAAATGTTTCTCTTCCCCGCATGATTAACATCTCTCATCCACTGCCAAGGTCGTCCTAGGAGTACAGCACACGCACTCATGGGGATGACATCACACCAAAGTTCATCTTGGTAATCTCCTATAGAAAAAGCCACAAGCGCTTGTTTCTTCACCTTGATAGAATCATTATCATTCAACCAATTAAGGCTGTAAGGCTTTGGATGTTCTCTAGCGGGTAATTTTAAGGTACTCACCATCTTTGAAGATGCCACATTAGCACAAGACCCACTGTCAATGATTAGCTTACATGATCTCCCTTTAACTAAGCAGCGTGTGTAGAAAAGATTTTCCCTTTGTGCTTCTTCCTCTAATGGTGTAGCTTGGGCTCTATGTAATCTCTTTAAGATGAGGGTATCCTTATCTGGAGCAGCTACTTGTAATTCTTGATCTTCCCACTTATTATCATCTTCAAAATCCGACTCCCCTTCTTTAGTTCCCTCCTCCTCCTCAAGGCATGCATGTTCCTCCTCTTCCCTTTGTTGAGCAAGGAAATTCACGAGGGTTCTATGATCCTTAGGGGTGATAGTGATCTTTTGTGGGCATTTACGTGAGATATGACCAAACCCTTGGCACTTACAACATTGTTTCTTAGCCAAAGCCGCATGTTCAGGACTAATAAACACTTTAGGTTTCGGTTTTGGTTCAAATTCGGACGAGGATGATGATGGTTGTGTAGAATCGTTAAAGGTAGGCTTATTTTTGTAGGAAGTGGAATAGGAGCTGCTAAAGTATGTTTTCTCCTTACCCTTACTCACCACCTCCCTTTCTTGCTTTTCAAATCTCTCGGCCAACCTAAGCACATCATAAAAAAAAAATGTAGTTAGATGTCTCTACCTTATTGGCTATGGAAGGCCTCAATCCGGTGATGAAACGTCCAATCTTCATCTCCTCTTTCTCGTCCAACTCACACAATATACACAACTTCTCAAACTTCTTGGTATACTCAGCCACACTCTTGGAGTTTTGTTGAATTTAATTTGGTTGAGCTTTAAGAACTGTTCTTGAAGATATTCACGTGGGATGAATCTTTTCTTGAGTTGCCTCTTCAATTCGGACCAAGTATCAATCCTTGGATCACCATCCCTGATTCTCTTGTTCCTTAAGCTTTCGAACCATATACTAGCATATCTAGTGATCTTCAAGTGTGCAACTTTGAAAGCCTTCAGTTCATCGAAACCCTTATAGTCCATAAGTTTTTCAAATTGCCGAATCCATTCTTGGACATCCTCAACGTCTCCTTCACCAGTAAACTCCTTCAAATCCATGAGTTTGAAGTCTCTATCGCTCTCCACAGGAGTTCTTATTGGTGGCTCCCTATTTGGACGTCTTTCTCCTCCTTGTTCTACCAGATTTCCGGCCAAAGATTCAACCCTTTGGTTGGTCATATGAATGGCATTCGTGCTGTTGGTAATCTTTTCATTGATGGAGGAAAAGCTTTCATTAAAGTCCCTCATCATACTCGCCATCATAGTCTGCAATTCTTCTCGAGTAATGGGAGTCCCCATGATCAAGAAGTCTCAACAAACAGCCTCAACTTAGGAAATACGTAACTTCCTCAAAACACGGCCAAAACTTGTGAAATTTTAACAGAATCTAGCTTTGTATGTTGTAAGATTCCAGTTAAAATTTCGTAGCCAAATTCCTTCTCAAACGCTGGTAATCCTTGTTTTAATATCGCTGTTCTTGATTCCAGCGATTCTGGCACGTTTTCAAAGAACGATCTCGAAACTATATCAAAACTCCTCGAAACTTCGTGAAATTTTAACACAATAAACTAGACAAGATGTAGTCCAGTTTAGGATCAAAAAACTGCAAAATATTCGAATTATGATGGGAGTTCGAGGCCCCCAAAGTTACTGTAAATTCGGGATGAATTCGGGCAGTAAAACAAGTGTCGCCCTGGGATCTTGGGCAAAGCTCTGATACCACTTGATGTGGAACTTGGTGTTCCAGATAGTTATGGAGGTTTCTTGAATAAAAGAAACGGTTATGGCTTGTGTTTGAAGGTGAAGATGGAGTGAATCTTGAAGGCAACGACTTCAAGTTTGGAACAAAGGCAATGACTTTGATCCACTAGTCAAGCTAGTCTCTAAACTTTATCTCAAGTATGCTCAGCAATACTCTCAATATTTCTTAATCAATAACCAACAATGTCTATTTCTTTATTATGAAAACAACCGAATTTAAAGTACATCCTAAACCCTAATCCAACTAGAATTAGAATAACTAGACACCTAATCCAACTAGGATTAGTTACAACGACCTAAACTCCTAATCCACTTTGGATTAGTTACAACGACTCCTAACCAACTTGAATCATGTAAAATCCATCGTTTTAAGAACGTAGGCAAAACAATGACTCCTACTAAAACAAAACAACATCAGAACATGAAATAAACTACTAAAACACACGACTCATTAACTATAACTAACTCTACTACGTTGGATCTTCTTGTTTCGCATCAAATGCACTATTGCTATGTTTCGAATTACCTAATTTTCCTGCTAATAATTCTGTTATTTGCATTTTAAATTCTTCTTCATCTCTTTGTGTATTATTAAACGGTTTTTGAGATATTATACTATTTTGATCTTTTAATGTAATTTGTATTTCAGTTTTGTGTCTGTGCCAATTTCATAATGGATTTTCATTACATAGTTCTTCTAATTTTATTTTTAAAGGGGTGATTTTATCTAAATATAATATTCCAATATCTATTGTTGCAAAATTGATGTTTTCTTTCTTTGTTTTCATTCTTTGTTTTCATTCTTTGAACTAATTGTTCTTCTTCTCCCTTTTTACATTTTTCCCATTCTTGGGATATTCTTTCTCTATTTTTTACTATTTTAGCTTTCAACTTGTGTTTACATGGGGTAAATAGTGTAAGAAAATCTTTATCTATGCTAATTGATTCTATATTGGAAACTAGATGGAATAAAGATGCTAAATGAATCTAAAGTAATGACAGTACAATGTAAAAAGGCTTACATACTAATTACCAAATAATACTTATATGAAGGATTTTTAGGTTCTTTAATTCTATCATTAATAATTAAGTTATCTAATAAATAAGTTATCACAAGAGCTTGATCTAGTAAAAAGAAGTAAAGAAAACTCTAAAGATAATGGCAGTGGCTAGAGCTATCGAGGACAACATAATGGTGCTAACCAAAGATACCAGGCCAAAGGTAAAGCTATTATAAGAAGAAGTTATGGATTCCCCTCCCAAAAAAGAGATTTCCTAAATTACCAAATACAGATTTCTCCCAAAACATTTATCAATGACGAAGATTACCCCAGCTTAGTCCCAGATACTACATCCTTTAAAGACAAATTGACCCTTGGAACAAAAAAGACAATGAACCCCTTAGTTAGACAGTATATTTTAAATTTCCTGACTATTGCTAACAAACTAAACACAGCTCCCCAAGTTACTATCCAAGATAAACATGGAGAAATAGAAAGAGGATATGTTACTAACCCTCTTCGAAAAACAAACTAGTTAATCGCATTACAAGGTTGTAATGGAAAGTTAGTAAAAGCAGCTTGTGGTTACGGATTACTCAATTTCGTATACACACTAACCGTAGAAGAGTTATCCTTAATCCCTAGCCTATACAAGGTACCCAAAAGTTATTTACAAATTACAAAATCAAAAATGATTTTTGTACGATGTTACACAGCTACTGAGGAAGTTACTTATCAAGAGATAAAACCAGCCATGAGGTTTGTGAAAATAGGATGTACATCTGCGTACATCATTCCTAAAGAAATAAAGGCCCAGCCAGAGATAAACTTTAATGAAGTGCAAGATATCCTTAGTGCAAGATATAAATTTAATCCTTTAGTTTATAATAATGCTAAGATCCGTAATAATAATTCTATAACTTCATATAGGACTTGTACTATCTTAAATATGCTCTCCTCGATTTAGTAAAATCATGCTTTTAAACCAAGAGAAAACTGGTAGTAGTAGTCCTTTAATGCTTTTGAATATGAGAAGGCTGTTGTGGACTGAATACGTAAAACCTATGTGGTGAGGTGAAATGTTGTGATCTTACTCCATTGGCTTTTAAACTTAAGAGTAGTAGGGCGGATTAGTAATATCTATATGAAGGATAATAGAACTATTATTAACAGGTTAAGGTAGATCATAAATAATGGGATTGGGTTCAACCAAAGTTTATATGAAAATCTCAAATACAAGATTCACTGTGTATATGAAAACACAAATAAGAAACGTTACAAGAAATATATATATTAGAAAATTTATTTTAGATTTTCGAATCATGAATTTACAAACTAAAATAGATCGTTATGACAGTTATTTATATGAAGCACATAGAAGGAAAGTTATTGAAACAAAAGATGCTTTAATCAAATTACTAAATGAAACCCAAATTTAAAAAATAAACTCTTAGAAAGAAAAATAGAACTCAAACATATACAAAATTCGTTATATATATGACAATTAAATCTCAAATTAAAAATAATATTAGAAGAGCAAAATTGAAAATAATGATAGCAATTTTAGAAGCAGATATTAAAAATTTAGGAAACCGAAATAAAAAAAGAATGGCAAGAATAAATAAAGAAATGATAGCTCAAAGATCAAAACTAACAAAGGATAATAATGTTGAAGAAGAACTAAAAAACTTAGACAACCAAATAGAAATTTTAAATATACAAATAAAAGAACAGGAAGATATAGCTAGTCAAGCACATAAAGATTATGATGAATATAAGAAAAATAAATCAATCTTATACATATGAGTGAATTAGAGCAAGAAGGTAATATAGTAAATAACCTAAAGATAATAAATACAAATATATTTTTAATTATACAATTATTAAAGGATAGCAAAACTGAGTCTAGCAATACAAAAGTTCCACTAGAATTAGAAGAACAAGGTTATGAAATTATAGATAAAAAGATATTTAAAGAATACTCTTAGTTATATCCCGAATTACTTTTATAGAAAAGAATATAAGTAGAATATAAGTGAGTCATTCAACAACTAGAATAATGAATAAAGATGAAAAAATTATTGATGAAGAAATAATAAGATATAATGATGGTCTATTTCAAATATATAAAACAAATCATAATAGACAAATTGCAGAAATTATGAAAGGAAGATTATATTTAATAAAAGATAGAAAAGGAATGATATTAGAAAATGAATTTGAAAGAGAAAGAAGATTAGCTAAAGAAAGGGATTTAGTAGAAGTAACAAACATAGAAAGTAACAATCAAGAAAACAAAACAATAAATAACATATATAAAAAATTAGATAAATTAGAGAGAAGATATGATGAAAGAATCAGGAAAATAGAAGAATCAATAAAAATTATACATCATAATACTAAACAAAAGCCAAGGTTTAGCAATCTTCGGCATGTTCGATGCAAGAGACAGCCAGGGAGTTCTATTCCTAGTGATGTGTCTCCTCCCCCTCCCAAAAAACTTTGTAATACAGTTTTAGTTAATAAGGATTGTAGTAGTAGTAGTCTGGTGCCCATGTAATGTGGGTTACCTTGTCTGTCGTGTTGTTGGATTTACTTATTGTCAAAAAAAAAAAAAAAAAAAATAATACTAAACAAATATTAGACAAAGTTTATAGAGTAGAAAATAATTTAAACGATGAAATATAAAAGTTTAAAATAGAGTATAATGACAGATTTGACAAAATAGAAGAACAACTTATATTGAATGTGAAAGAAAAAAGGGAAATATCATAAATTCAAGAATCAGATGACGAAACAATAATGAATAATACTATAGAAATAATAGATACTGGAGTAGAAAGACTTAAAGCCAATAATATAGAAGAAAACAATGAAGATTTCAAATTAGACCAATCTAGTCAAGAATTTAGTTACTCAAAATACTTAAAATATGAATTTCTGACAGAAAAAGAAAAATATCTTAATGTACTCACGGAAGATGACGATTATTATTACATGATGACTAGTAGACACTATAAACCTATATTAAGAAAAAGAAATTATGGTAGTAATAATAGAAATAATGAACATATATGGAAGTATCGAAGCAAAATAGAAGATAACTATATACCAAAAGATATTCAAGTAGGAGAGACCTTAGATTTAGATTGTTCAGAAAATGTTGACTTAGATATACAAAATTGAGTAGCTGAAAGAAATGCAAAATTAATTGAAGCAAAAATCCAAGTTAATATTGCATCTAATTATATTGAAGGAACTATTACAGGAATAGTTAAAAACTGGTTAACTCACATAGGAACAATAGACAAAATAGAAATAAGAAGAACTAAAATAGAAGGACATGAAATGACATAGTCAAACACAAATGTTGAAAAAATATGAAATTGCTATAAGAAGAGAATTTGGAAATTTAAGTGCAGATTTAAAACATATAGAAGCTAAGAAATAATATAGTAATTCTCAATTATATAATATGGAAATATGCTCTATGTGCCCAGAACATCTAAAAAGATACAATTGTGCTTTCCAAATGAATTAGGAACAGAAACAACTAAGCAATTAGCTATATTTCAAAAATTATACTTTGAAAAATTAACCATTCCTATAAATACTATGGTTCAAGAAGCATACTCTAAAGATCCTAAATCAAGTACCTTAGGAGAAGAAATATCTTTCTTACAAACTAGGTATAAAAACTATTGTACTAAAGTTAATAACCAAAAGCTTTTGAAAAACAAGCTAAAATAAGTGATTGCTGTGAAAGATATGAAACACAAAAATTTGGATGCTATAGTTTAAATAAAAAAAAGTAGAAATAAAAGACCAAAGCTTAGACATAAGAAGTATAAAAGGTTTAAACCATATGGAAAATATAGACACAAGAAGAAATCGAACATAAATTATTATATAAAAAGAAAAATTTATAAATATGTTAACAACCCAAAGAAGTGTAGGTGTTACAATTGTGGACAAATAGGTCATATAGCAACAGAATGTAAAAATAAAGTAAATAAAAATCCTAAAGTACATAAAAATATTAACTTAATTGAATTACATATAGCTGAATATGAAATAGGGAAAAATAATATACCGCCAGAAGAAAAAATATATGTTCTAGAATATGAAACATAAAGTGATGAAATAATAAGAGTTTTTTGCGGGGATATAACAGGGTATTAGAGCATTTTGTGGCGATATACCTCACTAAATTTTTTTGTGGGGATATACCAACCTAAATTTAACTTTTGTTAAAAGATACCAAAAAAATTATTTCTGGCGTGAAAGTCAAATTTATGGTCTTTGACTTGCTCAATTACTCTTTGTATAGTGCGTGATATTCAATCGCTTCTATTACATTAATTTCCCTTTAACTTTCTCACTGTCACTTTGTGGCTCACTCGCGAGTTCCTACCAAGTCAAAGACAAGAAGAACATTATAAATTATTACAAATTGTGTAGTATATATTTATGATATATTGATGCTAGCGAAATTAATAATGGTTATGGTGCAGATATTGAAATACAGATACAATTATGATAAAAGAGAATATATATGTAGATACCATTCAGGAACATTCAAGGCAAATGAAACAAATTAGGATATTAATAAAAAGGAGCTAAAAGCAGTTAAATATGGTATTAAAAAGTTTGAACCATATATTGTTTACAAAAAATTTATATTAAGAACAGATAATAGGACTGTTAAGTGTTGGCTGACACAGAATTTACTAGATTCCATTACAAGGAAGGAAATAAATAGGATTATAGCTGATATCAAACAATATGAGTTTACAGTTGAATTACTAAAAACTAATGAAAATTATCATGCAGATTATCTCTCCGGAGTTAGTTCAACAATTGATTCAAGAAAATCAAGAACAAAAACTATTGATAAATAAGTTATCACAATAGCTTGATCTAGTAAAAAGAAGTAGAGAAAGCTCTAAAGATCATGGCAGTTGCTAGAGCTATCAAGAACAACATAATGGTGCCAACGAAAGATACCAGGCCAAAGGTAAAGCTAATATAAGAAGAAGCTATGGATTATCCTCTCAAAAAGAGATTTCCTAAATTACCAAATACGACTTCTCCCAAAACATTTATCAATGACGAAGATTACCCCAGCTTAGTCCCAGATACTACTTCCTTTAAAGACAAATTGACCCTTGGAACAAACAGACAATGAACCACTTAGTTAGACAAGATATTTCAAATTTCCTGACTATTGCTAACAAACTAAACACAGCTCCCCAAGTTACTATCCAAGATAAACATGGAGAAATAGAAAGAGGATATGTTACTAACCCTCTTCGAAAAACAAACGAGTTAATCGCATTACAAGGTTGTAATGCAAAGTTAGTAAAAGCAACTTATGATTACGGAGTACTCAATTTCGTATACACACTAACCGGAGAAGAGTTATCCTTAATCCCTAGCCTATACAAGGTAACCAGAAGTTATTAACAGATTACAAAATCTAAAATGATTTTTGTACGATGTTACACAGCTACTTGGGGAATTACTTATCAAGAGATAAAACCAGCCATGAGGTTTGTGAAAATAGGATGTACATCTGCATACATCATTCCTAAAGAAATAATGGCCCAGCCAGAGATAAACTTTAATGAAGTGCAAGATATCCTTAGTGAAAAACGTGCTATAAAAATCAAAGTTATTAATTCGGGAAATAATTGAGAGTATTCTTTAAATATCATTTTATCGATAATCTCATAACCCTGTTCTTCTAATTCTAGTGGAACTTTTGTATTGCTAGACTTAGTCTTGCTATCCTTTAATAATTGTATAATTAATAATATGTTTGTATTTATTATCTTTAGGTTATTTACTAGATTACCATCTTGCTCCGATTCACTCATATGTATAAGATAAATTTATTTTTATTTGTGTGCTTTACTAGCTATATATTCCTGTTCTTTTATTTGTATATTTAACATTTCTATTTGGTTGTCTAAGTTTTTTAATTCTTCTTCAACATTATTATCCTTTGTTAGTTTTGATCTTTTAATTTTTATTCAACATTATTGTCCTTTGTTAGTTTTGCTTTTTCTGCTATCATTTCTTTATTTATTCTAGCCATTCTTCTTTTATTTCGGTTTCCTAAGTTTTTAATATCTGCTTCTAAAATTGTTATCATTATCTTTAATCATGCTCTTCTTATAGCCTTTTTAATTTGCGATTTTATTGTCATATATATAACGAACTTAGTATATGTTTTAGTTCTATTTTTTTCTTTTTAAGAGTTTATTTTTCTTAATTTGGGTTTTAGTTATTAATCAACTTTATTTTTACATTCTATTAAAACATCTTTATCTATTTCGAATCCTAAAAATTCTATTTGTGTTTTACATATTTCCATTTTCTCTTTACTTAAGACTATTCCACTATTTTTTATTATTTCTATTAATTGTTCTAATAATTTATAATGTTGTTCTTGTGTTTTGGAGTATATTAGTATATCATCAATATATACTACACAATTTGGTAATTGATTTAGATATTTATCCATAAATGCTTGGAATCGTCCAGGGGCATTTTTATATGCAAATGGTAATACATTCCATTCATAGAATCCATTAGGTACTTTGAATGCTGTTCATTGTTTAGAATCTTTGGTTAATTTTAATTGGTTAAAACCACTTTTACAATCAAACTTTGAAAAGTAATTATAACCATATATTTGTCTCATTTTTAGTATTTTATTAGGTATGTGATAATTGTATGTAATTGTTTTCTCATTTAGAATTCTATAATCAATAACCATTCTTGTTTTTCCTCTTTTGTGTTCTGAATGGTTGTTAACTATAAATGCACTACTTGCTATGTTTAGAATTACTTGGCGTAATTAATTTTCCCGCTAATAATTCTCGTTATATGCATTTTAAATTCTTCTTCATCTCTTTGTGTATTATCAAAGAGTTTTTGAGATAATATACTATTTTGACCTTTTACTGTAATTTGAATTTCAGTTTTACGTTTGTGCCAATTTGCTAATGGATTTTCAATACATAGTTCTTCTAATTTTATTTTTAAAAGGGTAATTTTATCTAAATATAAAATTCCAATATCTATTGTTGTAAAATTGATGTTTTCTTTCTTTGTTTTCATTCTTTGAACTAATTGTACTTCTTCTCCCTTTTTACATTTTTCCCATTCATGGGATATTCTTTCTCTATTTTTTACTATTTTATCTTTCAACTTGTGTTTACATGGGGTAAATAATGTAAGAAAATCATTATCTATGCTAGTTGGATTTTTTTGGGTAAGGAAATTATTTCCTAATATCATATATTTTCGTGTTAATTCAAAGCAATATACTCTAGGTCAAATTATTCTTTTATTCCAAATTTGTATTTGTACATTAGTTTGATAAAGAGTAATTCTGCTACCATTATTATTTAAACCATTTATCCTGAATGGTATATCTAATTTCTTCCATTCTGGTAAATAATTTTCTTTCATAATTGTAGTTGTTGACCCTGTATCTACCATCGGTGTGTAGTATCTACTTTTATATCCTTCAAAAAATATTTTAATAAGAATATACTTTAAATTATTCATTGATTATTCTTGTTTTAAATTGAATTTGGTTATAAGTGTACCCCAAATAGTCGATTCTATTTTACAGGGTTTGACTTTGTTTAAAAATTCTTTTCCTAATATAATTTTGTCACTTAGACTTACTTTATATTCTACATCTATATTTTGAGTTGCAATTTTTGTTGTAATAATTACTTTTCCTTTAAGTTTTAAATTATTGTACAATATTTTGTCTAATAATTTATCCATATAGATTGAATTATTTTCCACATTTATATCTATTTGTGCTTTTGAGTTTTCTCCTTCAATTTGTATTATAATATAGTAATCTTATGACCTCAATAGAATAGGATGATCATCATCTTTTTGTTCTCTAGATCCGGAAAAACTCATTCTTCTTTTTACTATTTCTAGTTCTCCATAGCCAGGTTTGGAGTATAATTTTAATCCTTTATCCATTGGTAATAAAAGTTCTATAAATGGGGTATCTACAGTTATTGCTCCTAATTTATTTTTAGTATAAACTTGGTGTTGGTTAGTTAGTATGTAAGCATTTTTACATTGTACTGTGATTACTTTAGACCCATTTAGCATCTTTATTCCATCTAGCTTGGAGAAGTTATTTCATATCAGGATAATCTTTCATAGTTGTTGAATCTGTTTTAAGACAAAAGCTTTGCTAATGATTCAATTAAAGTCAATTTATTAACTCGTTTGTATTTCGAAGAGGATTAGTAACATATCATCTTTCTATTTCTCCATGTTTATCTTGGATAGTAACTTGGGAAGCTGTGTTTAGTTTGTTGGCAATAGTTAGGAAATTTGATATATACTTGTCTAACTAAGGGGATCATTGTCTGCTTTTTGTTCCAAGGGTTAATCTGTCTTTAAAGGAAGTAGTATCCGGGACTATGCTTTGGGGTAATCTTCGTCATTGATAAATGTTTTGGGAGAAGTCTGTATTTGATAGTTTCGACAATCTCATTTTTGAGAAGGGAATCCATAACTTCTTCTTATAATAGCTTTGTCTTTGGCCTGGTATCTTTGGTTAGCACCATCATCTTGTTCTTGATAGCTCTAGCCACTGCCATTATCTTTAGAGCTTTCTCTACTTCTTTTCACTAGATCAAGCTCCGGTGATAACTTATTTATAAAGAGTTTTTGTTCTTGATTCTCTTGAATCAATTGTTAAACTAACTCTGGAGAGATAATCTGCATAATAATTTTCGTTAGATTTAGTAATTCAACTGTAAACTCATATTGTTTGATATCAGCTATATAATCCTATTTATTTCTGTAACAGAATCTTGTAATTTTTGTGTCGGCCAACACTTAACATCTGTTATCTGTTTTTAATATAAATTTTTTGTAAACAATATAAGGTTCAAACTTTTTAATACCATATTTAACTTCTTTTAGCTCCTTTTTATTAATATCCCAATTTGTTTCATTTGCCTTGAATGTTCCTGAACGGTATCTACATATATTTTCTCTTTTTTCATTATTGTATCTCGTATTTCATTACTACACAATAACTATTATTAATTTCGCTAGCATCGGTTTCAACTAGCCACACAAATTATTTATCTTCACCTGGGAAACTTAATTTTGGTAATCTTCTAACTAGTTTTATGATTTTTTCTAAATTTGTTGAATCGGTGTCACTCAACCTAAAATCATGATCTTTTTTCAGCTTTTTAGTCCGAGGTTACGTAAACCGTGATAATTTTGGAACAAATTCTCCGACTTGATTTATTATTCCTAAGAATTTTTGTAATTCTTTCTTGGTATTAATTTCTCTTTGAAATTCTATGATTTTTTAAGTTATATGTTATTGCATTTTTACTCCTACTTTATCTATTTCAAATCCTAAAAATTCTATTTCTGTTTTAAATTTTTCATTTTCTTTTTACTTAAGACTATTCCACTATTCTTTATTATTTCTATAAAATGTTCTAATAATTTATAATGTTCTTCTTGTGTTTTGGATTATATTAGTATGTCATCAATATATACTGCACAATTTGGTAATTGATTTAGATATTTATCCATAAATGCTTGGAATCTTCTAGGGGCATTTTTATATCCAAATGGTAATACGATCCATTCATAGAATCCATTAGGTACTTTGAATGCTTGTTAATTGTTTAGAATCTTCAGTTAATTTTAATTGGTGAAAACCACTTTTACAATCAAACTTTGAGAAGTAAATATATCCTTGTGTTTGTCTCATTTTTAGTATTATAAGGTATGGGATAATTGTATGTAATTGTTTTCTCATTTAAAATTCTATAATCAATAACCATTCTTGTTTTTTCACTTTTTTGTTCTGAATGGTTGTTAACTATAAATGTATTATTGCTATATTTAGAATTACTTGGCCTAATATATTTTCCTGCAAATAATTCTGTTATATGCATTTTATATTATTCTTCATCTCTTTGTGAATTATTGAAGGGTTTTTGAGATATTATATTATTTTGATCTTTTAATGTAATTTGTATTTCAGTTTTGTGTTTATGCCAATTTGCTAATGGAATTTCATTACATAGTTCTTCTAATTTTATTTTTTAGAGGTAATTTAAATTAAATATAATATTCCAATATCTATTATAGGAAAATTGATGTTTTCTTTCTTTGTTTTCATTCTTTGAACTAATTGTTCTTCTTCTCCCTTTTTGCATTTTTCCCATTTTTGAGATATTCTTTCCCTATTTTTTACTATTTTAGCTTTCAACTTGCGTTTACATGGGGTAAATAATGTAAGAAAATCGTTATCTATGCTAATTGGTTTATATTGGTTAAGGAAATTTTTTCCTAATATCATATATTTTCCTGTTAATTCAAAGCAATATACTCTAGGTATAATTAATATTTTGTTCCAAATTTGTATTTGTACATTAGTTTGATAAAGGGTAATTCTGCTACTATTATTATTAAAACCATTTATCCTAAATGGTGTATCTAATTTCTTCCATTCCGGTAAATAATTTTCTTTCATAATTGTGGTTCTTTGCTCCCCGTATCTACCATCGGTGTGTTGTATCTACTTTTATATCCTTCAAAAATTATTTTATTAGAATATAAGTTAAATTACTCATTGATTATTCTTGTTTTAAATTAAATTTGGTTATAAGTGTACTCAAAATAGTTTGATTCTATTTTCCAAGGTTTGACTTTGAAGTATATGAAAACAAAAGCTTTGGGTTTTAGTTTAGGATCCTTTGAATTTTCTTTGTTATTTACAGATTACAAAATCTTATGTATCAATAGTAATATTTATAGGCAAATAAAAGAAGAATGGCTAAAAATAATCATGCTTTATTTTTACAATTTTAGCTTAAAGAAAATTTTTAGCATGTAAAAACTAAATATGAAGAAATAAAGGTGTGATCTTACTTAATTTGCTTTTAAGCTTAAGAGTTGAAGGACGGATTAGTAATAGTTATATGAAGGATGATAGAACTATTATTAACAGATTGAGTATATTATAAATGAAGGGATTGAGTTCAACCAAAGTTTATAAGAAAATCTCAAATACAAGATAAACTGCGTATATGAAAACACAAATGAGAAACGTTTAAAGGAATATAGATATTAGAAAATTTATTTTAGATTTTCGAATCATGAATTTACAAACTAAAATAGATGGTTATGACAATTATTTATATGAAGCACATAGAAGGAAAGATATTGAAACAAAAGATGCTTTAATCAAATTAATAACTGAAACCCAAATTAAGAAAAATAAACTCTTAGAAAGAAAAATAGAACTAAAACATATACAAAATTCTTTATATATATGACAATTAAATCTCAAATTAAAATGGCTATAAGAAGAGAAAAATTAAAAATAATGATAACAATTTCAGAAGTAGATATTAAAAATTAAGGAAACCGAAATAAAAGAAGAATGGCTAGAATAAATAAAGAAATGATAGCAAAAAGATCAAAACCGATAGAAATTTAAGGTAAGAAAATCTTTATCTATGCTAATTGGTGATACAAATAATATACTTGTCTAACACCAACTTTGCGTGGTTGAGAAAACTATAGAAAAACTACCAGGATATTTGAAGTAGAGAGAGGTAAGAAAGAAGATTTTTTGTAGTAAACTCGTTGATGGTCCCTCACCAAGGTTTTTCTTTGTTATTTATAGGGAAACAATATTACATAGTACATACACAAAAAGTTACTTTAATATAAGCCATACAAATTAGCTATTTTCTAAGGTTAGAACAGATTTTGGCTTATCACCTTATCTCTTATCCTTATCTTTTATAGTAACTCCTCCATCCTTTAGTCGTTATATCAACTTGTGGGGCCTGGGTTGTACTGCTAAAGGATTCTTCCTTATCTTCCAAGTCTTCAATCATAGGTACAACTGTCTCGCTAATTTTTGCACATCTAGCATAAGTGTTTATTATTTTGTTGCATCTAGTTGCAATATTTCTTCAACGTATCTTTTGTCATAAAATTGCTTGGGATGTATCTAATCCGAGGAGGCTCATCTAGATGTAGGAGACTCCGTACCCATGCTTTCATAGTTTCTTCAGCATCATGGCTATATTCCCTACTTTGAGTTATTATTAATGTATTTATCTCTTTATGATTAATCCATATATGCGTAGTAATAGCATGACATAGAGCTTCACAAACAACTTTGATTTTTGTAGCTCGTTTTTCACTATTGATATCTTGCACTTCATTAAAGTTTATCTCTCGGCTGGGCCTTTATTTCTTCAGGAATGATGTACGCAGATGTCAATCCTATTTTCACAAACCTCATGGCTGGTTTTATCTCATGATAAGTAACTTCCCCATAGAGCGTGTAACACCGTACAAAAATCATTTTAGATTTTGTAATCTGTAAATTACTTCGGTTACCTTGTATAGCCTAGGGATTAAGGATAACTCTTCTCCGGTTAGTGTGTATATGCAATTGAGTAATCCCGTAATCATAAGTTACTTTTATTAACTTTGCATTACAACCTGGTAATGCGATTAACTCGTTTGTTTTTTGATGAGGATTAGTAACATATCCTCTTTCTATATCTTCATGTTTATCTTGGATAGTAACTTGGGGAGCCGTGTTTAGTTTGTTGGCAATAGTCGGGAAATTTGATATATACTTGTCTAACTAAGGGGTTCATTGTTTGTTTTGTTGCAAGGGTTAATTTGTCTTTAAAAGAAGTAGTATCCGGGACTAAGTTTGGGGTAATCTTCGTCATTGATAAATGTTTTGGGAGAAGTCTGTATTTGGTAATTTAGGAAATCTCTTTTTTGAGAGTGGAATCCATAAATTCTTCTTATAATAGTTTTGCCTTTGGCCTGGTATCTTTGGTTAGCACCATTATCTTGATCTTGATAGCTCTAGCCACTGCCATTATCTTTAGAGCTTTCTCTACTTCTTTTCACTAGATCAAGCTCTTGTGATAACTTATTTATCAATAGTTTTTGTTCTTGATTCTCTTGAATCAATTGTTGAACTAACTCTAGAGAGATAATCTGCAAAATAATTTTCATTAGTTTTTAATAATTCAACTGTAAACTCATATTGTTTGATATCGGCTATAATCCTATTTATTTCCTACTTGTAATGGAATCTTGTAATATCTGTGTCAGCCAACACTTACCAGTCATGTTGTCTATTCTTAATATAATTTTTTGTAAACAATATAAGGTTCAAACTTTTTAATACCATATTTAACTGCTTTTAGCGACTTTTTATTAATATCCCAATTTATTTCATTTGCCTTGAATGTTCCTGAATGGTATATGCATATATATACTCTTTTATCATTATTGTATCCGTATTTCAATATTGCACCATAACCATTATTGATTTCGCTAGCATAAGTTTCTACTATGCACAACAATTTCTTATCTTTATCAGGAAAACTTAATTTTGGTAATCTTCTAACTAATTCTTGGATTTTTTTGTAAATTTTTTGAATCGGTATCAGTCCACCTAAAATCATGATCTTTTTTCATCTTTTTAGTAAGTGCTTCAGTAAACTGTGATAATTTTGGAACAAATTCTCTGACTTGGTTTACTATTCCTAAGAATTTTTTTAATTCTTTCTTGGTATTAATTTTCCTTTGAAATTATTTCATTTTTTGAGCTATATGTTCTTGCATTTTTACTCCCGCTTTATCTATTTTGAATCCTAAAAATCCTATTTGTGATTTAAATATTTTCATTTTCTTTTTACTTAAGACTATTCCCCTATTCTTTGTTATTTCTATAAATTGTTCTAATAATTTATAATATTCTTCTTGTGTTTGGGTGTATATTAGTATGTCATCAATATATACTACAAAATTTGGTAATTGATTTAGATATATATCTATAAATGATTGGAATCTTCCAGGGGCATTTTTATATCCAAATGGTAATACGTTCCGTTCATATAATCCATTAGGTACTTTGAATGTTGTTAATTGTTTAGAATCCTCGGTTAATTTTAATTGGTGAAAACCACTTTTACAATCAAACTTTGAGAAGTAATTATATCCTTGTATTTGTCTCATTTTTAGTATTTTATTAGGTATGGGATAATTGTATGTAATTGTTTTCTCATTTAGAATTCTATAATCAATAACCATTCTTGTTTTTCCTCTTTTTTGTTCTAAATGGTTGTTAACTATAAATGCACTACTGCTATGTTTAGAATTACTTGACCTAATTAATTTTCCTGTTAATAATTCTGTTATATGCATTTTAAATTCTTCTTCATCTCTTTGTGTATTAATAAAGGGTTTTTGAGATATTATACTATTTTGATCTTTTAATGTAATTTGTATTTCAGTTTTGTGTTTATGCTAATTTGCTAATGGATTTACATTACATAGTTCTTCTAATTTTATTTTTAAAGGGGTAATTTTAACTAAATATAATATTCCAATATCTATTATTGCAAAATTGATGTTTTCTTTCTTTGTTTTCATTCTTAAAACTAGTTTTTCTTCTTCTCCCTTTTTACATTTTTCCCATTCTTGAGATATTCTTTCTCTATTTTTTACTATTCTAGCTTTCAACTTGTGTCTACATGGTGTAAATAATATAAGAAAATCTTTATCTATGCTAATTGGTTTACACTGGTTAAGGAAATTATTTCCTAATATCATATCTTTTCCTGTTAATTCAAAGCAATATACTCGAGGTATAATTAATATTTTGTTCCAAATTTGTATTTGTACATTAGTTTGATAAAGGGTAATTCTGCTACTATTATTATTAAAACCATTTATCCCGAATGTTGTATCTAATTTCTTCCATTTTGGTAAATAATTTCCTTTCATAATTTTGGTTGTTGCTCCAGTATCTACCATCGGTGTGTAGTATCTACATTTATATCCTTCAAAAATTAATTTTATAACAATATAAAATAAATTACTCATTGATTATTCTTGTTTTAAATTGAATTTGGTTATAAGTGTACTCATAATAGTCCGATTCTATTTTCCGGGGTTTGACTTTGTTTAAAAATTCTTTTCCTAATATAATTTTGTCACTTAGACTTACTTCATATTCTACATTTATATTTTGTGTTGCAATTTTTGTTGTAATAATTAGTTTTCCTTTAAGTTTTAAATTATTGTACATTATTTTGTCGGATAATTTATCCATATAGATTGAATTATTTTTCACATTTATATCTATTTGTGCTTTTGAGTTTTCTCCTTCAATTTTAATAGGTTGATTATTATATTTTTGTTCTCTAGATCTGGAAAAACTCATTCTTCTTTTTACTATATCTAGTTTTCCATAGCTAGGTTTAGAGTATAATTTTAATCCTTTATCCATTGGTAATAAAAGTTCTATAAATGGGGTATCTATACTTATTGGTCCTAATTTATTTTTAGTATAAACTTGGTGTTGGTTAGTTAGTATGTAATTATTTTTACATTGCACTGTGTCATTACTTTAGGTCCATGTAGCATCTTTATTTCATCTAGTTTCCAATACAGAACCAATGCCTTTTCTATATTCTTATCGGTTAAGCTTATTGAATAATTTGGTTTAATTATGAACCTTACCTTTTGGTAAATTAGATTTCCTTTAAGTTCAGCTATAATAGCTTTCTCTATAGGTTTTTTAATTCTATCATCTGCTAATTCTAATTCCAACGGAGTATCTATTCCTTCTTTAAAACATGCTTTTATTATTATATCTCATTGCTGCCAATTCTACAAATCTAAAAGTAATTGGTTTGTTCTCTAATGATCGATTAATTTTTGTTATTTCCTCGTTTAGCACTTCTTTTGTTATTAATGGAACTTTAGTATTACCCTGCACTTGAGTTATATCAATAATGTGTTCTCTATCGCCTATCACTAAGTATTCGTTCTTATCCTTTCTGAATATTTTCTTGATTAAGTTTCTCTCAAATATCTTATTTGTTGACAAAGTAAATCCTTCATACTTTAATTGATTATACTTTTGAAGATCAAAAATAGCTCTTTGGTCTTTAGTTTGTGGAGTAATTTCTTAATCGTAATCTACTTCTTGTAATTCTTTATCCATCACTAGTAGTCTCAATGTTATCTTCTTCGCTAATTATTATTTCATCACTTTTTGTTTCATATTCTAGAACATATATTTCTTCTTCCGGCGGTATATTATTTTTCGCTATTTCATATTCAGCTATATGTAATTCAATAAATTTAATATTTTTATTTACTATAGGATTTTTATTTACTTTATTTTTACATTCTCTTGCTATATGACCTTTTTGTCCAAAATTGTAGCACCTACACTTCTTTGGGTTATTAACATACTAATAAATTTTTATTCTTATATAATAATTTATGTTCGCTTTTCTAATGTATTTTTGCTTCAATTAATTTTGCATTTATTTTAGCTACCCAATTTTGCATATCTAAATCAACATTTTCTGAACAATCTAAATTTAAGGTTTCTCCTACTTGAATATCTTTTGGTATATAGTTATCTTCTATTTTGCTTCGATATTTCCATATATGTTCATTATTTCTATTGTTACTACCATAATTTCTTTTTCTTAATATAGGTTTATAGTGTCTACTAGTTTTCATGTAATAATAATTGTCATCTTCCGTGAGTATATTAAGATCTTTTTGTTTTTACGGTCATAAATTCGGATTCTGAATATTTTGAGTAACTAAATTCTTGACTAGATTGGTCTGAATTAAAATCTTCATTGTTTTCTTCTATATTATTGACTTCAAGTCTTTCTACTCCAGTATCTATTGTTTCTATAGTATTATTCATTATTGTTTCGTCATATGATTCTTGAATTTCTGATATTTCACTTTTTTCTTTTACATTCAATATAAGTTGTTCTTCTATTTTGCCAAATCTGTTATTATACTCTATTTTAAACTTTTGTATTTCATCGTTAAAACTATTTTCTACTCTATAAACTTTGTCTAATATTTGTTTAGTATTATGATGTATAATTTTTATTGATTCTTCTATTTTCCTGATTGTTTCATCATATCTCGCTCTCTAATTTATCTAATTTTTTATATATGTCATTTATTGTTTTGTTTTCTTGATTATTACTTTCTATGTTTGTTATTTCTACTAAATCCCTTTCTTTAGCTAATCTTCTTTCTCTTTCAAATTCATTTTCTAATATCATTCCTTTTCTATCTTTTAATAAATATAATATTCCTTTCATAATTTCTGCAAATTGTCTATTATGATTTGTTTTATATATTTGAAATGGACCATCATTATATCTTATTATTTCTTCATCAATAATTTTTTCATCTTTTTTCATTATTCTAGTTGTTTAATGACTCACTTATATTCTACTTCTATTCTTTTATTTAAAAGTAATTTGGGAAATAACCGAGAGTAATCTTTATATATCTTTTTATCTATAATTTCATAACCTTGTTCTTCTAATTCTAGTGGAACTTCGTATTGCTAGACTTAGTTTTGCTATCCATTAATAATTGCATAATTAATAAGTCTGTTTGCATTTATTATCTTTAGGTTATTTACTAGATTACCTTCTTGCTCTAATTCACTCATATGTATAGGATTGATTTATTTTTATTATATTCATCATAATCTTTGTGTGCTTTACTAGCTATATCTTCCTGTTCTTTTATTTGTATATTTAACATTTCTATCTCGGTTGTCTAAGTCTTTTAATTTTTATTCAACATTATTGTCCTTTGTTAGTTTTGCTTTTTCTGCTATCATTTCTTTATTTATACTAGCCATTCTTCTTTTATTTCGATTTCCTAAGTTTTTAATATCTGCTTCTAAAATTGTTATCATTATCTTTAATCCTGCGATTTTATTGTCATATATATAACGAATTTTGTATATGTTTGAGTTCTAATTTTTCTTTCTAAGAGTTTATTTTTCTTAATTTGGGTTTCAGTAATTAATTTGATTAAAGCATGTTTTTTTTAATATCTTTCCTTCTATGTGCTTCATATAAATAATTGTCATAGCCATCTATTTTAGTTTGTAAATTCATGATTCGGAAATCTAAAATAAATTTTCTAATATCTATATTTCTTTTAACGTTTCTCATTCGTGTTTTCATATACGCAAGAAATTTTGTATTTGAGATTTTCTTATAAACTTTGGTTGAACTCAATCCCTTCATTTATAACATACCTCAATCTGTTAAAAATAGTTCTATCATCCTTCATATAATTATTACTAATCCGCCCTTTTACTCTTAAGCTTAAAAGCAAATTAAGTAAGATCACACCTTTTCATCTCACCACATAGGTTTTACGTATTCAGTCCACGACATCCTTCTCATATTCAACGACATTAAAGGACTACTACTACCAGTTGTCTCTTGGTTTAAAAGCATGATTTTACTAAATCGAGGAAAGCATATTTAAGATAGTACAAGTCCTATATGAAGTTATACAATTATTATTACGGATCTTGGCATTATTATAAACTAAAGGATTGAGTATACTTTGAGTTATAACTAATGTATTTATTTCTTTATGATTAATCCATATAGGCGTAGTAATAGCATGACATTGGGATTCACAAATAACTTTGATTTTTATAGCTCGTTTTTCACTAAAGTTTATCTTTGGCTGGTCCTTTATTTCTTCAGGAATGATGTACGCAGATGTACATCCTATTTTCACAAACCTCATGGCTAGTTTTATCTCTTGATAAGTAACTTCCCCGATAGGCGTGTAACATCGTACAAAAATCATTTTAGATCTTTAATCTGTAAATAACTTCTGGTTACCTTGTATAGGCTAGGGATTAAGGATAACTCTTCTCCGGTTAGTGTGTATACGGAATTGAGTAATTCGTAATCATAAGCTGCTTTTATTAACTTTACATAACAACCTAGTAATGCGATTAACTCGTTTGTTTTTCGAAGAGGATTAGTAACATATCCTCTTTCTATTTCTCCGTGTTTATCTTGGATTGTAACTTAGGGAGCGAGTCTTTAGTTTGTTGGCAATAGTCGGGAAATTTGATATATACTTGTCTAACTAAGGGGTTCATTGTCCGATTTGTTCCAAGGATTAATTTATCTTTAAAGGAAGTAGTATCTCGGGACTAAGCTGGCGTAATCTTCATCATTGATAAATGTTTTGGGAGAAGTCTGTATTTGGTTATTTAGGAAATCTCTTTTTTGAGAGGGGAATCCATAACTTCTTCTTATAATAGCTTTGCCTTTGGCCTGGTATCTTTGGTTAGCACCATTATCTTGTTCTTGATAGCTCTGGCCACTGCCATTATCTTTAGAGCTTTCTCTACTTCTTTTCACTAGATCAAGCTCTTGTGATAACTTATTTATTAATAGTTTTTGTTCTTGATTCTCTTGAATCAATTGTTGAACTAACTCTGGAGAGATATTCTGCATAATAATTTTCATTAGTTTTTAATAATTCAACTGTAAACTCATATTGTTTGATATCAGCTATAATCCTATTTATTTCCTTCCTTGTAATAGAATCTTGTAATTTCTGTGTTAGCCAACACTTAATTGTCCTGTTATCTGTTCTTAATATAAATTTTTCGTAAACAATATAAGGTTCAAACTTTTTAATACCATATTTAACTTCTTTTTGCTCCGTTTTTTAATATCCCAATTTGTTTCATTTGCCTTGAATGTTCCTGAATGGTATTTACATATATATTCTCTTTTTTCATTATTGTATCTGTAGTTCAATACTGCACCATAACCATATTAATTTCGCTAGCATCAGTTTCTACTGTCCACGCAAATTCCTTATCTTCATCAGAGAAACTTAATTTTGGTAATCTTCTAACTAGTTCTTTGATTTGTTCCAAATTTTTTGAATCGGTATCAGTCCACCAAAAATCATGACCTATTTTCAGCTTTTTAGTAAGTGGTTCTTGAAATTCTGATAATTTTGGAACAAATTCTCTGACTTGGTTTACTATTCCTAAGAATTTTTGTAATTCTTTCATGGTATTAATTTCTCTTTGAAATTCTATGATTTTTGGAGCTATATGTTCTTGCATGTTTACTCCTGCTTTATCTATTTCGAATCCTAAAAATTCTATTTGTGTTTTAAATATTTTCATTTTCTTTTTACTTAAGACTATTCCACTATTCTTTATTATTTCTATAAATTGTTCTAATAATTTATAACGTTCTTCTTGTGTTTGGGAGTATATTAGTATGTCATCAATATATACTACAAAATTTGGTAATTGATTTAGATATATATCCATAAATGCTTGGAATCTTCCAGGGGCATTTTTATATCCAAATGGTAATACGTTCCATTCATATAAACTTTGAATGTTGTTAATTGTTTAGAATCCTTAGTTAATTTTAATTGGTGAAAACCACTTTTACAATTAAACTTTATGAAGTAATTATATCCTTGTATTTGTCTCATTTTTAGTATTTTATTAGGTATGGGATAATTGTATGTAATTGTTTTCTCATTTAGAATTTTATAATCAATAACTATTCTTGTTTTTCCTCTTTTTTGTTCTGAATGGTTGTTAACTATAAATGCACTACTGCTATGTTTAGAATTACTTGACCTAATTAAGTTTCCTGCTAATAATTCTGTTATATGCATTTTAAATTCTTCTTCATCTCTTTGTGTATTAATAAAGGGTTTTTGAGATATTATACTATTTTGATCTTTTAATGTAATTTGTATTTCAGTTTTGTGTTTATGCCAATTTGCTAATGGATGTACATTACATAGTTCTTCTAATTTTATTTTTAAAGGGGTAAGTTTATCTAAATATAATATTCCAATATCTATTATTGCAAAATTGATGTTTTCTTTCTTTGTTTTCATTCTTTGAACTATTTGTTTTTCTTCTCCCTTTTTACATTTTCCCTATTCTTGGGATATTCTTTCTCAATTTTTTTTACTATTTTAGCTTTCAACTTGTGTTTACATGGGTGTAAAGAATGTAAGAAAATCTTTATCTACGCTAATTGGTTTATATTGATTAAGGAAATTATTTCCTAATATCATATTTTTTCTGTTAATTCAAAGCAATATACTCGAGGTATAATTAATATTATGTTCCAAATTTGTATTTTTACATTAGTTTGATAAAGGATAATTCTGCTACTATTATTAATTAAACCATTTATCCTGAATAGTATATCTAATTTCTTCCATTCTGGTAAACAATTTTCTTTCATAATTGTAGTTGATGCTTCTGTATCTACCATCGGTGTGTAGTATATACTTTTATATCCTTCAAAAATTATTTTAATATGAATATACGTTAAATTACTCATTGATTATTCTTGTTTTAAATTGAATTTGGTTATAAGTGTAGTCAAAATACTCTGATTCTATTTTCCAGGGTTTGACTTTGTTTAAAAATTCTTTTCCTAATATAATTTTGTCACTTAGGCTAACTTCATATTCGATATTTATATTTTGTGTTGCAATTTTTGTTGTAACAATTACTTTTCCTTTAAGTTTTAAATTATTGTACATTATTTTATCTAATAATCTATCTACATAGATTGAATTATTTTCCATATTTATATTTATTTGTACTTTTAAGTTTTCTCCTTCAATTTGTATCATAATATAGTAATCTTGTGACCTCAATTGAATAGGCTGATCATTATCTTTTTGTTTTTTGGATCTAGAAAAACTCATTCTTCTTTTTACTATATCTAATTCTCCATAGCTAGTTTTAGAGTATAATTTTAATCCTTTATCCATTGGTAATAAAAGTTCTATAAATGGGGTATCTATAATTATTGGTCCTAATTTATTTTTAGTATAAACTTGGTGTTGGTTAGTTAGTACGTAAGCATTCTTACATTGTACAGTCATTACTTTAGATCCATTTAGCATCTTTATTCCATCTAGTTTCCAATACAAAACCAATGCCTTTTCTATATTCTTATCAGTTAGGCTTATTGAATAATTTGGTTTAATTATGAACCTTACCTTTTGATAAATTAGATTTCCTTTAAGTTCGCTATAATAGCTTTCTCTATACGTTCTTTAAGTCTATCATCTGCTAATTCTAATTCCAACGGAGTATCTATTCCTTCTTTAAAACATGCTTTTATTATTATCTTTGTTGCTGCCAATTCTACAAATCTAAAAGTAATTGGTTTATTTCCTAATGATTGATTAATTTTTGTTATTTCCTCGTTTAGCACTTCTTTTGTTATTAGTGGAACTTTAGTATTACCTTGCACTTGAGTTATATCAATAACGTGTTCTCTATCAGCTATCACTAAATACTCATTCCTATCCTTTCTGAAAATTTTCTTGATTAAGTTTCTCTCAAATATCTTATTTGTTGATAAAGTAAATCCTTCATACTTTAATTGATTATACTTTTGAAGATTAAAAATAGCTCTTTGGTCTTTACTTTGTGGAGTAGTTAACATACTGATAAATTTTTCTTCTTATATAATAATTTTTGTTCGATTTCTTCTTCTGTCTATATTTACCATATGGTATAAACTTTTTATATTTCTTAGGCGTAAACGTTGGTCTTTTATTTCTACGTTTTTTATTTATTCTATAGCATCCAAATTTTGGTGTTTCCTATCTTTCAGAGCAATCAATTATTTTAGCTTGTTTTTTAAAAGCTTTTTGGTTATTAACTTCTGTACAATAGTATTTATACCAAGTTTGTAAGAAAGATATTTGTTCTCCTAAGGTACCTGATTTAGGTTCTTTATAGTATGCTTCTTGAACCATAGTATTTATAAGAATGGGTAATTTTCAAAGTATAATTTTCGAA
Organism: Beta lomatogona; assembly: GCA_947646795.1. Lineage (NCBI taxonomy): Eukaryota > Viridiplantae > Streptophyta > Magnoliopsida > Caryophyllales > Amaranthaceae > Beta > Beta lomatogona. The sequence continues at coordinate 309,842 of CANSNZ010000402.1, read as the reverse complement.
ATATAGCTAATTGCTCAGTTGTTTCTGTTCCTAATTCATAATAATTCATTTGGAAAGCACATAGGACATATTTCCATAGTATATAATTGAGATTTACTATATTCTTTCTTAGCTTCTATATGTTTTAAATCTGCATTTAAATTTCCAAATTCTCATCTTATAGCAATTTCATATTTTTTCAACATTTGTGTTGACTCTGTCATTTCATGCCCTTCTATCTTAGTACTTCTTATTTCTGTTTTCTCTATTGTTCCTATGTGAGTTAACCAGTTTTTAACTATTCCTGTGATATCTCATTCAATATAATTAGATGAAATATTAACTGGGATTTTTGCTTTAATTAATTTTACATTTATTTTAGCTACCCAATTTTGTATATCTAAATCAACATTTTCCGAACAATCTAAATTTAAGGTCTCTCCTACTTGAATATCTTTTGGTATATAGTTATCTTCTATTTTGATTCGATACTTCCATATATGTTCATTATTTCTATTGTTACTACCATAATTTCTTTTTCTTAATATAGGGTTATAGTGTCTAGTAGTCTTCATTTAATAATAATCGTCATCTTCCGTGAGTACATTAAGATCTTTTTCTTTTTCTGTCATAAATTCAGATTCTGAATATTTTGAGTAATTAAATTCTTGACTAGATTGGTCTGAATTAAAATCTTCATTGTTTTGTTCTATATTATTGACTTCAAATCTTTCTACTCCACTATTTACTGTTTCTATAGTATTATTCATTAGTGTTTCGTCATCTGATTCTTGAATTTCTGATATTTAACTTTTTTCTTTTGCATTCAATAGAAGTTGTTCTTCTATTTTGTCAAATCTGTCATTATACTCTATTTTAAACTTTTGTATTTCATCGTTAAAATTATTCTCTACTCTGTAAACTTTGTCTAATATTTATTTAGTATTATGATGTATAATTTCTATTGATTCTTCTATTTTCTTGATTCTTTCATCATATCTTCTCTCTAATTTATCTAATTTTTTATATATGTCATTTATTGTTTTGTTTTCTTAATTGTTACTCACTATGTTTATTGCCTCTACTAAGTCCCTTTCTTTAGCTAATCTTCTTTCTCTTTCAAATTCATTTTCTAATATAATTTCTTTTCTATCTTTTATTAAATATAATCTTCATTTCATAATTTCTGCAAATTGTCTATTATGATTTGTTTTATATATTGAAAATGGACCATCATTTTATCTTATTATTTCTTCATCAATAATCTTTTCGTCTTTATTCATTATTCTAGTTGTTTAATGACTCTCTTATATTCTACTTCTATTCTTTTCTTTAAAAGTAATTCGGGAAATAACTGAGAGTATTCTTTAAATATCTTTTTATCGATAATCTCATAACCCTGTTCTTCTAATTCTAGTTGAACTTTTGTATTGCTAGACTCAGTTTTGCTATCCTTTAATAATTGTATAATTAAAAATATATTTGTATTTATTATCTTTAGGTTATTTACTAGATTACCTTCTTGCTCTAATTCACTCATATGTATAAGATTGAATTATTTATCTTATATTAATTATAATCTTTGTGTGCTTTACTAGCTATATCTTCCTGTACTTTTATTTGTATATTTAACATTTCTATATGGTTGTCTAAGTCTTTTAATTTTTCTTCAACATTATTGTTCTTTGTTAGTTTTGCTTTTTCTGTTATCATTTCTTTATTTATTCTAGCCATTCTTCTTTTATTTCGGTTTCCTAAGTTTTTAATACTGCTTCTAAAATTGTTATCATTATCTTTTTTTTTTTTTTTTTTGAGGGGATGTTATCATTATCTTTAATCCTGCTCTTCTTATAGCCTTTTTAATTTGCGATTTTATTGACATATATATAACGAATTTTGTAGATTTTTGAGTTCTATTTATCTTTTTAAGAATTCATTTTTCTTAATTTGGGTTTTAGATATTAATTTGATTAAAGCATCTTTTGTTTCAATATCTTTACTTCTATGTGCTTCATATAAGTAATTGTCATAACCATCTATTTTAGTTTGTAAATTCATTATTCTAAAATCTAAAATAAATTTTCTAATATCTATATTTATTTTAACGTTTCTTATTTGTGTTTTCATATACTCAGTGAATCTTGTATTTGAGATTTTCTTATAACCTTTGGTTGAACTCAATCTCTTCATTTATAATATACTTTAATCTGTTAATAATAGTTCTATCATCCTTCATATAAGTATTACTAATCCGCCCTTCAACTCTTAAGCTTAAAAGCAAATTAAGTAAGATCACACCTTTTCACCTCACCACATAGGTTTTACGTATTCTTTCCACAACAACCTTCTCATATTCAACGACATAAAAGGACTACTACTACCAGTTGTCTCTTGGTTTAAAAGAATGATTTTAAGAAATTGAGGAGAGCATATTTAAGATAGTACAAGTCCTATATGAAGTTATAGAATTATTATTACGGATCTCAGTATTATTATAAACTAAAGGATTTAATTTATACTTAGTTCATAAGAAAGAATTTTACCTTAGCTTCTTCCATAACTATGAAAGATTATCCTAATATGAAAATATATTCTCCAAGCTCTGATACAAACTTTAACCTACTGAGACAAACTAAAAAAAACTACCAAAGCATTTGAAGTAGAGAGAGAGATAAGAGAGAAGTTTTTTTTTTAGTGAACTCCTTGATGATACCTCACCAAGGTTTTTTTCTTTGTTATTTATAGACAAACGATATTACATTGGACGTACATAAAAAGTTACTTTTAATTTAAACCATACAGTTGGCTACGCTAACCGGAGAAGAGTTATCCTTAATCTCTAGCCTATACAAGGTAATGGCGGGCCGCGCTTGTCGTGAACGCCACCCGGCCAAAGATAAAATTTCTCCTACTCTCTTTTACACTAAACAAGTATAATGGAAGTAAGGTTCGTATCCACAGGGAAACGGGGACGAGTTCTATACTTAGCGTGCGTTAGTACCTAGAAGACTCTTAACGGTCGAGAAACCTAATAATAACAAAAGGGGGGTTTCAAAGAGTTGTTATTAGACTACAACTAACTAACATATAAATAAGATGAGAAATCAATATAGGAAGATCTTGAATCCGATTAACATGCACTTCAATTCATTATCGATCATTGAACCTCGATTCTATTCATTTCCATAATTATCTATTGTTGAGAATTAATCTCGCATTCTCCTTATTCTTAGTTGAATAGCACGATCAGCGTGACTATAAAACCCTAACTAAAGGATAACCTAGTCCGATCTGCGTCTAAGTTCAATCCAATAGCAGCAATAAACACAGAGAACCAATAGACCTGCTAATGTCATACACGCGATAAACATTCAACAGTTTATTCAATTTCCCTAAGAAATAACCAAGATGATCAGCATCTAAATTACTCCCTAGTTTGCTACCAAATGATAAAAGAATAAAACAATCCGATTCTATTCTTAAATCTAGCATTAGATTAATCGCACAATCAAACTAGTAATATTCCTAGCATAATCATGCAAAAATCATAGAAAGCAAGCATAGAAATTAAACCATAATCAAAGGAAATAAATAGAGAAGAAAGACCTCACAATAATGCTTGAAGCTCCATATTAATCTCGTTCAAGAACGGTTCAAGCTACAATCGGCATAGCATAAGCCAATCCCATAATTGACATCTACGAAAACTAAACTCGAAAACAAAAACTAAAAAGGGAAGAGAAGAAGAGAAGAATGGAGTCTTGGATATTCTCTCTCCTCAAATGTGTGTGTGTTTAGGTCCAAAAACAAAGTTTAGTATTTATACTAAGGCTCAAAAGTCAGCCGTCATTTAAACCGCCATAGGGGTCGCGAGGTGCGGTACAGGTCGCACCGTGCGATGAGCTACTGCCTTCGCAACGAGCTGAAGAGCTGGGCCAAAACCACGCAGGTCGCACCGTGCGAGGAATCTCGCGAGGTGCGAGCTTCAGGTCGCGAGGTGCGAGCTCCAGCGCTGGGCGAGCATGCTGGGCGTGCTGCTGGGCGCGCGCTGGCTGGGCAGCTTGGGCGATGATGCTTGCGATGCGGCTGGATGGGCGAGGCTGCTGGGCAGGCTTCGCGAGTCTTGCGATGCTTGTCTTGGGCTTGATGGCTCGACGATGCTGCTTGGTTGTGCGATGCTTGGTCGCGGGGTGTGCGCGTGATGCTAGGTGCTGCTGAGCTCTACTTGGTTGGTGATGACGAGCTTGCGGTGATGCGATGCTTAGGCACACGGTGGAGTTCCAAGAGCTCGGAACTTTACAACTTTAACAACAATTAACATACAAAATTCCGAACTTCCGCTAAGGATGATTTATATGCAAACCTTAACAATTACGAACAAATCCCTTAGCAATGTGCACCTAAAATACCACAAAAACATCGTATAACTTGAGCGTATCAAATACCCCCACACTTGAACTTTACTCGACCTCGAGTAAACTCAAAATGAGGATCACCAAATAAATCATCACCCAAACTAACGACACCAACCTACACTCCCCATCAACTACATCATCATCATCACATCTTAACAATCATCCGCTCAAAAACCTAAACGTAAGGGACGATGATTCCCCCACACTTAGATTCGAGCTCACCTGAAAAATAAAAAGACGCGACAACAATAATCACCAAACGACAACCAAAATGTGAGCTCAAATCCTGAAGGATCTCAAAGGAATTGAACTCACTCCAACGCCACAATTAAAATGACAACTCGCCTAAAACCTTAGAAGATAAACTACTACTACTATTACAACCAACCTATATAAGCAAGCCATGGAACAAAGACAAAAAGGGATAAATTCCATGCTTACTCCCAAAAACAAACAATCAAAAGAAAGTGAAAGCCAAAACAAATCTCCAGCAAATGAGTCTTCAAAATACATAATTCTCTTTTAATCTCTCATTTTGCCTAGGAGCCCTTTCGGGTTTTCATCCTAGCTTCTCACATTTTTTTCATCTCACCATCTTACCCGCTCAATATAAGCCACTTTTTTGCATAAGTTGCCCTTTCGGGTTTTCAACCTATCCGGGCCCCCATTTTTGCCTGAGTCGCCCACCCTTGTGGGTTTTCAACTCAGCGGGTTTCATTTCATCACTTCTTTTTTTTTTTTATATTCTTTTTCATTTTTTTTTTTTTTTTTTTTTTCATTTTCATTTTTTCAAATTGAAAGTAATATATACAACATAGATACATGAGAATGAGAATACCCTCCCCCCTACTTAAACTACACATTGTCCTCAATGTGTCGACAATTAAAAGAAAAAGTAAACTGAAAATGGGGGGGAAACCAACAATCGAGTAAATCGAAGATCGAATTCTCAAAACTCATGAAAAGCAATCCGTCAAACTCAAATTTCTTAACAACACCAACTCAAATCTCATAACTCAACTCACAACCTCTCCCTCGAATCACTCAAACAAATGACAAGTTCAAAAGTTTTGAATTTGTGAGATTTTCACCTAGCTTAAGAGATCGAAAAGATACATTAACAATCTCAACCCTCTAGTTGTACCAACTCCTAGCTATTGAACTCCTCCCAACGGGTTTTCTTTTGTGGATTTTGGTTCCAAGTGGATTAAGATTGGTTGTGGATCTTTTTAGTGGTTGGGTGGTGGGTGAAAGAAAATTTGTTGTGGTGGTGGAAATTTGATGAAAAATAAAGGAAAAGAAAGAAAATAAAGGGGTCTCGGGGTTTCGGGGTTTCGGGGTTTCGGGGTTTCGGGGTTTCGGGGTTGCCTCCCGAGAAGCGCTGTTGTTTAAAGTCGTTAGCTCGACTTAGTACCTTGAGCTCAAAAATTGGGCTTGTGCTCCATATGTGACAATGGAGGCTCCATGTCAACCTCCAATTCGAGTACCTGCAAAACTAACGGAGGGGAACTCTTGCAATGCATCGTTAGTGGTACAGTTTCGAAACAAGGTGGTAAATCAGGAGGCTTTTTCCGCTCTTTCAACTCCGGCCCCATAACCTGCATGTTAGTAGGAGAGGCACAATCCTCAACCAAGGCATCATCAACATTTATCGACTCATCAACATGCTCAATATCAAGAACATCATGCAAAACAGAGTCAACAATGTTAATAGAGTAAAGAGGGTTATCATCCTTAATCAAAGGCTTAGAATCATCGATTTTAAACGCCTCTACCTTTCCCTCGAACTCCATGGTCAAAGAACCAGCGCAAACATCAATTTTAGTGCAAGATGTTTTCAAGAAAGGTCGCCCCAAAAGGATGGGGGCGGCATGCTTATCAGGCTCCATCTCCAAAACATAAAAATCAGCAGGAAATTTCAATTTCCCAACCGTAACTAACACATCCTCTAATTTACCCCTAGGATAAACATTGGATCTATCAGCTAATTGAATCACCACACCAGTTTCATGCAAATTGCCAAGTTTCAAAGACTTATATAATGAATATGGAATCACATTAATTGACGCACCTAAGTCTAACATGGCTTTAGGAAACATGGTGTCACCTATAGTACAGGGGATGGTAAACATGCCTGGGTCCTTGCACTTTTGAGGTAATTTCTTTTGAAAGATAGCAGAGACATGCTCGCTAGCCTTCACTTTTTGCACTCCCTTTTGTTTTTGCTTTCTTTTCGAGGTACACAATTCCTTAAGGAACTTAGCAAACCTAGGTACTTGATTTAAAGCATCAAAAAGGGGAATGTTTACCTCACATTTACGAAAGATTTCGTAGATGTCATTGGTGCGCTCTGTTTTGCGGGTTTCTCTTAATACCTCGGGAAATGGTGGCTCTGGTTCATATGGTGGAGGAGGTGATTTTTGGACTTTCGCCTCTTGTTGAGGTGGCAATGATGTATAATCTGTTGTCGGTTCATGCTCGATCACCTCTTCCACTATCTCTTTGTCTCGAACCACCAACCTCTCTTTGCTTGCAATTTCCGCTCCACTCCTTAATGTGATAGCACTCACGTTCATCTTAGGGTTGAGCTCTACTTGGGATGGAAACCGCACTGAATCCCTAGCCTCTAACTTGGTTACAGCTCCCGCAATTTGGCTTACTTGGCTCTCCAAGTTCTTGATGCTCGAACGGGTCTCCTCCTGAAACTGAACCATATTTCCCTGCATGTTAGTGACATTTTTAGTTAAAGCATTCATCATATCCTCAGTAGACATGCCGGTACTCGGTCCCTGTGGTTGGCCATGCGGCCGAAAATATGGAGCTCCTTGCTCCGGTGCTCTCGAATAAGGAGGTGGTGGGCGGTTATACTGCTGTGGTGGCTGCTGGTTCCCTGATGAGTTCCCGTACCTCAAATTAGGATGATCTCGCCATCCCGGATTGTAGGTACCAGAATATGGATCATATCTTTTCTGGAAACCTTGGCCCTGAAAATCGGCCGCCTTAACCTCTTCACTCGGTTCTTGTAGATGAGGGCAAAAATCAGTTGGATGATGTGAAGAGCAAATGCCACAAGCCTTCACTTGGTGAGTCTTCTCTTTCACTATGAAGTCTCGCATCACAGATGTGAGAGCTTGCACCTGATCTTCCAACTTAGAAGAACTAGAACCCTCGGAGACCACACGTCGAGTTCCAGACCTTCTACTAAACTGCCTCGAACTTTCAAAGAAGCTCATTTAACGGTTCCTTAGCAGCGAGTGCAGTTTTATTCACAATGGATCCACCACTTGCTGCATTGACCATCCTAGCATCCTCATCACATAAGCCATTATAGAAGTATAGCACCAAATCTTCCTCTGAATAACCGTGGTATGGACAACTAGCACATAACTTCTTAAACCTCTCCCAATACTCGTAAAAAGACTCATCACCTCGTTGCTCAATGTTACTTATCTCCTTCTTCAATGTAGATGATTTAGAAGTGGGAAAGTATTTCTCGAGAAAGCTCTTTTTCAATTGTGCCCAAGTGGTGATGCTGTCGGACGGAAGGTAGTACATCCAGTCCTTAGCTGCGTCTTTTAGCGAAAAGGGGAAAGCTTTAAGCTTGATTCTATCTTCGGAAACTCCACTTGGTTTCATGCTGCTGCATACCACATGAAACTCTGACAAATGTTTATTTGGATCTTCACCATTTAGCCCATGGAATGAGGGAAGCAAATGTATCAACCCCGACTTTAGCTCAAATGTGTCCCCCACTTCCGGTTCCGGAAATGTGATACACAAGGGTTGTTGGTCAAGGTTAGGAGCAGTGAGCTCCTTTAAAGTGCGGTGCTCAACTTTAGGAGGCATCTCTTCTTCAAATTGAAGCGAAAAAGGGAGCTCTCTAAAGTCCTCACGCAATTCTCTTCTCAACCTGAAAAGGGTTAGTTCTAGATCTCGATCGTACTGCAAAGGTTCTTGGTTAGTAGCACGAGTATTAACCATAAACAAAAACCATTAGCAATACAATCCAAAAGCATACACTAAATATAAACATGTAACACCGTGTCCCCGGCAACGGCGCCAAAATTTGGCGGGCCGCGCTTGTCGTGAACGCCACCCGGCCAAAGATAAAATTTCTCCTACTCTCTTTTACACTAAACAAGTATAATGGAAGTAAGGTTCGTATCCACAGGGAAACGGGGACGAGTTCTATACTTAGCGTGCGTTAGTACCTAGAAGACTCTTAACGGTCGAGAAACCTAATAATAACAAAAGGGGGGTTTCAAAGAGTTGTTATTAGACTACAACTAACTAACATATAAATAAGATGAGAAATCAATATAGGAAGATCTTGAATCCGATTAACATGCACTTCAATTCATTATCGATCATTGAACCTCGATTCTATTCATTTCCATAATTATCTATTGTTGAGAATTAATCTCGCATTCTCCTTATTCTTAGTTGAATAGCACGATCAGCGTGACTATAAAACCCTAACTAAAGGATAACCTAGTCCGATCTGCGTCTAAGTTCAATCCAATAGCAGCAATAAACACAGAGAACCAATAGACCTGCTAATGTCATACACGCGATAAACATTCAACAGTTTATTCAATTTCCCTAAGAAATAACCAAGATGATCAGCATCTAAATTACTCCCTAGTTTGCTACCAAATGATAAAAGAATAAAACAATCCGATTCTATTCTTAAATCTAGCATTAGATTAATCGCACAATCAAACTAGTAATATTCCTAGCATAATCATGCAAAAATCATAGAAAGCAAGCATAGAAATTAAACCATAATCAAAGGAAATAAATAGAGAAGAAAGATCTCACAATAATGCTTGAAGCTCCATATTAATCTCGTTCAAGAACGGTTCAAGCTACAATCGGCATAGCATAAGCCAATCCCATAATTGACATCTACGAAAACTAAACTCGAAAACAAAAACTAAAAAGGGAAGAGAAGAAGAGAAGAATGGAGTCTTGGATATTCTCTCTCCTCAAATGTGTGTGTGTTAGGTCCAAAAACAAAGTTTAGTATTTATACTAAGGCTCAAAAGTCAGCCGTCATTTAAACCGCCATAGGGGTCGCGAGGTGCGGTACAGGTCGCACCGTGCGATGAGCTACTGCCTTCGCAACGAGCTGAAGAGCTGGGCCAAAACCACGCAGGTCGCACCGTGCGAGGAATCTCGCGAGGTGTGAGCTTCAGGTCGCGAGGTGCGACCATTGTCGCGAGGTGCGAGCTCCAGCGCTGGGCGAGCATGCTGGGCGTGCTGCTGGGCGCGCGCTGGCTGGGCAGCTTGGGCGATGATGCTTGCGATGCGGCTGGATGGGCGAGGCTGCTGGGCAGGCTTCGCGAGTCTTGCGATGCTTGTGCTGGCTTGATGGCTCGACGATGCTGCTGGTTGTGCGATGCTTGGTCAGCGGGTGTGCGCGTGATGCTAGGTGCTGCTGAGCTCTACTTGGTTGGTGATGACGAGCTTGCGGTGATGCGATGCTTAGGCACACGGTGGAGTTCCAAGAGCTCGGAACTTTACAACTTTAACAACAATTAACATACAAAATTCCGAACTTCCGCTAAGGATGATTTATATGCAAACCTTAACAATTACGAACAAATCCCTTAGCAATGTGCACCTAAAATACCACAAAAACATCGTATAACTTGAGCGTATCAGGTAACCAGAAGTTATTTACAGATTACAAAATCTAAAATGATTTTTGTACGGTGTTACACAGCTACCGGGGAAGTTACTTATCAAGAGATAAAACCAGCCATGAGGTTTGTGAAAATATGATGTACATCTGCGTACATCATTCCTGAAGAAATAAAGGCCCAGCCCGAGATAAACTTTAATGAAGTACAAGATATCGTTAGTGAAAAAGAGCTATAAAATTTAAAGTTTTTTGTGAAGCCCTATGTCATGCTATTACTACGCCTATATGGATTAATCATAAAGAAATAAATACATTAGTTATAACTCAAAGTAGGGAATATAGCCATGATGCTAAAGAAACTATGAAAGCATGGGTGTGGAGTCTCCTACATCCAGATGAGCCTCCTCAAACAAGATACATCCCAAACAATTTTATGACAAAAGATACGTTGAAGAAATATTGTAAGTGGATGCAACAAAATAATAAACACTTATGTCAGATGTGCAAAAATCAGCAGACAGTTGTACCTATGATTGAAGACTTGGAAGATAAGGAAGAATCCTCTAGCATTACAACCCAGGCCCCACAAGTTAATATAACCGACTAAAGGATGGTAGAGTTACTACAGAAGATAATGATAAAAGATAAGGTGATAAGCCAAAATCTGTTGTAACCTTAGAAAAATAGCCAGCTCTATGGCTTAAATTAAAAGTAACTTTTTATGTACATCCTATGTAATATCGTTTGCCTATAAATAACAAAGAAAAAACCTTGATGAGGTATCATCAAGGAGTTCATTACAAAAAATCTTCTCTCTTACCTCTCTCTCTACTTCAAAAATTTTGGTAGTTTTTCTATAATTTTCTTAACCACGCAAAGTTGGTATCAGAGCTTGGACAAGTTACTTTCATATCAGGATAATCTTTGATAGTTATTATCCAAGATAAACATGGAGAAATAAAAAGAGCATATGTTACTAATCCTCTTCGAAAAATAAACGAGTTAATTGCATTACCAGGTTGTAATGCAAAGTTAATAAAAGCAGCTTATGATTACGGATTACTCAATTTTGTATACACACTAACCGGAGAAGAGTTATCCTTAATCCCTAGCCTATACAAGGTAACCAGAAGTTATTTACAGATTACAAAATCTAAAATGATTTTTGTATGATGTTACACAACTACTGGGGAAGTTACTTATCAAGAGATAAAACCAGCCATGAGGTTTCTGAAAATAGGATGTATATCTGCGTACATCATTCCTGAAGAAATAAAGGCCCAGCCACAGATAAACTTTAATGTAGTGCAAGATATCCTTATTGAAAAACGAGCTATAAAAATCAAAGTTATTTGTGAAGCTCAATGTCATGCTATTACTACGCCTATATGGATTAATCATAAAGAGATAAATACATTAATAATAACTCCAAGTAGGAAATATAGCCACGATGCTGAAGAAACTATGAAAGCATGGGTATGGAGTCTCCTACATCCAGATGAGCCTCCTCAAACAAGATACATCCCAAACAATTTTATGACAAAAGATACGTTGGAGAAATATTGCAAGTGGATGCAACAAAATAATAAACACTTATGCAATATGTGCAAAAATCAGCAGACAGCTGTACCTATGATTGAAGACTTAGAAGATAAGGAAGAATCCTCTAGCAGTACAACCCAGGCCCCACAAGTTGATATAACCGACTAAAGGATGGTGGAGTTACTATAGAAGATAATGATAAGAGATAAGGTGATAAGCAAAAATCTGGTGTAACCTTAGAAAAATATATATTTATCTATGATTTTAACGATGAAATACAAATGTTTAAAATAGAGTATAATAACAGATAAACTTATATTGAATGTAAAAAAAAGTGAAATATCATAATTTCAAGAATCGGATGACGAAACAATTATGAATAATACTTGAAATTATATTTATCATAATATTATGTTACTTTTATCTTGATTTACTACACACCGATGGTTATTTATAAATGTTATTAAAAAGTTTGAACTTTATATATGCAAAACCAAGGTTCAAACTAAAATTCGTAATCTCAAATAGTTTTTCTATAATTTTAACCACGTAAAGTTGGTATCAGAGCTTTGAGAAGTTACTTTCTAAGAAGGGAATTTTACCTTGCTCTAATTCACTCATATGTGTAAGCTTGGTAACCAAGGTGAATTAGGCATCTGATATCATTCTTGAGAAAACTATAGAAATTAGTTTTGTAGAAATAACAAACATAGAAAGTAACAATCAAGAAAACAAAACAATAAATGACATATATAAAAAAATTAGATAAATTAGAGAGAAGATATGATGAAAGAATCAGGAAAATAGAAGAATCAATAAAAATTATACATCATAATACTAAACCAATATTAGACAAAGTTTATAGAGTAGAAAATAATTTGAACGATGAAATATAAAAGTTTAAAATAGAGTATAATAACAGATTTCACAAAATAGAAGAACAACTTATATTGAATGTAAAAGAAAAAAGTCAAATATCAGAAATTCAAGAATCAGATGACGAAACAATAATGAATAATACTATAGAACCAATAGATAGTGGAGTAGAAGGACTTGAAGTCAATAATATAGAAGAAAACAATGAAGATTATTATTTAGACCAATCTAGTCAAGAATTTAGTTACTCAAAATATTTAGAATCTGAATTTATGATAGAAAAAGGAAAAGATCTTAATGTACTCACGGACGATGACGATTATTATTACGTGAAGACTAGTAGACACTATAAACCTATAGTAAGAAAAAGAAATTATGGTAGTAACAATAGAAATAATGAACATATATGGAAGTATCGAAGCAAAATAGAAGATAACTATATACCAAAAGATATTCAAGTAGGAGAGACCTTAAATTTAGATTGTTCAGAAAATGTTGATTTAGATATACAAAATTGGGTTGCTAAAATAAATGCAAAATTAATTGAAGCAAAAATCCCAGTTAATATTGCATCTAATTATATTGAAGGAACTATCACAGAAATAAGAAGTACTAAGATAGAAGGACATGAAATGACAGAGTCAACACAAATGTTGAAAAAATATGAAATTGCTATAAAAAGAAAATTTGGAAATCTAAATGCAGATTTAAAACATATAGAAGCTAAGAAATAATATAGTAAATCTCAATTATATAGTACGGAAATATGCTATATGTGCCCAGAAGATCTAAAAAGATACAATTGTGCTTTCCAAATGAATTATTATGAATTAGGAACAGAAACAACTGAGCAATTAGCTATATTTCGAAAATTATACTTTGAAAAATTACCCATTCCTATAAATACTATGGTTCAAGAAGCATACTCTAAAGAACCTAAATCAGGTACCTTAGGAGAACAAATATCTTTCTTACAAACTTGGTATAAAAACTATTGTAAAGTAAATAACCAAAAATCTTTTAAAAAACAAACTAAAATAAGTGATTGCTGTGAAAGATATGAAACACCGAATTTTGGATGCTATAGATAAAATAAAAAACGTAGAAATAAGAGACTAAAGTTTAGGCCAAAGAAGTATAAAATGTTAAAACCAAATGGAAAATATAGATACAAGAAGAAATCGAACAGATATTATTATAAAAGAAGAAAATATTTAGAAAGGATAAGAACTAATATTTAGTGGTAGCTAATAGAGAACACGTTATTGATATAACTCAAGTGCAAGGTAATACTAAAGTTCCATTAATAACAAAAGAATTGCTAAACGAGGAAATAACAAAAATTAATCGATCATTAGGAAATAAACCAATTACTTTTAGATTTGTAGAATTGGCAAACAGACATAATAATAAAAGCATGTTTTAAAGAACAAATAGATACTCCGTTGGAATTAGAATTGGCAGATGATAGAATTAAAGAGCCAATAGAGAAAGCTATTATAGCTGAACTTAAAGGAAATCTAATTTACCAAAAGGTAATGTTCATAATTAAATCAAATTATTCAATAAGCTTAACTGATAAGAATATAGAAAAGGCATTGGTTCTATATTGGAAGCTAGATGGAATAAAGATGCTAAATGGATCTAAAGTAACGATAGTACAATGTAAAAATGCTTACATACTAACTTACCAACACCAAGTTTATACTAAAAATAAATTAGGACCAATGACTATAGATACCCCATTTATAGAACTTTTATTTCCAATGGATAAAGGATTAAAATTATACTCTAAACCTAGCTATGGAGAACTAGATATAGTAAAAAGAAGAATGAGTTTTTCCAGATCTAGAGAACAAAAAGATAATGATCAATCTATTCAGTTAAGGTCACAAGATTACTATATTATAATACAAATTGAAGGAGAAAACTTAAAAACACAAATATATTTAAATATGGAAAATAATTCAATCTATATAGATAAATTATTAGATAAAATAATGTACAATAATTTAAAACTTAAAGGAAAAGTAATTGTTACAACAAAAATTGCAACACAAAATATAAAGATCGAATATGAAGTAAGCCTAAGTGACAAAGTTATATTAGGAAAAGAATTTTTAAACAAAGTCAAACCCTGGAAAATAGAATCAAACTATTTTGAGTACACTTATAACCAAATTCAATTTAAAACGAGAATAATCAATGAGTAATTTAACGTATATTCTTATTAAAATAATTTTTAAAGGACATAAAAGTAGATACTACACATCGATGGTAAATACAGGAGCAGCAACTACAATTATAAAAGAAAATTGTTGACCAGAATGGAAGAAATTAGATAGACCATTCAGGATAAATTGTTTTAATACTAATAGTAGCAGAATTACCCTTTATCAAACTAACGTACAAATAAAAATTTGGAACAAAATATTAATTATATCTAGAGTTTATTGCTTTGAATTAACATGAAAATATATGATATTAGAAAATAATTTCCTTAACCAATATAAACCAATTAACATAGATAAAGATTTTCTTACATTATTTACCCCATGTAAACACAAGTTGAAAGCTAAAATAGTAAGAAATAGGGAAAGAATATCTAAAGAATGAGGAAAATGCAAAAAGGGAGAAGAAGAACGATTAGATCAAAGATTGAAAACAAAGAAAGAAAACATCAATTTTGCTATAATCACTAGTGGAGAAAAGCTCAAATGCTCCGGTTAAAAACCCCCCAAATGCTTCGTATTTGACCCGTAGCTGACGTCATTCGAGCATTTGAGCATTTTACATATGCTTCGGTTGAGAACCGAAGCATTTGTTTTGTCAAATGCTCTAGTTGGGCATAAAACCGGAGCATTTGAACTTTTTTACTTGGGTAAAATACCACAAATCACTAGAGGAAAAAAGCCCAAGGGCTGCGGTCAAATGGAGTCCAAGGGCTGCGTTTTTTGACCGCAGCCATTGGACTAGCAGCCCTTGGCATTTAGGAAGGGCTGCGGTTTTTTAACCGCAGCCCTTGACGCATTAAGGGCTGCGGTCAAGGCAAAAACCGCAGCCCTTGGTGGGTTAAGGGCTGCGGTTGAGGGCCAAAACCGCAGCCCTTGGTGAGTTAAGGGCTGCGGTTTTGGCCCTTAACCGCAACCCTCACCAAGGGCTGCGGTTTTGGCCCTTAACCGCAACTCTTAATCCACCAAGGGCTGCGGTTTTTGCCAGAACCGCAACCCTTTTTTTTTTTGCCTTAAATGTCCCCAAACAGTTATATATATATATTAGTATCATAAATTATGTTTTTTTACACAAATATAGAGAAAACAATAACGGAATTACATTAGTTTAAGGTTGCCCTCAAGTGTTCGAATTGCAATACATGAGCAGGATCACAAACACAAACTAGCATTACAACAACTCCACCAAGACTAGCATCTGGATCCCTCGAAAGCAACTTCTCTGGAGATGATAGAACCTGGGCAAATAAAACCAAAATCGCTATAATTTGGAGGCGAACCTGGGGGTGTCGGGGGCGAAGAGGGGGGTCTTGGGTGCTTGCTAGGCGGTGGGGTGGCTGGGAGGTGTAGCAAGGGCGGGGGGCAGGCGAAGTGCTGGGATGTAGCATGGGGGCGCAGGGGGAGCAGGGGGGCCGTGGGATAGGGTGCTTTGCCGGGCGGTGGGGGGGTGTAGCGGGGGGGAAGGGGTGCGCAGGGCAGCGGGGGTCTTTGGGGTAGGGGGTGTAGCAAAGGGGCGGGGCTTAAAACGATGACGAAATGCTAGAACTTTGGCTTAAAACGAATAGCGTGAATGTTGTAGCATGAAACTTTTGATACACAAAAAGTACACAGAGAAAAAGAAAAGAAGAAAAAGAGTAGAGTGTAGCTAAAACAACAAATTCATTTCAATGTATGTCTAATAGAACTTATAAACGTTCAACCTATAAAGTAATAGGCAAAAGAAGAAAAAATTCATGACGATTACTGAAGAATGATGGTGAAATGTAATGTGTAAAAAATATATCAATATGCAGCTAATCTTTTTTTCTTGAAAGCTAATTTTTGAGCACGGATTCAAGCAATTACAATTTACAAGTCGTTAACACTAAAGACCTAGTATAAAGAAACACATCGTCAGATGAAGGCATGAAGCTTACAATTCCTGGAGACAAGACTAAGATATAATTACAGAAACAAGAAAAACACATACCTAGGATACATGAAGCTAGTTTGATCCTAGCCACAAAAATATTCCTAAAGCATCTGGGGATGGTACTCTAGCATCTGTTTACTTCCACGGATAATTATTTATAGTGGTTACTATCATGTCAAACAAACCACTAATATTATATTTCAAACATACCCAATTTTTTTTTGCATTTTTAGTCCTAAATGATCCCCAAACAGTTATATATATATATATAAATATCATTTTCCATTACAAATTATGTTTTTATACAAATATAAGAAATTTACAAAAATATAGATGCTAAAATATTAGGGAGGGGGGCGGGGGGTGGGAAGAGGTGTGCGGGGGGGGGGGGCCTGTGCGGGGGAGGGGAGTTCAGCAGGGGGAGGGTGGCGGGGGCGGGCAGGGAGGAGTGCAACGGGGGGGCAACATTCAGCAATGGGGGGGGAGGGGCGGGGGAGTGCGGGGGTGTGCGGGGGGGAATTGCGGGCGGGGGGGAGTAAAGGCAGGCATGCTTATTAGCATAAATTTACAACTATTTTATGCACTACTATATACCTTTACTCTTTTTGTCCATAATTAATTGTTATGCTGTTCTAATCTCCCATAACTGAGTTTTTTGACATGATTAAACAAAAAAAAAAAATGTTCTCTACTTACCCCAAATTTAGTTGAAAATGAATCAACAAACTTAGATGATTATAATAGTTTGTCAAATTACATTTGATGACACTAAATAATGCATAAGATTACATTATACCATCATGTTTTTGCATGAATCAAGAGACAAAAAACCGTGATAACATCCACTTAATTGCTTATTAGGCCAACAAATCACACAAATATCAAGCCGTAACCACTTCATTATCCATGGATCAAGCAATTGAAGGCCTAAAATAACCACTTAGATGCATAGTAGGCCAAGAAATCCCACAAAAACCATTAACTAACTAATGTTCACCAACTTTATGCATGAAACAATCAACCAATGCCAAAACGATTCAATAAAACCAACACCATGATCCCAAAGGGGCTACAATGCCCATACTAATTCCTCGAACAATCATCTGCAACGAAGGGGAAAAGGGGGATAAATAAGGTTCATCCTCGAACAATCAACTTCGGATAGGATGGTTCTAATTTCTAAAACATAATCGAAAAAAGAATTCTAAGATAAGTTAATAGAAGGGGGATAAATAGAAGGATGAGATGGTCTGAGATTGAGTACCTGATCAGTCTTATCCTTGGCAATAACGTCAACAAATGCAGCATCTTTAAGCATCTGATAAAGATAAGTTACATGATTGTTAATATTATAGAATCATGACAACTACAAAGCAAAACATAAAGCAAACTGATCAAGCTTGCCTGCCCATACGCCTCTACATCGTGGAGATCATATCCCTTTTGCTTAATGTGCATTGCAAATTAAGGTGAAGGTGGGCCAGCACTCTTGCAGTAGTCACTAATTAGAACTTTGCCTCCAGGTTTCAACCATTTGTAGAATTTTCTAAATAATGCGGGTTTGTCCTGATATATGACAAAAATGTTCAAAGATTAGTCCGTTGGATAGTTTTATTTGTTTAAATATTCAATCATTCTTCAAGAACATCCGTTATGTAATTCGAACACATAATAAGAAACTCACATTGATATAATTGCAGAGAACGCATCCAAATTTGTGCCCAACACAAAGCTCAGATAATTTCAGTAAAAGCCTACAAGATCTGCATAAGTACTGCCTTCAAAAGCTATATACAAAACCGTATCTTACCGTTCCATCAGGAAGTTCAGCTCTATAAACACTGCCTATCATGCCTTCACCAATAAGATTCCAACTTATAAAACTAGCATCATCTCTAGAAGCTTAAAGAGCAAGGATTAGAGAAGGAAAAATCTCAAAAACATTCGAAAGTACGCTACACACCCCATCCTTTGGACTTCTAAACAATCTACAGATCAAACCCACAATCAAAACCACAATCCCTCTCTCTTTTCCTACTTCATGACCTAAAAATAAAAATACAAAACACATTAAACATTTCGATATCGTGCCACAAAACATAATATACCTCCAATCTGAGGAATAACAAATGACCTCTCTCGAGGATAGAAATATTTATTCACCATGCTGCGACAAGGATTTTGCATATGGTCCACATTTCTCTCTTAATCAATGACTCTCTTGACCAGCCAAGCAGCAATGGAGGTAAAAAGAAAGCCCTAATTTACTATATTCTACGAATGAAGACTGGAATTTCTGTTATTTGGTCGAGACGTCTCTTAATCCTTACATCAATTATAGAAAGCCAAACAAATCTATCAACTCAACAAGATTAATTAATGCCTTAATGAAGTAAACACCATCTAATTAAATGCAATATTTTGACATTAGTTCAAATTTTCAATTCTTAGTAATACTATAGTTTAAAAGGAAATTACTCAATTTAAGCATTGTTATTTTAAGAATTGTAATCACAACATACTGTTGTTATTTTTACAAAGCCAAATTACACAGGAATTGTATCTTGTAAAACAACAAACCAAACAAAATCCAAGGTGACGATTATACCTGACTCCATTGTTGAGTTACTAATCGACCAAGAAGACCAGGTCCAACAATTAGCAAATCATTCTCACCAACTTCCACAGATGATGCTGTTCCTGAAATTATCAACAAGAAAATCAAATAATTTTCTCTCTTTCTCAATTCCATACACAAATTATTTAAGAACTCCTTAAAATTAAAGAAAAATATCGCATTTTTGAAATCAAAATATGAAATTTAGAGAGGGAAGAAAGGATATTACCGATGGCAGAAGAAGAGGTTGCTCGGATAGTGGACGCCATTGAAGACGACAGTGAGAAGAATAAAGCAGCTAGTTGTCTGACCAGCTTCGAACCCAACCCAGACCCAATACCACGACCTTTCCTCTTCTTCTGTTTGGTCGCATCTGGGTGATTTCGCTGATTTAATGAACAAGTCAAGGAGAAGGATGTAAGCGAGAGAAAATTAGGGTTTTTTGAAAAGTTAATGAGCGAGACAAATTCGTGAGAGAAAAGGAGATATAGGGGAACGGACCTTGCCGGCGAGCAACTTGAAAATCAGAGAAAAGCGCCGGAGAGATCAGGTTGGGAGTGGAGAGATCAGAGATGGGCGAAGAGAGAGGTGGGGTGGAGGGTGGGGAGTGAGAGAGGCGAGGGTTAGAGACTTAGCCAGGGAACGAATACTGAATGGCTGAACGCGCGATTAAAACAAAAATTAAAAAAAATTAAAAGGGCTGCGGTGAGCCCATAAACCGCAGCCCTTTATTAAAAAGGCTGCGGTTAGCCCAAAACCGCAGCCCTTTATAAAAAAGGGCTGCGGTTTTTGGGCTAACCGCAGCCCTTCACTACTAAGGGCTGCGTTTTTAATAAACCGCAGCCCTTGCAGCGCAGCCCTTGCGTTTTTTTCCACTAGTGAATGCTCCGCTTTTTAAGGAAAATCGGAGCATTTGTACTCACAGATGCTTCAGTTTTCCTTAACAATCGGAGCATTTGTGTGTTTTATATAACAAAAAAAAAATCCCGAGGCTCCCAGCTACTGCCAGCGTGAGCGCTTGCTAGCATGCTTACATTACTACACTAGGCACTAGGCCTGCTGCAATGCACAACAGTTTCATATCCAAACATTCAACCACCACAAGCCTCGTGCTCCTCTCACTTACCCAACATAATATACAAAAAACGCACACACAAATCGTACATCCAATACATTCAAAATATTAATATTAATTAAATTAAATAAGTGTACAGTAGTTACAATATAAGCGTAAGATTTGTGTTACAAAATATAATAAACTGCTAATATTTTTGGCTACATTCTCAATAATTTCTTAAGGAATCAAGGTTAGAGAAGTAAGTGGATAATAATAGTAAAAACTCACTAGTTCTCCAAGTTGCTCCCCTCTTGCAGCAACCCACCCGCTCTGAAACAGACATAGCTCATATCATTCTCGGTTGTGTGCAGATAATGCTAAACTAGCTCCACGGGCAGCTTCAATTCCATACTCTAAAATGTATTATGGAAAGTTGAGTTGTCAAGGAGATAAGATCAGTCCAAATTTGTGTCTTCCTCAGTAGCATCAACCCTATCATTATCATTATCATCATCAAAATCACTTGGAGTTGACTTTGCAGGTTAGACACGTTTAATAAAACTATAAGCAGTAGTAGCTCTTTTCAAATGTTCAAAATAAAAACATAGCAAGAGAAAGATGTCCAATAAGCATGAACAACCTCGAGAAGTAGGATCCACAGGATAGATAAACTGTATGTCAATGCCAACTCCTTAAATTAAATGCATACAAGCATAAGAAAACAAAAAAAAGAACCAAACAGAAAAGAAAAAGAAAGAAGAACCAATGAAGTGTACTAATAGAAAGCAGATTCAACTATCAATATAGCAAGACATAAACCAGTTAACGTTCCTTAATTCTAGGTCTATGATTCATGTGCCTTCAATTTCAAGGATATCAATAAGCATTGCTAACTTCTGTTTACAACAGTGAGTACAATGCTCGTAAAATGATTAGCTATAAATTATTAAGCGCGATATCTGAACCATAATACCAAATAGCATAATCCGAAAGCACAACACACAGGGTTATGAAATTATCGATAAAAAGATATCTAAAGAAAATTCACAGTTATTTCCCAAATTACTTTTAAAGAAAAGAATAGAAGTAGAATATAAGAGAGTCATTAAACAACTCGAATAATCAATAAAGATGAAAAAATTATTGATGAAGAAATAATAAGATATAATGATGGTCCATTTCAAATATATAAAACAAATCATAATAGACAATTTGCAGAAATTATGAAAGGAAAATTATATTTAATAAAAGATAGAAAAGGAATGATATTAGAAAATGAATTTGAAAGAGAAAGAAGATTAGCTAAAGAAAGGGATTTAGTAGAAAAAACAGACATAGAAAGTAACAATAAAAAAACAAAACAATAAATGACATGTATAAAAAATTAGATAAATTAGAGAGAAGATATGATGAAAGAATCAGGAAAATAGAAGAATCAATAAAAATTATACATCATAATACTAAACAAATATTAGACAAACTTTATAGAGCAGAAAATAATTTTAACGATGAAATACAAAAGTTTAAAATAGAGTATAATAAAAAATTTCACAAAATAGAAGAACAACTTCTATTGAATGTAAAAGAAAAAAGTGAAATATCATAAATTCAAGAATCAGATGACAAAATAATAATGAATAATACTATAGAAACAATAGATACTGGAGTAGAAAGACTTGAAGTCAATAATATAGAAGAAAACAATGAAGATTTCAAATGAGACTAATCTAGTCAAGAATTTAGTTACTCAAAATACTCAAAATATGAATTTCTAACAGAAAAAGAAAAAGATCTTAATGTACTCACAGAAGATGACGATTATTATTACATGAAAACTAGTAGACACTATAAACCTATATTAAGAAAAAGAAATTATGGTAGTAACAATCGAAATAATGAACATATATGGAAGTATCGAAGCAAAATAGAAGATAACTACATACCAAAAGATATTCAAGTAGGAGAAACCTTAAATTTAGATTTATCAGAAAATGTTGATATAGATATACAAAATCGGCTAGCTAAAATAAATGCAAAACTAATTAAAGCAAAAATCCCAGTTAATATTGCATCTAATTATATTGAAGGAACTATTACAGGAATAGTGAAAAACTGGTTAAGTCACATAGGAACAATAGACAAAACAGAAATAAGAAGTACTAAGATAGAAGGACATGAAATGATAGAGTCAACACAAATGTTGAAAAAAATATGAAATTGCTATAAGAAGAGAATTTGGAAATCTAAATGCAGATTAAAAACATATAGTAGTTAAGAAAGAATATAGTAAATTTCAATTATATTATATGGAAATATGCTCTATGTGCCTAGAAGATCTAAAAAGATACAATTGTGCTTTTCAAATGAATTATTATGAATTAGGAACATAAACAACTGAGCAATTAGCTATATTTCAAAAATTATACTTTGAAAAATTACCCATTCCTATAAACACTATGGTTCAAGAAGCATACTCTAAAGAACCTAAATCAGGTACCTTAGGAGAACAAATTTTTTTCTTAGAAACTTGGTATAAAAACTATTGTACAGAAGTTAAAAACCTAAAAACTTTTAGAAAACAAGCTAAAATAAGTGATTGCTGTGAAAAATATGAAACACCAAAATTTGGATGCTATAGATTAAATAAAAAACATAGAAATAAAAGACCAAAGCTTAGGCATAAGAAGTATAAAAGGTTTAAACCATATGGAAAATATAGACACAAGAAGAAATCGAACATAAACTATTATATAAAAAGAAAAATTTATAAGTATGTTAACAACCCAAAGAAGTGTAAGTGCTACAATTGTGGACAAATAGGTCATATAACAAGAGAATGTAAAAATAAAGTAAATAAATATCCTAAAGTAAATAAAAATATTAACTTTAATTACATATAGCTGAATATGAAATAAGGAAAAATAATATACCGCCAGAAGAAGAGATATATGTTCTAGAATATCAAACAGAAAATGGTGAAATAATAAATAGCGAAGAAGATAACGTGAGAGTACTAGTGATGGATAAAGAATTACAGGAAGTAGATTACGATGAAGAAATTACTCCACAAAGTAAAGACCAAAGAGCTATTTTTGATCTTCAAAAGTATAATCAATTAAAGTATGAAGGATTTACTTTGTCAACAAATAAGATATTTGAGAGAAACTTAATCAAGAAAATATTTACAAAATATAAAAATGAGTATTTAGTGATAGTTGATAGAGAACACGTTATTGATATAACTCAAATGCAAGGTAATACTAAAGTTCCACTAATAACAAAAGAAGTGATAAACGAAGAAATAACAAAAATTAATCGATCATTAGGAAATAAACCAATTACTTTTAGATTTGTAGAATTGGCAGCAACAAAAATATTAATAAAAGCATGTTTTAAAGAAGGGATAGATACTCCGTTGGAATTGGAATTAGCAGATGATAGAATTAAAGAACCTATAGAGAAAGCTATTATAGCTCAACTTAAAGAAAATATAATTTACGAAAAGGTAAGGTTCATAATTAAACCAAATTATTCAATAAGCTTAACTGAGAAGAATATAGAAAAGGCATTGGTTCTGATGTAAGTCCAAAACCACCCTCCAAAGTATTGGATGATGAATCTAAACTCAATGAAGTAAGAACACCCAAAATTTAACCCAAAGTCACTCGAACCAAGGGATAGTGCCAAAACACAAGGACAAACTCAATGTTTTGGGGTTTTAGTCCAGAGACAAGGCCCACTCAACCTCTCCTAAGCTTATTACTCAAGAACACACTTAAAATAATAAGGAACGCTTGAACATGAGACACACTTAAAGTTTAATGACTAAAACACAAAGTTTTTTATCAAATCACAAAGCTCCCCGTTTTCATATCATATGCTCTCCTTATATAGGTTAAAGGAGCAACAAAAATAGGCCAAAAGCTCCTTGAAACCGTTCCTAATGAACAGCCAAAAAGGAGTTACAAAGGAGTTACAAAACTCCTTAAATCACGCCTCTACTGAAGCTCATTTAATGAGCAGTTACAAGCAAGCTTTCTACAGCAAATAATGAACTTCTTAGGCTCCTAAACACACTCTAAATAGCTGGGCAAATGAAGATACTTTAAAAGTAATCTCTTGGCTTTACTACAAGCTAAAAATAAACAACATAAAGCAAATAAAACACTCTTGCCCATAACAGAACTATGGGATGCTCATATCACGCCTATATCATGCTAAGCTTTGTTGTTGCTGCTATTAGACTTCAATCATTTACCCATGTAACACTCGTGTCAAATTGGGCTTGAAATCAACACTAAAACACCACTTGCAACCTTGGATTGTAAGATGATCCAAATCAAATAATTTGAAAGATCATCTAATTTTAATATCTTGGGTTGCTTTGATGCACATGTATCATTCTCTCTTTCTTTGAAAAAAATCCGACCAAGAATTTAGCCATTTCTCAAAGGAATAAACTGATCAAAAGAAATGAGAACCTTGTTAAATAGCGTATGTTGCACCATAATACCCAAAAACATATCAAAAGAATTTCTTGAAACATCATCTTGAACCTCGACTTGAGCATGATCAGTAATGCACTCATCAACCCCAAAAGTATGATTTAACCATTCCGGAGGTGTTTCAAATATTGTATCAAAATGTTTCACAAAAACTTTCTTTTGTAAGTTGCAAATACTAGAGTCATTGCGTGACTCCGCACCTACATCTTCCCTCAAAGAAGGAACCACAAAAATTTCCTTAATCTCCTCCTTTTTTTGTTTTTTCTTGGCTTTGATCAACAACAATATTCACTTCCATATGATGCTCTACAAAATCAGAATCATCCCCACCTTCATGTGTGATTTTTGTTTTAGGAAAAGAATTGAGAATTAGGTGTTGACAAGTTTTCACTGCTTTTTTTATCTCATGAAAAGTAGATCGGATATCTTCAGATTGCCTAAGGATTGGAGTGTCATCTTCTTTTAGAAAATTCAGTTTTCCGGTTACTTGCAAAGCCATTTCGGCCATAGCATCCCATCTTTTATTTTGTCTTTTTTTATCCACCTCATTCTCCACTGATTTTTCCACCAAATTCTCTAATTTTTTAGTGATAACCTGTAACATTCTAGCAATATCCCCATCAGCCATGTTTTTCCACTATTGGCTAGATTATTACATGTACAAGAGTGAATTTGTCAGAAACTTTAAACAACTAAACAAAAACGTAAAAGGCCTTAAGACTCTCAGCTTACATATTATGAAAATTCAGGAAATTTTAAGCAGATTCAAAAAAAGAAACTCCTTAAAATCTCTCTAGATGAAGGAGATATCTTCCTTTGAAAATCAGTGTGTTGGATTTGCTTCTTTCTGGCGCTGTCGCGAAAAACATGCCCATTTAAATAGCAGACAAATTCAAAACATTCTGAAAAAAATTATGAGTATAAAAAAATTAAAAAAAATCCAGATTCAAAAAAAGAAACACCCAATTTGGACTCTTGTAGGCTAAGAAATCGTTCTTCAAAGTCTACTAAAAAACTGTTTGAATTCCAGCAGTTTGTTTTCTTCACCAAAAGTGCATCTTTTCTTCGAATCTTTCCACCAAAGATCTGATACCAAATGATGTAAGTCCAAAAACACCCTCCAAAGTATTGGATGATGAATCTAAATTCAATGAAGCAAGAACACTCACAATTTAACTCAAAGTCACTCGAACCAAGGGATAGTACCAAAACACAAGGACAAACTCAATATTTTGGGGTTTTAGGCAAGAAGCAAGACCCACTCAACCTCTCTTAAGCTTATTACTCAAGAACACTCTCAAAGTAATAAGTAACTCTTGAATATGAGACACACGCAAAGTTTAAGGGCTAAAACACAAAGTTTTTTATCAAATCACAAAGCTCCCCTTTTTCATATCATATGCTCTCGTTATATAGGCTAAAGGAGCAGCAAAAAAAGGCCAAAAGCTCCTTGAAACAGTTCCTAATGAACAGCCAAAAAGGAGTTACAAAGGAGTTACAAAACTCCTTAAATCATGCCTCCACTGAAGCTCATTTAATGAGCTGTTACAAGCTAGCTTTCTACAGCAAATAATGAACTTCTTAGGCTCCCAAAATACACTCTAAATAGCTGGCCAAATGGAGATAATTTAAGAGTAATCTCTTGGCTTTATTACAAGCTAAAAACAAACAACAAAAAGCAAATAAAACACTCTTGCCCATAACAGAACAATGAGCTGCTCATATCGCGCCTATATTATGCTAAGCTTTGTTGTTGCTGCATTTAGACTTCAATCATTAACCCATGTAACACTCGCCAAAGTTGGGCTTTAAATCAACACTAAAACACCACTTGCAACCTTGGATTGTAAGATGATCCAAATCCAAATATTTGAAAGATCATCTAATTTTAATATCTTGGGTTGCTTTGATGCACATGTATCAGGTTCTATA
The DNA here is from genome assembly GCA_947646795.1 of Beta lomatogona. NCBI lineage: Eukaryota > Viridiplantae > Streptophyta > Magnoliopsida > Caryophyllales > Amaranthaceae > Beta > Beta lomatogona. The sequence goes on along the minus strand of CANSNZ010000402.1, from coordinate 283,129 downwards.
TTGGAAGCTAGATGGAATAAAGATGCTAAATGGATCTAAAGTAATGACAATACAATGTAAAAATGCTTACATACTAACTAATCAACACCAAGTTTATACTAAAAATAAACTAGGACCAATAACTATAGATACCCCATTTATGGAGCTTTTATTACCAATGGATAAAGAATTAAAATTATACTCTAAACCTAGCTATGGAGAACTAGATATAGTAAAAAGAAGAGTGAGTTTTTCTAGATCTAGAGAATAAAAAGATAATGATCATGATGTGGATCTTGAAACAAGAAACACGAAATTAGGCTCTTTTAATGTAGTTTAGTGTCTTTCTTGAAGTTTCTTGATAATAAAGATAGGATCTTTAATGAAAATCAGTAAATTAATCAAGTTTATTGATGTATTTCGACTCAGCAACTCGAAAGGTGACAAGGGATATGAAGAATTCTGATGTATTTCAACTCAAAACTCAACTGGGATATGAAGAATTTAGGCGTATTTCATCTCAAAATTCAACTAGGAGTTTTGGATTCTCTCCGGATTCGTTTTGGATTCACTCCTTAATCTGTAATTCACATGAATTAACTTAAACTCAACTTAATTTTATTATGGCCGAAAATCAGCAATATATAGATTACAAAGAAACCTAAATCAACTAGAACTAGTAAAGCATAAAGGATAAACAAAAAATAACAAACTAATCTATCTCTAATCATACTGCTAAGTACTTAATCACACGCCTGACACATTAAAATCCTAAGGCAAATGAAACTCTAAACAAACTAGATTCCTAATGTAGAACAAACTCTTGATAAGCTAGGAGTAAAACACCTAAATTACATAGAATTATAACAGAACTAGAACTCTACATAACTAACACTTCTATTTCACATCATACTCCGCTTCTTGAAAAAAACTTGTCCTCAAGTTTTGTTATAGCCAAGCAATCATCCATGCACGAAATTTATGTTTCATGAGAATAAGTTCACGAATGAAAAACAGCAGTGGAAGCCATGATTTTGTCGGACGTGTAGGACCAAGAATTACCGTCGGACAACAAAAATCAGTAGGAGTGGCGTTAGATGGTGGTACCCAACGCTTCTTTGGAGTTTTAGGCACACATGGGGCAACTACTCTCGGAACTTTGGATGGTTTACAAGCCAACGATTTAAACGGTAAAGTCTCTTGAATGTCAAAGGATGGATCTTGGCGAGTTGTACAATTCAAAGAGCGGAAAAGTTGCCTTCTCTTGTGCCACGTCTTGTTTTAAGAACTAGACAAGTTCTTCCTTGGAAACATTTTCATCATTGGGGCATTGATGTTCTTCGTGACCAAGACCTTGACACTTCAAACATTGAATCCATGTCTTTGGGCGCACGGTTGCAATAGATGCAGTTGGAGGTGCGGTAGATTATTGTTTAGATGCGAGATGTAATCGAGCTTGATTCTCTTGTAGGCTCCTTTGAATTTCGGCAAGGGATGTTTGGATCTTATAGTAGTCATAGTAGTCATCCATGAAACAAGGTCGCGTTTATGAAACAACAAGCAAATACGATGGCATGGAAGTTTAACGCTACACAGAACTTGGTACTTAATAGAACGTTATGAAATTTTGACACAACAAAGCCCAAGATGATAGAAGTTTAACGAGCAAAAAATCATCAAATTCCCATATGCCACTCTCTGTCACGCGCCGCTGAAATCTAGCAGTGTGAAACTGGGCGACAGAATTTTGACGAAGATGTATTTGATGACTTCGACTTCGTTACTAGTTCAAATACGCTCAAATTTTAACAAAAGATAGATCGCTTTGTTAGCTTCCCAACGAACAAACAAAATCTGAATTCCGACTTGTAATGTATCCACACGAACAATTTTACCGAACAAGTATCAGATTTAACGCAAAGTAGCAGTTCGGGGGGTGGAAATAAGCAGCCACACCACTTGATTTGGATCTTGAAACAAGAAACACGAAATTAGGCTCTTGATGATAAAGATAGGATCTTAAATGAAAATTAGTAAATTAATCAAGTTTATTGATGTATTTCGGCTCAACAACTTGAAAGTTGACAAGGGATATGAAGAATTCTGATGTATTTCAACTCAAAACTAACTAGGATATGAAGAATTTAGGCGTATTTCGTCTCAAAATTCAACTAGGGGTTTTGGATTCTCTCCGGATTCGTTTTGGATTCACTCCTTAATCTGTAATTCACATGAATTAACTTAAACTCAACTTAATTTTATTATGGCCGAAAATCAGCAATATATAGATTACAAAGAAACCTAAATCAACTACAACTAGTAAAGCATAAAGGATAAACAAAAAATAACAAACTAATCTATCTCTAATCACACTGCTAAGTACTTAATCACACGCCTAACGCATTAAAATACTAATGCAAATGAAACTCTAAACAAACTAGAGTGCTAATGTAGAACAAACTCTTAACAAGCTAGGAGTAAAACACCTAAATTACATAGAATTCTAACAGAACTAGAACTCTACATAACTAACACTTCTATTTCACATCAACATATTCAATTAAGGCCACAAGATTATTATATTATAATACAAATTGAAGGACAAAACTTGAAAGCACAAATAGATATAAACACTAGTAGAATAATTGTTTATTGCTACGGTCATTAACTGGCCTATTGCGGCGGTTTTGGCCGCACAACAAGTAAAAGCGCAGTAACAGGTAATTAACCTATTGCTGCGGTTTTTAACCACAGCAATAGAGCAACCTATTGCTGCGGTTTTTAACCACAGCAATAGAGCAACCTATTGCTGCGGTTTCTACCCAAAACTGCAGCAATATGTTCTTTTTTTACTATATAAAAACAAATCTATTGCAGCGGTTTTGGGTAGAAACCGCAGCAATAGGTGGTAGACAACAATTTTTTTTTTTTTTTGAAATTCTAACAATTTTAAATCATCCAATAACTAGAATATTGTTGCATGGCAAGTCTTCAAATGAAAATACCAAAATATATCTACAATCAAAATTATATTCACAACACAAAAACAAACTAATAATCCAAAATTCAAACATAGACCATTAGAAAAACGAACTCACTTAACTACTGCAACACTAATTACAAAAGAATCATAAAACTAAGAACAAAGAAAATTAAAAACTAAATCTAAGAAAAATAAACGAACAAAAATAAATCTAAAGAAAACAGATCTAAAAAAAAGAGGAATAGATCTAAAAATAAATAAATCTCGAGCAAAGGCACAAGAACATCACAAGAACGACCAACGCAATGAAGAACGGTGAGAGAGGCGCGAACGAAACGCGAAATATGGAGGAGTTTTCGATCTGAACGGCCGACGAAAAAGCACGCCGACGAAGAAGAAATCTCGAGCAGGAGAGAGAAAGGAGTGGTGAGATCTGCTTCATCAATGGCGGCGTCGAGAATAACCTAAAAAATAAAAAATAAAACGAATAAATCCGTTGTTTCATGGACATACCATTGCCGTTTTTCATCATTTTTTATGTATTCGACGAAACCGCCGACGAAGGCTTGGCTATCGATGGCCGCCGACGAAGTTTTATGTGTTCGACATCAGGTGCGGCCGGCGAGATGATGCGGGAGAAGAGTGAGGTTGAAGTGAGAGAGGGAGAAGAGTGAGATAGTGATTTCACATATCTGAAGTGAGAGGAGCGAGATTTCACCGGCGAGATGAGAGATTAGAGGAGAGTTGATAGGATGAGAGGAGAGTGAGAGGAGAGAAGGATAGAGAAAATGGCAGTGAGAGAAGTAAAAAGTGAGAAGACGGCAGTGAGAGAAGTAAAAAGTGAGAAGAGCAAGAACCCTAATTGACCGGGCGTGTTTTATTAAATTCATAAAGTCTATTGCAGCGGTTTTCTAGGAACCGGAGCAATAGGTTCAAATATTATTTTTTTAATATCATTTTAATATATTGCTGCGGTTCTTAGCAAAAACCGCAGCAATAAGTATGGTCAAATAGTCAAATTTTTTTCAAAAATTTCCCGTTGAAACCATATTGCTGCGGTTTTTGGCCAAAACCACAGCAATATCTTTGTTTTATATTTTACCTTTTCTTTTTACGTGATATATTGTTGCGTATGGGTAAAACCGCAGCAATAAGCAATTATTCTACTAGTGAAATGTCGAAAATAATTCAATCGATATGGATAAATTATTAGACAAAATAATGTACAATAATTTAAAACTGAAAGGAAAAGTAATTACTACAATAAAAATTACAACACAAAATATAAATGTAGAATATGAACTAAGTCTAAGTGACAAAATTATATTAGGAAAGGAATTTTTAAACAAAGTCAAACCCTGGAAAATAGAATCAGACTATTTTGAGTACACTTATAACCAAATTCAATTTACTTCCTCCGTTTCATAATACTTGCTACACTTTCCATTGTGGGAAGTTTCACATTACTTGATACACTTCCTTTTTGGGCAATAAACTCTCTCTATCTCTGTCCTCTCACATGAGTCCCTTTTCTTTTTACTCTCTACCTCTTTCTTCTCCAAAAATTGCCTAGGAGTCCGTGAATTAAGAAGTGTAGCGAGTAATATGAAACGAAGGAAGTAAAACAAGAATAATCAATGAGTAATTTAACTTATATTCTTATAAAAATAATTTTTGAAGGATATAAAAGTAGATACTACACACCGATGGTAGATACATAAGCAGCAACCACAATTATGAAAAAAAAATTGTTGACCAGAATGGAAGAAATTAGATACACCATTCACGATAAATGTTTTTAATAATAATAGTAGCAGAATTACCTTTTATCAAACTAATGTACAAATACAAATTTGGAACAAAATATTAATTATACCTAGAGTATATTGCTTTGAATTAATAGGAAAATATATGATATTAGGAAATAATTTCCTTAACCAAGATAAACCAATTAGCATAAATAATGATTTTCTTACATTATTTAGCCCATGTAAACACAAGTAGAAAGCTAAAATAGTAAAAAATAGAGAAAGAATATCCCAAGAATGGGAAAATTTTAAAAAGGGAGAAGAAGAAAAATTAGTTCAAAGAATGAAAACAAAGAAAGAAAACATCAATTTTGCAATAATAGATATTGAAATATTATATTTAGATAAAATTACCCCTTTAAAAATAAAATTAGAAGAACTATGTAATGAAAATCCATTAGCAACTTTGCGTGGTTAAGAAAATTATAGAAAAACTACCAAAGTATTTGAAGTAGAGAAAGATAAGAGAGAAATTTTTTTTTTGGTGAACTCCTTGATGATTCCTCACCAAGGTTTTTCTTTGTTATTTATAGGCAAACGATTTTACAACGTAAGTTCATAAAAAGCTACTTTTAATTTAAACCATACAGCTGGCTATTTTTCTAAGGTTACAACATATTTTGGCTTATCACCTTATCTCTTATCCTTATCTTCTATAGTAACTCCACCTTCCTTTATTCGGATATATCAAATTGTGAGGCCTAGGTTGTACTGCTAGAGGCCTTCTTCCTTATCTTCCGATTCTTCAATCATAGGTACAGCTGTCTCCTGATTTTGCACATCTGGCATAAGTGTTTATTATTTTGTTGCATCCATTTGCAATATTTCTTCAATGTATCTTTTGACATAAAATTGTCTGGGATGTATCTTGTTTGAGGAGGCTCATCTAGATATAGGAGACTCCATACCCATGCCTTCATAGTTTCTTCAGCATCATGGCTATATTCCCTACTTTGAGTTATTATTAATGTATTTATCTCTTTATGATTAATCCATATAGGCGTAGTAAAAGCATGACATAGAACTTCACAAATAAATTTGATTTTTATAGCTTGTTTTTCACAAAGGATATCTTGTACTTCAATAAAGTTTATCTCGGGCTGGGCCTTTATTTTTTCAGGAATGATGTACGAAGATGTACATCCTATTTTCACAAACCTCGTGGCTGGTTTTATCTCTTGATAAGTAACTTCCCCAGTAGCTGTGTAACACCGTATAAAAATCATTTTAGATTTTGTAATCTGTAAATAACTTCTGCTTACCTTGTATAGGCTAGGGATTAAGGATAACTCTTCTCCGGTTAGCTTGTATACAGAATTGAGTAATCCGTAATCACAAGCTGCTTTTATTAACTTTGCATTACAACCTGGTAATGCGATTAACTCGTTTGTTTTTCGAAGAGGGTTAGTAACATATCCTCTTTCTATTTCTCCATGTTTATCTTGGATAGTAACTTGGGGAGCTGTATTTAGTTTGTTAGCAATAGTCAGGAAATTTGATATATACTGTCTAATTAAGGGGTTCATTTTCTGTTTTGTTCCAAGGGTTAATTTTTCCTTAAAGGAAGTAGTATATGGGACTAAGCTGGGGTAATCTTCGTCATTGATAAATGTTTTGGGAGAAGTCTGTATTTTGGTAATTTAGGAAATCTCTTTTTTGAGTGGGGAATCCATAACTTCTTCTTATAATAGCTTTGCCTTTGGCCTGGTATCTTTGGTTAGCACCATTATCTTGTTCTTGATAGCTCTGGCCACTGCCATTATCTTTAGAGCTTTCTCTACTTCTTTTCACTAGATTAAGCTCTTGTGATAACATATTTATCAATAGTTGTTGTTCTTGATTCTCTTGAATCAATTGTTGAACTAACTCTGGAGAGATAATCTGCATAATAATTTTCATTAGTTTTTAATAATTCAACTGTAAACTCATATTGTTTGATATCAACTATAATCCTATTTATTTCCTTCCTTTTAATGGAATCTTGTAATTTCTGTGTCAGCCAACACTTAACAGTCCTGTTTTGTAAACACTATAAGGTTCAAACTTTTTAATACCATATGCAACTGCTTTTAGCTCTTTTTTATTCATATCACAATTTATTTCATTAGCCTTGAATGTTCCTGAATGGTATCTGCATATATATTCTCTTTTTTCTTTATTGTATCTATATTTCAATACTGCACCATAACCATTATTAATTTCGCTAGCATCAGTTTCTACTATCCACATAAATTCCTTATCTTCATCAGGAAAACTTAATTTTGGTAATCTTTTAACTAGTTCTTTGATTTTTTCCAATTTTTTTGAATCGGTATCAGTCCACCTAAAATCATGATGTTCTTTTTTTTTCAACTTGTGGTTCTGTAAATTGTGATGATTTTGGAACAAATTCTCTGACTTGGTTTACTATTCCTAAGAATTTTTGTAATTCTTCCTTGATATAAATTTCCTTTAGAAATTCTATGATTTTTTGAGCTATATGTTCTTGCATTTTTACTCATGCTTTATCTATTTCGAATCCTTAAAATTATATTTGTGTTTTTAATATTTCCATTTTCTTTTTACTTAGACTATTCCACTATTCTTTAGATTAGCACCCAAATTCTTGTATTTGTCCTTAAATTCAATAGTCTTAGCCACTATCCTTTGTCACTTTAGGAGCACCAAAACTTTGCTCGATCACAACATTATGCCCCTATACACCCACAAATAATACCACCATTAATAACATTTCACTCAATATAACACATCATCATCATTAAAATCCCACATTCAAATTCCCCCATTCTATCAAAATCTCCAACATCAAATCACATCAATCAACAGATCCAAATAACACATAAATAACCGAAAAACCCGAATCGAGGAAATCTTACCCATGATATTTCAGCTATGAGTGTTGCTATTCTCATGTAACTCTGTCTATCTTTACAGATCTGTGTTGCTATTCGTACTCTTTGCTTTCAAACACTTTCATTCGCATTCTCTCTACAAGCAGATGAATGTTCACGAAGTCAAATACAAATTTCACTCAACTCTTAATTTCAAAACTACAGGGCTAATTTAATACAACATCAATCAAGTATCCATCAAAAGAATAAATCAACACCAAGTTCTTCCTACTGAAAGCAATCCAAAATCCCAATCACGTCTAATGCTTTAACCAAAATTGACAAATAATCAACATTAACCACTACACAATCAATATTGAGCTGAAATATACACAGTCTAAACAGTAAAGATCACGCAACAAAACCATCAAAACTCAAATGAAAAAACATCACTGAAATAAAATGGAAAAATTCAAAAAAAGAAAACGCAAAAAAAATCAATCAAAAACTCAGATGAAAAAAAAAGAACTAAAATCAAAGATATCACCTCTATGACTAAGTAAGGAAGTACATTCATCGATTTTAGCGTCATAATCACGAGCTTCACCATTAGAAGAACAAACTCTAGCTCCAACAAGAACGTCTGAACCCATCAATTTCGCCGCCACAAAATCCACCGGAATCACCAATTCCACTGCTTCCATCACCACCACATCTCTCTACCATCCAATCAAACCAACAACAAAAAAAGCCCAAAATTAAACACTTCGAATCGTCGAAAATCAAACAATCGCCGAAGAAAACAAACCCTAGGAGAGAGAAAATAAAACGTCGGGAAAAACTTTAACAGAACAAGAAGAGAGAGAAAGAGAAGAAGGTTGAGGCGGAGGAGAAGCGAAAATGGAGGCGTTTAGGCAAGAAAAGGAGAGGGTCAGAAAGATGGAGAGAAGAAGAGAGAATTTCGAACTAAGTAAGCAGAGGGGAGAAGAAATGAGAATATGAAGCGTGCTATAAGGAAAACGCGGGTTAGAAAATGAAATTGGGTGACATTAACCGCTACGGTTGGGGGAACCGCTACGGTTGGGAGAACTGCAACGGTTAACATAAAACCGGATCGGTTTCTTGTTAAACCGCTCCGGTTCTCGAAGAATCGCAGCGGTTAATATTGCCCAATTTCCCTCCCAAAATTTTGCGGATTTACCGCTTCGGTACTCTTAAGGACCGCAGCAGTTGTGTTGTGACATATAGTGTTTTTTCCACTAGTGTTTCATTCTTTGAACTAATTGTTCTTCTTTTTCCTTTTTACATTTTTCCCATTCTTGCGATATTCTTTCTCCATTTTTTACTATTTTAGCTTTCAACTTGTGCTTACATGGGGTAAATAATGTAAGAAAATCTTTATCTATGCTAATTGGATCTATATTGAAAACTAGATGGAATAAAGATGCTAAATGGATCTAAAGTAATGACAGTACAATGTAAAAACGCTTTACATACTAATTACCAAATAATACTTATATGAAGGAAATACAGGTTCTTTAATTCTATCATCAATAAAGAAGTTATCTAATAAATAAGTTATCACAAGAGCTTGATCTAGTGAAAAGAAGTAGAGAAAGCTCTAAAGATAACGGCAGTGGCCATAGCTATCAAGAACAAGGTAATGGTGCTAACCAAAGATACCAGGCCAAAGGTAAAGCTATTATAAGAAGAAGTTATGTATTCCCCTCTCAAAAAAGAGATTTCCTAAATTACCAACTATAGAATTCTCCCAAAACATTTATCAATGACGAAGATTACCCCAGCTTAGTCCCAGATACTACTAACCCTCTTCGAAAAACAAACGAGTTAATCGCGTTATTAGGTTGTAATGCAAATTTAGTAAAAGCAGCTGTGATTACGGATTACTCGAAGAAGAGTTATCCTTAATCCTTAGCCTATACAAGGTAACCAGAAGTTATTTACAAATTACAAAATCTAAAATGATTTTTGTACGATGTTACACAACCACTGGGGAAGTTACTTATCAAGCGATAAAACCAGCCATGAGGTTTGTGAAAATAGGATGTACATCTGCGTACATCATTCCTGAAGAAATGAAGGCCCAGCCAGAGATAAACTTTAATGAAGTGCAAGATATCCTTAGTGAAAAACGAGCTATAAAAATCTAAGTTATTAATTCGGGAAATAACTGAGAGTATTCTTTAAATATCTTTTTATTGATAATCTCATAACCCTGTTCTTCTAATTCTAGTGGAACTTTTGTTTTGCTAGACTTACTCTTGCTATCCTTTAATAATTGTATAATTAATAATTTGTTTGTATCTATTATCTTTAGGTTATTTACTAGATTACCTTCTTGATCTAATTCACTCATATGTATAAGATTAATTTATTTTTTATATATTCATTATAATCTTTGTGTGCTTTACTAGCTATATCTTCCTGTTCTTTTATTTGTATATTTAACATTTCTATTTGGTTGTCTAAGTTTTTTAATTCTTCTTCAACATTATTATCCTTTGTTAGTTTTGATCTTTCTGCTATCATTTCTTTATTTATTCTAGCCATTCTTCTTTTATTTTGGTTTCCTAAGTTTTTAATATCTGCTTCTAAAATTGTTATCATTATCTTTAATCCTACTCTTCTTATAGCCTTTTTAATTTGCGATTTTATTGTCATATATATAACGAACTTTGTATATGTTTGAGTTCTATTTTTCTTTTTAAGAGTTTATTTTTCTTAATTTGGGTTTTAGTTATTAATAAACTTTATTTTTACATTCTATTAAAACATCTTTATCTATTTCGAATCCTAAAAATTCTATTTGTGTTTTAAATATTTCCATTTTCTTTCTACTTAAGACTATTCCACTATTTTTTATTATTTCTATTAATTGTTCTAATAATTTATAATGTTCTTCTTGTGTTTTGGAGTATATTAGTATATCATCAATATATACTACACAATTTGGTAATTGATTTAGATATTTATCCATAAATGCTTGAAATCGTCTAGGGGCATTTTTATATCCAAATGGTAATACATTCCATTCATAGAATCCATTTGGTACTTTGAATCATGTTAATTGTTTAGAATCTTTGGTTAATTTTAATTGGAGAAAACAACTTTTACAATCAAACTTTGAGAAGTAATTATAACCTTGTATTTGTCTCATGTTTAGTATTTTATTAGGTATGGGATACTTGTATGTAACTGTTTCCTCATTTAGAATTCTATAATCAATAACCATTCTTGTTTTTCCTCTTTTTTGTTCTGAATGGTTGTTAACGATAAATGCACTACTGCTATGTTTAGAATTACTTGGCCTAATTAATTATCCTGCTAATAATTCTGTTATATGCATTTTAAATTATTCTTCATCTCTTTGTGTATTATTAAAGGGTTTTTGAGATATTATACTATTTTGATCTTTTAATGTAATTTGTATTTAGTTTTGTGTTTGTGCCAATTTGATGATGGATTTTCACTACATAGTTCTTCTAATTTAATTTTTAAAGGGTTAATTTTATCTAAATATAAAATTCCAATATCTATTATTGCAAAATTGATGTTTTCTTTCTTTGTTTTCATTCTTTGAACTAATTTTTCTTCTTCTCCCTTTTTACATTTTTCCCATTCTTGGGATATTCTTTCTTTATTTTTTACTATTTCAGCTTTCAACTTGTGTTTGCATGGGGTAAATAATGTAAGAAAACCTTTATCTATGCTAATTGGTTTATATTGGTTAAGGAAACTATTTCCTAATATCATAACTTTTCCTGTTAATTCAAAGCAATATACTTTAGGTATAATTAATATTTTGTTTCAAATTTGTGTTTGTACATTAGTTTGATAAAGAGTAATTCTGCTACTATTATTATTAAAGACATTTATCATGAATGGTATATCTAATTTCTTCCATTCTGGTAAACAATTTTCTTTCATGATTGCAGTTGTTGCTCCTATATCTACCATCGGTGTGTAGTATCTACTTTTATATCCTTAAAAAATTATTTTCATAAGAATATACGTTAAATTACACGTTGATTATTCTTGTTTTATATTGAATTTGGCTATAATAACTTTATCGAATTACATATAGCTGAATATGAAATAGGGAAAAATAATATACTGCCAGAAGAAGAGATATATGTTCTAGAATATGAAACACACGGTGATGAAATAATAAATAGCGAAAAAGATAACGTGAGACTACTAGTGATGGATAAATAATTACAGGTCGTAGATTACGATGAAGAAATTACACCACAAAGTAAAGACCAAAGAGCTATTTTTGATCTTCAAAAGTATAATCAATTAAAGTATGAAGGATTTACTTTGTCAACAAATAAGATATTTGAGAGAAACATAATCAAGAAAATATTTAGAAACACTAGTAGAATAAATGCTTATTGCTGCGGTGATATTGCTGTGGTTTTACCCATACGCAGCAATATATCACGTAAAAAGAAAAGGTAAAATATAAAATAAAGATATTGCTGCGGTTTCTGCTAAAAACCGCATCAATATGATTTCAACGGGGAAATTTTTGAAAAAAAGTTGACTTTTTGACCAGACATATTGCTGCGGTTTCTGGCAAGAACCGTAGCAATATATTAAAATAATATTTAAAAAATAATATTTTAATATATTGCTGCGGTTTTTATAAGAAACCGCAGCAATATCCCAATATATTTTAATATAAAAGAAGACAAGTGACCCAATTAGGGTTCTTCTTGTCTCAGCCGTTTTCCCACATGACACTCTCATCTCTTCTTCCTCTATCTCTCCTCACCCTCTCTTCACCTAACAACGACACCGGCACTTCCTCCCTCCCTCACGCCACCGGCACTTCCTCCCTCCCTCGACGCAACAAATCCACCGTCGTTCGTTCGTTCCTCCCTCCCTCCCTCACGCCATCGGCGCTTCCTCGTCGTTCGTTTGTCGCCATCAACACCGGCCATCAACTCGTCCGTTCTTCGTCGCCATCAACACCGGCCATCAACTCGTTCGTTCTTCGTCGCCATCAACACCGGCGGTTCAGATCTCGTTCGTTCGTTCGTTCGCCATCAACTCGTTCAGATCTCGTCGCCATCAACTCGTTTTTGTTTTTCGTTTTCGTTTTTTTTCGTTTTCTTTTTTTTCGTTTTCTTCGATTCCCCTCGTTTTCTTCTTCGATTCAGATCTATTTTTTCTTTTTTTTTTTCGTTTCTGTTTTTCGTTTTTTTTTTTCGTTTTTTTTTTCGTTTTTTAGATATGGTTGTAGATTTTTGTTTTAGGATTTTTTTTTTTCAGTTTCTTTTTTTTTGTAATATATTTTTTGTTTTTTTATACATTGTGTTGCTTTAGTTGTGTTCATCTTCTTGAATGATTGAGTGATGTTTGCATTTTTTTACATAAGAAATTTGTGTTTGAAACTAGTATTGCAATTATATGACAAAGTTTTGTTTATCATTACTTTGAATTTGTTGTGTTTTATTTTTTTCAGCATTTTTATTTATCAAATTTGATGACATAATGCAAAAAAAAAAAAAAAATTTTTTTACCTGTACTCTTACCTATTGCTGCGGTTTTAGCTAGGAACCGCAGCAATATGCCTATTTTTTATTATTAACTACAGCATATTGCTGCGGTTTTTCCTAGAAACCGCAGCAATATACTTTATTTTTATAATAAAAAATATTTATATTGTTGCGGTTTTTCTTAGAAACCGCAAGAATATACCTTATTTATATAATAAAAAAAAATTATATTGCTGCGGTTTTTCCCAGAAACCGCAGCAATATGTTGTAATATTGCTGCACTTTAAAACCGCAGCAACAGTTTAATTACCTATTGCTGCGCCATTAATTGCTGCGCGGTCAAAACCGCAGCAATAGGCCACTTAATAACCGCAGCAATAAGCATTTATTCTACTAGTGAAAAGATAAGAATGCGTATTTAGTGATAGCTGATAGAGAACACGTTATTGATATAACTCAAGTGCAAGGTAATACTAAAGTTTCAGTAATAACAAACGAAGTGCTAAACGAAGAAATAACAAAAAAATAACTGATCATTAGGAAAAAAACCAATTAATTTTAGATTTGTAGAATTGGCAGCAACAAAAATAATAATAAAAGCATGTTTTAAAGAAGGGATAGATACTCCGTTAGAATTGGAATTAGCAAATGATAGAATTAAAGAACCTATAAAGAAAGCTATTATAGCTCAACTTAAAGGAAATCTAATTTACCAAAAGGTAAGGTTCATAATTAAACCAAATTATTCAATAAGCTTAACTGATAAGAATAGAGAAAAGACATTAGTTCTATATTGGAAGCTAGATGGAATAAAGATGCTAAATGGATCTAAAGTAATGACAGTACAATGTAAAAATGCTTACATACTAACTAATCAACACCAAGTTTATACTAAAAATAAACTAGGACCAATAACTATAGATACCCCATTTATGGAGCTTTTATTACCAATTAATAAAGGATTAAAATTATACTCTAAACCTAGCTATGGAGAACTAGATATAGTAAAAAGAAGAATGAGTTTTTCTAGATCTAAAAAACAAAAAGATAATGATCATGATGTGGATCTTGAAACAAGAAACAAGAAATTAGGCTCTTTTAATGTAGTTTAGTGTCTTTCTTGAAGTTTCTTGATAATAAAGATAGGATCTTTAATGAAAATCAGTAGATTAGTCAAGTTTATTGATGTATTTCGACTCAACAACTCGAAAGGTGACAAGGGATATGAAGAATTCTGATGTATTTCAACTCAAAACTTTACTGGGATATGAAGAATTTAGGCGTATTTCGTCTCAAAATTCAACTAGGGGGTTTGGATTCACTCCTTAATCTGTAATTCACATGAATTAACTTAAACTAAACTTAATTTTATTATGGCCGAAAATCAGCAATATATAGATTACAAAGAAACCTAAATCAACTAGAACTAGTAAAGCATAAAGGATAAACAAAAAATAACAGATTAATCTATCTCTAATAACACGGCTAAGTACTTAATCACACGCCTAACACATTAAAATCCTAATGCAAATGAAACTCTAAACAAACTAGAGTCCTAATGTAGAACAAACTCTTAACAAGCTAGGAGTAAAACACGTAATTACATAGAATTCTAATAGAACTTGAACTCTACAAAACTAACACTTCTATTTCACATCAACATATTAAATTAAGGTCACAAGATTGTTATATTATAATAAAAATTGAAGGAGAACACTTGAAAGCACAGATAGATATAAATGTGGAAAATAATTCAGTCTATATGGATAAATTATTAGACAAAATAATGTACAATAATTTAAAACTTAAAAGAAAAGTAATTACTACAACAAAAATTGCAACACAAAATATAAATGTAGAATATGAAGTAAGTCTAAGTGACAAAATTATATTAGGAAAAGAAATTTTAAACAAAGTCAAACCTTAGAAAATAGAATCAGACTATTTTGAGTACACTTATAACCAAATTCAATTTAAAACAAGAATAATCAATGAGTAATTTAACTTATATTCTTATAAAAATATTTTTTGAAGGATATAAAAGTAGATACTACACACTGATGGTAGATACAGGAGCAGCAACCACAATTATTAAAAAAAAATTGTTTACCAGAATGGAAGAAATTAGATACACCATTCAGGATAAATGGTTTTAATAATAATAATAGCAGAATTACCCTTTATCAAACTAATGTACAAATACAAATTTGGAACAAAATATTAATTATACCTAGAGTATATTGCTTTGAATTAACAGGAAAAGATATGATATTAGGAAATAATTTTCTTAACCAATATAAACCAATTAGCATAGATAATGATTTTCTTACATTATTTACCCCATGTAAACACAAGTTGAAAGCTAAAATAGTGAAAAATAGAGAAACAATATCCGAAGTATGGGAAAAATGTAAAAAGGAAGAAGAAGAAAAATTAGTTCAAAGAATGAAAACAAAGAAAGAAAACATCAACTTTGCAATAATAGATATTGAAATTAGATAAAATTACCCCTTTAAAAATAAAATTAGAAGAACTATGTAATGAAAATCCATTAGCAACTTTGCGTGGTTAAGAAAATTATAGAAAAACTACCAAAGTATTTGAAGTAGAGAGAGATAAGAGAGAAGTATTTTTTTTGGTGAACTCCTTGATGATTCCTTACAAAGGTTTTTCTTTGTTATTTATAGGCAAACGATATTACAACGTACGTACATAAAGAGCTACTTTTAATTTAAACCATACAGCTGGCTATTTTTATATGGTTACAACAGATTTTGGCTTATCACCATATCTCTTATCCTTATCTTCTATAGTAACTCCACCATCCTTTAGTCGGTTATATCAACTTGTGGGGCCTGGGTTGTACTGCTAGAGGATTCTTCCTTATCTTCCAAGTCTTCAATCATTGGTACAGCTGTCTGCTGATTTTTGCACATCTAGTATATCCACTTGCAATATTTCTTCAACGTATCTTTTGACATAAAGGATGTATCTTGCTTGAGGAGGCTCATCTGGATGTAGGAGACTCCATACCCATGCCTTCATAGTTTCTTCAGCATCATGGCTATATTCCCTACTTTGAGTTATTTTTAATATATGTATCTCTTTATGATTAATCCATATAGGCGTAGTAATAGCATGACATAGAGCTTCACAAATAACTTTGATTTTTATAGCTCGTTTTTCACAAAGGATATCTTGTACTTCATTAAAGTTTATCTCGGGCTAGGCCTTTATTTCTTCAGGAATGATGTACGCAGATAAATATCCTATTTTCTAAACCTCATGGCTGGTTTTATCTCTTGATAAGTAACTTCCCCAGTAGCTGTGTAACACCGTACAAAAATCATTTTAGATTTTGTAATCTGTAAATAACTTCTGGTTACCTTGTATAGGCTAGGGATTAAGGATAACTCTTCTCCGGTTAGCGTGTATACGGAATTGAGTAATCCGTAATTACAAGCTGCTTTTATTAACTTTGCATTACAACCTGGTAATGTGATTAACTCGTTTTTTTTTCGAAGAGGGTTAGTAACATATCTTCTTTCTATTTCTCCATGTTTATCTTGGATAGTAACTTGGGGAGCTGTGTTTAGTTTCTTAGCAATAGTCAGGAAATTTGACATATACTGTCTAACTAAGGGGTTCATTGTCTGTTTTGTTCCAAGGGTTAATTTGTCTTTAAAAGAAGTAGTATATGGGACTAAACTGGGGTAATCTTCGTCATTGATAAATGTTTTGGGAGAAGTCTGTATTTGGTAATTTAGGAAATCTCTTTTTTGAGAGGGGAATCCATAACTTATTCTTATAATAGCTTTGCCTTTGGCCTAGTATCTTTGGTTAGCACCATTATCTTGTTCTTGATAGCTTTGGCCACTGCCATTATCTTTAGAGCTTTCTCTACTTCTTTTCATTAGATCAAGCTCTTGTGATAACTTATTTATCAATAGTTTTTGTTCTTGATTCTCTTAAATCAATTGTTGAACTAACTCTGGAGAGATAATCTGCATCATAAATTTCTTTAGGTTTTAATAATTCAACTGTAAACTCATATTGTTTGATATCAGCTATAATCCTATTTATTTCCTTCCTTGTAATAAAATCTTGTAATTTCTGTGTCAGCCAATACTTAACAGTCCTTAGACAAAATAATGTACAATAGTTAGACAGTATATATCAAATTTCCAGACTATTACCAACAAACTAAACAGAGCTCCCAAAGTTACTATCCAAAATAAACAAGGAGAAATAGAAAGAGGATATGTTACTAATCCTCTTCGAAAAACAAATAAGTTAATCGCATTACCAGGTTGTAATGCAAAGTTAATAAAAGCAGCTTATGATTACGGATTACTCAATTCCGTATACACGCTAACCAGAGAAGAGTTATCCTTAATCCCTAGCCTATACAAGGTAACCAAAAATTATTTACAGATTTTAAAATCCAAAATGATTTTTGTATGGTGTTACACAGCCACTGGGGAAGTAACTTATCAAGAGATAAACCCAGCCACGAGGTTTGTGAAAATAGGATGTACATTTGCGTACATCATTCCTGAAGAAATAAAGGCCCAGCCAGAGATAAACTTTAATGAAGTGCAAGATATCCTTAGTGAAAAACGAGCTATAAAAATCAAAGTTAATTGTGAAGCTCTATGTCATGCTATTACTACTCCTATATCGATTAATCATAAAGAGATAAATACATTAATAATAACTATGAATGCATGGGTATGAAGTCTCCTACATCCAGATGAGCCTCCTCAAACAAGATACATCCCAACCAATTTTATGACAAAAGATACGTTGAAGAAATATTGCAAGTGGATTCAACAAAATAATAAACACTTATACCAGATGTGCAAAAACCAGGAGACAGTTGTACCTATGATTGAGAACTTGGAAGATAAGCAAGAATCCTCTAGCAGTACAACCCAGGCCCTACAAGTTGACATAACCTATTGAAGGATGGTGGAGTTACTATAAAAGATAAGGATAAGAGATAAGGTGATAAGCCAAAATCTGTTGTAACCTTAGAAAAATAGCCAGTTGTATGGCTTAAATTAAAAGTAACTTTTTATGTACGCACTATGTAATATCGTTTGCCTATAAATAAAAAAGAAAAACCTTGTGAGGGATCTTCAAGGAGTTTACTACAAAAAATCTTCTCTCTTACCTCTCTCTACTTCAAATATTTTGGTAGTTTTTCTATAGTTTTCTCAACCACGCAAAGTGGGTTATGGTTATGGTATAGTATTGAAATACAAATACAATAATTTTGTTTTACATTTTTGAAGGATATAAAAGATAGCAGGAGAATGTAAAACAAGACTGAGTTTATTGTCATATCATATAAGGATTTATTTTCTATGTATGTTAAAAACTATATACCGAAGTTCGCAAATTCCTTCGTCATCGTAATCATGACCTTAAAGTTAGAAATAATTTTCTCTTTTCTCTCTCTCTACTTCAAATACTTTGGTAGTTTTTCCATAGTTTTTCTCAGTAGGTTAAAGTTGGTATCAGAGCTTGGAGAAGTTGATTTTAGGATAATCTTTCATAGTTATGGAAGAAGCTAAGGTAAAATTATTTCTTATGAACTAAGTATAAATGCAATCCTTTAGTTTATAATAATGCTAAGATCCGTAATAATAATTATATGACTTCATATTGGACTTGTACTATCTTAAATATGCTCTCCTCGATTTAGGAAAATCATGCTTTTAAACTAAGAGACAACTTGTAGTAGTAGTCCTTTTATGCCGTTGAATATGAGATGGCTGTTGTGGACTGAATACGTAAAACCTATGTGGTGAGGCGAAATGGTGTGATCTTACTCAATTTGCTTTTAAGCTTAAGAGTAGTAAGGCGGATTAGTAATACTTATACGAAGGATGATAGAACTATTATTAATAGATTAAGGTATATTATAAATGAAGAGATTGAGTTCAACCAAAGGTTATAAGATTCACTGCGTATATGAAAACACAAATAAGAAACGTTAAAAGAAATATAGATATTAGAAAATTTATTTTAGATTAGCTAAAGAAAGGGACTTAGTAGAAATAACAAACCTAGAAAGTAACAATCAAGAAAACAAAACAATAAATGACATATATAAAAAAAATTAGATAAATTAGAGAGAAGATATGAAGAAAGAATCAGGAGAATAGAAGAATCAATAAAAATTATACATCATAATACTAAACGAATATTAGACAAAGCTTATAGAGTAGAAAATAATTTTAACGATGAAATACAAAAGTTTAAAATAGAAAATAACATCATATTTGACAAAATAGAATAACAACTTATATTGAATGTAAAAGAAAAAAGTGAAATATCATAAAGTCAAGAATCAGATAAAGAAACAATAATGAATAATACTATAGAAACAATAGATAGTGGAGTAGAAAGACTTGAAGTCAATAATATAGAAGAAAACAATGAAGATTTTAAATCAGACCAATCTAGTCAAGAATTTAGTTACTCAAAATACTCAGAATCTGAATTTATGACAGAAAAAGAACAAGATCTTAATTTACTCACAGAAGATGACGATTATTATTACATGAAGACTAGTAGACACTATAAATCTATATTAAGAAAAATAAATTATGGTAGTAACAATAGAAATAATGAACATATATGGAAGTATCGAAGCAAAATAGAATATAACTATATACCAAAAGATATCCAAATAGGAGAAACATTAAATTTAGATTGTTCAGAAAATGTTGATTTAGATATACAAAATTATGTAGCTAAAATAAATGCTAAACTAATTGAAGCAAAAATCCCAGTTAATATTGCATCTAATTATATTGAAGGAACTATTACAGGAATAGTGAAAAACTGGTTAACTCACATAGGAACAATAAATAAAACATAATTAAGAAGTACTAATATAGAAGGACATGAAATGACAGAGTCAACACAAATGTTGAAAAAATATGAAATTGATATAAGAAGAGAATTTGGAAATTTAAATGCGGATTTAAAACATATAGAAGCTAAAAAAGAATATAGTTAATCTCAATTATATAATATGGAAATATGCTCTATGTGCCCAGAAGATCTAAAAAGATCCAATTGTGCTTTTCAAATGAATTATTATGAATTAGGAACAGAAACAACTGAGCAATGAGCTATATTTCGAAAATTATACTTTGAAAAATTACCCATTCCTATAAATACAATTGTTCAAGAAGCATACTCTAAAGAACCTAAATCAGGTACCTTAGGAGAACAAATATCTTTCTTACAAACTTGGTATAAAAACTATTGTACATAAGTTAATAACCAAAAACCTTTTAAAAAAAATGTAGAAATAAGTGATTGCTGTGAAAAATATGAAACACCAAAATATAAAACACGTAAAAATAAAATACTAAAGTTTAGGCATAAGAAGTATAAAATGTTTAAACCGTATGGAAAATATAGACACAAGAAGAAATCGAACATAAATTATTATATAAAAAGAAAAATTTATAAGTATATTAACAACCCAAAGAAGTGTAGGTGCTACAATTGTGGACAAATAGGTCATATAGTAAGAGAATGTAAAAATAAAGTAAATAAAAATCCTAAAGTAAATAAAAATCTTAACTTTATTAAATTACATATAGCTGAATATGAAATAGGGAAAAATAATATACCGCCAGAAGAAGAGATATGTGTTCTAGAATATGAAACAAAAAGTGATGAAATAATAATTAGTGAAGAAGATAACGTTGGGACTACTAGTGATGGATAAAGAATTACCAGAAGTAGATTACGATGAAGAAATTACTCCACAAAGTAAAGACCAAAGAGCTATTTTTTATCTTCAAAAGTATAATTTAAAGTATGAAGGAATTACTGTATCAACAAATAAGATATTTGAGAGAAACTTAATCAAGAAAATATTGAGAAAGGATAAGAACGAATATTTAGTGATAGCTGATAGAGAACACGGTATTGACATAACACAAGTGCAAGGTAATACTAAAGTTCCACTAATAACAAAGGAAGTGCTAAACGAGGAAATAATAAAAATTAACAAATCATCAAAGAGTTCACTAAAAAAAATATTTCTCTCTTATCTCTCTCTCTACTTCAAATACTTTGGTAGTTATTCTATAGTTTTTTCTCAGTATGTTAAAGTTGGTATCAGAGCTTGGAGAAGTTCATTTCAGGATAATCTTCCATAGTTATGGAAGAAGCTAAGGTAAAATTCTTTCTTATGAATTAAGTATAAATTCAATCCTTTAGTTTATAATAATGCTGAGATCTGTAACAATAATTCTATAACTTCATATAGGACTTGTACTATCTTAAATATGCTCTCATCAATTTAATAAAATCATGCATTTAAACCAAGAGACTGGTAATAGTAGTCTTTTAATGCTGTTGAATATGAGAAGGCTGTTGTGGACTGAATACCTAAAACCTATGTGGTGAGGTGAAAAGGTGTGATCTTACTTAATTTGCTTTTAAGCTTAAGAATTGAAGGGCGGATTAGTAACACTTATATGAAGGATGATAGAACTATTATCAACAGATTGAAGTATATTATAAATGAAGGGATTGAGTTCAACCAAAGCTAAGAAAATCTCAAATACAAGATTCATTGAGTATATGAAAACACAAATAAGAAACGTTAAAAGAAATATAGACATTAGAAAATTATTATGCAAATTATTTCTCCAGAGTTAGTTCAACAATTGATTCAAGAGAATCAAGAACAAACACTATTGATAAATAAGTTATCACAAGGATCTAGTGAAAAGATGTAGAGAAAACTCTAAAGATGATGGCAGTGGCCAGAGCTATCAAGAACAAGATAATGGTGCTAACCAAAGATACTAGGCCAAAGGCAAAGCTATTATAAGAAGAAGTTATGGATTCCCTTCTAAAAAAAAGTGATTTCCTAAACTATCAAATACAGACTTCTCCCAAAACATTTATCAATGACGAAACTCCAGCTTAGTCCCATATACTGCACCCTTTAAAGATAAATTAACCCTTGGAACAAAACAGACACTGAACCCCTTAGATGGACAGTATATATCAAATTTCCTGACTATTGCCAACAAAATAAGCACAGCTCCCCAAGTTACTATCCAAGATAAACATGGAGAAATAGAAAGTGGATATGTTACTAATCCTCTTCAAAAACAAATGAGTTAATCGCATTACCAGATTGTAATGCAAAGTCAATAAACGCAGCTTATGATTACGAATTACTCAATTTCGTATACACGCTAACCGGAGAAGAGTTATCCTTAATCCCTAGCATATACAAGGTAACCAAAAGTTATTCACAGATTACAAAATCTAAAATGATTTGTGTACGGTGTTACACAGCTACTGGGGAAGTTACTTATCAAGAGATAAAACCAGCTATGAGGTTTGTGAAAATAGGATGTACATCTGCGTACATCATTCTTGAAGAAATAAAGGTCCAACCCGAGATAAACTTTAATGAAGGACAAGATATCCTTAGTGAAAAACGAGCTATAAAAATCAAAGTTATTTGTGAAGCCCTATGTCATGCTATTACTATGCCTATATGGATTAATCATAAAGAGATAAATACATTAATAATAACTCAAAGTAGGGAATATAGCCACGATGCTGAAGAAACTATGAAAGCAAGGGTATGGAGTCTCCTACATCCAGATGAGCCTCCTCAAACAAGATACATCCCAAACAATTTTATGACAAAAGATACGTTGAAAATATATTGCAAGTGGATGCAACAAAATAATGAACACTTATGCCAGATGTGCAAAAATCAGCAGACAATTGTACCTATGATAGAAGACTTGGAAGATAAGGAAGAACCGTCTAGCAGTACAACCCAGGCCCCACAAGTTGATATAACCGACTAAAGGATGGTGGAGTTACTGTAGAAGATAAGGATATGAGATAAGGTGATAAGCCAAAATCTGTTGTAACCTTAGAAAAATAGCCAGCTTGTATGGCTTAAATTAAAAGTAGCTTTTTATGTACGTCTTATGTGATATCGTTTACCTGTAAATAACAAAGAAAAACCTTGGTGAGGGATCATCAAGGAGTTTACTACAAAAAATCTTCTCTCTTACATCTCTCTACTTCAAATATTCTGGTAGTTTTTCTATAGTTTTCTCAACCACGCAAAGTTGGTATATTAGTTCATCACTTTCTATTTCATATTATAGAACATATATCTCTTCTTCTGGCGGTATATTATTTTTCCCTATTTCATACTCAGCTGTATGTAATTCAAAAAAGTTAATTTTTTTATGTACTTTAGGATTTTTATTTACTTTATTTTTACATTCTCTTGCTATATGACCTATTTGTCCACAATTGTGGCACCTACACTTCTTTTGGTTATTAACATACTAATAAATTTTGAAGAAAAAATAAAGAAATGATTTTAACGATGAAATAGTTTATATTTTTGAAAATAATTTTAATGATGAAATACAAAAGTTTAAAATAGAGAATAACAACATATTTGACAAAATAGAAGAACAACCTATATTGAATGTAAAAGAAAAAAGTGAAATATCAGAAATTCAAGAATCAGATAAAGAAACAATAATGAATAATACTATAGAAACAATAGATACTGGAGTACAAAGACTTAAAGTCAATAATATAGAAGAAAACTATGAAGATTTTAAATCAGACCAATCGAGTCAAGAATTTAGTTACTTAAAATACTCAGAATCTGAATTTATGACAGAAAAAGAAAAAGATCTTAATGTACTCACAGAAGATGACGATTATTATTACATGAAGACCAGTAGACACTATAAACCTATCTTAAGAAAAACAAGTTATGGTAGTAACAATAGAAATAATGAACATATATGGAAGTATCGAAGCAAAATAGAAGATAACTATATACCAAAAGATATTCAAGTAAGAGAAATCTTAAATTTAGATTGTTCAGAAAATGTTCACTAGTAGAATAATTGCTTATTGCTGCGGTAGTATTGCTGCGGTTTTACCCATACGCAACAATATATCACGTAGAAAGAAAAAGTAAAATATAAAATAAACATATTGCTGCGGTTTCGATCAAAAACCGCAGCAATATGGTTTCAACTGAAAATTTTTGAAAAAAAGTTGACTTTTTGACCAGATATATTGCTGCGGTTTGTGGCAAAAACCGCAGCAATATATTAAAATAATAATATTTTAATATATCGCTGCGGTTTTTGCCACAAACCGCAGCAATATGTCTGCGCCAGATATTAAAATATTATTTTTTTATATTAAAATTTGAACCTATTGCTGCGGTTTTTAGTAAAAACCGCAGCAATGGGCTATTTTAAGTATAAAAAAAAATGTGCGGCCCAATTAGGGTTTTGTTCATCTTTCCTTTTTATAACTCATCAGCCGTTCCCACACAACTCATTCCCTCTCTCCTCACTCTCCTCTCTCCTCTCTCATCTCTCTCCTCTCTCATTAGCTGTGCCGGACTTCGCCGGACTTCGCTCGCCGTTCCCACTGGTTCCTCTCTCTCTCTTCTTCACGCTTCCTCTGTTTCCTTCTTCTTCAAGTCTTTCTCTCTACTCAACTCACCAATCTCCAGCACATTGAACGGTCGGCGTCGCTCCTCGCTCAACCAAACGAAGCCCGACGTGACGTCCCAAACGAAATCCGTCGCTTGACCACTCGAAGCCGCCAATCTCCAGCGTCATTAATAGCGGGTGATTACCTTCGATTTTTCAGCAAATTTTGTTTGTTAATTTCGAGTTATAATTTCATATATATCATTTCTACTTATTACACATCAAAGAGAAAAAAAAAAAGACTTGTTCTGGGCATTTAATTTTTCTGGGTTTTGTGTTTGGATTTACAGAATTTTTTGTGGGTTTTGTGTTTGGATTTACTTGTTCTTTGTTGGATTGAATATGACTGCTGTGTTAAGTGATAAAGTTGATAACTTGATATATTGTGAAATTTTTTGTTTTGTTTTGTGGGTTGTCTGCCAAGTGTAAGATGGGATTTTTATTGTTTCTGATTTTGGATTGTACAGTGAATGACGAAGTAAAGGGCGTGTAAGGGTGGCGGTGGTAGCGACTCTGTGCGAAGAGGAGAGAAAGTGAAGCGACGTGACGGGGGTGCCGAGGTGAGGGGGTGTCGAGGCGAGCGGCGAGAGGAGGAGGAAAGAGGGGTGGGCTGCTGGGCGGCGTTTGGTGGTGGTGCAGTTGGAGTTCTCCGGTGGTGGTCGAAAGGTGGGGTTGTGGTGGTTGTATGGTGGATGTAGTGGAGGCTGAAAGAAAACAAAGGATTAGAATTGAAATTTTAACTCATTTTGTTTCGAATTAATTCTGAATTTTGTTGTTGATTTGTGATGAAAATTTCTTTTTTCAATTTAATTTTTTTTGTTAATTTTGTAGATCTAATTGAATATGTATTTTAGGTGTATGGTGAATTAAATTAATTTGTATATATATTTTTAGATATCATTTGTATATATTTTTTTAGATCTTATATATGTGTATTTTTTTATTTCAACATAAAACTTATAAAGTCAAATGTATAATGTTGTAGTTATGTAATTTGTCAATTAATTTGACGCTTGAATGAATTCTAATAAATTTGGTTGTGGTTTTGAAAATGATGTGTGGGTATAGATGTGTAGGACTAATATATGACATTATAAATGTATAATTTTTTTTTTTATAAATAAAAGCAACCTATTGCTGCTATTGTTGGTAAAAACAGCAGCAATAGGTGAGTCTATTGCTGCTGTTTTTACTAACAACAGCAGCAATAGGTTATTTTTCAATTTTTTTTTTGTTATTGACACTACCTATTGCTGCGGTTTTGGGTAAGAACCGCAGCAATAGGTGTAACATATTACTGCGGTTTGTTCCAGAAACCGCAGCAATATCTTGGTCTATTGCTGCGGTTTAAAACCGCAGCAATAGGTTAATTACCTATTGCTGCGCCCTGAATTGCTGCGCGGCCAAAACCGCCGCAATAGGCCACTTAATAACCGCAGCAATACGCAATTATTCTACTAGTGGTTGATTTAGATATACAAAATTAGGTAGCTAAAATAAATGCAAAATTAATTGAAGCAAAAATCCCATTTAATATTGCATGTAATTATATTGAAGGAACTATCACAGGAATAGTTAAAAACTAGTTAACTCACATAGGAATAATAGACAAAACAGAAATAAGAAGTACTAAGATAGAAGGACATGAAATGACAGAGTCAACATAAATGTTGAAAAAATATGAAATTGCTATAACAAGAGATTTTGGATATTTAAATGCAGATTTACAACATATAGAATCTAAGAAAGAATATAATAAATCTCAATTATATAATATGGAAGTATGCTCTATGTGCCCAGAAGATCTGAAAAGATCCAATTGTGCTTTTCAAATAATTAATTATGAATTAGGAACAGAAACAACTGAGCAATTAGCTATATTTCGAAAATTATACTTTGAAAAACTACCCATTCCTATAAATAGTATGGTTCAAGAAGCATACTCTAAAGAACCTAAATCAGGTACTTTAGGAGAACAAATATCTTTCTTACAAACTTGGTATAAAAACTATTGTACAGAAGTTAATAACCAAAAAGCTTTTAAAAAACATTCAAAAATAAGAAGTATAAAAGGTTTAAACCATATGGAAAATATAGACACAAGAAGAAATCGAACAGAAATTATTATATAAAAAGAAAAATTTATAAGTATATTAACAACCCAAAGAAGTGTAGGTGCTACAATTGTGGACAAATAGGTCATATACCAAGAGAATGTAAAAATAAAGCAAATAAAAATCCAAAAGTAAATAAAAATATTAAATTTATTAAATTACATATAGCTGAATATGAAAAAGGGAAAAATAATATACTGCCAGAAGAAGAGATATATGTTCTAGAATATGAAACAGAAAGTGATGAAATAATAATTAGCGAAGAAGATAACGTTGAGACTACTTGTGATGGATAGAGAATTACTGGAAGTATATTAGATGAAGAAATTACTCCACAATGTAAAGACCAAAGAGCTATTTTTGATCTTCAAAAGTATAATCAATTAAAGTATGAAGGATTTCCTTTGTCAACAAATAAGATATTTGAGAGAAACTTAATCAAGAAAATATTCAGAAAGCATAAGAACGAATATTTAGTGACAGCTGATAGAGAACACGTTATTGACATAACACAAGTGCAAGGTAATACTAAAGTTCCACTAATAACAAAGGAGGTGCTAAACGAGGAAATAACAAAAATTAACAAATCATTAGGATATAAACCAATTACTTTTGGATTTGTAGAATTGGGAGCGACATAAATAATAATTAAAGTATGTTTTAAAGAAGGGATAGATACTCCGTTGGAATTAGAATTATCAGATGATAGAATTAAAGAACCTATAGAGAAAGCTATTATAGTTGAACTTAAGGGAAATCTAATTTTCCAAAAGGTAAGGTTCATCATTAAACCAAATTATTCAATAAGTTAACAGATGGGAATATAGAAAAGGCATTGGTTCTGTATTGGAAACTAATGGAATAAAGATGCTAAATGGATCTAAAGTAATGACAGTACAATGTAAAAATGCTTACATACTAACTAATCAACACCAAGTTTATACTAAGAATAAACTAGGACCAATAACTATAGATACCCCATTCATGGAACTTTTATTACCAATGGATAAAGGATTAAAATTATACTCTAAACCTAGCTATGGAGAACTAGATATCGTAAAAAGAAGAATGAGTTTTTCTAGATCTATAGAACAAAAAAATAATGATCGACCTATTCAATTAAATTCACAATATTATTATATTATAATACAAATTGAAGGAGGAAACTTAAAAGCACAAATAGATATAAATATGGAATATAATTCAATCTATATAGATAAATTGTTCGATAAAATAATGTACAATAATTTAAAACTTAAAGGAATAGTAATTATTACAATAAAAATTGCAACACAAAATATAAATATCGAATATGAACTTTGGTCCAAGTGATTTTATATAATAGGTAAAAGAGAACATTAGAGTTTATTGTCATATCATATCAGGATTTATTTTTTATGTTTGTATATCATTTAAGATAACTTATTTTGTTTTTCTCAGTGGTTAAGAAAATTAAAGAAAAACTACCAAAATTTTTGAAGTCAAGAGAGAGAGGTAAAAGAGAAGATTTTTTGTAATGAACTCCTTGATGATACCTCACCAAGGTTTTTTATTTGTCATTTATAGGCAAACAATATTACATAGGACGTACATAAAAAGTTACTTTCATTTTAAACAGTTGGCTATTTTTCTAAGGTTACAACAGATTTTGGCTTATCACCTTATCTCTTATCCTTATCTTCTATAGTAACTCCACCATCCTTTAGTCAGTTATATCAACTTGTGGGACCTAGTCTTCAATCATAGGTACAACTGTCTACTGGTTTTTGCACATCTGGCATAAGTGTTTATTATTTTGTTTCATCCACTTGCAATATTTCTTCAACATATCTTTTGTTATAAAATTATTTGGGATGCATCTTGTTTTAGGATGCTCATCTGGATGTAGGAGACTCCATACCCATGCTTTCATAGTTTCTTCAGCATCATGGCTATATTCCCTACTTTGAGTTATAACTAATGTATATATTTCATTTTGATTAATCCACATAGGTGTAGTAATAGCATGACATAGGTCTTCACAAATAACTTTGATTTTTATAGCTCGTTTTTCACTAAGAATATCTTGTACTTCATTAAAGTTTATCTCGGGCTGGGCCTTTATTTCTTCAGGAATGATGTACGCAGATGTACATCCTATTTTCACAAATCTCATGGCTGGTTTTATCTCTTGATAAGTAACTTCGCCGTTAGCTGTGTAACACCGTTCAAAAATCATTTTAGATTTTTTAATCTGTAAATAACTTCTTGTTACCTTGTATAGGCTAGGAATTAAGGATAGCTCTTCTCCGGTTAGCGTGTATACGGAATTGAGTAATCCGTAATCATAAGCTGCTTTTATTAACTTTGCATTACAACCTGGTAATGCGATTAACTCATTTGTTTTTTGAAGAGGATTAGTAACATATCCTCTTTCTATTTCTCCATGTTTATCTTGGATAGTAACTGGGGGAGCTGTGTTTAGTTTATTGGCAATAGTCAGGAAATTTGATATATAATGTAATACCCCTCATGATTGCTTTAAAGGGATTTAGCAGGCTACTCATTCCAACAAGATGCATCTTTCTTTTAGGGAGCTTATTTCCTTAGTTACTCCACAGTTAAGCGTGCTGGACTGGGAGTAGTCCAGGGATGAGTGACCTCCTAGGAAGTTTCTCAGGGTGTGCATGAGTGAGGACAAAATGTGCCGGAAGAACTTGTGTTGGTTATTGAGGACAGTTGTTGGCCCTAAATGCGCATTGGTGACAATATACTCGACTCCGTATGGGTCGAGGTGTTACAAATGGTATCAGAGCCAACAACTGTCCTCAATAACCAAACTTTGGTCTAACCACGAATCTGAAGAGGCAACGTGGGAAGCCGAAGATGAGATGAAAAAGAAGTATCCAGACTTGTTCCTTGAGGTGAGTTACGAGGGCATAACTCGTTTTCTTTAAGGGGGATAGAATGCGATAAATTTCGCTCTTTTTGTCTATTTTTATGAGATTTTTATACATATGTATGCCCATTTTAGGCAATTTGCACGTGATGTTGCTAAAGAAGTAGACTCTCCGATAAGAAAGCGTGTTCATAAGTAACACAAGTGTTTGATGTTAGCAAAAGTGTGCACAAGTGGCACAATTCTTTGTAAACTTTTGAAAAGTTGAGTTCAAGTCTTGAAAAATATGTGAGTTTTCGTGTCAAGTTTCGGGACGAAACTTCTTTTAAGTGGGGTAGACTGTAATCCCCCATAATTTTAAAGGATTTTATAAATATATTTTAGTATTTGTATATTTATAATTTAGTTTAAATGATTTTATTATTTAAAGAAGGTTGACTAATTTAAAAGTCAAATGAAATTATTTTAAGGATTTAAGAAAGTTGAAAATATTTTAATTAGGTATGCTTTGAAAAAGGTTTGAAATATGAATTTGATTTAGAAAAGAAGTCTAATGGACTTGAGGAACCCAAATTCTAAGTAGATTAGGAAAGAGGAGTTATATTGATGCTAGGAGTCCTCATTTATCAATCCTAGTTGTCATCAAAGTCTATTTAAACTCAATCTTCTTTTCCTAAGCCCAAAAGGAAACCCTACTTATAAATACCTTAAGCCCAATTATTTTACCCTACACAAGAATTATCCTCTCTCTCCTCTCACTCAAATCACACGCCACTTTCTCTCTCTTTCACGGCTTTCACGATTTTTCCCTTTCAAGTTCTTTCCTTCTTTCTTCTTCTTCAAGTAATGTTTCTTCCTCAACAAGAAACGTCACAAAGCTTTCCAAAATCACAAGTTCGTGTACTGTTGCTGCTGCCGTGAGCCACCTGTTTCGGCGTGTTCTTGATTCTTCTTTGTGTTGGTCAAATTCTTTTCCTTTTTCCTCTAGTTTTCCATTAAAGACTATGTTTTTATGCTTTATTTTAATGTTAATCATGATTATCAATGTTAATTTACTGTTTTAATGCATAATCTTG
Organism: Beta lomatogona; assembly: GCA_947646795.1. Lineage (NCBI taxonomy): Eukaryota > Viridiplantae > Streptophyta > Magnoliopsida > Caryophyllales > Amaranthaceae > Beta > Beta lomatogona. Next base: position 252,383 of record CANSNZ010000402.1, on the reverse strand, counting down.
ATTCATATATATATATATTATATTATAAGAATAAAAATTCAAATTTGTTTATTATTGTTAGATTGAAGTTTTAATAATTAAAGCATGGATTTTTAGGGTGTTAATTATTAGAAAACCATAGTAGCATATTATATACTATGAGATTGATTTAATTTATGATTTTAAGCATGTTTAAGAGGGTTTAAAGAAGGTTTTATGATTTTATAAGTTGCTGGAATTTCAGAAAGTATTTTATCTAGGGAGTTTTAAGAATTTTAATTGCTAGTATGGTAGTACTATGCTAGGAATTAAAAGTAATTGAAGTTTTGATAGTAAAATCAACTTTTAAATATGTTTAAAGGGGATTTTAAATATTTTAAAGTTGCTGTCTTTTTATTTAAGATTATTGATTTTAGTTATATTTGATTTCTAGGCGGAGAGTATTCCGTATGAGACTTTTAAAGGTTTAAAAGTGGCCAGTCGACTAGTTTACAAATGGTATCAGAGCAACTCTGCGACCGCGTGTTGGGGCGACCCTAAGGCTGTAAGGCCGAATATTAGGAGTCCTCAGGCGCCTAGTAGGGGAGGATTCTGGGGCTGCATTGTCATAGGGAGCGACCCAGAAGTCGTCAGGCCGAATATCTGAAGTCTCCGGCGATCAGTTTCCAGGCTGGGGCGACCCACAGGTCGTTGTGGCCGAATATGTGGAGTCCTCAAGCGCAACGAGGGCGTTGCTGTTCTCAAGTGGGGGTGTATGTAATACCCCTCATGATTGCTTTAAAGGGATTTAGCAGGCTACTCATGCCAACAAGATGCATCTTTCTTTTAGGGAGCTTATTTCCTTAGTTACTCCACAGTTAAGCGTGCTTGGCTGGGAGTAGTCCAGGGATGGGTGACCTCCTGGGAAGTTTCTCAGGGTGTGCATGAGTGAGGACAAAATGTGCCAGAAGAACTTGTGTTGGTTATTGAGGACAGTTGTTGGCCCTAAATGCACATTGGTGACAATATACTCGACTCCATATGGGTCAGGGTGTTACATATAATGTCTAACTAAGGGGTTCATTTTCTGTTTTGTTCCAAGGGTTAATTTATCTTTAAAGGAAGTAGTATCTGGGACTAAGCTGGGGTAATCTTCGTCATTGCCTCATGGTATTAATTTCCCTTTGAAATTCTATGATTTTTGAGCTATATGTTCTTGCATTTTTACTCATGCTTTATCTATTTCGAATCCTAAAAATTCTATTTGTGTTTTAAATATTTTTTCATTTTCTTTTTACTTATGACTATTCCACTATTCCTTATTATTTCTATAAACTGTTCTAATAATTTACAATGTTCTTCTTGTGGTTTGGAGTATATTAGTATGTCATCAATATATACTACACAATTTGGTAATTGATTTAAATATTTATCCATAAATGCTTGGAATTGTCCAGGGGCATTTTTATATCCAAATGGCAATACATTTCATTCATAAAATCCATTAGGAACTTTAATGCTGTTAATTGTTTAGATTCTTCAGTTAATTTTAATTGGTGAAAACCACTTTTACAATCAAATTTTGAGAAGTAATTATAACCTTGTATTTGTCTCATTTTTAGTATCTTATTAGGTATTAGATAATTGTATGTAATTGTTTTCTCAATTAGAATTCTATAATCAATAACCATTCTTGTTTTTCCTCTTTCTTGTTCTGAATGGTTGTTAACTATAAATGCACTACTGCTATGTCTAGAATTACTTGGCCTACTTAATTTTCCTGCTAATAATTTTGTTATATGCATTTTAAATTCTTCTTCATCTCTTTGTGTATATATTAAGCGTTTTTGAGATATTATACTATTTTGATATTTTAATGTAATTTGTGTTTGAGTTTTGTGTTTGTGCCAATTTGTTAATGGATTTATATTACATGGTTCTTCTAATTTTATTTTTAAAGGGGTAATTTTATCTAAATATAAAATTCCAATATCTATTATTGCAAAATTGATGTTTTCTTTCTTTGTTTTCATTCTTTGAACCAGTTTTTCTTCTTCTCTCTTTTTACATTTTTCCCATTCTTGAGATATTCTTTCTCTATTTTTTACTATTATAGCTTTCAACTTGTGTTTACATGGGGTAAATAATGTAAGAAAATCTTTATCTATGCTAATTGGTTTATATTGGTTAAGGAAATTATTTCCTAATATCATATCTATTCCTGTTAATTCAAAGCAATATACTCGAGGTATAATTAATATTTTGTTCCAAATTTGTATTTGTACATTAGTTTTATAAAGGGTAATTTTGCTACTATTATTATTAAAACCATTTATCCTGAATGGTGTATCTAATTTCTTTCATTCTAGTAAATAATTTTCTTTCATAATTGTGGTTGCTGCTCCTGTATTTACCATCGATGTGTAGTATCTACTTTTATATCCTTTAAAAATTATTTTTATAAGAATATAAGTTAAATTACTCATTGATTATTCTTGATTTAAATTGAATTTGGTTATAAGTGTACTCAAAATCGTTTCATTCTATTTTCCATGGTTTGACTTTGTTTAAAAATTCATTTCCTAATATAATTTTGTTACTTCGACTTACTTAATATTCTACATTTATATTTTGTGTTACAATTTTTGTTGGAAATAATTACTTTTCCTTGTTTTAATTTATTGTATATTATTTTGTCTAATAATTTATCCATATAGATTGAATTATTTTCCACATTTATATCTATTTGTGCTTTTAAGTTTTTTCCTTCAATTTGTATTATAATATAGTAATCTTGTGACCTCAATTGAATAGGTTGATCATTATCTTTTTGTTTTCTAAATCTGGAAAAACTCATTCTTCTTTTTGCTATATCTAGTTCTCCATAGCTAGGTTTAGAGTATAATTTTAATATTTTATCCATTGGCAATAAAAGTTCTAAAAATGGGGTATCTATAGTTATTGGTCCTAATTTATTTTTAGTATAAACTTGGTGTTGGTTAGTTAGTATGTAAGCAATTTTACATTGTACTGTCATTACTTTAGATCCGTTTAGCATCTTTATTCCATCTAGCTTCCAATATAGAACCAATGCCTTTTCTATATTCTTATCAGTTAAGCTTATTGAATAATTTGGTTTAATTATGAACCTTATATTTTGGTAAATTAGATATCCTTTAAGTCCAGCTATAATAGCTTTCTCTATAGGTTCTTTAATTCTATCATCTGCTAATCCTAATTCCAACGGAGCATCTATTCCTTCTTTAAAACATGTTTTTATTATTGCTGCCAATTCTACAAATCTAAAAGTAATTGGTTTATTTCCTACTGATCGATTAATTTTTGTTATTTCCTCGTTTAGCACTTCTTTTGTTATTAATGGAACTTTTGTATTACCTTGCACTTGACTAATATCAATAATGTGTTGTCTATCAGCTATCACTAAATATTCGTTCTTATCCTTTCTAAATATTTTCTTGATTAAGTTTCTCTCAAATATCTTATTTGTTGACAAAGTAAATCATTCATACTTTAATTGATTATAGTTTTGAAGATAAAAAATAGCTCTTTGGTCTTTACTTTGTGGAGTAATTTCTTCTTCGTAATCTACTTCCAGTAATTCTCTATCCATCACTAGTAGTCTCAATGTTATGTTCTTCGCTAATTATTATTTCATCACTTTCTGTTTCATATTCTAGAACATATATCTCTTCTTCTGGCGGTATATTATTTTGCCCTATTTCATATTCAGCTATATGTAATTCAATAAAGTTAATATTTTTATTTACTTTACTATTTTTATTTACTTTATTTTTACATTCTCTTGCTATATGACTTATTTATCCGCAATTGTAGCACCTACACTTTTTTGGGTTATTAACATACTGATAAATTTTTCTTCTTATATAATAATTTCTATTCGATTTCTTCTTGTGTCTATATTTTCCATATGGTTTAACCTTTTTATACTTCTTAGGCCTAAACTTTGGTCTTTTATTTCTACGTTTTTTATTTAAACTATAGCATCCAAATTTTGGTGTTTCATATTGTAGGCGTGTTTTTATTTCGCATACGCGGCGTGAGCTCGTATTATATTTGACTACCCCACTATTAAGGTTTTATTAAAAATTGTTTTGTATTGAAAGAAGTCGCCAATAATTCTTTTTAGGAAGAATCATAAACCTAATTGAATATGGGAAAATCGTAGGGATGAATTTTCCAATGTAGATTTCCCCGTCCGGACTCCATAGATGGTCAAAATGTATCAAAGATTGAGTTCGGGGATGAGGATACGAATATAGTCAGGAACTATGTTGCCCATTGCTGGCCTCTACTAAATATCGATTCATTTGCAGATTTTATGCCAAAGAATAATCATATAATATTTTTATACACCTTAAAAATATTTCGTCTAAATTGGTTCAGGAAACACATAAAAAGACTAATTTTTTAGTGATATGTTATTATGCAATCAATATTACAGGAGACCTAACAGGTTGTCCAAATTAATCTGATTAATGTTAAAACAGTTCTTTAGGTCTTTGACTAACAAAAATAACATGTGGGGTAATAAAAGCATTAAGCAGAACAATCATATAATATACATATAATGATCAAGCAAGCATGCAATAATAATAAAATAAAATAAAAGAAAGTATAGAAAAGAGGTTAGAATATACAGTAGAGCAATGTTATATTAAAGATCTACATCAGGAAAGAAAATTGTTAGTAACTTCAATATAAAAATAATTTATTTAAGGATCCTCAGGTATTATACCTATGCGGCTTAGATTGAGGAGCGCAACGATCTTTAGGCGGAGCAATCGTGGAACCAAGAACGCGGTATGAAGATTTGGTTGAAAGTATTTGAGATATTGAAAGTATTGGAGTGTTTGAGTATTCGAAGTGTATTTCGGAGTATTCGAAGATTTTTGCATTCATGGAATAATAATATGAAAAGCCGTCCGTAATTCGGGAAAATACGGGTATTTATAGAAAAACAAGGCGTGCACTGCACGTAAGCCTTGCGCCAGGTGCAAGCCTACGTGGCAGGCGAAATGCCACGCGTCAGGCGCACATTGGTGTGCCTGATGCAGCCAGCCCAATCAAGATTAAGCACGTGTAAACGCGTTTTTGAAAAGATAGAAAAGAAAGTTGCGTCTCACACATGACTTGCATTTGACGCAGGACTCTGTGTGAGTCAAGAAATCTACATGTCAGGTGCTCATTGGCTCGCCTGACGCGTTCTGGCCAATGTGCTGGACGCACGTGGTGCGCTGAGCGCAACCCCCAAGTCCAGCGCATATTCGGGAATATTCGAGCATATTCCTTTGCACGTCTTTCGAAGATACTTTTTTATCCCTAAAATTCCGGAGATGGAATTTTACGGATTAAAAATACGATTTTTGATTGAAGATGATGAAAATGATTATTAAAAATATTTATTAAAATAATAAATATTTGATTGGGCTTTTAAAATGGATTTAAAATATTTTATGGGTTTAAAATACAATTAATCATCATGAACAATTAATTGGGCTTTAGAATATCATTTCAAAACACATTTTGGGTTGGTTCCTTAGATTTCTCTTCCGTTGGGTCGTGCCAACTAATGCCGCGGTATGTTTCATCATTGGATCCTTAAATGGGGAGACACGATTATGTGTCTACAGAAGCCTCCACTTTGACTGAGGTTCAGGAAACCGATAGTCAAAGTATACGGTGTCGGGACGGAGAACGATTCTGAACGCTCTGCAGTTTAGAACTGATCTATAACCGACGGCCTCTGCAAAACAAAGTATTGGAAGTAATATAAACCTCACCACTTTCTTATTAGTATTGGAACTGATCCATATAAATCAAGCGTTCAGAACTGATCCATAGTTTCTTTATGAATAATCCATATAAATCAAGCGTTCAGAACTGATCTATAACCTCACCACTTTCTTATTAGTATTGGAAGTAAATAGCTATCCAAAAGAGTGGGATTGCCAAGCAAAAAGAGTTTGTTGAGGAGAATTCGCCGACTTTTTGTTCATTTTCTTATTCTTTTGAGTCTTCTTCTTCCTATTTTCTTGATTTTTCTTTTGATTCCACTTCTTTTAGGCATCCCCCTCCTCAATTTTTGCATAGAATTACACTATATTTTGTGCATGCTTTTTATTTAAGTATTGCATATGCTGTAATAATGGAAATGTGTGCTAGTGCATTTGACAAACTCTTGCGATCTTTGAATTGCTATTTACTAGAAAGGTCAAGCTTAGGACCTTAAATAAGCCTTTCTCGGGAAGTAACCCGTGATTTATTGCTTTCATTTTTTACTTTAATTTTACTCATTTTTTTTTTCTATCTTTGATTTTGATTTAGGTACATAATTAGAATAACACTCGTTCTCAATGGTACATGGAAAGCAAATAATGGTTTTGAAGAAAGTTGATTACAAATGGAGATATTGGGTCATTTGCGGGTATTTGCACCCACCTACTATCCGGTAGCTTCCTTCCTTTTGCTCTTTCTTCAATGCTCTATGATTTGTGGAACATATGCTTGTTGGTTGAATGTTTCTTCCCTCCCTCCCTCCCTTTGATCGTCTTGTTCAAGCATTGAGGACAATGCTTTATTCTAGCTTGGGGGAGTAGCTATTTATTAGCTTGAGGGAGGTGTGTATAGTTTATTTCTTTATTTTTCCCATTTTCACAAAAAAAAATGAAAATCTAAAAAAATTAATTATCTTATTTTGTTTCCATTTCATTTCTTTCTCTTTCGAGTTTTGATTTCCTTCTCTCTAGTTCAAACAAAGTCAAAAAAGAAAAAAAAAATGAATTGAAAAAAAAAACAAAAAGAAGTGTTAGTTTTAGATAAAAGTTTGGTTTCCTTGCCTAAGGAAGATGCTAGGTAATGATATAATGTGGATTCCTTGCTTTGACTTTGAGTATATGTTTAGAGGCTTCTTTTGGAAGAGTGTGAGCATGGGTTAAGGTGTTTTAGGAGTTGATTAATCTTGATTGCATTAGAATCTACCAAAATGAAACTAATGAATGATCAATTGGATGCCTAGTCTTGAATCTTGACTAAGTTGCTCATGCTTGGATAATTTTAGCTTCAAATTTGCGGTCCCTTGTGTCCCTAGATGTACTCATCATGTCCCGAAACAAAAGCTCTATAAGAAACTTAGTTTTAATTTCTCTTTGTATGCAATAAGTGGCACAAAAAGCCACTAGTTCTTGTGTCTCTCTTTAGTGAGTAACTTCACATTTGTGTAGCAAAAATTCCCATAATAAGGGAAAAAGAAAAAGCCAAAAACAGTCAAAAAAGGCGTGAAAAATGAAAAAAAGTGAAGAAAAACGAAAAGCAAAAAGAGTAGAAGAATTCCAATAAAAGAGGTCAATTTGTGGATGCCTCCCACACTTAGTACTATTTTTCTAAAGTTTTGAATAGAGTGGAGTCTAAGGCCTATTTGTATGTCTAGGGATGGTGGACTAGTGGTTTGAGCTTTTATAACACTTGAAGGGCCCTAAGTCTTTTGGATAGCTAGGTGTTCTCTAATGAGCGAGTAAAAAGTCTAATTAGGTGTCCTATTGCAATCTTGATTAGTTTCTATCTCTACCCATAACCTATGAGTACACTTGGAAATTAGTTGTTTTGAAAGTTGCTCTCTATCTTTGCTTGTGAACCATTTCATTAATAGTTGACTTGGGCATTAATTTTGAATTTGATTGAATAAATGGTTGATGAAAAACTAGAGGTGTGGGTTTGAAAACTCTTTGGAAACCCTCGCGAGATCCCACTCGCCCTCTAGAGCGATCTAGGGGTTTAAAGAGCTTGTTGCATGTGCTAAATGCAATCGTGATTCCTACGAAAATGAGTTAGTGTAAATTCTTTATCCTTCCTTTTTCATTTTTTCTTCCCCCTTCCTTCTTCATTTTTTCTTCCCCCTTCCTTCTTCATTTTGTTTTCAAATAAGTTTTGATTCTCCTACTTGTGTTTTAATCTATTTTGCTTGAGGACAAGCAAAGATCTAGCTTGGGGGAGTTTGATGTCTTGTTTATTACTTTACTTTTTGATAGTTTTTAATTGGTTTTATAGTTGTTTTTTAGTTAGTTTAGGCTAGTTTGTTAGCTATTTCCTTAATTTGTGCAATTTTCCTTCTTGTATGCACTTTCTTTGGGCGATTGTTTCATTTTAGGACTTAGGAGCACCCTTGGAGGACACTTGCATAACCCCGAATATTAATATCGAAGAGGAAGGTCAAGGAAGCATAACCGAGTTTCGGGGGCAAATATAAGAAGTTTTGGAAGAGTTTGCGCACAAGGGTCAACTTCAAATAGCCATAACTTTCAGCACACAAAACATTTTTGAGCGATTCATGTTGGAGATGAAATTTTGGCTCAATATCTTTCCAACAAGTGGTCACAAGCTCAATTCCGATGAAAAACGAGTGAGATATGACCGTTTGAAAATGAACTGACGAAACTGAAAACTGACCCGAGCGCTCGGGTCAAATGACCCGCCCGGGTCAATCTGCGGAGAACACATATTTCGGTCCTGATCAGCTGACCCGCCCGGGTCAGGCCACCCGAGTGCTCGGGTCATCCAACCCGCCCGGGTCGGGTTATTTTTCCGGAACCTTTTTTGCGACTTTGTTTGTTTTAATGCGGGGGTTGTTTTGTAATTTTCTGTTTTATTTCTTATGACTATATAAGAGGGACTCCTCTTATTTTAACTTAGGCTAATTTTACATTATGTTTTAATAAAAGGGAGATTTGAAATTCTTAGAACCCTAGGAGAGAGAAAATCTCATTTCTAGAGAGAGAAGTGAGAGAAACTTGTTGAAAGCTTGGAATTTGAAGAATCTAAGAAGGAAACATGAAGATTTAGAGGCTCCTTGCAACTTTAATGAGAATTTCTTACTCTTTCTCATATTTTATTGCTTTATTTTCTTATTTTCATGTCATTTTCACTCTATTTACTTGTTCATCCTAGATTATTGTTTTAGTTCTTGTTAATAGTTGTTAATGTCTTTTAGTTTATAATTTTTCATGATTTGTGAGTAGTTATTTCTTGGGAAGGGTTTGAAGCCATTAATGAGTTCATGAACCTCTAAATCCAACATTGGGTTTTGACTTGGGATAATTTGGGTTAATTGATTTGGCATTTTCATGAATGTTTGTGTGATTGGCCATCATAGGACCATAATTTAGGTACCCTTAGTGAAGGATCGAGAGATGAAGTTAAGGGGTTGCCTCAAATCGATTATTAGGCTTGAAGGACCATGAGAATAGGGACTACCTAGCCTAGGAGACTTAGTTTGCTTGTTTAAGTTCATCATGTTTATGGATATGCTTGGTTGAATGCCTTAGCCATGAGAATAGGTCTTTGGTAAGAGACTAGGAAATCTAGCTAGCTCGAGAGAGTGGTTAGAGTACCAATGGATGAACAATTCCCCTCAATTTATCCCCATTGTTGATTCCCATTGTGATTGCTTGGTTTGTGAATGAGTTGATTGGTGGATACCCCTTCCAAAAGTCTTCTTATTGTCTTTTCATCTATAAATCTTCAAAAACATAGACATTGCTTAGCTTATCATAAATCGATACTTATTGGTGCTTCCCTTAGTCCTTGTGGATTCGACCCTTTACTTGCCCTATATTGGGTAGTTTAGGTATCTTTGACGTGTTTACAACGAGCGCGTCAGTGCCCTAACTTTTACCTAGGCCGCCCTTTCGGGTTTTCAATCTAGCGGGCTTAGACATAAGTTGAAAAAGGAGTTAGGGTTGATGAAAGTTTTAAAGGTTTAATGCTTGAGGTTTATGAGAAAGGTTTAATTGGATGGGCTAAGATATGGCTCATGGATTGGTTTTAAGGCTTTGATGGATTGAAGGATTTTGAAATGAGGGGTAGAACTTGTGTGCAAGCCCCCTAGTTTGACTTTTTTTATTTTTTGCCTTTGGCTTTTCCTTTTTTGCATTTTTCTTTTTGTCTTGTGCACTTTCTTTTGCTTTTTACTTTTTTCGCACTTTGATCTTTTTCACTTTTTTTTTTTTTTTTTTTGCCTGGCATTGATCTTTTTTATGTAGTAGGGCTTGCACACAAGTTTGGTTTAGGGTATTGGAAGGCTTGAAGGATATTTGTGGAGCTTTGAGTAATGGAGGGATTATTTGGCTAAGTATCATGGAGGATGATGGTTTAAGGGATTTTTTATTTTGGAATGCATGGATGGCTTATGGATGATGGTTTTATGGAAGGAAGAGAGGAATAACTCCTAATCCAAAGTATGTCCTTTTTTTATTTTTATTAGTCAAGGTCATTAGAGACAATATGATTTGGGTTTCATCATCGAATTCGAAGCATAAATGATGGTGAAAGGCCAATGAAAATAAAAAAAAATGAAATGAAAATGGAAAGGCTATAATAGTTGACGCCCTATAGTGACATAGACTCGATGGGAAAGGACAGAATTAGATTAAGGTAATTACTATGTGACTCATCCTAGGAAACCAGAATTAAAAGACTAAGCTTGTTGAATTCTTAATGCACTACGCAAAAGGGTTGCTGGTGATGCTGATTCTCGTTGTAGCAAGCATTAGAAGTCTGTTGTCATCGACTATGTTTCGTAGCGCAGTGATGGTAATGGACATTAGATGTCAAGTGTTCATTATTCCGTTGGAATTCGCAGTAGAAGTGCGTGTAGGTTGCACCTTTTAAATTTTCCTTTAGGTGTAGGGTTCGGTGTAGACCTTATGGAAGTGATCACGCCTCTAATGTGAAGGCGGTAGACCCAATGGAAGTGATCGCACCTCTATTGTGAAGGCGGTCAAAAGTAATATTCATGACTCAAAATGAAGTCGGGGTGGTGATAGTGCGGTTGATGAGCTTTAGATCAGTAGGCTCAACTTGTTGTTTCTCCATTAGGCACTCCTAGGTTGTAATCTCTCGACCGGTCATGAACATAATCGAGTGGTTTTAGAAATGATCTTCGAAATGAGAAATGGGAAATGATTAGAAACATATATGATTTTGGACTAGTATGGGCTAACTATATGCAAATGCATACGTGGACTGGACTATACTATGCAAGCAGATTGAATGATTGGACTTTGAACTTACAATAAGCAGACTAGATTCAAAGTAGGGTAGACAATAAAGGTGGCTAGACTTAGGGGATGAACTTTTATAGTCCTTAGACTTGACTTTTATAGTCCGTAGACTAAACTTTTATAGTCCGAAGACTGACTAGGGTTTACATATAATGCAAACTAGACCTAGGGAAATTTTATAGTCCGAAGACTGGACTTTTATAGTTCGAAGACTGACTAGGGTTTACATATAATGCAAACTAGACCTAGGGAAATTTAATAGTCCTAATACTAACTTTTATAGTCCGAAGATTGACTAAGGCTTACATATAATGCAAACTAGACCTAGAGAAATTTTATAGTCCGAAGACTGACTTTTATAGTTCGAAGACTGACTAGGGTTTACATATAATGCAAACTAGACCTAGGGAAATTTTATGGTCCTAAGACTGACCTTTTATAGTCCGAAGACTAACTAGGGTTTACATATAATGCAAACTAGACCTAGGAAAATTTTATAGTCCTAAGACTGACTTTTATAGTCCGAAGACTGACTAGGTTTTACATTTAATGCAAACTGGACCTAGGGAAAAAACTGGGCCTAATTGGACCTAAGATTTGAATTAGACTAGACTTAGACTTATATTGGAATGGATTAGGAATAGACTTGGACTAGACTTCACATAATGATGCAAATGGGCTTAGATTTTAATATGAACTAGACTTATATGGGCCTAAGATCGACTCTAATGCTAGTGAATGTATGGACTCAAATTAGACAGGTCTAGGATGAATGAAAATTGGACTCTAACGCATATGAGCCTAGAAATGAATGCAAATGGATTGGGTTGATTGGATTGGATTGAATGAAGGTGTTTGGACTGGGCTTAGAATTTTCGAAATTTATTTTTGAAAGGAACCCCTTGTTTTTTTATCTTTTGTTAGGAAAAGATGATGGATTAATTTTGAAAATATTTTTGTAAATGTCTTGTATGATGATGATTAATAAATGTTTTTTGAAAAAGGTAGAATAGACATGGATGTAGGATTTATTTTTGAAAAATATAAGTTTTTGAAATTGATTGAATATGGTAGGGTAGGATTGATAGGGAAGATTAGTTGGACAGCAGGGAGAAGGTAGACATGCATGATGATTCTAACTCTACCGTGACCACTTTTCTAGATGCACCTTTTTTTAGGACAGACTCAACCTTGCATGAAAAGACTGATTTTTTTTAATTAGGTGAGACCTCTAATAAGACCATGCAAATGCAGACGGACCGAAAATAGGATCGACCACCACGACGACTAAATCAAAGAAAAGCATGCGATGCCCGAACTGTGTGTGGCGCAACATCGCTGCGCGAGGCGCACAGTCGTACGTCAGGCGCAGGAGTGGTGCGCCAAGCGCAACTTAATGCACTTGGCGTACTACTCCCCGATATGTTTTTCGGGGATTTAGGCGACGTTTTGGCCAATTGACGAACTTTTAATTGTTTTTTAGATGCGATTTTAGGAACGACGACGCATAATAATGACAATTTGACAAGTTAATAACAGGCAAAATTGCAAATCACAGGCAAATGTCATGTAACATGGATGCAAAAGTTCCCACCTAAAGTCCCCAGTGAAGTCGCCAAATTGTAGGTGTGTTTTTATTTCGCCTACGCGGTGTGAACGCGTATTTGATTTAACTACCCCATTGTAAAAGTTTTATTGAAAATTATTTTCGAAATCGTAGGGACAAATTAGGGACTTATCCAATGTAGATTTCCCCGTCTAGACTCCATAGATGGTCAAAATGAACCAAAGATTGAGTTCGGGGGTGAGGGTACGAACACGATCATAATGAACCACATTCGCACAAAGCTAGCCTCTACTAAATATCGATTCATGTTAATTTTTATGCAATAAAATAACCATATAATATTTTCAACACCCTAAAAATAATTTAGTCTAGGTTGGTTCAGGAAACACATAAAAAGACTATTTTTAGTGACAAGTTATTAGGCAATCAAATTACAGGGAACCTAATAGGTTGTCCAAATTATCTGATTAATATTAGAACAGTTCCTTAGGTCTTTGATTAGCAATAATAACATGTGGGTGATAAAAAATAATGCATAGAACAATCAGGCAAGCACGCAATAATATATGAAGATAAATAAAAAAGAGAAATAAAAGGTTAGAATATACAAAAGAGCAATTTTTATATTAAAGATCTACATTATGAAGGAAATCGTTAGTAATATAAAAATAATAGATTATTCAAGGACCCTCAGGATAATACCGTGTCTTGGGTATGAGTGATTGACAACCTTCGGGACGAGCAATCGTGAAGCCTGAAAATCGAACTTTTATGAAAGATTTGAATGTGTTCGTATGTGTTTTCTAGAGAGAATATGTATTTTGTAGAGAGGTTCGTAAGTGTATTCGTAATATAAAAGTCGAGTGTTATGTGTGAAAAAAACTGTCTTTTAATTCGGAAAATCGACGCCTATTTATAGGGAAAACGAATCTGCGTTTCACGCGCCATTTGCGCCAGGCGCAGGATGACGTACCACGGACAAATCCACGTGTCAGGCGCGCGCCTGATGCGGCATGCCCAGTAAAAAGCGTACATGTGGTACGCGCTTTGAAAAAGATGTGTCTCACACAGAGAGTGCGCTTGGCGCAGGACACTGTATGACACATCAGTCTATGTGCCACGACACGTGCGCTCAACACACTGTTGTGCGCTAGGCGCAAGCTTACGTGGCAGGACACGTGCGCTCGACGCAGGGCTGTGCGCTCAGGCAGGGTGGTGCGCTCAGCAACCGCCTTGCTTTTGACACGTTTTGACAGTTTTTTTTATATAGAAAACGCGTTTTAAAGATTTTCTTTTATCTTTTAACTCCGAAAATCTGATTTTACGGGATAAAATCCGATTTTAATTATAAAAATATATTTGAAAATATTTACTTTATTGAAATAAAACAATTAATTATTAGTAAACAATTAATTGGGCTTTTTCAAAGAGTTGGGCTCAAAATATTATTAATTATCATGAATAATTAAGTGGGCTTTAAAATATGACTTCAACACTTTTCGAAATAGTTTTGGGATGGCTCTTCGGACTACCCTGCCCTTGGGTCGGACCAATTAAGACTGCGGTATGTTTCATCATTGGGCCCTTAAATAAGGAGACACGATTATGTGTTTACACCTATAATAGGGAAAATGGCTCAAAATGTGTTGGCTGTTCCAATTTCTACTGTAGCCTCCGAGAGTGCGTTTAGCATGAGTGGAAGGGTCCTTGATCCTTTTTGGAGTTCACTTACTCCTAAAGTTGTAGAGAGTTTGTTTTGTGCCCAAGATTGGCTACACTCCTCCCCAATTCCTATGAGTGTTGAAAAAGACTTGGAATACGTGGAACAACTTGAAGAAGGTAATATATTATGTTCGCATTTACTCTATTATGTTTGTTTAGTAGATTTTGTTTCTATTAATTTTGTTTTACTTTTGTATTTTTTTTATTTCAAGATTTGGGTAAGATGGTGCTTGAGGACATTGGTGAGAATGACTCGTGCCCCAAGACCGTTAACATTGAAGATGACTAAGGCCTACCTACTGTTGGAATTTGCTGCTGCTGCCATTTAGAAGTTTATGAGTTGATTTTGCATTTTAATGAAGTGTGTGTATTAAGAAATGGTTTGGTAGTATGACTATAAACCATGTATGAAGTGTTGGGAAATTTATGGTGCTGTAATTTTCAACTTGTACTTTGTATGTTGTATCTTGCAAGTCTTGGAAAAAGGTGTTTTATATCAAAAAGTTTGGTTAATTTTGATTTGGTTTGGTTTGAATTTTGAAATATAATTTTTTTAGTTTGATTGATTTGGATTGGGTCGAATTTTGATTTGGATTTAAAATTTTAAAACATAATTTATTTCGATTTGATTTGATGTTGTCTTAAAACTCAATCGAAAACCGAACCTACACTCCTAGATAAAAGACAGCAAAGGATACCCTATAAAGGAGCAAGGCCAACTCTTTATCCATATACAGAGACACAGTAGTACTCTCCGCGCCGTATAACCTCCCTATCTTCTCTGAATCTCTTCCATCAACTCTCTTTAGCAGCCATGAATGGCCTATCAACGAGCTTCAATTTCGGCGTTGCCGCACCCAAAAATCGGTTTCTTTCCACACAGAATCTCTCTCACCGGCTTAGAACACCTAATTTTGTTCCGTCTCCAAAGCTTCACCAGAGTTCTGGCATCATTTGCATGGCTGTATGTCGATTCTTCGTCTTTTCTATTTCTTTTCCATATTGTTCAAGTGATATACTCTTCTATATTATTTGTATTGCAGGAACCTTATCTGATTGCGAAGTTGGAATCCGCTGAGAAGACATGGAAAGAGTTGTCAGTAAGTTAGTGGTGTCAAAACAGGTTCTCAAACAGGTTCTGGGTATACCCACGGGGAACCAGGTCAGACCCGGACAGGTCAGGATTCTGATTGTCAGTGCCCCAAGTCATGATTGGTCAGGTTTTGTTCAACTGGGTCGAACACATTTGAATCATGGGATTCCCGGGTGCCGGACAGGTCTAAGCGTTCCATTTACAGGTTGATCCATTCCCGGGTATGATCGCCCGTTGACATTTTTTTTGCCGGGTTTGCGCAGGTCGTATTTAGGTTTCATGTACAGTTGAGTTAAGTCAAATGTACTCAGGTTGAATTAGTAATGACCTTAGTTCGATCATTGTGAAACATCGGGTCCATTCGCTATTGAACGTCAATTCAACATCGGGTAACTCCTGATCGGGCCATCTTGATTTTGTTATGGATTTTGTAAACAAATCATATTAATAAAAGTATATTGATTACCGTGATGTTTATTGTGCGATAGATATATGGATGACAACGAAAAACCAATAAAAACACTATATTGATTACCGTGATGTTTAGTGTATTCTCTTAGTCAACTCTTATTTCGAATAATCAACTGCGTAAAAACACTCTAATGAGTAAAGGAGTAGAACGACTCTTCATATGTTTTAATATTATACATTATAACCAACGACAATAATAACGAGTAGACGATCAATTCCAAACTTTTATATAAATGATTTATTATTATAAGCATTATGATTGATATATATAAGTTTGTAAATAGCTATGATGGTAATGAGAATAATAATACTAATAAACATAAAGCGACAATGATAATAGGTAAAAAATACAAATAATAACAGTAATAGTAACAAGGTTAATAATGGCAATAGTAATACAAATAAGAACAGGAATACTAACAATAACAATAACAATATAAATACTAATATGTTGAATCATTTTAATATATTATCAAAATAATTGTAAAACCAATCTAATACTTTATTGATTATAAATGAGTATAATGACTCTTAATATGTTATAATACTATAACAAATGACAATCATACATTCATATGTTTACAACGACGGTTCATATGAGGCCTAAGTGATTATAACGAGAGTTCATATGTTGCACAATAATAATAATAATAAATTATACCCCCAAATCATTATTCCCTATAAAAGCTAACCATAACTTATTAAATAAGTTAATTGTTAACAAGTAACAACCATAAGTAAAATAGTTAACAAGTACTTACTAGTTACTAAATAGTAACTTGTTAACAACCATATAGTTTAATAATAGTATAAGATTAACAACCATAACATTCCCTTATCTTTATAAGTTATAAGATTATTTAAGTTAATGTTATATTATAGTTTAATACTAGTACAGTATTTATGGTCTTCTCTTAACTTTGTATATATATGTGACTATAAAGAAACTATTTTATCAGTAGGCTTATATATTTTAGTACGATATAATAATATTGGAACCATTCTAGCTAATACGTGAATGATTATTAATGAGTATTGACTCTTAATATGCTCTAATAGTATAACTAACGATAATAATAATGAGTATTATATATTAACTACGAGTATACGATCAATTACTGGATTTATATAAAATTTAAATGACTCGATTATGGTAAGCATTATGATTCGAAATAATAATAATAAAATAAGCATTATGGTAAGCATTATGTGTGCGATAAATATATGGATGATAACGAAAAACTAATAAAAACACTATATTGTTTACCGTGATGTTTAGTGTATTCTCTTAGTCAACTCTTATTTTGACTAATCAACTGCGCAAAACCACTCTAATGAGTAAAGGAGTAGAACGATAATAATAATAATAATACAAATACTAACAACTTGTTAAACTTTGAGTCGGGTCATCTTTTTATATCATGGCGTTGTCCTTTTTATCAACTAGTTGCCACTTATCAAATAGTTTTAAGATCGAGTTATTATACATTGACTACTAAAGAGGTATGATCAATTGCAATTTTGATCTTGTGATGGATTTTTGTAAATGTATTATTTTATTAAAAGAATTAAGATCGACATATATATGCATACATTTGTGTGTTCGAGAAATATATAGATGATAACGAAAAACTAATAATAATACTGTATTGTTTACCATGATGTTTATTAGTTTATTCTCTCAATCAACTTTGTACGTGTTTGGACTAGTCAACTGCGTAAAGTTTAGTGTATTATCTTAGTCAACTGCGTAAATTACTCTAATATATAAATGATTATAATGACTCTTGATACTATACTCACTTAGACAGTTAGACTTACTAAACGTTGAAGTTCTAAATCTTAACATAAGATTAATTAAGTTAATCTAATCGAAATTGAAACAAGTTAAAATCGGATGAGATCAATGAATGTATCATTGTAAGTTGATAAGGTAAGTCAGTATAACACTACTCTATTTAAGTTAATCGTCTTTAAAATAACAATGTAAGGAGTAGTCACTAGAAACTCAAAGAAGTTCATATAAGTTATATACGTACTTATATAGCTATACTATAAGTTCACTTTAATAAAAATAATTCACTTAGTTAAGAAAATGAATGAATGAATGAATTCATTTTTGAAGGAGAATGAACGAATTGGTATATATAAGAAAAGTAGCAAAAACAATGTTGTGACTCGTGATTGGCCGATTTAAAGAAACATGGATCATGATCCACGACCGTTGTTTTGCTTCAGCCACATCCTATGACCGTTCATTTACATAAACACGGATTATCACCCACATCAGCAAAAGCTGACCGTTGATGATCATCAAACAAACCAATGCCGTCAATTTTGCGCTCCCCCTATATGTAACCCTAACCTTCTCTCTCTTCCTTACCCGCCTCCCTCCTTTCTTCTTCAACCAAACTTAGTTTTTCGAAATTCATATTACTCCCCCTCACCCCCTGCATCTCACGGTTGCAATTGAGACGTTTATTGCCTTCGTCCGAGGTATTCTACTGTCACCCATTGGTTGTTTGTTGATTTTTCTAAGTTTAGTCTTGATTTGGTAGTAAACGTCAATGAATTACTTGGTCTTGTTCAATCCATGTAATTGTGATGTTTGTCCCTTCTCTGATTTGATAGTAATATAATAAACATAAAAAAAAATGTCTTATTTGGTAAAGTGAGTGATGAACTGATGACTGATAAGGTTTACTTTGACACATTATTGAATATTGTTTATGCTTGGTCTTGATTTGCTAATACAGAAATACAATACAAATTGCAACTTTTTTCTTAAATCTTACATGTCTATTGGATTGGGTAATTTGCTAGTTGTGTAATAGAAAGGCACAACATATATTGAGGACAAACTTCAACTGATGAATTGACGGAGATTTTGTTAGTTCGATCATGTTGTTTGATTTACTATATTTCAGTTTTTTTCTCTATGATTTATGAAATCAGTATTGGTAAAACTAGGTTTGATCCCAACAAAATTAGCTACTTTACTCTCATTGAAAAAAAGTTACACTTTGAACATTTGCGGTTTTATTGTTGATGAATTTCAAATTCAACTGGAATATCTTTCTTGAATATTTGACGTTATTTTTAAATTGATGATTGAACCTTGCTTTGTTTAATTATTTGCAGATATGATCTTCAAGTGGAGGTGAGAAGATCAAGGAAGCCGTTGTACTTTATATTGATGTCTTGTTCAATTGCTTGTATTCAAAGTTTGATGCAAGATGTAATTGGATTAGAATTTGATCTATTCAAATTGTTGAAGTACTCTTGATATTGATTTGCCTCATTAATGTTAAACAATTTTATAGGGAATGTTGAAGAAATTAAATGTATCCATTATTCAATATCGTTATGTTTATGTTTATGCTTATGCATGCATTAAAGTTAAAGGGCAATTTAATTAGATTTACAATTATGAGTCATGTCAATTTAAATTTAACAGAATAAATATATATTTAGTAAAGATAAAATTAAATTATTTAAATGATTTTGTAAATATAGAATAATAATTGAATTTTAATAATTTGGTGGGGTTTAGTCGTCCAAATAGGTTGGTTTGAAAAATTCGATCAAATAAGGCATATTTGATTTATCTGGTTACCATGAATTATGGTTGAATTTGGGTTGGTCATAAACAAATTGGGTATTTACTGGGTCTAGTTGGGTTTTGGTTGAGTTTGTAGATATAGAAAAATAATTGAATTTTAGTAATTTTGTTGAGTTTAGTCGTCAAAATAAGTTGGTTTGAAAAATTGCGTAAAATTAGGTAGATTTTATTTTCAGATCATTTAGAATTCGAGTTGAACCAGATATTTACTGGGCCTAATTGAGTTTTGGGTTAATATCTGGTTTAGTTCGATCGGGTTCGGGTTTGAATGCAGGTCTGTGTGGTCAGGTCAGAATATAATCTAGTCGGGTGTCGGTCAGGTCTGGGTAATCCCAGGTCATGTTTCGGTCAGGTCTGTGGACTGAACCTCACAGGTCAAACTAGGTTCAAGTCAGGTCCGTATCAGGTTGACCCAGCGGTCAGGTCTGTTTCTGACACCTCTACAGTAAGTGCATTTTAATTATTTGGCGCCATTAGTGTTAGAAATTGTTAAATGAGACCGTCTCATTATTTATCGGGTTACTTTTTGTTTACACAATTTTTTAAGTGGCCAACTAATAAGCTAAGACGGTTTATACATCTAGGCTCCTTTTGGTAGGGCGTAAAATATTTTCCTGAAAAACTGTTTTCAATTTTACATTGTTTATTTGGTTTGTAAAGGAGTGTAAAACCGTTTTCCCTAGGAGTAAAATTGCTTTCCTAATGATGGAAAACTATTTTCCCTTCAAAATGAAGGGAAAACTATTTTCCTTCCTTTTTCTTATCTCTCTTGTACACTCTTCTCACTACCTCCTTACTTTCCTTTTCATTTTCCTTTCTTTTCATAATTTTTCTTACATGGAACCAAACAACGGAAAACTAATTTTGGAATTGTGTTTTCCGTTGTAAATTGTTTTCCATGAAAACCATTTTACACTCAATCAAACGGAGCCTTAGGAGCAATTCCAGATGAAAAAGAATATATCTCGAGTCATAAATATGTGTTTATACGCAAGATGTTTTACATTTGAATGTAATGGAGAAAGTAATTCCTTATAAACCAAGGGCGTAGGGTGATTATTTGCTTATTTGGCTCGTGAGCTACTCAAGTTCGTTGTGAGAATGTCATGAACCGAGTGTAGCTGAATTCGAGTCAGGAGCAGTTGTGAGGAGGCTGAAAACATTTTTAACTTGTGATTAATATTTAATAGTCAATATTTACACAATACTTAGTTTTGCTAATATATTATTATCAATAGTTGAAATTATTTACTTGGTTACATTTTTCAGATCAAGCTCGTATGTAATTCTTATGAGCTCAGCAAACTTGGCTCAGTTCCTTAGCCCGCTTACTAGAATTTTCTTCTTCCATGATTGGTTTTGAGATGGAATCTTTGGCTTCTATGTGGTTTGACTCTCTTCATACTTCATGATTGTATCCTGAACCTTGTCTCAATATTTCCTTTAAAATTTAGGTTGGTAACGAAGCATCATTCGACTTATGTATCGATCTTTGGTTGTAGTCATTTGTGATCGGATAAGATTTGGCTTTTATTGGATATCCCTCTTCAATAAAGGTGTTTTTTTATAGATCCTATTTGCTGAAGCTGATAGGATACTCACAAATAAGGGGGTGTGGAGGGTCCATATACATGTGCACTTGTGAGTTGTTTCAATTTGGAGACACACAGAAAAAAGAAAATAACTATCTTATTAGAATTTTTTCCTTGAATAATGCAAAATGGGGTTTTAATTCCCGAAATATGTTGAAAGGGAAATTAATTCCCTGCGTACCGTCCACGTAGGACGGCACGCGAGAAAATGTTTTTTTTTTTTTTATCCCAGGTAAACCGCTACTTGAAGTAGCGGTTTATTTTAATTAAACCGCTACTTCAAGTAGCGGTTTATATATATTAACCGCTACTTGAAGTAGCGGTTTATGCATGTAAACCGCTACTTCAAGTAGCGGTTTATGTGGTCAACACCTTCCCACACTCACACTGTATAATATGTAAACCGCTACTTGAGATAGCGGTTTATGAGAGAAAAAAAGACCTCTCATTGTTGCTTCCCCATAACTGGCCCAAATGCCAGAAACATAAAAGAAAAAAAGCTTTCCAACCTACAATTTCAACACCAAATTCCATCCAAGTCCATACAAAGTCTATGCACACATTAATCACCAAACACCAAGTTCATCCACATTCACATTTATCCAATAAGTAAGATTAAGAAAATATGTCAATCACAAACGAAGTTTAATATTTAACATAGTGTTAACGAACTATACAAACAACAAATGAAAGTGCTAAGACCCCCTCTTCTTCTTTTGTGAAGGTCTAGATGAACTAGGTGTGGTCTCACTAGACTCTGCAATGGCATGAAGAGAAGATGGAGTGGTGGCCAAACGGCGTCGGTTGGTCCTCTGACAGACTGGAGGCGAAAGCAAAGGTGCTGTGGTAGATGTATGGGCAGCAGACATAGAAGGTGTAGAAGTCGAAGTATGTACAGCAGAGGTAGGCACGCCCTGTAAGATGTGGCCATGTCCAGCTCGGCTAACTGCATCAATACACAGTCCCCTCATGGTCTGCAATGTCTGTGCAAACAACTGGCGCCCCATATCTGGAGGCAATGACTCGGCGGCCTCTAGTACAGTGCTGCACCTATGAGCAACATCAGATAAAGTATGTGCCTGCATAGAAAGAAAAATACATATTATATAGTCGGATAAATAAATAAAAGTATAACTACAAATCATGGCACTTACAAGTACTACATCTGCAGACGCAGGCTGATAGTGTGTAGAAGGAGGTCGCCTCAATGGATCTGTCATGCGTAACCTCGTGATGCGACGATACCACACCATATACTCCTCAATGGCATGAGTACGACCAGTAAACGGAGTGCCCTGAACAACACGTCTCTCGCGCTCATCCCACTGCGCTATGTAAGGGCGATGTCTGAGCGGATAATTCTTGTTCTTCGACCTCCGATCTATGCCATGAAGGGCTGTGCTTGTATCACAAGGTGCTGGAATCCTCTGCTCGAAGCCAAACTGGCGCATAACTCGATCAGGACAATGGAACTCCACAATGTCGAAACAAATAAGTGGAGCCTTTGTGCGCCATACATGTCGATCGGCTCGACATATAGCGGCAACAACTCTAGTCTCGCATCAGTATATGGCTGCCAAGTCATCTACAAATAAAGAATGTTGCAAATATTAGACACGTGAGAGATGTCTACCAATGTATATAAGTTAGGCATGTGAGACTCTATGTACTGCGCCGTCCGTCCGATGGTCAAGTGCATCCCTCGTAGTAAGATAGCCCACTTGCTAAGTGGGACCTACTAAGGTGTACCCGAAGCCAACTGAAAAGAAATACACATTAATATCCTTCTGAAAAATGAAACTAAATAATTTCAACAAATGTGAGACACTGCATATTACCTGACAGCTAAGGGGTCAACCCCCGGAACATGCTGGGAGCCTAAAATAGGAACCGCATCGTCAAACTGTGGAGGTGGGTCCCGCAACCTCGAAATCTGAGGTCTGCCGATGTGTACGTGCTCCCATGCCCAAAGTCGTAACAACAACACAGGACCACCTAACTCCCTGGCACGCCTCGAGATGCCCGACATAGTGTCGATATAAGTATGCAAGGGTGGCACTACCCCGCCTATATGTCCCTCTACGTCGAGATCCGCCAAAAGTGGAAGATAAAGCACCTTACTTGTATCTCCACTCTTGTCGGCAAAAAAGAATGGACCCCATCAAAACAAGAATATAAGCCCGTGCGAATCGCTGTATCTTGTCACCTCATCGGCATCGTTCGGCAACAAGAAAAAATGAAGCCGAAGCCATGTCAACCTCAAAGACGAACCCCCGGAGAACTTTGGGCTCGTTCTCCGGGGTGGTGGGCCATACCCCTAACAACTCGTGCACAACTGCAGCCCAATTACCCTCGCCGCTACCAATAACAGGTGGTCCGTGCACTCTCGGTCCAAGGAGAACAAATGACATCTCCTAAAGTAATCGTCGCCTCCCCAACAAGTGAAATGGAAGGTATGGGTCTCCTGCCTCCATCGCTCCACTAATGCCGTAAGAAGTGGTCGATCAAGCTCCAAACCTCCCCTACCAAACGATGTATGCCAAGAAAACCGAGCACGCTCAACATACCGAAGAACTCTATCGTGAACCTCCCGGTCATGAGTGAGACTATGATGATGCAACCGACACGATAATACCGTGTCCGCTACTCCCCCTCCGGGCATCCTCACTCCGATGCTTATCCCGGAGGGTGAGAACGCTACGATCGGTGGGGCCGGGATAAATGGACTGCGCCATCGACCCGAGGAAAAAAAAAACAAACGAGGTAAGTAACACATTCTTGGACTATGATAAGAATATAAATTTATGAGAGTTAATAAAAATTAGATTTACCCGAGATGTTCCTTCATCATTGTTATTAGGACATCTTTGCTTATTGTGTCCCGAAGCCTTACAAATGCTACATCTATATTTGCCGGGCCTATCACCTGCATCCATTTCATTTCGTATTCGAGTGGACCTTGGACGTCCGGCTCCACGCTTTAGCCCCTCATCGCCTATAATTCTCGGACCATAATATGGAGAACAATTATGCATATCGAGGCACGAGCTTGAAAAAGGACATATAAGTAGATCGATACTCGGTAGTCATAAAAGAAGCGTCCACAAAACCACTATATGACAAACTCCGGTATCGACGGACCGCAAGGACATGAGAACACGGCAACTTGTATATTAGGAGTTTCTCACATGTACATGTCTTCGCATTAAGTTCACCGTATGTTTCTTTCCACCTTTCCCCGCAATACGGTTTCCACGTCCAGTAGTGACCTCAAATAGCCCTCGTTCATAGTCAAACACAATCACCTCATGAGCACTTGCCTTCTCCATGTTTTTTTCAATGATGGTAGTCGCCTTTGGACTATAATCATGGCCTTCCTCAAGTCTTTTTCTACCCAATTCTCTCCTTGTAGCAAAATATGAATTGACACGATAAAAAGTCATTCTTACCAAAGCAGTGATCGGAAGACATCTTGCCCCTTTTAGGACGCCATTAAACACTTCAGACATGTTCGTGGTTTGCACACCATATCTACATCCACCATCATGATGAAGAGACCATAGATGAAGGGGAATGTCCAACAGATATCTAGCTGCCTCGACATTAATGGAGCCAATACGATCCATATAGTACAAAAACTTCCTCTTCTGCCTAGCATATGCAGCTTTTCCGAAAAGATTCTTGATGGCAGCATTCTTATACTTAGTATTCAAGTTCGAAGCAAGATGTCGCACACAAAATCGGTGATGGGCATATGGCTCTTCCCATCCACTTTGAGGCTCGTTCATAGCTGCAAGGATACCCCCAGCACGATCAGAGATGACACACAAATCCTTTCTATCTGTGACAGAACGTCTAATGCAAGCTAAAAACCAAGACCAGTCCTCCGTGCTTTCTTCCTTCACAACAGCAAAGGCAAGTGGGAATAGCTGGAAATTAGCATCTGTTCCCATAGCAATCAATAATTTGCCTTTGTATTTCCCGTACAAGTGAGTACCATCTATAGTGATAAGAGGTCGACAATGACGGAATCCGGTAATAGAGGGTTTAAAGGCCCAGAAGACACTCTTAAAGATGTTCGTACTAGGATCTTGTGTTGGGATCGTCTTCCAATAAACGACAGTGCCTCGATTGGACTCTTTCAAGGCTTGCAAGTACCTAGGTAACTCTTGATAAGACTTCTCCCAATCACCAAAAATACTGGTTATTGCCTTTTGTTTGGCTAACCAAGCTCTCTTGTATGTTATTGAAAATTGATATTGGTTCTTCACAAAAGTCAAGATGGACTGAACTTTGAATGAAGGATCAGTCCTAATGAAATCCTCGATAAGATCAGCAACGAAATCCGATGAAATGAGAGGATGGTCTCCACATGTTATGTCTCCCAAACAATTGCTTGCATGTGGACCACCATATCGTACAATTTTGAATGAGTACGACTTAGTCATGATTGCACGCAACCTCCAAGGACAGTGACACACTTCTTTTCGGGCACATTCAATGACATACTTTGTGGGCTCGACTCTAACACCCGAAACATCTGGTTTCTAGAGATCGACCAGGCTTTCACAAAATTCTTTAATTGCTGCAATGAGGCAAACTCTTGTCCTATCTCAAATTCAGAACCCACAATCAATGAACCAGTGCATTTCCAAGTCATCCATGCATCTATTAACCTTTGATCAACTTCGTCAATTCCCGAGCCAATCGGATGAAGGAACACCGAGACTTTATTGCATTGTCACTGTTTCCCTTGCATCATCGTCCTCCTCCCTATCGGAATCCACATGCTCCTCCTCATTTCCCAAAAAATCAACATCATTTCGATGTAGAGTATCAAGATGGAATGTGGACGGTATGTGGGGAGACGAAGCGGGAGAACCGAACTCAATCATGTGCTCATTGACATAATGTGGGTCCGACAACATGCTAGTAAATGATTCAAATTGCATGCTAGGAGGCGATGCTGGTACCTCCATGCTATCCCTAAAGTCCATTGTAGGTACATAACCCACATTACTTTGGAGATTTATCTCCTTGGGAACTTGTTCAATGTACACCTCCATTGCCATGGGTGACGTTTGTGTCACTGATAGCCACATAGCACTTAGTGACTCGTCATCCTCTAGTGCAATTGGCACATATTTCCCCGGCATCGGATATCTCATAAACAATTTCAGTTCCACATACATACGATCACATCCAACAACGTCATATACCCTATTCGAATCTCTTGAAACATCATACCAGAAATGATGAACAAAAACTTTTTCCTTCCACCTCTATACACAATATCAACGTCATTTTGAGATAGTTCACCATTCCAATAAAGGTATAAAGGATATTTAGGTTGTTCCATATTCTACATACAAAAAACATAATGTTAAAGTTATTCTTATTCTACACATTCAAACAATATGAACACCATTCTTCACCTATACTAGTAGCATTTGCAACCTAAACACAACAATTCATGCAAAATCAACCATCACATTTGCTCAACACCATTTTTAACCAACCAATATAACCAATAAATCACCTTCCAATTCATGCAAAATCAACCATCACAAAACGATAAATTATGCAAAATACTAAATTATACTAATCAAACCAAACAATTTCCATCTAACAACAGTTACAAAGCTAAAATACATAACAAATATGGCATGCTAAGCAAATTAAATTAAAAAAAAAAAAAAAAAAAAGACTACTCACCTGGGCTAATAGACGGTGGCGTGCGGTTGGTGGCGCGGCTGGGCGACGGTGGCGTGCTGTTGCTGGCGACGCTGGACGACGGCGGCTTTCAGGCTGGGCGACGATGGTCGGCGTCTTCGACGGTGGTGTGTAGCTCCGGTGGTGGGCGACACTTAGTAAGAGAGAGAGAGAGAGGAGAAAAAAATTTGAGATAACAATCGTCGAATATGAGAATTTGGGGAAGTTAGGTCTGATTTGGGGATTATAGTAAACCGCTACTTCAAGTAGCGGTTTCTATTAATGAACCGCTACTTGAAGTAGCGGTTTACTTCAGTCAACGCCATTGCTCCTGGTACCACAAAACCGCTACTTGAAGTAGCGGTTAACCTTTATTAACCGCTACTTCAGGTAGCGGTTTATTTTTTAATAACCGCTACTTGAAGTAGCGGTTTATAAAGGTTAACCGCTACTTCAAGTAGCGGTTTTACTTAAGTAAAGAAAAAAAAAAAATTTCTCGCGTGCCGTCCTACGTGGACGGTACGCAGGGAATTAATTTCCCTTTCAACATATTTCGGGAATTAAAACCCCATTTTGCATTATTCAAGGAAAAAATTCTATCTTATTAGCCCTGGGAGTTTCCCTACTATTGCTCATTGGGTTTGGGATGAAAAATTGTTTCGAGCTTGTAACTGGTTTGACTTCTGTCCTACTTCATGGGGTTAGCATAAGCACATTTATATAATATTCTCCCAAACGCAAGGATGGGAGGGCTTAAAATTTTCATCATTTGATCCCAAGTGTTGGGTTTCCTTGGGATTTTTGACCGTAGAAGTTCTAGAACTTTGGGGTAATTTAGCATTTATTTTGTGTTTCTCATATGCAAGCTTAAATCCTGATCTTGCACCATCTTGATTAATTAACCTGGAATGGACTATTGTACTCTGAGTGAAAGCCCAATTTAAATGCCAGCTCCACATCACTAGTCAGCTATAACCTATGCTGCAGTAACATAAAAAATCTTCATTGTGGTGCTTATAATTTTGTTTGATTTTTGATTGTCTTCTTCCTGAGTCATTTTTTTTATTGTTTGAGCAGTTGATGGTGGGAGATTTCATGTGCTAGCAAGACCAGCACATCTAGTAACATGTCAAAATTGCACTGTATTCTTTTATTTTAAAATTTAGGGGGAGGAAGATGATGTGGTTGCTTTTTAGTGCAATTTTGTTTCAATTAACTTCAAGCAAAAGCTACAGAAAACACTTTGAAATCATCCTTTTCTTATTTTTCTGTAAGTTCAGCTCCTTTTGGCTATTGGTCCTTTGAGCTAATTCATATTGTTATGGTATTATGCTGCTGTATTTGGGCCTAATTTGGCTCCTCTCGTCCTATATTGGGGCCTGAGGGCATTGTTGCTATTGGGATTTGGAATGTGATGTAGGGTGGATGGTGCACGTACAATATGGTGTTAAAACAAGGCCGCATCGTATCGCATCGCTCGTGTCATAAAGGTTTTCAAATCTACCGAACCGATACTATCCGGCACCCGCATCGTAAAGGTGTAAAGAAACCGCATTTTAGGCAGGCTCAAGGGATATCTCATGGTGTGAGCCAATATTTGGCGGTACAACAACCACATCATCCCCGTTCCCGCATCACCGTGACCGTTATTGCGATCATGACCGAAACCGCATTTTCGAACTATGGTGTACATGGCATTTTGCTTGTCTCTGGGCCAATGGTATGGACGATGGTCAAACAACACGGGCATGCACTGCTCTTAATAGCTTCCAGTTAGGCCCTGGTGTGTTATTATTAGGTGTACTTTATAACATGGGCTTGCAGTAGCAGCATTCAGCTTCTTCATCAAGCACCATGCATCCAGCCTTTGTCAAGTGATTTGGCACAATTCTGTTTTCAGTTAGGATTAAACTGTCATGTCAAGGGTAAATCAAATATGGTTAGGATTGTTTGAGATAAGATACGTTTGGTACAAAAAATCATCTAATCACATACTTATGAGCTCAAAGCATTCCTAATTATATTCTGATTTGGTTGATCCGTGTTTAATTTGATTACACTTTTGTTATCCTGATTTTATAGGAATAATGTGAGTGAAAGATTGGATATACTCCTTCTGTCCTCAATTAATTGTCATGTTAGGTTTGAGCATGCATATTAAGAGTAAGTTATATGGGAGTGTAGGTTGTTTGGGTAGATAAAGTTTTAAGTAAGAATAAAAAATTGGTTAAGAGATTAACTTTGTAGAGGATCCCACTTCACATAAATATGAAAAGAGAGTGTGTGTGTGAGAGACAGAGATAGAGATAGAGATAGAGATAGTGGAGCATGGAATTAAAACTCGCCCGTTCCGTTGCAGGAAGGCCGTTCTGTAACGGATTTTGGATTTGCCGTTCCGCGAAATGCCGTTACAGAACGCCATAATAAAAATCACATACTTCTCGCCGCGTTGTCCGTTCCGTAACGCGAACTCGCCGCGTTAGAACGCTTTATCCCCATTACATCTGTTCTTTTCAAATATTAGCCAAAAATATTTTATAATTTAATTATATAGCTAATGTAACATGATATTCTAATAGATTTAATTATATTATGTTGTAATAATGCTTCATAAACTAAAATAAAGCAAATAAGGTTAGAACATATTAATGTGAATTTTTTTAAAAAATTCACGCCGCGTCGGCCGCGAAACGTTCTATTTCCCCGTTACAAGCCGTTCCCGCGACAACGCGACCGTTGCCGCGAACGCGTTTTTTTTTTCTCTGGTGGAGGGACCCATAATACATGGGTTGAATGGATGCCTGGGTTGGGTCGAGTAAGTTTTCCATATAAGGTAACACATAAATTATTTAAGGAGCGATCAAAATAGTACACATGACAATTATATAAGAATGGAGGAAGTAGTATTTCATTATCTCATAATTGTAGATTATTTAATTCTTAAGAACCTTTTAGATTCGAGGGACTCCAATTACGCCTATATGTAGGTACAAATTTGCAGTGTTAATCAACAATTTTCAATGTTGAGAAACAAAATCTTGAAAATTCCCTTGCAAAAGACTTTGCATTGATTTGATGATTGGAAAGTGAATCACATTAATCGCTTTGTTTAGTGAGTGTATTTAAACAAAATTATTTGTTTCAGCTGTAGGCGAGTGAAGCTATATAATTTGAACAATACTCTACTAGATCTAGAGTGAGTGAAACTTTGAAATTTGGTTGTCTATTCTGTGTTTAATTACACATTAGGAGACGGAAAAGGGAGAATTCTGTAGTTTAGTGCTTGATGAACAAATTTTAAACATGTAGCATTGTCTTCAGGGGTAAGGCTAATATATAGTATTTTTTATAGTGGAAGTGTCGAACTTCTTGAATTCTGTTAATTGGACATGTTGTAGTTACGAGGTTTGAATAACAAAGCCGATCCGGTGTTATCGTAATATATTTCTTTAAGTTTGTATTGTTAATAAAGCTGTAAATCTCTCATTGTGATAAAATCTCAATTTTGGTGACAGGTCAAGCTTGGTGACCCAGACGTTGTTTCAATTCCGAGTGAATACCAAAAACTGGCACAGTCTGTGGCGGAGCTTAATGAGGTATGCTCAGTTCTATTATGCTGCTTTCCTAATCCTGGCATGTGTTTATAGGCTATCAACTTCTATCTTATGACTTAAATGATATATCAGGTGGTCTCAACCTATAGAAGATTTAAGGAGTGTGAAAAGCAATTAGAAGATGCAAAAGGTTGATACCTTTCTTATCTTTTTGATTGAGATTTTAACTCTAAAGCCTTGTCCAAAAACAGCTTTCTTTCTTGTGAACTTGTGGTTTCATGGAGTACAATGCTGTAACCCATATTATTTCTGCCAGCATTAGCGAAAGAGGAGGACATAGATGAGGATATGCAGCAGATGATTGAAAGTGAAGTTGAAACTTTGACCAACCAGCTGAAAGAGCTTGAGGAGAGTATAAAGGTTAATTTCTCTTTCCTAGATACCACCTCACCACCTCTATGGAATATCAATGCTTCCTACTTGTTTGATTTAATTGGAATTCCATTTATGGTACACATATTTCTTGTACTCTCTCTGTCTCTTTCTCTTACATCCTTTACTTGAGACCTAAGTTTGAATATTGCAATATGGACAGATGCTGCTTCTTCCTGCTGATCCTCTTGATGATGCTCGGAATATAATGCTTGAAGGTAGACTATGATTTTTTACCAATATATATCCGTTAATGTCTTTGTTTAGTAGTCCTTGCTCCAAAGGAAAAACTGGGCCTTGGGAAGGTGGAAGTGGATCCACTTTTTCATGAAATAACTAGTAGTCATGACAACATATCTAATTATCAAACTATCTTGTGTTAGTAACCACTTAAGCCTGCTCCTTGATTAATTGCAATTGCATCAGCACCAAGATTGGCGTTCAAGATAGGTCGATTTCTGTCATGTGCTAAAACTTCATGGTGAAGGAATGATCAATGGAAGGGATGTAGCATTAACATTATGGAGACACATAAATCAAATACTTTTCATTTAAAGAGCTGCAAATCTACCATGGATTAGTGATGATTTTGTTCATTATTGCTGATAGTATGAGCTATTGAGCTGCTTCACCGATTTGGGATATGGTTGCACTTGGAGAAGGAAATTAGTATTTTAATTTGCTGAAACTTAGTCGGATTATCACTCATATGATACCATGGTTTATATATCTTGTTTTGGTCAATTCTAATTGTTCAAAACAATTAAAATTCCCATCGTAGCCCGATGATTTTGGGCAAATTTTAGGTTATGCCCTTCCCTTAGATTATCCATTGGCTAATCTGTTGAATTCTTATTTGGCACATATATTTTTTTGGCTTAATGATGTCCAGATAAAATGATTCTTAGGAGCTTTTACTTTCATTGCCTTTCAAGAAAGAACTTAACATAAGTTAAACCCAAACTAAAAGGGAAAAAGCCGAAGGAAATCTTGAACCATCCCCACCCTGCCAAATCAATGTTTTCTTCTTCAATTGCTACCTCCATCTTTAAGCCAATCGATCATCGTCTTCAACTTAGTTGCTGTCATTCAAAATTCAACTTTTTCTCTTCTTTCTTAGTTTTGAGCGTGGGTACCGGGGTGGGGGTTGTTTCTGTCCGCTGATAATTTGCAGCGATAAACCTGGTCGACGGTATTTTTCCTTCACTACATCATTGCTTTCCCCTCTCTTCCTTCTTTTTTAATTTTTCCTTGAGTAATTGTGACTTGATTCTGATATTTGTTTAAAAAAGTTCCCACCTCCTCAGTTTATCTTATAATATCTGGTGACGAGTGTAGGGTGGAAGGAAAAGAGTTGATGTTTGCTGCTGTTACCAATGGATTCTTGTTCTTTTTTCTTTTTTCTTTTTTTATTATTTATTTTTATCTCTCTTTGCTAAATTGTAATGAATGCAAATGTAGTTAAGTTTATATTTTTCAACTCTAAGTTAATCTAGCAAAATTGAACATTGTGGTCACATTGTATAATCCTTATTGTAAAACATGGGTTATCATTAAGTGGTTGCATTTAGAATATCCCATATAAAGTTAACATCTAGATTTGTATAATTAATGCCATGATGTGTTCTGTGTTTGCAGTTAGGGCTGGTACAGGAGGTGATGAGGCTGGAATTTGGGCTGGTGATCTCGTAGGTACATATCTATTTTTCTTGTTTTATAAATCATCATAACTTTTTACAGAGACACGAACTGGGCACTTATAAGTGAGAAAGAATTGTTGTTTAGTGCTTGTTTGGTTGACATAAAAAAATATGGGAAGTAGAAGTATGTGAATTGTTTGGCTGGAAAAAAAAAAGGAAGTAAAAATGGAGTAAAATTTCCCATACCTTGATCAACCAACTATTTATTGTACTTCACTAGTTCCTAGAAATGGAAAATACATGGCAAAAACAAATTCATACGAAATTTTTTTCAGTGTTCAACCAAACAGGCACTTGGAATTGACACCTTAAATTATTTGTATGTGAATAAAACTATGAATGAATGGTGCATTGTAAATTGTTTTGTGTAAATGAATTACTCTTTCCATTCTTTTTTTGCTCTTTTAACTTTACTAGTGAGGTTCAAAGTTTATCAATCGTGATCACATAATTTAGTAATATATAAGAAAAACATTATTATGTGAGGTCCATGGTATCAAAACAAGGCCGCATAGCCCGTATCGCAAAGGTTTTCAAATCTACTAAACCGATATTACCCGCATCGTAAAGGTGTAAAAAAAACTGCGTTTTAGGTGGGTTCTAGGGACGTCTCATGGTTTCAGCCGATATTTGGTGGTACGACAACCGCATCATCCCCATTCCCGCATCACCGTGACCGTTACCGCGATCGTGACCGAAACCGCGTTTTCGAACTATGGTGAGGTCTTGTTAGATTCTTCAAAGTGTACTTTAAAGAATCAATCTTTCATGTATATTTTTTGTAGATACATAACAAAAATATATATTTATGGTCAAATGTGTGCATTAGAGATCGTGCTAAATAAAGTTAAAAGCACAAAAAGAAACGGGGAGTAATATAATGCGAGCTAGAGCATTTTTATGCATATAATCCCTTTTACTATAATTGCAACCCTTTCTATCGAACACTTTATAGTATGGCAATGACCCACAAATTTAATATTATTTATCTTTCCTTTGGTGGTCTCTATCATCTCCTTTGGAATCTACTTTTCTAATATAATAATACTTCATTCCTCTTTACTTGCTACATTTTTGTGGGCACAAGTGTTTAGAAAAGGTGAAAATGTGTGGTGGGAACCATAACTTTATGGAAAAATGACAAATATTTAGGAGTTATAGGTAGGAAGATGATAAAAATAAAGGAAATATTGGTCCTTTTTGGTGGGGCCATAATTACCAAATAAGGAAAAGTGGCAAGTAAAAAGAGAGCCATCTATATATGAAAAATGTAGCAAGTAAAAAAAGACGAGCAGGAGTACTAGAAATGGCCCACCTTCTCATTCCTTTGATAATACCTCACCATTTTCTACAATAAAAAAACACACGAATAGCCCACAAGCTAGTTCTTCTTAAACTCTTTGTAAAGGCTAGTGTTTCGATTCTTTTGGGACGGAGGGACTATATATTCACAGATTCCTTTTTTGGGAGCGTAGGACGTGTTGTGTAAGCATGCCATGTAAACAAGCATTAGGATATATCTAATACTTCTTTCTTTTCACGATACTTGCAACCAAGATTCTTGGCATGCAAATTTAGGAGGATAATAGACAATGTAAACAAACAAATTAATTAAAATATTTAAATAACTTCCTTATCTTATAGGTTTTGCAAATTATTTTAACTAATTCGTTCACTTACATTTCAATTATCCTCCTGAAACTTTGTCCCAAGGAGCTTGGTTGCAATTATTTTGAAATAAGGAAGTACTCCCTTTGTAATTTTTTTATTATTATCACTTTAAAGATTCTATTCAGTTAGAAAATTTTGACCATCTTTAGTGATTATTATATATGAAAAAATGTGGTCTTGTGAGATCTTGTTGGATTCATATCAATTTTTTATAATTGTTCCTAATACCTTACTAAAGATATCAACGATTAAAGATATGTATTATGCAAAAGCAATTAGGAAAGATACAACAACACAAAGGGAGTATTATTTATGATAATAAAAGTCCATGAAAATAATTAGGATAAGAATAATCATAAAATTTGCATTTCAATCAAATGTAAGTTTATACACATTCATTCATACCCCCTTTGTTCTTTTATGCCCTTTACATTTGCCTTTTTGAAAGTCAAACTTGGAAACTTGTAAGTTTTGGTAGCTTATACATGAGAACAAGCATCATCATAATATTCAAGTGTCCACTTTTGATAATTTGTACTAATACGTAACTAGATATATCAATGATAAAACATGTGTATTGAAGAGTGTACATTTTATATGTAAATAATGAAAAGAAGGAAGAAGGCGAATATATATTATTCTAATTACATGTCCCAAAATTGTTATATTTTTATAGCATTAAATAGAGTTTGAAAATTGATTTACAACAAGGTCCTTACATAATACTCTCTCCATCCATATTGTTCTTCCCTCTTAGTGGAACTCAAATTACCAAGGCAAGGAGGAGTGAGACTGTGAACGTGCTTTATTTTTTATTTCAAATAGCCTATGAGAGAGTATGGAATTGAGTACAAGTTTAGATGGGTAGAGTAGAAAGGGAAAATCATTCATAAAGTAAGGAATAACACATAAAAGGAAATGATTTTATGGAACAAACTAAATCCGAAAGAGGGAAGAACTTGAAGTAGTGGAAGGAGTGTAATCTATTTACTACACCCTTTTTTTCTTAATTTGCAGGAGAGAATGTGGAAATTACGAATTTTGAGATTTCAACTTTTTTTTCTTTTGGGATATTATTTTAGTTTTCCAATAGAATGTTATACACTTGTTGCCACCAAGCTATGTAGCGATAAGATCTCTCAACTTCAAGAATGTTAGGCTTTTGAATCTCTATTGATCTAAGTTGATTGAGGTTAGGGGGGGGTTATGGCAAAGAGTAAGACTCGGGCCTTGGTTTTTAGTTTTCAGTTTTCAAAATTATAATTTCTTTAGAATTTACCTCTCAATATTTTCATTAAAAAAGTTACAAAGATTTGAAAGGAAAAATGTCCATCATAGATAAGCCTTACTAATTTACACAGATATTTTAAGTTGGTGATGTGGAGAGCAATTTCCCCTACTGCTTATACTTTGTACTTCCTCTGTTTCATTTTAGATGTTACACTATTACATCTGGGGCTTTGCTAATGTTATATTGGATGAAAAAGGAAAATTGTCCCCTATTTACCTTCTCATGACCACGGAAAAGGCATAATGCAAAGTAAGAGAGACTAAATTGTGGGAGCAATCATATTTCAATTCCCACCATATCTTGAACCTATTGAAATTTTACCATCCTTCTCAAAGTCAAATAATCAATACTTTCTCACTAAATCCTTGTAATAATATGTGGAGTGGCATTCTTTCTTAATCACAAAACACACAAGCACAATACTTTCTTTCTGGGAAAGTTACACTATTACAACTTCATTTTGTGAAAAATACACATCACAAGTAATCCATCTCAATGTTTCAACACATAAGACAGTGTGGTTGAAGAATATCTGGATACTGAGCTAGAGAATCAAAATACAAGGGGCTGGGGGAATCAAATGCAAGGGGCTGGTAGCAATGGAGATGATGCCAATGCTGGAGAGCAGTTGGAGTCTCTTACAGATTGACTATGTGGTAGAAGATGAAGATGGTGAGGAATAGTACATCTTAGATTCCAACGTAGAGTTAGATGAAGAAAATGAGCATGTTAATGATACAGGAGTAGTTGATGCAAGTTTACTAGCTCTTGTTCATAAGAATGTTTCAGTCGACCTTGGCTCAATTGATTTGCATGGAGGACTCTTTATGGGGCTGACTACCAAGGTGGTGGCATGTTTGCTAACCAACCTAGGTGGCATGTGAGTAGGCGTGTGCATAGCATGCTTGTTGGAGTTCTAGTTCTGTTAGGACTCAAACTTTCTTTGTTGCTTTATAGTTCTAATTTTATTAGGAGTCATGGTTTTGCCTACGTTCTTCAAACAATGGATTTTACATGATTCAAGGTTGTTAGAAGTCTAGGACTTAGGGACTTGTCCTAAGCCTATTAGGGTTTGCGTTTTATTTCATATAGATAGCATAGGATGTACGTTTATTTCATTAGAGAGTGAATGAATTAAAGTTTTGTGAGTTTTGTTAAAACTTAAGTGTGCAAACATAAACAACCCTTGATTGCTGGTGACTTTGCCTTTACGCATCAAAACCCTTAGTTTGTTCCTTGTGGTGGCGTTGCCTTTATCATTGAGCACCTAAGATCTATCTTAGTTTCTTAATTTTGTTCGAACATTCCTACATACTACACGATTTCCGCAAACACTGTTTAATCTACCTAGATTAACTATATCAGTTAATGAATAAGATAATGCCTTAGAAATTGCGAATGTGCTTGTCAATACCAGGAATTAACAAAGTAATAATCAGAGGCAAAATTAATTTCAACTGTTATCCAAATGAACTTAATTTCAAATTTCCTAGTGGAGCAATTCCGCACAGGCACACAGTGCACATTCTTTTGATATTTATAGGAGCACAATGCACAGTTATTGGAAAGATGCAAATATTTGTAATTATAGTTTTGTTTTTTTTTTAAAATGGAGAGCTGTTGCAAAAGCCTAAATTTGATGATAGATTTAATGAATGTTCCATCAAACTAGAGCACCACAATGAGATTTTTTGCAATTGCCTTCAGAGTTAGATCCATTACAGGTCCCAATACAGGTCACTGAAAAGGGGCATCTTATGATCTTACACCGCTTCATCAAGCCAAATATCACAGCAACACAAACACAGAGAGCAGAGTTTACTGTAGATTTTAGGCAAAACTGTACCATGTATTATAACCGAAAAACCAAGTTATGACATACTGCCAAATTTGGTGCATGTAGATGAAAAATGATTCTTCATGAGTTAAGTAACCCAACGATATTACTTATGTTTAAAGAGCAAGAACCTTTCAGATCATGCTGTCAGTCACTCTTGTTCATCAGTAAGGTGACTTTCTTTGCAGCCCTTGCAAGGCTGGTGATAGCAGCTAAGAGGGATATCATTTGGGATGAAAAGAAAATTAGTAGATCTCTCTTCATCAAGGAAGGAGTTAATGTATCAGAGAACAAGGACACAGAAAGGAGCACAATTGGAAACAAGTCAACACTATCTATTATAAAGGAGGTTCCGTGGTAAATATTCACCTCTCTTACCAGCAGTCCAACACAAGGTGCGTGGTGGTAAGAATCAACGAGCTCATCAGGAGAATGGGGCAATGTAATGCTGGATCTGAATCAACTATGGTTTTGAGAAGAACACTTATGAACACGAAGAACAAAGTGATAGATGCAGAGAGAGAGAGAGGGAGGGAGGGAGGGGAGGGAGGAGAGGGAGGGGGGAGAGAGTTCTCAGTTCCTTTTCCATAGGACAGGTAGTGGAATAGGAACAGAATACTCGGGTTTGGTGAAGAACACCAAGAGCACGAAGAGCAAAGTGAGGGAAATATAATGGAAGAGATAGATTGTTTGGTAAAAAGGGGAAGAATTATGAGGGTGATAGAGACGTGGCTGTGGGAGAGGGTGAATTGACAAAGGCAGAAATGTTAGGTAGTAGTCCCTCATTTCCTGATTTTTGTTTATTATAACAACATATTCCCAGGCAAGAGGAAGAGAGAGTGTGAAAGTGGGTCCTTTTTTGTTTATTTAAATTGGAGAGAGAATGTTGTTGTGAGAGGGTGTAGAATTATGTGGACCCAACAAGTAGAGTAAGGTAGTGTGGAAAGGACACAAATCTTTACCAAATATGGAATAGAGTAAAAGTAGATCTTTCGGAAATGGACTGAAACAGAAAGTAGGAAGATCTTTAGGAAACTTAAGGGGTAGTTAACTGATGTTAGTAGGTGGATGGGATATTTAATTATCAAGTAGGTATATTAGATAAGTGTAATATTGTAATTAAATTTTAAAAATTGTAGCAATTATTGTGACATTCATCTTAGGAAAGTGGAACCACTATGGAGAAAGTATTAAATTAGTCAGTTTGCCTAAGTTGAAATTAACAGATCAAAGTCAAGTGGTGAAATGACAAGGTACGAAGAGAAATTATGAAGTACATTATTATTCCACATGAGATACAATTACATCTGCAAATGATCATTGAAAGTTGAAACATTAATTTGATTTGAGTATTTTAGATTTTTAAAGAGAATAAATGTGATTAGAAGAGAGAACAAAGTTTTAATTCTCAATTATTCTTTTGCAAAAAATATTTTACATATATTCTGAAATTGACACTATTATTTTAGCATTGAATAGAAAGATATTAAAGCGAACCTTTGCATCACACCAGATTTAAATGTATTTTCAGGTAGAGCCAAGATGTTAAAAAATTCTAACTTATTGTTGTAAATCAGTGATGCAGGATAATAAGTCCTGCTGCTATATAACAGAAATAGAAGAGAATAGAAGAGATAGAATAGACTTTAAGAGATAAGAGAGATTAGAAATTCAGAGAGTGAATTTAGAGAGAGAGAGGGACTAAGAGAGATGATAGAAGAGTAGGAAATTGTGTTTATTTTCATGAATGATTCTCATACAAGAGATTACAAGTATTTATACAACAATTAACAAATGAAAGGGTGAACAGAATAACAGCCTTCTGATATTCTGTTGCAAAGAGAATTTGGAGCCAAAAGTCTGTTTTACAAAATGTTCATTTATTTCTACCCTTATCATACTTTCCCCCTTAAAAGACTTGTCCCAAGTCTTAAGTAACAACAAATGAAGGGTAAGACTATTCAAATACTTCAGCAATTTCCCAAGTAGCTTCACTGTCTGAGTATCCTTCCCATTTCACCAAATATTGAACCTTGGGCTTATTCTGGAATTTAACCACCTTTCTATCCAAGATAGCCACTGGTTGTAGAACATAAGTATCATGTTGACCTTGAAACCAATCTGGTAAATGTGCGCAGCCACTGGAAGAATTCCATGAAACTTCTTGAGTTGTGATACATGAAAAACATCATGTATTTGAGCAGTACTAGGGAGCTTCAATGTATAGGCAACCTTGGCAATGCTGGCTAATACTTGGAAAGAACCATAGTACTTAGAGAAAGTTTATTATTGTTGCGCTTTTGTACTGAAGTATGTCCATGGGCCTGTAGCTTTAATCACACCCAATCATCAATAAGAAAGGACCTCTGACCTGTGTTGGTCAGCTTGTGTTTTCATCCTGTTCTCAGCTTTAAGCAACCGAGCCTTAAGCTCCTTGATCATGTCTTCTCTCCTTTGTAAACTCCTCTCTACAGCAGCAACAGTAGATTCTCTAACTAAATAAGGGAGGTGTAAATCAGAGGTGGTTGATTATACACCACCTCATAAGGTGTGACCTGAGTTGATGAGTGATTATACTCAGCTAAGGAAACCATAAACACCAATCTTTAGGCTGATTTCCACACATACACCTTAAATAACACTCCAAACATCTATTTACCGCTTCTGTTTGTCCATTTGTTTCAGGATGGTAAGAAGAAGACAACAGAAATTATGGCCATGTAAGGAAAATAGACCTTTCTAGAAGTTGCTAAGAAAGATAGTATCCCTGTCACTCACAATACTTCTTGGCCACCTATGAAGCTTGAAAATGTTATCTAGGTAAGCTTGAGCAACTTGAAGTGCCGTAAAAGGATGAGCTAAGGGAACAAAATGAGCATATTTACTCAATCTGTCCACAACAACAAAGATGACTTCGTACCCCCATAGACTTTGCTAGACCTGTGATAAAGTCCATAGAAATGTCTACCTACACCTCCTCTAGTATTGGAAGTGGCTGTAACACGCCAGGGTAAGGGTAAGGGTAAGCAGAAGAATCATACTTAACAGCTTGGTCATCCGTTTCCAATAGAAAACACTCTTGATTCTCTTGAGAGTTAATTCTCTCCCACCATGACCTCCCTCAGGTGAAGAGTGATGCCATTGAATTAAATGGAGCCTCAAATCCATATTATAACCCACCACAATCTTGCCATGTCTCCTTGATAAACCATTCTAGAAAGAGAAAGAATGATGAGTATGTTGTTGTAGCTGCTGAATGACATGTTGCACAATCGCATCCCCTTGATAACTATTCTTAATGTGTTCTTCTAAGTTATAAGAGACAATTGAAATAGCCATACACAAAATCTCATAACCTTGCACTCTTGAAAGTGCATCTGCTACAACATTCTCTTGCCCACTTCTATATTGTATTTCATAATCAAAACCCATGAGTTTTGAGAGCCAAAACTGCTGGAAGGGTGTTGAAATCTTCTGTTGCAACAGCCATTTTAAGCTTTTCTAATCAATCTTGATAATAAAACTGCTGCCAATAAGGTATTGCTCCCATTTATCAACAACAAACACTATGGCTAAGAGCTCCTTCTGATAAACAGATAATTTCTGCCATTTGGGACCAAGTGTCCTACTAATAAAAGCAATAGGATGGCCTGATTGCATGAGTACAACACCAATTCTAGAATAAGAAGCATCTGTTTCCACTATGAACACAGCAGCAAAATTAGGCACAACGAGAACTGGAGCAGAAACTAAGGCCTCTTTCAAAGGCTAGTTGAGCTTTTGTACTCCAACAAAAATTACCATGCTTAAGCAACCCATGAAGAGGTTTACATATAGAAGCATAATTTCTGACAAACTTCCTATAGTATCCAGTCAAACCCAAAAAACTTCTAAGCTTTTTAAATGTCTTTGGAGGAGGCCATTTAGCTACCGCTTCCACCTTTTTAAGATCAGTTTCAACCCCTGCTGCTGAAATGAAATGGCCTAAGTATTCAACTTTATCAATGACAAAGCTGTACTTGCTAGCCTTGGCATACATTGAGTTTTTCTTCATAAGTTGAAATACAACTTCAAGCTGTTGCATATGTTCTTACTTAGTCTTACTATAGACTAAGATATCATCAAAGAAAACAAGCACACATCTTCTGAATAAACACATTATGAGCTGGAGGATTAGTTAAGCCAAAAGGCATAACTAAAAACTCATAGTGGCCTGTATAAGTTTTGAAGGCCATTTTGAATACATCATCTGTATGAACTCTAAGTTGATATCGTGCCCTCAAATAAAGTTTACTGAACAAATGGCTCTTGCTAACTCATCTATAAGCTCCTCCACAACTGGAAAGGGAAATTTGTCCTTCAGTGTCTTGTTGTTCAATTCTCTATCATCCACACAAAGCCTCCATGTTCCATCTTTCTTTACAACAAGAACAACAGGAGAAGCAAAGAAATTGTTGCTGGCTTGAATGATACCTAATTGCTCAATCACATCTCTTTGTTTTAAGGGGTATCTATAAGGTCTAATGTTAACATGAGCTTAGTTTTAAAAAGCGCCTAAGCGCAAGGCGACCCAAGCGCGGCGCACAATGGCAGGCGCGTAAAGGCGCACGCCTCAGGCCGCCTTTTCTGAGGCGCAAGGCGCGCCGCCTGAGTCGCCTTTGCTTTTTTAAAACATGAAAAAACAAAAGAAAAATTCAAATGAACTCTTACCCAGTCTTTAGTATGTAAATTCGAGCAAAAGCCTTCAATTAATTGCATGAAATAACTTCAATCTAACCCGAAATTCAAATCCCTAATTTTAGAAACTCTAATTTGCGAAATTCGAAGCATCTAGAAAATTGTTGATGATTGGGTAAGATCTTCCGGCGATTAATGTCCGATGGTGGCCGGCGATTAATATCTGATGGTGGCTGGCAGATCTGCCGGCGTTCGTCGCCGGTGAAGGTTTCCAGGTGAGTCGTTCTTTCCTTCTCTCTCTAACCTAATTTCCTTTCATTCTCTCTTCTCCTTCTCTTTCTTCGACCTATAAGGCTCTAACCCCACTTTCCAAGAGTGAGAAGCAGTAACTCTTTTTTTTTTTTTTTTTTAAACGTGAGAAGCAGTCACTCACGTGTTCCTTTTTCTATTTTCTATTTTTTTTTTTACCCTTCTCCTCTACTTTTTAGTCTTCTATTGTCCTCAGCCAGTTTTTTTTTCTCTTCTCTTCTCGTTTCAGTTTTTCTTTTAAGCTTCTCCTCTAGTCCTCTCCTGTCTTTTCTTCTGTTCTGCTTTTGTTGTGCCTAGTCTCTGGTCACATGGTTTTTCTTTGAATAAACACTTACAACTTTTTATTTTTTATTTTTTATTTTCTTGGAGGAGTTAATTTTTAGAAATACAGTGGCAGTAGCTTATCTATTTTTTAAAATTATAGCAGCTCATATTTTTTTAATTATAATGTTGTTTTGAATATAAAATATAATCTATAAATGATTTCTAAAAATCTGGGATTAGAGGTGCGCCTCTCATACGGGATGCGCACGCCTTCGGCTTGCGCCTTAGTGCGCCTTTTAAAACTAAGAACAGGAGAGACATTAGGGAGGAGAGGAATTTCGTGATAAAAAACCCCTCTATGAGGTGGAAGGTCTGTAGGATCCTCAAACATTGCGTCATATTTCCTTTTGAGTTGTTCTAACTCCATATCTTCACACTGCAACTGATTTAACTCACAAAAAGAATACTGAACAGAACAGTCCATAAGTTGAAGAAAGCAAAGTTGAGCAGCGGATTTAATGACTTTGCCATATGGTTTACCTTCCAAGATCTTCACTCTACTGGGTGGAGTACCTTTTAACACAAAGAATTCCCCATTCAGATCAAAACTCATCACCAATTTCTGGACATCCCAGCTGATTTGGCCCAAAGTGCTCAACCATTGCACACCGAGCACCATATCACACCCACCTTAAGGTATCAACATCACCTCAGCCACAAATGTTTTCTTAGTCATTGTCCAAGCAAACTCCACACACATATGATTACACACAATCTGATTTCCATCAGCTACTGTAATGGCTTGAGCACGTATAGATTCCAGGGTACATCCTAGCTTTTGAGCCAAAGATAAGTCCACAAAATTGTGGATACAACCTGAATCAATCAGGATATGTAAGGGTTTGTTGTTTACTACCTACAACTCTCATAGTATGAAAGTTTTGGTTACCAGCTAAAGCACTCACAAATATTAGAGGTTCTGCAAACTGCAATTCTCCAACAGGTTCCTCATCATCTATATCCCCATCTTCAGAGCCTCCCAAAAATTCCATTGTAAACAGTTGTGGCTCCTTAAACTGACATTTATGACCCCTCACAAATTTTTCATCACATTAAAAACATAACCCTTTTGCTATTTCCTGAGCTCTAACATCATGGGGAACATGAGTTCTGGTTAGTGTTTGAGATGGTTTAGTTTGAGGAGTTTGTAACAGGGGTGGTTTGTTAGCATTAGGATTGTAAGGAAGTGCTTGCAAAGGCTTAGGATTATAAGTTGTTTGTGGGTTTGTAGATTTATAGGTTTTGTGAGAATTGTAAGAAAGAATTTGCTCTTCTGCCAACCTAGCATATTCTACAGCTTTGGCAATAGCATCAGGTCTGAAAGCTCTCACAAAAGGCTTAATGGATGGTTTTAG
Source organism: Beta lomatogona (assembly GCA_947646795.1). NCBI lineage: Eukaryota > Viridiplantae > Streptophyta > Magnoliopsida > Caryophyllales > Amaranthaceae > Beta > Beta lomatogona. The sequence goes on along the minus strand of CANSNZ010000402.1, from coordinate 208,400 downwards.
ACCTCCTACAAAGCTGTCTGATATAGGAATCAGGAAAAACATGACTACTTTGCATCATGATGGAACTTAAGCTTTCAAAATCATCAAGATATGTTTCCAAATCATCCAACTGCTGCAGTTTATTAAACTGTTCCACAACATTGAAACTCCTAGTATCTTGGAATCTAGCAGACAAATCGATTATAAAATCATCCCAATCAACATCTTTTCTTGCAGACAAATAACTAGAAACCCATGTTTCAGCTATCTATCATGTAAAGAGAAGCTAAATCTACCCTTTGTTCATCAGGTATTTTGGCACAAATTGAAATACCTCATACATTTCTTAATCCAGATTCTACGGTTAACCCCATTTAACTTAGGAAACTCAAGTTTGGGATTAATACCTTGTATATGATGTCTGGATCTTGGACTGAATTTGGAACCCTCATTAGATGCAGAATTTGAAGCAGAATTCTTCAATCTCATCATTTGCAACATGTGTTGCATCGTTTTGGCTTGATCTTCCAGCTTCTTTTCTAAGGATTTCAATTGTTATTCATGGCTATAGAAGATTTTCTAGTTGCAGGCACCAGAATGAAGATTTTTAACCAACAATTTTTCAAAGACCCCAACTGATTATAAACCATTAGCTAATTTCAGCTAGAAATTGCTAATTTCCAGTTTGTACAATTTATCAAACATCTAATGTGCAACAAGGAAACAACAATAGAAATGTTGAATCGCTTTTGGCTCTGATACCATGATGCAGGATATCCTGCCACTGTATAACAGAAATAGAAGAGAATAGAAGAGATAGAATAGACTTTAAGAGATCAGAGAGATTAGAAATTCAGAGAGAAGAGAATTCAGGGAGAGAGATGATAGAAGAGTAGATTTTCATGAATGATTCTCGTACAAGAGATTACAAGTATTTATACAACAATTAACAAATGAAAGGGATTATGTTGCTAACTGCTTTTGGCGCCAAAAGTCTGTTTTACAAAATGTTTATTTGTTTCTACCCTTATCAATCATTTATTTTTACCATTTTGTCCTTCTGAAGTAGTAGGCGAAACTTACTACCCCAAGTAATTAATTCCACTATGCATCCAGAGGCATCTGCATAAGAGTGCAATCAGTCTGTCATTATATATTTTAATTGATCCTGCTGTTGTTATCTTAGCTCGCACATTTTCTCGAAAATTGTAGGTGCGCATGTATGAGAAGTACAGTGAGAGGAATTCATGGAAGTTTACACCAATATCATGTGCGGAGGTATAGGGTTCTTACATGCCAAATTAAAATTTAGTTCTTGGTATATATTGACAACGTTCTGATTTTCTGAAGGCCGAAAAAGGAGGGTACAAAACGTTCGTGATGGAGATAAAAGGAAAACGTGTGTATAGCAAATTAAAATATGAATCCGGCGTGCATCGGGTTCAACGTGTTCCTCTGACAGAAACCCAGGGTCGTGTGCACACATCTACAGCTACTGTAGCCATCATGCCTGAGGTATACTTGTTATCATCTAACAACTTTTAAGGAGTGACTTTATCTTTGTTCCAGAATGTTATTTTCTGGTTAGCTATTGATGATGTTAGAAAGTTTTGAAGCTGATGTGCCTTCTATCTGTTTTGGTTGCATACTTTGACCATTGATTAGGCATGCCATGAAGCATTTACAAAGAGACTGCTGATGCCTAGAATATATACTTGGTCTCTTCCTATGCTTTACATTGTGCTCCAAACGTCGCAGTCTTCTACTTGAACATGACAACACACCCAACAAAAATATTATTGAAGCTTTTATCCCGATTCCCAAGGGATGCCTACGTGCCCTTTACGCTCAGCCATTCCGAATAACACTCCCCCCCGGTCTTACCGCCGGCTGCTGGCACGGAGTTAGCCGGGGCTTCTTCCTTGAGTCCTGGCATGATCGCGCACTCAACGAAAGAGCTTTACAAGCGGCATTAACCTTCTTCACTCACGCGATATTGCTGGATCGGGCTTTCGCCTATTGTCCAAGATTCCCCACCACTGCCCCCTGTGAGAGTCCGGGCCGTGTCTCAGTCCCGGTGTGGCTGATCATCCGAAAAGACCAGCGAAGCATCATTGGCTTGGTCAGCGTTTACCTGACCAACTACCTAATACTACGCAGGCTCATCAAACAGTGCTTTTTAGCGTTCTTCAGGATTTCTCCTGTAATTGTCCAAATAAGATCCTCCTGCATTTGCTTATATCTAGTTCTATATGCTTATGGAGTCCCATTTTTGTTCATACCTTTGTTTCTCTTCCTTCATTTAGGCATCTTTGGCCTTCATCAACTTCTTCTTAAATCCCCATAATCCCAACTCCCCACTTTCCTTACCAGTGGATCTTCTGGTTGGCGGCATACATGCCCAAATCAACGTGGTTGGTTTTCCCTATCTTTCCTCAGTATCTTATGCAACTTCAACGTTTCTCTGTGTATCCTTATTTTGAATTTTATTCCTTAGAGCATCTTCTTGATATGTCATCCTGAATGACTCGTATCCTTTAACTTAAGAGGTACACAATACGCTATGGTTACACAATAAACCTGCTACTCTCCATTTTCCGTTCTACTTGAAGATTCTTCTTGCAATTTGTTATGATATTTTCCCTCATCTAGATTGAATGTCTTGTCCTGTTTATTGCATGCATATTTTTAAATTTTGTCAATGTTTTAGTATTTTCTTGTGCTCAATAAAGACCTTCTGCTTTGTCTATTGTGTGCATTGTCACTGTATTCTATTCAATCACTGATCTTTCTTGCTACTTACAACCTATTAAGCAGAAACATTCTGGCAGCTCCTTTTCGACATATCCTAAATTGTAAAAACTTCAAAATGTGAAGAAATTGGACAAATTGTCCAAAACACCATCCTCAACGTCGAAATGTTTCAGGCTTTCAGAACGTTAAACTATGTCGCTGCTGTAATAAGCCAGTGATTCAATTGTAATGTTGACCATGCCATTGATACACGGTAATGAATTCTTCGGCCCACCCCCGTAGGAGTCTTTAACCAACGTCATTTGCACATGTGAAGACCTCTACCACAAGCTCCTCAAATGCTTCTAGAAGAGACCAGCGTAAGAGGTGTTCTAAGGCACCTACATTGCAAGGAAAGCCATATTTTCTCTCCTTTTCTTTTTCCTCCAGCTCATTCTCTCTTTCCTCCACCGGACTTTCCAGCAATTTTTTTTCCTTATCTTTCTCACATTTTTTAATTCTACCATGTTAGGCTTGCCCATCCTTTTCTTTTTCCTACTTTTTCTCTATCCCACCATTCTTCTTCTCTCCTATCCAAATAAAATATAATTATTTGCTAGCAGCTCCACATCCACGTGGCTTCCCCTAATTGGTTTCTGATCCGAAATTAGTTACTAGTTCAGAAATTCTACTAAGTACTAATCTCAATCACAACAAGGGAGAAATTCACGGTTTAAGGATTAGTACTAGTTTAATTATGCTGAGCAACGCAGGAAAGGAAGTTAATTAAGCTAGTTAGTTTAATTAACGTTTTTGTAATTTTCGGTTTTGTAAACCCGAAATTATTTTGTTTAGCCTAAGTTGTAATATGGGACGAACCATGCTTGGGGATGCGAATCACACTTGGGACGTGTGAAAGGGGGTTCTTGGAGATATTTTGAAGCTTTACTTGCAAGCTAAGAGAAGCCCCCCCACTTGGTGATGAAAACCGGCCCACCTTGCCCCAAAGTCAACAAGACACACAACAACACTATTCCTTCTTACATCTTTGTTGGATTAAGAGATATTTGTTGTTTAATTGCTTTGTTTAATCACTTTGGTACTTAGATCTTTTTGGGATTGATTAGCTTGTAATATATATGTAATGTTGATCATAAATGAGGGCAGATTGGATTATTGAAATTTAAGCTTTGTGCTTCAATTAAAACACATTGTGTTAAAGATTAAAAACCGTGGTTTTTATTCTATCTTTGAACCGATTTTCTTGGGAGGTCAAACTACGAGAAAGTCAAACTAATTGACATATTCGAGAGTGGAGATTCTCGTTACTTGTTAATAAGAAGAAACCGTAATTGAGGAAGAGAGTGGAGGTTCATTTCCTTAGTTATAAACCGAATCGTAAACTTTAAGTGGAGGCTTTTAGTTTATCATTCAACTATCGTAAACACAATTCTTATTTTTGAAGTGTGTTCGTATCAAGTGGTATCAAGAGCTCAGTTCTGAAATGGACGACGACAATGCTAGGAGAGATGCTATGCTAGAAGCACTAGCTAAGCAAAACGAGGCATTGCATGAAATGATTGCCAAGATCACCTTGGAAATATTCACGAAGAAACCCAATGAAGAACAAAGGAGTTCTAGGGCTGATGATAGGGGTTTAAAAATCGAAGTTCCAGATTTTGACGGAGCTAGTGATCCGGAATTATACATTGAATGGGAACGTTCATTGGAGCGTTTTTTTGATTACAAAGATACTCGGGATGAGAAGAGATACAAGGTTGCGGTTTTAAAATTAACCAAATATGCTTCCATTTGGTTAGAAGGCTTGAAAAGGCAAAGGGTGAAGGAGAACAAATCCAATATCGCTACTTGGGAGAAATTGAAGAAGCAATTGAGGAAACGTTTTGTTCCAACTAACTACAAACAAAATCAGTATGTTAGATGGTCCACACTCAAGCAAGGCGCCATGCCTATGGAGGAGTACATCAAGGAATTTGAGAAACTTTCCATTGTTTGTGGAATTGAAGAAATGGAGGAGCAAAAATTGGGCAGATTCTTAGGAGGCCTAAATGAAGATGTACGTGAGAAAGTCGAGGTGTTTCCATACCTTACTTTCGATGAAGCTTGCAAAGTGGCTCAAAAGATGGATAGCCAAAAGAAGAAATCAGTAGCAAGTAAGTCTTATTCCAAGCCATTTAGTACTTTTAAAGCTAATCCTAGTACTAGTAATCTTGATAAGAACGAAAAACCGGATTTCACTAAGAAAGATAAGGAGAAAGTTGGAGAAGACAAAACCTTAAAAGTGAAATGTTTTAAGTGTCAAGGCTATGGCCATTACCAAGCTAATTGTCCTACTAAAAGAATCATGACCATAAGGCTATGGCCATTACCAAGCTAATTGTCCTACTAAAAGAATCATGACCATAAGAGATGTAACAGAAATAGACGAGTTGGAAAGACAATCTCTTTTAGAGATGGAACATGATAAAAATGGAAGTGAGGATGAGGAGGACGTGTGCAATCCTGAAATGTAGGGTGAAACCTTAGTTATTAGGAGGTCCTTATACTCAAATATGGTGGCCGAAAATGAGGAGCAAAGGGAGACCATTTTTCATTCGAAATGCCTAGTGAGAAAAAAACTATGCACTTTGATCATAGATGGTGGGAGTTGTACTAATGTAGCTTCAACTGAACTTGTAGAGAAGTTAGCATTACCTATGACTAAACATCCAATTCCTTATAAACTGAAATGGTTAGATGATGATAATGAAGTAAGGGTAAAAAATAGAGTTTTAATCACATTCTCAATTGGAAATTATGAAGATGAAATTCTATGTGATGTAATCCCTATGACTGCGTGCCATCTTCTACTTGGTAGGCCGTGGCAATTTGATCGCAAAGTGATGCATGATGGTTTTACGAATGTGTATAAGGTGAACAAGAATGGCAAAATCAAAACCTTACTAGTTACTACCATTACCTCCTTCAAAAATCCGAAACACAAAACCAAAACCAAAAGAAAACCAGATGTGTAGTGGTGTGTTCTTGGGGAGAAAACGATTCGAGAGGGAGTTGGAGGAAAATCAGTTGGTGTATATTCTGGTTGCCAAGGAGGTGAATGAGGGAGTGGACGTTGAGGATCCACATTTGAGGGAGTTGTTGGAGGAGTTTGGAGATGTGTTCCCTAATGACCTACCAAATGGCCTACCCCCTAAAACGTGGAATTGAACATCAAATTGATCTCATTCCCGGAGCACCAATTCCAAATAAGCCTTCCTATAGATGTAATCCCAAAGAGAGTGAGGAATTACAAAGCCAAATCAGTGAATTGATGGACAAAGGTTACGAGAGAGAGAGCAAAAGTCCGTGTGCCGTTCCGGCTTTGCTTGTGCCAAAAAAAGACGGTTCATGGAGGATGTGTATTGATAGCCGTGCTGTGAATAAAAAGTACAGATTTCCCATCCCTAGATTAGATGACATGCTAGATGAGTTGAGTGGATCCAAGTTATTTTCGAAAATTGATTTGAGAAGTGGATACCACCAAATATGCATGAAGGAGGGAGATGAGTGGAAAACGGCTTTCAAGACGAAGTATGGGTTGTATGAATGGCTGGTTATGCCATTTGGTCTCACAAATGTCCCTAGTACATTCATGAGATTGATGAATGAAGTACTTAGGCCGTTTTTGGGAAAGTTCGTAGTTGTATATTTGGATGATATTCTTGTTTTCAGTGCTAACAAGGATGATCATTTAAATCATTTGCAACAAGTGTTCAAAGTTTTGAAAGAACAAAAACTGTATGGGAAGCTTGAAAAGTGCACGTTCATGCAAAGAGAGATTGGCTTCCTTGGGTTCATAATTTCGGATGAAGGGGTGAAGGTGGATCCATCCAAAGTTGAAGCAATTTCTTCTTGGCCGGTTCCTACAACTATCACCGAGGTGAGATCTTTTCATGGTTTAGCTTCGTTTTATAGGAGGTTTATAAACAATTTTAGCACTTTATTAGCTCCTATAACTGAATGCACTAAACATGGGAAATTTGTATGGAGTGACGTAGCCCAAAACGCGTTTGAACTTGTAAAGGAGAAAATGTGTAAAACGCCTATCCTAGCTTTACCTGATTTTGCAAAACCATTTGAAGTTGAGTGTGATGCAAGTGGAACTGGTATTGGGGCTGTTTTAATTCAATGTGGCAAGCCTATTGCGTATTTTAGCGAGAAATTAAATCAGGCTAAATTGAATTATTCCACTTATGATAAAGAGTTTTACGCCATGGTTAGATCTCTTAATCATTGGAGTCACTATTTACGACCACAAGCTTTTGTTCTTCATTCCGATCATGAATCACTGAAATATATTCATGGACAACATAAGCTTAGTGCTCGTCATGCTAAATGGGTAGAGTTCTTGCAATCGTTCAACTTTGTTGCTAAGTACAAAGCCGGAAAAGCTAACGTGGTAGCTGATGCTATATCTAGGAGTCACCTATTGCTTAATATGGTGGATTCCAAAGTGCTTGGGTTTGAACTGATTAAAGAATTTTATGTTCTTGATGAGGGGACACGAGATCTGTTCATGGCTACCAAGGATGGTCCAAAAGACCATTATCATCAAATGGAGGGGTTCTTGTTCAAGGGGAACAAACTTTGTGTTCCCAAATGTCCCGTTCGTGATTTGCTCATAAGAGAAGCTCATGGTGGCGGTTTGGCTGGCCATTTTGACGTTACCAAAACCATGGAGTTATTACAAGAACATTTTTCAAAGAGCACGCTGTTTTGGCTCGTTGCGGTGTTTGTCAAAGAGCCAAAAGCACGTTCCATAAGGGGTTGTATACTCCTTTACTAGTACCGGAGAGGCCTTGGGAGGATGTTAGTATGGATTTCATCGTTGCACTTCCGAGAACGCAAAGAGGGAAGGATTCGGTCATGGTGGTGGTGGACCGTTTCTCAAAAATGGCACACTTTGTGCCTTGCCATAAAACAGAAGATGCTATTAACGTTTCTTGTTTATATTTCAGGGAAATTGTTCGTCTACATGGAATACCAAGAACTATTGTCTCGGATCGAGATAGCAAGTTTTTGAGTCATTTTTGGAGGTCCCTGTGGAGGATGATGGGTACTAAGTTGTTGTTTAGTACTTCACATCACCCCCAAACTGACGGTCAAACAGAAGTGACTAATCGAACTCTAGGCACCTTGTTAAGGGGCTTAGTGAGTAAGACCGGGAAAGATTGGGATGTCAAGCTATGCCATGCGGAGTTTCCTTACAATAGGACTCCTACTTTTGCAACAAGACATTCACCGTTCGAAGTGGTATATGGGGTAAATCCCTAAGTACCTATTGATCTTATTTTGTTGCCTAAAGACTCTTATGTTCACGGAGATGCTAGGCAACAAGCTGAAACAATGGTGAAGGTTCACAAAGAAATACGCACCAACATCGAAAAGGCCAATGAGATGTACAAGAAAAAAGCAAACAAAAGCCAAAAACCGAGGTTGTTTGCTCCGGGAGATTTGGTGTGGATACACTTGAGGAAGGAGAGGTTTCCAAGTAAAAGAAAGCATAAACTCATGCCCCGAGCTGAAGGACCTTTCAAGGTTCTTGAACGTTACGGAAACAATGCTTACAAAATAGACCTTCCCGGAGACTATGGCGTGGCAGCAACATTCAACGTAGGGGACTTATCCCCCTATTTAGAAGATAACGATGTGCAAGAATTGAGGACAATTCCTTTTGAAGAAGGAGAGGATGATCCGAAATTAGTTACTAGTTCAGAAATTCTACTAAGTACTAATCTCAATCACAACAAGGGAGAAATTCACGGTTTAAGGATTAATACTAGTTTAATTATGTTGAGCAACGTAGGAAAGGAAGTTAATTAAGCTAGTTAGTTTAATTAACGTTTTTGTAATTTTCGGTTTTGTAAACCCGAAATTATTTTGTTTAGCGTAAGTTGTAATATGGGACGAACCATGCTTGGGGATGCGAATCACACTTGGGACGTGTGAAAGGGGGTTCTTGGAGATATTTTGAAGCTTTACTTGCAAGCTAAGAGAAGCCCCCCCACTTGGTGATGAAAACCGGCCCTCCTTGCCCCAAAGTCAACAAAACACACAACAACACTATTCCTTCTTACATCTTTGTTGGATTAAGAGATATTTGCTGTTTAATTGCTTTGTTTAATCACTTTGGTACTTAGATCTTTTTGGGATTGATTAGCTTGTAATATATATGTAATGTTGATCATAAATGAGGGCAGATTGGATTATTGAAATTTAAGCTTTGTGCTTCAATTAAAACACGTTGTGTTAAAGATTAAAAACTGTGGTTTTTATTCTATCTTTGAACCGATTTTCTTGGGAGGTCAAACTACGAGAAAGTCAAACTAATTGACATATTCAAGAGTGGAGATTCTCGTTACTTGTTAATAAGAAGAAACCGTAATTGAGGAAGAGAGTGGAGGTTCATTTCCTTAGTTATAAACCGAATCGTAAACTTTAAGTGGAGGCTTTTAGTTTATCATTCAACTATCGTAAACACAATTCTTATTTTTGAAGTGTGTTCGTATCAGTTTCTTTTTAAAGGTGCCTAGATTTCTAAGCACCCCTCGTATTTACCCACATTGCAAGGCAAGCACAAATGGAGTAGCGAGAGTGAATTGGCAAGCATGATGCCTTGCAATGGTGGTCTTAGAAGGGCGATGTCCACGATGTAGCTTGAGTTGGTGTCCGCCTGAAAAAGATACCATGCAGTTCTCAACTATGCAATGACCAGGCGACAAGTGAGATAGTGATGTAGGCACCCAGCCCTAAACACACAACTAAGTGACTACAAAAGGGAATCTGAAGATAATACTCCCTCTATTCTTTTACTTGTTTCACTTTGAGTTTTTCATGTTTGCCAATGAACTAGTTTAACCATTAATATCTTTAGCTCTCTATTAATTAATTTTTATAGAATTTGGTATAGTAAAAGCATACATTAAGACAAATCCTATGACATTGTACATAATACGTTTTTTTTATATATATTAGTAAAAGAAGTAATGTCAAAGTATTAAAAACCGGAGAGAGTATTATGGTATTGATATCATGAGTGAAAGGTCGCATGATGAGAGGTTCATGGTTCAACAGGTGATGCCGACATCCTTACCTTAACCCACTTAGCTAATTGACTAAAGTGATGAGTCATCAGCTTTTTGTTCAATGAGTTGGATAAGACACCCGTATCCAAGTAGCTTAGTTTTAAAAGGCGCAAGGCACTAGGCGCAAGGCGAAGGCGCACGCATCCCGTAGGCGAGGCGCACCTTTGATGCCAAAATACTTAGAAATCAAATATAGGAGCATTTTAATACTTAGAACAACATAAATATCATATTAAAAGTGCAATTGAAAAATATTAAAAATTATATTCGATCATGTAGGCGAGGCGCACTTCATAAACTTTAAAAATCAATTATAAAACAAATATTATACTCTAAACAAATATTATTAACAAAATATTAGTTGCTTGTATTGAAAAAAATATACAGTTACAGTCTAGCTATTATTTAAAAAAATTAACTGTAAAGTTTTTTTTTTAAAAAAATTCTGACCAAGGCTAAGAAGAAACAGAAGCAGAAATGTGCTGAATCAAAAGATAAAAAGAAAAGAAGAAGAGGTGAGCTAAACAGAAGAAGAAAAGGAGAAGCGTAAAAGTGGAAAAAGACAAAAGACAAAGGAAAAGAGAAAATAAAAAATAAAAAAGAAAAAAGAAAAAAGAAAGAGCACGTGATTATTCACTTCAGCACTTCACTATTTCTTCCTCTTGGTAGTGGGGTACAGCTCACTGCTCACTGCTCACCATAAAAGGTAAAGTAAATGCTGTAGGAAGTAGATCGAAGAGCCCCTCTAAACAGAAAGGTAGATCGAACAGCAACCCTAGAAAAAGAAGATAGAAGAGGACGAACCTTCAGATTAATGGCGCCGGCCACCAGAGATGGCATAAAGTGCCGTCGGCCACCGGAGATGGCTCGCCGGCAACTTCTGTCGAACCCAGAACCACCAATTTGGGTTTTGGTTTGCAGTTCGCGAATTAGGGTTTTTGAAATTAGGGCTTTCAATTTGTGGGTTGAAATGAAGCAGTGTTACATAGTTCGCTCCTATCCCCCGCGAATTGCGTTTCAGTTCGTTCGTTCCCAAACGCGGGTCGTTAGCGATCCCAATCGCTGGGGTACGCGACCCAATTCGGCCAAATTGGCGTACCAAATTGCGGGTGGAATACGACTCACCATCGCTGTAGCTGGAGATATGTGTGTTGCAGAACAAGGATGGAGAGGAGAGAGATAGGTAGAAGAAGACAGCGTAAATGAGAGGCAGAAGAAGAGGCGTAAAAGAAACGCAAGAGAAAAGAGAGGGAGGAGAGAGAAAACATATTTAATGAATTTAGAGGAAAAAGAGGAAAGTAACGGAAGAGGGGAGAGAGAGGGGGATGAGAGATAAAAAAAGCTGGCACTTTCCTTTTTCCTTTTTACTTTATTGACTTTCCTTTTTTTTATTATGACCCACCAACTATTTAATTTGTACCGTTCACTAACAAGTACTACTTGGTTAAATTTGCTGGCAGCCCCATTTCAATTCCTCTTGCTTTTTTTTCAATTTTTTTTCAAACGCCTCTTGCCTTTTTTGTTGCAACACATTTTAGTTTTTTCTAAAAATATATAGAATGGACTTTTTTAATCATAATGAAAAAAAAAACATGGTAAAAAAGGTGTAAGCTAACCAAATAATGTCCCAAAGCGAACTATGACCCCAAAAATCGTACCGAAAAAATACCCCCTACGATCCGGAATTCTCCCAACTAGCGAATTGCGTTCCCGTACCCGTTCCGCGATCCGAAGCGATCCGCGAACTATGTGACACTGAAATGAAGTAAATTCGTGCAATCAAATGAGGGCTTTTGCTCGATTTTGTAGAATAAAGACTGGGTAAGTCTTATTTTCAAGAAATTTTGCTTTTCTAAAGGTTTTTAGCGAAGATTTCTTCCCTTCTCACGCATCGAGCCTGAAAGCGACAAAGGCGCGCGCCTTGCGCCTCCCAAAAAGCGCCCTAAAGCACGCGCCTGCTTGCGCCCATCGTAGGCCGCCTCGCCTAGGACATCCAAGGCGATTTTCCTTGCGCCTGAGGTCGCCTAGCGCCTGGACGCACCTTGGGCGTGCTTTTTAAAACTAAGCCAAGTAGACACTCAGTCCGTGTCTGAGTAACATAGTTAGTAGGTATGAATAAACCCAGTGTGGCAAGTGACCTAAGGAGAGTAAGATCACTATGTCACTTTGATCTGACCCTACTAAGAGTTGCATAATCAAGGGAATTTACAGGAAGACATACTAAACATCTGACTTAGGTGTAAATAGTCAAGTGTTACATTCATGAGCTCAGACCCTAAGAATCAAGGCTCAAAAGAAAAGCTAATAAACCTAGGATCTACTGTACTTATTACAACTTAAACCTGAGTTAAAAGTAGCTTCGAATTTGTTTGCTAATGAGGGAAGAGTGAGGTATATTATGTTTACTTATACATAATCATGTCACGGCACATGTAAATAGGCATGGTTGTTTGGAGCAAGCTTTTTATATTAGCGGAAGCATAGCAGCTATAACAGTAATGATGAGCTAGGTAGAAAAGGAAGCAAGTGGCAGCACCATCTAGGCCAAATTAGTGATTGGCTATTTTAAAATCGACCCTTTAACCATATAGGTATTTCAAATAAATGTAGTGCCACTGAGTATTTTAAAAGATATTCGATTATCATGTGGGTATTTTAAAAGAACTCAAGTGACATATCGGTATTTAGTAAAACTCTGTTTAACAATATGAATCCTTGTTTTGGCTAAGGGGCACTTGTATTGCACAATTGCTTTTTTATTTAAACCATTTTTTTATTTTCCCTTATATCTTTAATTTTTTCATTTTCTCACAACATTTTTTTCTCTTTCTTTCTCTGTGTGAATAGTTTTCACGTGTAAAATGTTCACACTTTTGTAGTAGTGTTAGAGAAAAATAAGAGTAAAAAAGGTGAATCATTGTCAGATTGATTTTCAGCTAACCTTTTATGATTTTTATAATAATATAATTTGGAAGAGTTTTTTTTGGAATGATATTTGTAAGTATAAAGTATGATTTTGTATTTTGTCAAAATTTTACTTCTTTCTTTATGTTAATAATATTATTTAAGATTTATTTGGAATATTTGTCTTTCACATCATTACATTAAAATGTAGGAAAGAAGTAATAAATAAAGAATAACTATATAAAGAATAATATAAGAAATTAGGAAAAAAATTTAAATTTAAATCCTTAAAAAAGGGCTCAGATGGTTAGCTGTACTTTCTATAATATTTACACGTCGCCGGAAATTTTGAATCTCATATGGTGCAAGGGGACTTATTAAATACCTCACTTAATTTTTTTGAAATACCCGCATTGATATGGATCCGATGAGAAGATTGAAGATAACTAAATTAGTGGATCTTATGAATTATTGGGCTTGGATCATCTTACAATTGAAGGTTGTGAATAGTGTTTTGATGTTAATTTTATTTGTTAATGACCCATATGAGAGATGGTCATTTCCTACAAATCATAGTTATGTTAGGATTTGTGTTGTTTTCCTAGTTCTAGTAGGAATAGGACTCTTAATATCCTAATCCTAATAGGATTAGAACCCCTAGTTTTGTTAGGAGTTTAATAGCTTATAAACTCTAGTTGAGTTATAGATCCAAATCCTAGTTGGATTAGGATTCTAATTGGAATAGAGTTATATCTTTAATAGGAGTCTAGTTAGAAGACGCCAAGTTGAGCTTGTTCTACTTGGTTTAGAAGTTTATTATTTCTTTGTTATCTTGTTTTGCTTAAAGTTATCTTATTTAGAGTTTGATTAGGAGTATGACTTAGGGACTTGTCCTAAGCATAGTAGGAGTATGTTTATTTTGCTTATAAATAGCTTAGGGTGTTCGTTATTTTGATAGACAGATTTATGAGATTAGAGTTTTAATTTTCTTTGTGAAAATTTTCGGACTTCTTTGTGATTTCCAAACCTTGAATCAATTACTTTGTGTTTGAGATTTAAGATTGATTGCTTAATTACTTTGTGTTGAGAGTGAATCAAGACCCAATTCGTGAATTACTTTGTGTTTGATTGAATTGTTCTATCCTTTATACTTAATGAAAACCCTAAAGATCCAGTCTTTCTTTCAAGATTCTTGGATTTCCGTAAAACTCAACAAAAGTACATCCGCATCCACATCAAATTGGTATCAGAGCTGGTTGAAAGAAAGTCGAAAAAAGTTGCAGTTTGTTTGTCCAGATTAAAACAGTTTCCAGGTGCGTTTTGTTTATTTCTGTTCTCCTAGTTGGAAAAGAATTTTTGGGTTATTCTTGAGCCTAAACTGGACTACTGCATGTCTAGTTTACTGTCCTAAAATTTCGTTAGATTTGAAGATCGTTTCGTATAGTTTCGGGACGGTTTTTGTTCATTGGTCTGTTTTCGATTGAATCTGGCACGGTTGTGATAAATTGGTCGTTGCGGTTGATATACTTGGAGTTTTTAAGTGAAATTTTGGTCGAGTGCTGGAAACATATAGGACTAGATCCTGACAAAATTTCATTGAATTTAGAGGTATTTTGATACGCCTGTGATAATTTTCTTGGGGAGCAAGTTTACGGTGCTGTTATTTGCTTTCCTTCAATTTCTTGCTGCATATTGGTTGCGTGGGAATTGGGATGGCATATTAGTATGATTTTTGCTCATTATCATGGATGATCTTTATGATGCATTTTTAAGTAGTGAACTTCGGAATATTCAATATGTTAAAAATCGTCGTCGTGTGACTGAAGAACTTCAAGCAAATATTCAAGAGTTGGGAGAATCATTGAAAAAGCTTGAATGCCTAGTTCTCAAAAATTATGCTCAACCAAATATCATACAAAAAACTGAGGATTTTAATGAGATCGAAGAACATATTACACACGAGAATATAGTTTTAGATCGAATTGTCAAGAACGATCAAGAAGAGCAGATTAGAGAAATTTCTAGTAGTACTTCTCTTATTGTCAATGTTATTAAAGAGTCGTCCAACAATTCTACTATCTGCAACTTGCCATGTAAGGTTGTCGTGAGAGATCTTGATACTTCGTTAGCTCATTCTTATGGGTTCGACAAGAGTAAGGTTGATCATGATGTTCTACAGTTGAGATTCAGTAAAATTCGAGGTCGAATTTTTTTTCAACAAGGGGAGAATGATATGGATCCGATGAGAAGATTGAAGATAACTAAATTAGTGGATCTTATGAATTATTGGGCTTGGATCATCTTACAATTGAAGGTTGTGAATAGTGTTTTGATGTCAATTTTATTTGTTAATGATCCATATGAGAGATGGTCATTTCCTACAAATCATAGTTATGTTAGGATTTGTGTTGTTTTCCTAGTTCTAGTAGGAATACGACTCTTAATATCCTAATCCTAATGGGATTAGAACCCCTAGTTTTGTTAGGAGTTTAATAGCTTATAAACTCTAGTTGAGTTATAGATCCAAATCCTAGTTGGATTAGGATTCTAATTGGAATAGAGTTATATCTTTAATAGGAGTCTAGTTAGAAGACGCCAAGTTGAGCTTGTTCTACTTGGTTTAGAAGTTTATTATTTCTTTGTTATCTTGTTTTGTTTAAAGTTATCTTATTTAGAGTTTGATTAGGAGTATGACTTAGGGACTTGTCCTAAGCATAGTAGGAGTAAGTTTATTTTGCTTATAAATAGCTTAGGGTGTTCGTTATTTTGATAGACAGATTTATGAGATTAGAGTTTTAATTTTCTTTGTGAAAATTTTCGGACTTCTTTGTGATTTCCAAACCTTGAATCAATTACTTTGTGTTTGAGATTTAAGATTGATTGCTTAATTACTTTGTGTTTGAGAGTGAATCAAGATCCAATTCGTGAATTACTTTGTGTTTGATTGAATTGTTCTATCCTTTATACTTAAAGAAAACCCTAAAGATCCAGTCTAACTTTCAAGATTCTTGGATTTCCGTAAAACTCAACTAAAGTACATCCGCATCCACATCACGCATGGTCAAAGGGTGTATTTTGAAATACCCATTTGGCAATTTGGCTGCACCATCTATGTGACAAGCTGCATGTTAAGTTACAAAACCTAGCTTACCATTACAACACTCAGCTTTGTTCTTTACATTTTGGCTTGCTGTAACTTGGCCATTTATGTTTGTTGGTCTTATTTTCGACTTTTTTGTTCACTAGGCTATGGGTGTAAGTGGATTGCGAAAAGTCCAGAGTCCAATCCAGTCTAGGCCGAAAGTGAGAAGGTATTATTGATCATCCTTTATAAATAATACACGCCTAGCCTCATTAAGGGTTATAGTTGATTTTGATAAATTGTGAGCGTTGCTTATCTTGGTTATTAACCAAAACCATTATTTGTTGTGACTTGTATTCATCTTCTAATTGCGATTAGGAAGAGACCCTCAAATTCTTGCGAGAATCAAGAGTACTATCCTTGTTTTTACTTCTTATTTTCAGAATTCCTTTACAAAAATATCATAAAAATTTACTTAGATTTTAGATTAATCTTTGTGAATTTTTCGGACTCAAATTCATATCAAAGGCAAAAGATGGTGGGAAAGAGGTGATGCATGAGGGCACGGGTGTTAGGCTCTGTTCTTTTGGACTGAATTAATGAAAATTCAGTTCAGTTCAGACAAATTCAATTCAGTTCAGGTTTATTCAGTTCAGTTAGTTTCCTCTCACAGTTTTCATTCACTTCAGTTCTTTATTCAGTTCAGTTCAGGCTTATTCAGTTCAGTTCACTTCAGTCCAGATTTATTCAGACAAATTCAGTCCAAAAGAACAAAGCCTTAGTAGGTATGACTTTTGGGCAGGGGGTGTTTGTAGGTATTACATAAATTCTTTTGGCTTTGGTCTATGGGATATGTTTGCATAGAAGTTACATAAATCCTTTTGGCTTTGGTCTATGGGATAGGTTTGCATAGAAGTTCAATACTAAAACAAATATTTTGTTTTTTCATGAGATCTAAGGTTTAGAGTTAATTGGGATAATAAAATATAGGAAAAATTGTCAAAAATAATCCCAAGTTTTGGCCATCTTCCCAAATTAATCCCAACTTTGGATTATTTTTAAATAATCTCAAGTTTGTTAATAGTCTTCCCTTATTGGTCCCTAGTGAAAAAAGTCGGTTTAAAACTCGTTTTAAAGGTCAATACGCCGCGTGAAACATTTCCGTTTGCCTTTCATTTTAATAGTGGAGTGGTGATGAAGGCGATTAGAGGTGATTTTTTTAAATAAAATGGTGTCTTATCAACTTTTTAAAATTGGTTCAAACGATTATAGGTCTTTTGGACCAATATGGGAAGATGACTCCCAAACTTCAGATTATTCAAAAATAATTTAAACTTGGGATTTATATGGGAAGACACCTGAAACTTGGGATTATTTTTTACAATTTTTCCTAAAATATAAGGAATTTCTTTTTTCTTATATTAAACATTTCTGTGTTTCCTCTGTTTTTTGTGGGCATTACATTTTTTTTGTTCCCTTCTCTTTTTCCTTTTCCATGCTGGATAACTTATCATTGTTCTCTCTTGTAGACCCTATATGCTTTAGAATTTTGCTATGACTCATAATATAATTGCTGTAATAAGGTTGATGAAGTTGAGGTGGTTATTGATCCCAAAGAAATTGAGCTTACGACAGCAAGATCTGGAGGTGCTGGAGGTACGGATCGTTACAAATCACGTGTAGTTTTAATTAACAACAGTACATTTTTTGCCATTTCAGTTAACTGTGTACTAGCTTATGTAGAGTCTATGCTCTTACCTCCTATATCTATTCTCATGCATGAATTTACTCCCCAGGTCAGAATGTAAACAAAGTTGAAACAGCTGTGGATCTTTTCCACAAACCTACTGGAATCCGTATTTTCTGTACAGAAGAAAGGACACAACTTCGAAATAGAAGTCGTGCATTGCAATTATTGCGAGTAAAACTGTAAGGAACATCAGTATTTACACTTCCTTTCATGGTGGAATTTGTTCATTATACATGCACTGGCTGGAGTCTGATATATGTAGAAGGTTAAGAACTGTTTATTTTAAGTAACTGATATGGACGTGAATCCACACTTCCGTAAAGTTTTCAACAACCCAAGATCTTGAAAGAAAGATGAGTTATTGATGGTTTCTTGGATGAATCTCTCAACTAAACACTCGAACACAATTGATATATATAGCTATTTGATTGAAAACTCCTGAACTCTCAAATAGGTTATTGATTCAATTGAGTCACTCCTAACTCAATTAATCAATCACTAAACTCAATTCACTCGTGAATTAAATTTAATGGTTTGTAAGCAAAGAACTCACAAGCAAGTATAAACTCACGAAAATTATAAAACATTAACTAACTTTTGAACGTAATACAAACTATTCTATTTATACTCAAAACAATTCCTACTATGCTTAGGACAAGTCCCTAAGTCATACTACTAATGAAACTCTTAAGGATTAATTGATAAGAATAATCCCACCTTTACCTGATTTTCTGAAAGTAGTCCAACCTATTGATAATCTGAGAATAATCCCAACTTTGGGGTATATCTTCCCAAAATAAGTCATGACCTGCTGGTAACCTGCAATTGCAGGTTTAATAACCTAATTACATAATTAAGAGCTAATTTAATATATTTTAAAACTAACTTTTTAATTAAATACCTAAATTTATAATTAACTAGAAAAACTAAAACACTACCCTTCCCCTCCCACCACCACCCCTATACCGAAAGCCCGACAACCCTCCAAAACCACAATTCCCTTCCTCCCACACCCCTGCCACCAATAGCCACCTCATCCTCTTCCTCACCCTGCCACCGCCTCCTTCCTCTTCCACCAGCCCCCACCAGCCCCCAACCGATGGAAGGACGAGTGCAAAATGGGCCCCGAATTTTCTCTCCTCCAAAGAATAAGAAACTCCTACGAAATGGACCCAAACCCACATCCACAGTCTCCATCTCCCAGCTGTCGGATTAGTGGAACCCATCCTTGAAAACACCAACGGACTTCTCCAACAGTCTCACCGGAGCTCTCCCCTCTGACTTCTCTGGCCTCACTTTTTTACGCTCGATTTACATCGGTCGTAACAACATGTCGGGTTCGTTGGACCCGAATTTGGTGAAAGGGAATGTGGTGTTATGTAATTGAGGGGTGAACCCGAGGGTGGTGAAGGAGGCGGGTGGGATTGGGATGATTTTTGCGAATACGGCAGCGAGTTGGGGGGGGGGAGGAGTTGGTG
The DNA here is from genome assembly GCA_947646795.1 of Beta lomatogona. Classification (NCBI taxonomy): domain Eukaryota; kingdom Viridiplantae; phylum Streptophyta; class Magnoliopsida; order Caryophyllales; family Amaranthaceae; genus Beta; species Beta lomatogona. The sequence continues at coordinate 189,329 of CANSNZ010000402.1, read as the reverse complement.
GCGGATAGTCATTTGACACCGACGGTGGTGCTGTATTCTTGTGGGGTGGGTGGGACTTCGACTGGTAGTGGCGGTGGGGTGGCCGGAGGGTGAGTTGGGTTGTGCTGGTGGTGGATACAAGTGGTGGATACAAGTGGTGGAGAGAGATAAAGGCTTTTGAGGTGGTCGAATTTCACCTACAAAATGATAAAATAGAGGAATCAATCAAATGTAACCAGTTCAACAGGTTTTAGGTAAAAAAAGACCAATTTAAGAAGATAAGGTATCAAGGTGGGATTATCTTGAGATTATTGAAAGTTGGGACTATTTTAAGCAGACCGGTTAAAGGTGGGATTATTCTTATCAATTAATCCAACTCTTAAAGATAACTAGAAAATAACAAGATAAAAGAGTCCTAAAGTGCTCAAAACAAGAAAAATATTCTAAGTGGAATAGTAAAAACTTGTGAGCAAAAACCTAAAACAAATAGGATATGAAGAGTCCTAATGGAACTCAACTAAGCATGTAATCACACACCAATCATCATTCCTAACAGAACTAGGAATGCCTTCTAAACCTCCATTTCTCCACTTCTCACACATTGTCGAAATCACTCCTAGTAATACAAGTGAGAAACTCTTGTGTAGAAGCAAACAAGTTGAACCCCATAGTATCCAACACCAAAGTAATTAGTTCCTCTTGCACAAGTGCCTTTGAATCCATATCATCCTCCCCTTCTTCAAAAGAATTTATCCTCGAATTCTCATCATCATAGTAAGGAGAAAGATCACCTATGTTAAACGTTGTGCTAACCCCGCCAAAGTCATATGGTAGCTCGACCTTGTAAGCACTATCACCAAAATGTTCCAACACCTTAAATGGTCCATCTGCTCTAGGCATCAACTTGTTCTTTCTTTGCCGAAGAAACCTTTCCTGATGTGGAACTTTATGTTTCAGATGTATATGGATGTTTCTTGATTAAAAGAAACGATTATGGATGTGTTTGTAAGGTGTAGATGGGATAGATTCTTGAAGGCAACGACTTCAAGTTTGGAACAAAGGCAACGACTTTGATCCACTAGTCAAGCTAGTCTCTAAACTTTAAGCAAAAGTATGCACAACAATACTCTACTCACGATATTCTTAATTAATAATCAACAACGTCCATTTTTATTAATGAATTCCACGCATACAATATATAGTACTTAAAAGACAACCTAATACAACTTGAACTAGGAAAGATAAAAATCAGCAAACTTAATCCTAATCCTACTTGATAAGAATTACACGCCTAACTAGATAGAATCAACAACAATAGTCCTAATTACAATCCAACTATAAGCATATAATGATCCTAATAGAATTAGAAACCAAACAAGCTTAAAACCAGTAAAACCTCTCCCAAGCAGGAAAGCAAAACCTTGTAAGCAAAAGACTTCTACTACCACTATAATTCTACTCCAATTAGGAATCCTAATCCAACTAGGATTTGGACTTCTAACTCAATTAGAATTATGAACAAACTAAACTTTAATACTCCTAACAGAACTAGGAGTTCTAATCCTACTAGGATTAGGATTTCAAGAGTCCTAATCCTACTAAAATAGGAAAACTACCAAGAGTCCCTTGAACATCCTTAATCATACACGGCCCATAGAAATGCTCACTCAATGTATATACAGTTTTACACCTAACCCTCCACTATGCACCTCCCTCACAAGGAATTCCCTCACGCCACAACTAGGAATGCATAGCTTATTACCTTTAAACAAAAGCCCCTCTTGGACAGAATAGTCATGGCTAGGCTTCACTAACTCCTTAGCAAACACTGGATCATATTTGTATAGAGCTTTGACATGTTCAAACCTAAGCACCCTAGCATGAACCATAGCTAAAAGATAACTCCTCCTAGACAATGCATCTGCCACCACACTACTCTTACCATCTTTATACTTAAAAGAAAAAGTAAAAGATTGAAGAAATTCTACCCACTTAGCATGTCTATGGTTGAGCTTTTTTTGTCCATGGATGTATTTCAAAGCTTCATGGTCAGAATGGAGTATGAACGGCTTAGGACGCAAATAATGAGACCAACGATCAAGAGCTTGAACTATAGCATAGAATTCTCGATCATATTTAGAGTAATTGATCTTTGGACCACTCAACCTTAGTTTTAAAAGGCGCAAGGCGCACCGAGGCGCAATGATGTGGAACTTGGTGTTCCAGATAGTTATGGAGGTTTCTTGATTAAAAGAAACGGTTATGGCTTGTGTTTGAAGGTGAAGATGGAGTGAATCTTGAAGGCAACGACTTCAAGTTTGGAACAAAGGCAACGACTTTGATCCACTAGTCAAGCTAGTCTCTAAACTTTATCTCAAGTATGCTCAGCAATACTCTCAATATTTCTTAATCAATAATCAACAACGTCTATCTTTTTTATTATGAAAACAACCGAATTTATAGTACATCCTACACCCTAATCCAACTAGAATTAGACTAACTAGACTCCTAATCCAACTAGGATTAGTTACAACGACCTAAACTCCTAATCCACTTTGGATTAGTTACAACGACTCCTAACCAACTTGAATCATGTAAAATCCATCGTTTTAAGAACGTAGGCAAAACCATGACTCCTAGTAAAACAAAATTAACATTAACATGAAACGAAACTATTAGAGTAACTAACACACACACACGTCTACTCTAAACCAGTCCAAGTAATACAAGAACAACTTGGCCCTTGTCCAAATGACAATCCAACCCCTAATACGCCCAAGTCTTCCATGTTAAGCTCGTCATTAGTTGTCTTGGCCAACAATGCCTTGCTAAATGCTTTACCACTTCTTGTAACACTTGGCGCCTCATGATCCGTATCATTCTCCCCTTCTTGAAAAGAATTTGTCCCCAAATTCTCGTCAAGTACATAAGGAGATAAATCACCCACATTAAAGGTAGAACTTACACCTCCATAGGAATCAGGAAGTTCCAACTTATATGCATTGTCACCAATACGCCTTAGCACACGAAATGAACCATCAGCCCGTGGCATAAACTTGTTCTTGCGTTTCTCAGGAAACCTCTCTTTGCGTAGGTTTAACCACACTAAATCACCTACTTGAAACTCGTGTGATTTGCGGTGCTTATTAGCTCGCTGCTTATAACGATCATTCATTTTCTCAATTTGCAGCTTCACTTCTTTACACGTCTTCATGAAGGATTGTTGACGAGCTTGAGCATCAAAGTTCACAAGATCTCCTCGTGGCAAATCAACAAGATCAATAGGAATATGTGGGTTAGCACCATAAACAATAAGGAATGGAGATGAACCTGTAGTAGATGAAGGCGCCCTATTGTAGGCAAACTCCGCATGAGCCAAACGCACATCCCAATCCTTTGTAGTTTTACTCACCAAACCCCATAGCAATGTACCTAATGTTCTATTGGTGACTTCGGTTTGTCCATCAGTTTGGGGGTGATGGGACGTGCTAAATAGTAGTTTAGTTCCCACAAGCTTCCAAAGAGTCTTCCAGAAGTAACTAAGGAACTTGGTATCTCTATCTGATACTATACTCTTGGGAATACCATGAAGACGTACTACCTCTTTGTAATACAAATCAGCCACATTGCTAGCATCATCCGTTTTATGGCAAGGTATGAAATGAGCCATCTTGCTAAAACGATCAACCACTACCATAATGGAATCCTTACCTCTCGCTGTGCGTGGCAATCCCACAATGAAGTCCATGCTTGCACTATCCCAAGGAACACTAGGAACAGGCAATGGAGTGTACAAACCTTTGTGGAAAGTGCTCTTGGCCTTTTGGCATGTGGCGCATCTCTCAATTACTTGATGAACATCTTTGAGCATCTTAGGCCAATAGAAATGTTCACACAACAAATCATATGTCTTATACACCCCAAAGTGACCAGCAATACCTCCAGCATGCATCTCCCTCACTAACAACTCGCGCACACTACACTTAGGCACACATAGTCGATTCTCCTTAAATAAGAACCCATCTTGAACAGCATAGGAACCTTGGGGAGCAGCAATAAAATCCTTGAAGTCTTCATCATCACCATAGTGTTGTTTGAGAATCTCAAACCCAAGTAAACGAGCTTCCAAGACTGCCAACAAATACCCCCTCCTAGACAATGCATCCGCCACAACATTCTCCTTGCCTTCTTTATACTTAGAAGAAAATGTGAAGGATTGCAAAAATTCCACCCACTTAGCATGTCTCACATTAAGCTTTTGTTGCCCATGTATATGTTTTAGACTCTCATGATTCGAATGAAGCACAAAAGGCTTAGGACGAAGATAATGAGACCAATGCTCAAGTGCACGGATGATGGCATAAAACTCCTTGTCATAAGTGGAATAGTTAAGTTTAGCCCCATTCAATTTCTCACTAAAAAAGGCTATGGGACGTTTTTCTTGTAGAAGCACATCACCTATTCCCAAACCACTAGCATCCGTTTCAACCTCAAATAATTTGGAAAAATCTGGTAAGGCAAGAACCGGTGCATTACATAGGCTAACTTTCAATTCTTCAAAGGCCCTCTTTGCATTGTGAGTCCAAACAAACTCACCCTTTTTGTAAGCTCAGTAAGAGGGGCTGCAATAGTGCTAAAATTGCGTATAAAACGCCTATAAAAACTCGCCAACCCATGAAAACTCCTCACATCATGTGCATTCTTTGGTTCTGGCCAAGAAAAAATGGCGTCCACCTTAGAAGGATCGACGCGTACACCATCACTCGAGACAATGTACCCCAAGAAAACAAGACTAGGAACCAAAAATGTACACTTTTCCATCTTACCATATAGTTGTTGTGCACGCAAAGCTTCAAAAACTTGTTTCAAGTGATCGAAATGCAACTCTTTTGTTTGACTATAAATCAGAATGTCGTCTAAATAAACAACAAAAGAGTTAATAAAGGGGCGTAATACCTCGTTCATCAGCCTCATGAAAGAGCTTGGTGCATTGCACAACCCAAAGGGCATAACCATCCACTCGTATAACCCTTGCTTGGTTTTAAACGCAGTCTTCCACTCATCCCCTTCCCTCACCCTCATTTGGTGGTATCCACTCCTCAAATCAATCTTGGAGAAAATTTTGGCTCCATGTAACTCGTCTAACATATCATCTAGCCTAGGCATAGGGAACCTATACTTGATGGTGATGTTATTGACAGCTCTACTATCCACACACATGCGCCAAGTACCATCCTTTTTAGGTACTAACAAAGCTGGAACAGCACAAGGGCTCTTACTTTCACGAACATACCCTCGATCAATTAGCTCTTGTACTTGCCTTTGTAGCTCCTTAGACTCTTCAGGATTGCATCTATATGCAGCCTTATTTGGGAGAGTGGCTCCAGGCACCAAATCAATGGCGTGTTCAATGCCTCGAATAGGTGGCAGTCCCGGTGGGAGTTCTTCCGGAAAAACATCTTCAAACGCTTGTAGAAGTGTAGTCAAGGTGGGATCTTGTGGGGGATCCTTGGGTGGTGCTGCCTCCCTAAGGTACAACACATACCCCATGCAACCACCCTTTATCTCCTTCTCGAACTCAGCTCCAGTTAGGAAGAGATTGGACTTGTTAATTTCCTTAGTTGGCGCCACCTTAGGAGGAAGTGGCTTCAACCTATAACGCTTATTTCCAACCCTAACCGAGTAGATATTGCGTTTTCCAGCATGGTTAACATTCCTAGCCCATTGCCATGGTCTTCCCAACAAAATAGAACAAGCATCCATAGGAATAACATCGCACCATAACTCATCCTTGTAATCTCCAATAGAAAAGGCTACAAGTGCTTGTTTCTTCACCTTAATTGGCGCATGATCATTAAGCCAATTCAAAGCATAAGGCTTGGCATGATCCCTAGTAGGCAGTTTGAGGATGTTCACCATCTTAGAAGAAGCTACGTTGGCACATGACCCACTATCAATGATGAGGTTGCACGCTCTACCATTCACTAAGGCCCTTGTATAAAACAAATTCTCCTTTTGCTCTTCTTCTTCCGTCAATGGTTGGGATTCTATTCTAAGCAATCTCCTCAAAATCAATGTATCCTTGTCCGTAACAGCCTCTTGAACCTCTTGATCATCCCATCTTTCATCATCCTCAAAGTCGGACTCCCCTTCTTTACCTTCCTCCTCTTCCTCAAGGTATGCACATTCCTCCTCTTCCTTTTGTTGAGCAAGGAAGTTAACTAGGGTCCTATGGTCCTTCGAGGAAATAGTAACCTTTTGTGGACAATCACGTGATATGTGACCGAAACCTTGACATTTATAGCATTACTTCTTAGCCAAGGCAGCTTGTTCCGGGCTAACATAGATTTTTTGCTTTGGTTTAGGGTCGAATTTAGATGAGGAAGATGGTGGTTGTGTAGATTGGTTATAGGTAGGCTTATTTTTGTAGGAAGTGGAATAGGAGCTGCTAGAGTATGTTTTCTCCTTACCCTTACTCACCTCCCTTTCTTGCTTTTCAAATCTCTCGGCCAACCTAAGCACATGATCGAAAAAAATGTAATTAGATGTCTCTACCTTATTGGCTATGGAAGGCCTCAATCCGGTGATGAAACGTCCAATCTTCATCTCCTCTTTCTCGTCCAACTCACACAATATACACAACTTCTCAAACTCCTTGGTATATTCAGCCACACTCTTGGAATTTTGTTGAATTTGGTTGAGCTTTAAGAACTGTTCTTGAAGATATTCACGTGGGATGAATCTCTTCTTGAGTTGCCTCTTCAATTCGGACCAAGTATCAATCCTTGGATCACCATCCCTGATTCTCTTGTTCCTCAAGCTTTCGAACCATATACTAGCATATCTAGTGATCTTCAAGTGTGCAACTTTGAAAGCCTTTTGTTCATCGAAACCCTTATAGTCCATAAGTTTTTCAAATTGTCGGATCCATTCTTGGAGATCCTCAACGTCTCCTTCACCAGTAAACTCCTTCAAATCCATGAGTTTAAAGTCTCTATCACTCTCCACAAAAGTTCTTATTGGTGGCTCCCTATTTGGACGTCTTTCTCCTCCTTGTTCTTCCAGATTTCCGGCCAAAGATTCAACCCTTTGGTTGGTCATATGAATGGCATTCGTGCTGTTGGTAATCTTTTCATTGATGGAGGCAAAGCTTTCATTAAAGTCCCTCATCATACTCGCCATCATAGTCTGCAATTCTTCTCGAGTAATGGGAGTCCCCATGATCAAGAAGTCTCAACAAACCGCCTCAACTTAGGAAATACGTAACTTCCTCAAAACACGTCCAAAACTTGTGAAATTTGAACACAATCTAGCTTTGTATGTTGTAAGATTCCAGTTAAAATTTCGTAGCCAAATTCCTTCTCAAACGCTGGTAATCCTCGTTTTAATACCGCTGTTCTTGATTCCAGCGATTCTGACACGTCTGCAAAGAACGGTCTCGAAACTATATCAAAACTCCTCGAAACTTCGTGAAATTTTAACACAATAAACTAGACAAAATGTAGTCCAATTTAGGATTAAAAATCTTCAAAAAATTCGAAGTATGCTAGGAGTTCGAGGCCCCCAAAGTTACTGCAAATTTGGGATGAATTCGGGCAGTAAAAACAAGTGTCGCCCTGGGATCTTGGGCAAAGCTCTGATACCACTTGATGTGGAACTTGGTGTTCCAGATAGTTATGGAGGTTTCTTGATTAAAAGAAACGGTTATGGCTTGTGTTTGAAGGTGAAGATGGAGTGAATCTTGAAGGCAACGACTTCAAGTTTGGAACAAAGGCAACGACTTTGATCCACTAGTCAAGCTAGTCTCTAAACTTTATCTCAAGTATGCTCAGCAATACTCTCAATATTTCTAAATCAATAATCAACAACGTCTATCTTTTTTATTATGAAAACAACCGAATTTATAGTACATCCTAAACCCTAATCCAACTAGAATTAGAATAACTAGACTCCTAATCCAACTAGGATTAGTTACAACGACCTAAACTCCTAATCCACTTTGGATTAGTTACAACGACTCCTAACCAACTTGAATCATGTAAAATCCATCGTTTTAAGAACGTAGGCAAAACCATGACTCCTACTAAAACAAAATTAACATTAACATGAAACGAAACTATTAGAGTAACTAACACACACACACGTCTACTCTAAACCAGTCCAAATAATACAAGAACAACTTGGCCCTTGTCCAAATGACAATCCAACCCCTAATACGCCCAAGTCTTCCATGTTAAGCTCGTCATTAGTTGTCTTGGCCAACAATGCCTTGCTAAATGCTTTACCACTTCTTGTAACACTTGGCGCCTCATGATCCGTATCACGCAAGGCGCAAGGCGAAGGGAGGCGCAAGGCACAAGGCGAAGGGAGGGGCAAGGCGCAAGCCGAAGGTGCACGCATCTCGTAGACGAGACGCACCTTTGGTGCCAAAAACCTTAATAATTAATCATAAAACGTATTTTATATTCAAAAGAACATAATAATAATAAAATATATAAGCTATTGTAATTTTTTTAAAAAAAGTAGAAGCTATTGTCCGTACTTTAGATTCGCTATTATAAATTTTATGATTGCCTATTTGTTATATCAATGAAAATAAGTTACTTGTTTAAAAAAACCTTAGTCATAGGCTAAGAAAAAATGAAGCAATGATTTTTTTTAAAAAATAACAGTACAAGGAAAAGGAGAGGAGAGGGTAAGAAAAATAAAAATAAAACAGAAAAATTAATATGGTCACCGGACTACATGAGTACAGGACCACCTCAGACATAAAGTTAAAAAAAATACATAAGAAAGAGAGAGATGGAAGAACGGAAGTACAGAAGAAAGAGATGAAGAGAAGGTCGTAGAGAGAAAGAGAAAAAGAGAAGAGAGAGAAAACTAACCTCAAGAGAACTTCTGTCGGCGGCCACCGGACATGGTAGACGGGCCGTCGGCCATCGGAGAAGTCTTTCCGGCAAGTACTGTCCACCCAACGACCACCAATTTCTGGTATTGGTTCGCATTTCGCAAATTAGGGTTTTCCCAAAAATTAGGGCTTTTAATTAGGGTTCCATTTGATAAAATATCATGCAATTAACATAGTATTTTTGCTCGAAATTAACAAATCAAAGCAAAGGTACGTTAAAATTAAAAGAAATTTTGTTTTTTTTTCTCTATCTCCATCTCCTGCGCCTCTCTACCAAAAGTGGCCGCCTTGCGGCTCGCCGGAAGCGCATCAAGGCGCGCTCCTCTGAGCGCCTATTGTAGTTTGCCTCGCCTCACTCGGTGATGCATTTTGGCCGTCGCCTGGATCCGCCTGACGCCTAGGTGCGCCTTGGGTGCACTTTTTAAAACTAAGCACTCAACTTCTCACTAAAGAATGAAACTGGCCTCTTTTCTTGTAAAGCACCAATCCCCACTGCACTAGCATCACACTCTACCTCAAACAACTTATCAAAGTTAGGCAATGCAAGCACATGAGCACTACAAAGCAAGGACTTCACTTCTTCAATATCTTTTTGAGCATTCTTGGTCCAAACAAACTCTCCTTTCTTCATTAATTATGTGATTGGCGCCATTATAGAAGAGAAATTCTGAATGAATCTGCCATAGAATGAAACCAATCCATGAAAGGTTGGAACCACATGAACCTTCTTTGGAACCAACCAAGTTGATATGGCTGCCACCATTTCAGGGTCTAACTCTAACCCCATCCTCAACAACAATATAACCAAGAAAAATAATGCTAGGAGACATAAATGTACAATTTTCTAATTTGCCATACAACTTTTGATTCCTTATGACCTCAAACAAGTGTCTTAAATGTAACAGATGTTCATCGTAACTCTTACTATAGATAAGTACATCATCAAGGTAAACAACAATAATTTTGTTTAGGAAAGGGCGTAGTACCTCGTTCATCAAACGCATGAAAGAATTAGGAGCATTGCAAAGGCCAAAAGGCGTGACCATCCACTCATAGAGACCTTGCTTGGTCTTGAAAGCAATCTTTCATTCATCCCCTTCCCTGATCCTCATTTGATGATAGCCACTCAGAGAAAACTGTGGCTCCATGTAACTCATCCAACATATCTTTAAGCCTTGGCATAGGAAACCTATACTTGATAGTTATGTTGTTGAGTGCCCTACTATCTATACACATCCTCCAAGTCCCTTCCTTTTTAGGAACAAGTAAAGCGGCACATGGACTCATACTCTCCCTAACATACCCTCTTTCTATTAACTCCTCAATTTGGCATTGAAGTTCCTTAGAATCTTCTGGGTTCCACCTATAGGTAGGTTTGTTAGGTAATGGGGCACTAGGGATCAAATCAGTGGCGTGCTCAATGCCCCTCATTGGAGGTAATCCTTGAGGTAACTCTTTTGGGAAAACATCCGCAAACTCCTCCATGAGTTCTTGTAATGGTGTAAACGTTGGAGTTAGACTAGGGTTTGTGAAGGTCGAATCAATAGAGCATATCCTACTCCCTCTTCCTCAATATCCTTTTCCATCTCCTTGGCAGTTAAGAACATGCTACTCTTGGACTCCTCTTTCTTCTTAGGTGTGATTTAGGGAGGTAAAGGGAGCAACCGAATCTTCTAATTTTGGCTCGTCACATTATAGACATTAATATCTCCTTCATAATTTACCTTCCTATCAAACTGCCATGGCCTTCCCAATAATAGATGGCACGCACTCATAGGCACCACATCACACCACAATTCATCTACATAATTCCCAATTGATAAAGTTACAAGCGCTTGCTTCTTAACCCTTTTCGGCATGATCATCGAGCCAATTAAGCTTATAAGGTCTAGGATGATCTCTATTAGGAACTGTAGGGGTGTGCATTAATATCCGATCCGGAAAATTCGATCTGAATATCCGCCTAACCCGATCCGGGTCTTCGGATTGGATACGGGTCGATACTATTTGGATCCGGATTATCCGAAAATCCGAAATATAAAAAACTTATACGGATAATTGGCTCATTTCTCTATTGATTGTTGCTAAAAATTAAAGCCTAAATGTTAAAATGAAGTCCCAAATTAATGAAATCAAACCCTAGATCACTTAGGCAGTAGAACAATACTCCACTCTCCTCTCTTGGTCTCTCCGCCGTCCTCCACTCTCCATACTCTTTTGTCTAGCTCTCTCGCCGCGTGCCGATCTTTTCCTCACTGCCCCGCCGTCCTCCTCAGGTTCCCTTTCTCTCTCCTCCTCAGATCCTTTATCTCAGATTTATTAGTGAAAAGGGAATTTGCAAATGAATGAATTTATAATTCATGGCTGCTTTCTTTTTTCATGACAAAGATTCATGGAGAGGGAAGTAAAGAAGAGGGAGAAAAAGAAAGCTCACCGACTTCTACCCATGAATTTATAATTCATGGCTGCTTTCTTTTTTCATGACAAAGATTCATGGAGAGGGAAGTAAAGAAGAGGGAGAAAAAGAAAGTTCACCGACTTCTACCCAGGTGAAGAAAGAAAGCACTGGTTGTGAAAGAAAAGGAGACAGAAGTAAGAGAGAAAAAATCAAAGTGGTGGCCTCATTATTTTGGATTTTTTGCCTCCTAATTCCCATATGTTGTTACATAGGGCCTGTTGAGATTTATCCAGTTCTATTCCTCTTAGGGGATTGAATCCTCCTGTAGGTTTGCTGTAAAGTTTAAACTTTCCAAAGGTGAACTCTTCAACCTTAGGAGCTGTACTGCTACTGGATTCTGAGCTGTTCATTTTTCGTTGTGTTTCTTACAATATCTGTCAATAACACGGGACAAACAGTCAGCTAAATTATTATTTATACCTTTGATGTGTTCAAACACTATCTAATAGCCTTTTCCTGCAATTAGATCTTGTAAGTTAATCCAGCATTTATTATTAACTTTCTTGCTATTGCTGTTTTTAATAAATTTAACTATGGCTTCACAATCTGTTCTAACAGTGACTTCTCTATCTAGATGTATTTTAAACTTCTCTAGGGCGTTTATTACAGCTTGTATTTCATAATCTATTGAAGACCAATTAGTACTAGGTTTGAAGTTTCCACTTGCATATCCTGCTAATTTTTCTTCTACTTTAGGACTATATTTATTAGGTTTAGTTAGCAATACTGCTCCCCAACCTTCTTTGCTACCATCTGTTTCGATAATGAGATAGTCTGTGCTTAAGGGTAATTCTAATGGTTTAAGCGTTTTTACCCTTTCTTTAATTTTTAAGACTAGCTGGACATCTTCTTGGTTAAAGTATTTTTGTCCGTTTTTTGAAGTTTTACCATATAATGGTCCTACTAATTTTGATAAGTTTGGGATAAATTTCCTAGCATAGTTTAAAAGTCCTAAGAAAGCTTGAAGCTGTTTTTTTATCTTCCATTTTATCTGGGAACTCTAATATCTTTTTAGCAATGTGATCTGGTAATTGAATTTTTCCATTGCCAATTTCTAATCCTAAGAATTGTATCTTCTTTTTAAACAATTCCATTTTGGAATCAGCTATTACAATTCCTTCTTTATCTATAATGCTGAAAACTTCCTCTAATTGCTTTGTATGTTCCTGTATAGATTTTGAAGCAACTAAAATATCGTCAATATAAACAAAGCAAAAATTTAATTTTCCAAAGATGTTATCCATAAATCTCTGGAATATAGCTGGAGCATTTTTTAAACCAAATGAAAGAACTTTCCATTGAAAATGGCCTTCGCAACAAATGAATGCTGTCCATGGTTTAAAACTATCTGTCAGTTTAATCTGGTTATATCCTGATTTTAGATCAAATTTACTAAATATACTTCTATCTTGGATTAAATTGATTAAAGTATCCTTATTAGGTATACAGTAGCCATCATCTACTAGATTATCATTTAGCCTTTTGTAATTATAAACTATATGAGCTTTCCCTCGCTTAAGCTCACTGTGGTTTTGGACTATGAATGATGCACTTCTATGAGGACTATTTGATTTTTCAATTAATCCTGCTTTGAGCATTTCATTTATTTGTTTTTTAAATTCTTCTTTTTCTTTAGGGGAATAATCTATATTTGCTGTAGTGATAGTTATATCTGGATTTTTCACCTGTTGATCAATAATTGTTTTGACTCTACATTTGCTAATGTCATTAGCAATTAAGCCTTTAGTTATAAGTTTTTGAATTGTAGGATACATTGGAAGTTTGGTGTATATTACACCCTTTTCTAGTTCTCTAAATTCTTCATATTGAAGAAAACTAACTGCTTCTGAGTCAGGCTGTAATTGATTTTCTTCTCCTAAAAATTCTAATTCCTTATTCTGTCCACCACGCTTTCGCAGCAACTCTGATTTCTGCTGATAATAACGTGTTGGGATATGGTAAATATTTTTACTGATGGTAATGCTATTCTAAGTAATAGAGATGCTACCTTGTTGAGAAATTATAAAAGTTAAGCCTAACAAGAACTGGGTTCTAGAATTATAGGCTGGTGAAATGTTAATTTGAGGTATATCATATTTTTGGCTATATCCTCCTGCAAAATCTTTAAATTGTATGGCTGTGGGTTTAACATAGTATTCTATTAAACATGTTTTACCATCGGCTAAAATATTGGTGATAATATCTTTATGTTTTATTTTAAATTGAGCTGGTACTAAGTTTGTAGTGATCTGGCTCTTAGTGCATCCTGTATCTACTATAGCATAAGTTTCAACTGTGGCTTGTTGGTCAAACCATAGTTTGCAGGCTACTTGTAAACCCTGGCTAGTATATAGTGGGGTTTTAATATAACTTATAGTTTCTTCTTCATTTTGAAGGGACTGTTCTATATCTGGTGTTGGTGCTGAGGGTTGCTTTTCTTCTATTCTTTTAACCCTTCTAATAGTTTCTGCTACTTGTTCTTCTATAATTTCTATTCTATTAAGAATATTGGAACTACTTTCTCTAGTTTCAAAAGTTGTAGGGACTGGTTCTTCTATTGGTTTTTCTAGGCAATGTCTACAGGCTTCTAAAAAGCAAGTATTACATTGGTACCTTAATTCTATTGCTGGAAACCATTGACATAAATGACATGGTTTATCTTCTGTTCCTCTTCTATGAACCCAATGGTGTTCACATTTTGTATTAGTCATAATATATTCTATTTCGTTTTGATCTTCTTCTATAAAACTATATACTGAGTCATCATCTGAGTCAGCATCTTTAATATTATCAAATCCTATTTTTTCTGCTTCTTCTACTAAGTAAGATCGTTCTTGGTTTTTAGACTTTTTTGGACATGCTCTAGCAAAATGTCCTTTTCCACAAATAAAGCATTGGCAACTTCTGTTTTTTGGTTTACTAAAATGGTGTCCTTTTTGAGGTTTTCCTTTACCTTTCTCAAAATATTTACACTTCCTAAATTTCTTCTTATATTTGGGTTTGTACCCATAATTCTGTGGTGCGTAAATGGCTCTTCTACAGAATGCATAAGATTGTCTCTTAACTTCTTGATTGGCCATTTCTTCTGTGCATTTATCTAAGGTATTGATATGTGTAAGCAATTCTAGGGCCAATTCCTAGGTTTTCTATTGTTCCATAGGCTTTTATCCAATCATCATGAATTTGTTTTCCTAAAGTTCCTGGTAATTTTTGGAAATATTTCTCTGCTAAAGAATCATCTAAAGCTCTGTTTGTTAATGCTATATTACGCATAAAATCTCTAGAGAATTCATTAATATAGTCACATTTTGAAATTGACTGCTGTTCTAGATTCCTAATTGCTTGGTCTTGTTGAATTACAGTGTCTGTTTGTGGTATTGTACCCATGACTATAATTCTAATTATATTGGTAAAGTTATTGGGGTTATTTCCCATTGCTTTTATACTGTTTAGTTTGTCTGGATGTTTAGTCTTATATGCCATGTATAGGCCATGGGCTGTTTCTCCCAAGAATGTTTCTAAATAGGCAAACATATCCGTTTCTTCTTTATTAGCTAGTTTTGCCCATTCCTGGATAATTAGTTGTTCCCAATTTTGTATAAGGGAGTTATACTGTTGGGGGGTTACATAATCTAGGTTTAGCAAACTATGGTTATAAGGGATGTTCTTGTAAGGTTTTCCAAAGGATTTTAATCCTTCGTTAGCCGGATTATACTCCCTTGACTGTTTCCATAATGGTCTATCTGTAGGTCCAATCATGTATTCATCTGATGGGTTATATATAGACATCACCATATGAACTTTCTCCATTAGCCATAAAGGCTGCTTCGGTTTTGTGGATACTATCTGGTCCTAATTTGCCTTCTTGAATCAGATCTATTTTTTCTATATGATATTTCTTTTTTATTTCTTCTTCAGCTTCGGAATATGTCATTCCTAAGTCATTCATTAGTTCTATAGTAATATCGCCTAATACTTCTCTGATATTATATATTTGAAAATCTTTATTAAAAATTTCTTCTCTGGTTTTAGTCTGTATTTGACCAATAAGAACTTCTTGTTCTTCTTCTGGCTGATCTTCATTTATTCTAGTGTAACTTCCTAAGTCTGTGAAGTTATCCTCTGTATCACTTTCATCATAAGTAGGTGGTTCTTCTTCATTAAAAAGTGATATTTCTTTTAGTTTTTCTTCTAATTGTTTTTCTAATTGATCAATTTCTCTCATCTTTTGACCTTCTTTTGTATATAACATAGCACTAGTGTATTTATGACAATCTGTAAATAGGATATAGTTAAGTCTTTTACTAATATTTTCCTTTTCTACTTTTGCTATTTCTATTTTTCTTCTCAATGCTTCTAACTCTTTAGCTATTTCACTTAGTTCGTGGTTTGCTAAGCTATATTCTGTGTCATCTTCTTCAGTTTCTAGATCTAGATCCAGTTTTTCATATTCTCCGAATCTAACTGAAAGTCTTCCTTTGTTTTGAAATAATTCTAAGAGTTTCCATTCTTCTCCTGCTAAGATTTCTTTATCTATTACTGTTGGTTGTATCATTTTTATCCCTTTGGACATCATAGTTTTAATAACTTTATCTACCTCTAACTTGTAGTTTGTTGTAGTAGTTTTACTGAGTTTAGCTATAGTTCCTATCGTTACTGACAAGTTATTGCCTTTGTAACCTTCAAAACCTTTGGTTTTAACTTTAATACTGAGGTTAGTAATATCTTTTACTGATTTTAAGAGATCTGGAACACAGTAAAATAATCCTCTATTAGATGATAGATCTACTTCCAT
The DNA here is from genome assembly GCA_947646795.1 of Beta lomatogona. Lineage (NCBI taxonomy): Eukaryota > Viridiplantae > Streptophyta > Magnoliopsida > Caryophyllales > Amaranthaceae > Beta > Beta lomatogona. The sequence goes on along the minus strand of CANSNZ010000402.1, from coordinate 173,189 downwards.
TCCTGATAGAATAGCTAGATCTGGGTCTTTCCAGCTATTATCTACTATTAATAACAAGGCTTTAGTTCCTGTTTCTTTTCTAATTAAGGCTTTAACTCCTATAATTATCATTCCTAGATGAATATAATTGTGCTTTTTGGTTAGGGTTTGGACTGTCTGTGGTGATATAAGTTCTATATCTTTAGATCCACTTAATACGCTAATGGCTTCTTCTCTATATGTTCTAAATACTATGGTTGATCTGTCGAATATTCCTTGATTATATAGAACCTTTGGTTCTAACAATTTTACCCTATTATTCTTAAATCTATCTAAGCTTTGCTCTATATCTATTAATTCTTCTAGTTGGGATATAGGTTCTTTCTTAGTTAACCACTTAAAGGGACTAAAACGTTTATTAGTGTCTAATTCCTCTGCTGTTATTGTGCTTAAAGATCTATTTAAAGTTCTACTTGTTCCTCGGAAACTAGTCATTTTGCTGGTTTTGGTATAAAATATTTATACTCTGTTATTGGTTTAACCTTTTTAATTATTCCTTCTGGGGAAACACTAAGATTCTTAAACGCTTTAATTAAACTTTCTTCGTTTGCATCTGAAGTCTGTCCTTTGACACGTCTAAGTTCGTCTTTTAATTCTTTTATTTGTTGTTTTAGATCTAAAATTAATTCTGTTAAAATATTAAATCTAATAGTATTGTACTTATCCCCTTTTTGTTGGTGGATTATAAGTTGCAAATTCGTTATCTGTAAAATCTAAATATTCTTTTGATTTCTTTTCAGCTGTTAAATAGTCTTCTCTATTTTTTCGGGACATTAACCTATTACTAATTCTTTTACTTCTTGAAGCAGAGCTTCAACCTTACTTAATTTTTCTGTTGTTTGGTTTAAGATCTTTTTAGTCTCTAGTTCTATGAGTTTAGGTATGTTTTGTTGTATGTCAAAACTAAGCTGTCTAACCTCTTCCTTAGTAGGAGTTTTGTCTTTTAAGGTTTTAACTTCTTTACTTAATGAGCTAACCTGTGATCTTAGGAAATCGTTGTTATTCTGGACTTCCTTTAAGAGTTTTTTATTGTCTATAAAGGCTCTAATTATTTATCTAGAGATTCGTGATAACTCTGTCTTTCTAGGTTTTCTGCTAGACTAATTAACAAGTCTGTTATGCTATTAAGGTGGGAACTGTCACTATGTAATTTATGATCAAACTTACTGTCAAATTTACAAAGAAACTTGTTTTTGCCAAGTGAAAAAAAATGTCTATCTTTTGAGTTATAAGCAAGATCTAAGTATGCAATTGTCATTAACTTTTCTTCAATGATTAAAACACCTTATAGCTTTTTCACTGTTCATTTAAGTTCTTTCTATCAATAAATACTCATAGAGATTTTTAAGACAAAGGTATGAAATTAAATAACAACACTACCTTGAGACTGCCTACTATTTGCCGGTGACAAACTGCACTCTGGTTTCCGTCCTGTGGCCTCGAACAGTCTTTCAGCTAGAATCGTTACTTGCTCTGATACCAAATAAAAGAGGGGTGTGCCTCTTTTGGATCTTTGCGGAATTGGTAGAGTATTTGAAGATTTTAAGAACACAAACTACTGGGCTACTTTAAGCTATAAGAAGGAAGTATTTAGCAAGAGAACATGGTGTTTTTTATTGCTGTGTGAGTACTTGTATATTACATCTGAAAACAAAGAGTCCTTATATAGAGCTTCAGAGCATCTTAACTGGTGAAAGGAGAAACACGTTTTTCTTCCTTTTTCTAAAGTAAAAGTAGATAGTGACTTCTCTTTTCTAAAGAGAGGTCACAAAATAAAGATGCTAAAGCAAACAGTTCTTACAAGACATAAAGTAAAGGCATACATACCAAAGAAATAATGACTTATTATCCTTAACTACTAAAAGACAAAATGAAGGCAGCTGTCGTGCTTAGTCATGTAAATCTCTTCCTTGAAGCATTTTTTCAATTAGGGAATTATCGTCATGATTTTCGTCGCTATCCTCTTCTATGGCGAAAACTTCTGTATCATTGATATTAAAACCATGAAAAGGAATATTGATCTTGAACCTTTCTGGTCCCCATATTTTAAAGGTTTTGCCTTCTGCTAGAAAATTCATGGCAATAGCTCCTCCCTGTCTGTGATTAGGGGGTCTTGACATTAGTTCTCTGTAGAAACTTTCATCTTCTACGTAGTTAAAAGAACTTAGTGGTATTTCGTCAATCTTCCAAGGTGGATCAATGTAGATGTAATGAAGTGCTGGTTCTTCTAGTAGTCCATTCGTGACTGGGATCTTGCTGTTGAACTCTATTATTAACTCTTGATTCTTACGATAGTGCAGATATTTCTTAACACATGTCTCGAACTTTAATCCAAACCCATCAGGGATTTGATCTGGATTATCTAAAGTTAGGCGGCTTAACATACCATAATCATAAAATTCAATTATCTGAGAACGACTCAGATGAGTTTGTCTGACATCAATGTGAATTTTAAAAAGGCCTGTGTCAACTGTTCTTCTTCCATCAAAACTAGAAAGACTGTAATGTAGTAAATCCTGCCATACTTTGTTTCCTGGCAGAGATCCCTCTTGGGTTAAATGATGGATACCAAGAAGTATCTTCTGTAAGCTTATGAGTTTTTTGATAAAGCCTTCAGTACACTTTTGTTCTATGATAAGTTCTGCTTCTGGAAAATTTTGGAATAATGGATTTAAAGTAGGAAGGGTTGTTTGTGGTCTTTTTAGGCTTCCTTTGAGCTGTTCATGAGTAAGATTTTTGCGGCATGGTTTGAGAGTCTTTTTGAAAGCTTCTACCATATCTTTTAGGTCAGCTGCTTCTGTGTTTTTGGCTTCTAGCTCAATAGTTAGGCTTTGATTTGTTTGAAGGATGTTTTGGTTGTGTTTGGAAATCAGACTTATAGTCTGCTGTTGGTATTCAAATTTTTTGTGTAGGTCAGAGAGTTCGTTTTGGAGGGAAGCAATTTTTTCTTCTTTTTCATTCATCAGACTGATTCTATTTTCAGAAATTTCCTGTTGTAATGCCATTGCTCTTGAATTCAATGGTCTTTCTATGCTCCGTTTTGACTCAGAGCCTGTATCTGTCTGAGTTAAATTCTCAGGCTGTATGTAAAAATTTATACCTAAATAAGCCTTGGCAAAGTCTGCTACTAAGAGTGAAAACCTCGAAAAATAGGTTTCTTAAAGTCTTTAGTTAAAAGTTGTACCTCATGCCATGATCTGAACATTCCTGTTTTCTGACCATGTAAGATGACATAAAAACTAAAGTTTTTGGAGAGGGGTTTTTCTAAAATTTTTGAAAAATAGAAAGCAAGACAATTTAGGACTAATAACTTGTGCTTGCTTGTGGGAAATAACCCCAATAACTTTACCAATATAATTAGAATTATAGTCATGGGTACAATACCACAAACAGACACTGTAATTCAACAAGACCAAGCAATTAGGAATCTAGAACAGCTGTCAATTTCAAAATTTGACTATATTAATGAATTCTCTAGAGATTTTATGCGTAATATAGCATTAACAAACAGAGCTTTAGATGATTCTTTAGCAGAGAAATATTTCCAAAAATTACCAGGAACTTTAGGAAAACAAATTCATGATGATTGGATAAAAGCCTATGGAACAATAGAAAACCTAGGAATAGGCCCTAGAATTGCTTACACATATCAATACCTTAGATAAATGCACAGAAGAAATGGCCAATCAAGAAGTTAAGAGACAATCTTATGCATTCTGTAGAAGAGCCATTTACGCACCACAGAATTATGGGTACAAACCCAAATATAAGAAGAAATTTAGGAAGTGTAAATATTTTGAGAAAGGTAGAGGAAAACCTCAAAAAGGACACCATTTTAGTAAACCAAAAAACAGAAGTTGCCAATGCTTTATTTGTGGAAAAGGACATTTTGCTAGAGCATGTCCAAAAAAGTCTAAAAACCAAGAACGATCTTACTTAGTAGAAGAAGCAGAAAAAATAGGATTTGATAATATTAAAGATGCTGACTCAGATGATGACTCAGTATATAGTTTTATAGAAGAAGATGAAACCGAAATAGAATATATTATGACTAATACAGAATGTGAACACCATTGGGTTCATAGAAGAGGAACAGAAGATAAACCATGTCATTTATGTCAATGGTTTCCAGCAATAGAATTAAGGTACCAATGTAATACTTGCTTTCTAATAGCCTGTAGACATTGCCTACAAAAACCAATAGAAGAAAAGCAACCCTCAGCACCAACACCAGATATAGAACAGTCCCTTCAAAATGAAGAAGAAACTATGAGTTATATTAAAACCCCACTATATATTAGCCAGGGTTTACAAGTAGCCTGCTATGGTTTGACCAACAAGCCACAGTTGAAACTTATGCTATAGTAGATACATGATGCACTAAGAGCCAGATCACTACAAACTTAGTACCAGCTCCATTTAAAATAAAACATAAAGATATTATCACCAATATTTTAGCCGATGGTAAAACATGTTTAATAGAATACTATGTTAAACCCACAACCATACAATTTAAAGATTTTGCAGGAGGATATAGCCAAAAATATGATATACCTCAAATTAACATTTCCCCAGCCTATAATTCTAGAACCCAGTTCTTGTTAGGCTTAAATTTTATAATTTCTCAACAAGGTAGCATCTCTATTACTCAGAATAGCATTACCATATTTACCATATCCCAACACGTTATTATCAGCAGAAATCAAAGTTGCTGCGAAAGCGTGGTGAACAGAATAAGGAATTAGATTTTTTAGGAGAAGAAAATCAATTACAGCCTAAATCAGAAGCAGTTGGTTTTCTTCAATATGAAGAATTTAGAGAACTAGAAAAGGGTGTAATATAAACCAAACTTCCAATGTATCCTACAATTCAAAAACTTAGAACTAAAGGCTTAATTGCTAATGACATTAGCAAATGTAGAGTCAAAACAATTATTGATCAACAGGTAAAAAATCCAGATATAATTATCATGACTAAGCACGACAGCTGCCTTCATTTTGTCTTTTAGTAGTTAAGGATAATAAGTCATTATTTCTTTGGTATGTATGCCTTTACTTTATGTCTTGTAAGAACTGTTTGCTTTACCATCTTTATTTTGTGACCTCTCTTTAGAAAAGAGAAGTCACTATCTACTTTTACTTTAGAAAAAGGAAGAAAAACGTGTTTCTCCTTTCACCAGTTAAGATGCTCTGAAGCTCTATATAAGGGATCTTTGTTTTCAGATGTAATATACAAGTACTCACACAGCAATAAACAACACCATGTTCTCTTGCTAAATACTTCCTTCTTATAGCTTAAAGTAGCCCAGTAGTTTGTGTTCTTAAAATCTTCAAATACTCTACCAATTCCGTAAAGATCCAAAAGAGGCACACCCCTCTTTTATTTGGTATCCTCTGCTACTCCCCTTTAGTTTGTATTATGAATTTAGTAACTTAGTATTTGTGAGTGAATTACATTATCCATTGTTGATAACTTGAGATATTAAATTCGTACTACCTTATGCACAATTTTATACTATGTTATATCATGGCAACATGTTATACATTCTTTGAGGTGGGTGACAGCAGGTTACATTATCCAATTTGAGGTAGTGGCAGTAAGTTTTTAGTTTTACTTTCATTGGTGGATCCGGATCTCGAATCCGGATATCCGATCCGAAATTTCGGATCTCCTCTTTTTTCGGATCGGATACGGAACACAATTTTCCCGATATCCGAATTTTCGGATCAGATCCGATATCCGAAAATGCACACCCCTAGTAGGAAGTTTGAGTTTACTCACCATGTCTGAAGAGGCTACATTGGTGTTAGATGTACTATCCACTATGACATTGCACGCATTGTCTCCAATCTTGCATCTTGTGTGAAACAAGTTTTCTCGTTGTTCACTTTCAGTGAGTAGGATCCTCCATACTACTCCAAGTATCCTACTCTCATCTTCAGCAAAAGCATCTTCCTCCTCTTCATTCATCTCTTCTTATAGGAACTCATACAAAGCTTCCTTCGTCACCATCTCCTCATACTGCCTCAATGTAAGGGCCCTCTTAGTTGGACATTCACTCGCAATAGTTGGACATTCCTCATGCTTCTCCCTTCTTATCCTCCTTGTCTTGAGAATTCGATCCTTTGCTCCCTTTAAGCATGGAAGAAGGATTCTTGTGGTTTTCAAAAGAGTTCCCCTTGTAAGAACCACTCGAACTCGCCTTACCTCCTCCACCAGAGTTAGGGTTTTGCTGCTCCTTACCCCTACTTTGGAATTTCACACCAACTTGCACACATCTTTAAAAGTTATGTAGTGAGCTACATCTACTTGATTTACTATGTGCTTCGCTAATCCTTTATTTACCTTGCAATCTTTAAGGGTTCCTTCTCTTGCATATCACAAATCAAGCACAATCTATCAAACTCCCTTGTGTATTCGGCCACACTTATATTATCTTACATCAAAGAGGTGAGTTTAACGTATTGTTCTTGCTCATACTCCCTTGGTAGAAACTGAGCCTTCAACTTCTTCTTTAAACTCGACCAAGTATCTACTGGATCCTTCCCATCTCTTCTCCTTTGAGCCTTAAATCCTTCAAGCCATAAAGAAGCATACTTTGTCATCTTCATGGTAGCAAGTTTATACCTTTTTCGATCATTATACCCCTTGTACTCGAACACTTTTTCTGTTTGTCTAATCCATTCAAGAAAGTTTTCAGGAAGTCAGGAAGGTCTAACTTCAAGCCCCTATCTTCATCATAGTTACGTGCTTGGCTACTCCTTCCCCCTGAATCCTCATCAGATTCCGTATCCCCATGCCATATATGGTTTTGTTTCTTCATCACAATACTAGTGAGAGTATCAAGCCTTGTTTTGTCCTTGCTGGATGCCTCTTTCACTTCTCCAATCCTCATATTAAGCTCCTGGATAGCCTTAAGGATTTCTGCTTGCTCTGCCATGGTTTCAGACCTCAAAACTAGAAAAACGCCCATACTAAACTCCTTACTTCTCTGGTTCACAACTCCGTCAATTTGTGATGAAAGTGGATGAAACTTTATCACAACCAAATTTAAATCACTCGAAAATTCGACCTATAACGATCTTAGTTTTAAAAAGCGCCCCAAGGCGCCGGGCGAGTGGAGGCGCAGGCCAAAACGCCTCCAACAAACCAATCGCAACGCACAACAAGAGGCACATGAAGGTGCGCGCCTCAAGCGCTTTTGGAGAGGCGCAAGGCGCGCCCTAACGGAGACGAGATGAGGGAAAAAGGAGATATGAACTTAAATCATAAAAAAAAACTTTTTTTAAGAAAAAAAAGTAACTCTTACCCAGTCTTTATCATGCAAAAACAAAAGCCCTGAATTAATTGCATGAATTTACTTCATTTGAACCCCCAAATTGAAATCCTAATTATATAAAACCCTAATTCGTGAATTGGGAAGGAATACCACCAAATTGATGGTTGTGGATGAGACAGAAGTAGCTGCTGACAAGTCTTCGGTGGCCTTTGGCACTTTCTGCCTTTCCGGTGATTATCTCCAGTGAGAATTCTCTCTCTCTTCGATCTACTCACTACCCAATCATCTTCCTTCTCTCTTCACGTTCACGTAAGTTTTGTTGTGTGTTTTTTTTCTTTTTTTTCTCCTCTCCATTTATTCACATGGCTAACAAAAATACCCACTACCACCTTTAATTATACAGCTAGTCATGTGATTCCCCCCTTCCCTTATGATTCTTTTAATTATAAAACCTTGTTTTTTTATGCTTATATTTGAGCCATTTCACCAAAATTTTAATACAATATAAGAAAAAGAATAAGAATAAAGTTTAAGAAACAATGCTTATATTTGAGCCATTTCACAAAAATGTTTGAGCCATTATCATTGTTGCGCTTGGTATCGATCCTGCGACCTAAAGTTGAAGGCAGACAAACTAACTAACAACAGAAACCAGCGTGCCACTCTTAACGTTTGTGTTTTAACATACACGCTAAATATATGTATAGTTTTAGCGTATTAAAAAAAACTGCAGAATTTTTTTCCAAAATTCATTGGATTCATCTGAACCCAATGAACCCATAGTGTATTCGCCCCTGATTCACAGTTCTTCTCGAACTTTTGAGGTGAATTTCAAAAGTTCCTCTCATCGGCTGTGTTATAAGCTTGCCTTGAGTAACTCCAACATCTCTTGCTGGAATATCTGCGCAAATTCCTGCACCTCCTGCATCCGAAATGGAATTTCTTGCAGGAGGTCGGTGATATCGTGTTCCATTGTGTATCCTCTTTGCATTGGTGGTGCATCCTCTTTCCAGACTCGTGCTGCTGTGATACCAAAACTTGCTAAGAACTGGGTGAAGAGAGAAATGTAGTTTGAAACAGGGGAAAAATAGGCTAAGGCTTGAATAAATTGTACTGCTAGATGAGGATCAGTTTGACCTCAATCAAGTACAATCCACTCACTCTTCAGCAGGTGGGGTTTGTCCCAATTATGTTTCTCTCTTGATTTCTGAATTAATCCCCTTCTTACTACCCTTCTATATTTAAATACATCACTTTCCCGCCCTTTACTTGCTCTCAACTACTGCTGTTAACTAATTATCTCTATAGTTCCATTTCTAACTTTTATTTCCCCACTTACTGTAACTGTCTCCTTAGATATATAATGATTCGCTCTTGGCTGCCTTCTTGCATTGGTAACTAAAACAAGAGGCCTGGCTGGCTTTCTTGCAGCTGGTATGTACTTTTCGACTTAGATATCTCGAATCAGAGGTATCGACAGTTTGGGCAATAAGAGAAAATGTGAACGCACTATGTAAAGACCTCTCTTTTTTTTTCACTAATGTTCAGTTTCTTTGTCCTATGTGCAATTGGTGACTGCAGCGCTGACTGTAAAGTTATCATGGTAAGGGCCAAGAATATGTCAATTGTAGAAAACAGTCCTACATCATATACTGATAGCTGATGCAGCAATTTAGCAACAACAGATTTATCTTAAATATGACTGCAACGACTTTTTTTGTTGTTGTGGTAGACTGCATTGACTTACTTTCTGCGAAAAAAATTCATAGATTTTCCCCCTCCATACCTTTGTTAATGCAAGCTTTATTACTTAAATTCTTTATTTCCGCCCAAGTCTCTATGTCACAACTCCACACTCCAAATCTCCAAGATGGTTATGGGCATTTGACACTTCAATTGGGACCATATACAAGTTCTATTAAAGTGACTGAGCAGACACTTGGAAACATGCAGGTCTCACATGAGTTCTTGAGTAATACATGCAAGGGTAGAACAGATGTTTCTTGATTCTTCTAGGAGAATTACTTTAGGACCATCATTCATGTATTTTCTAGACGGGTATCTGATAGATGAAGAATATCCAGGCAAAATATCAAAACTTCCACAGTAAAAAGTGTGTTTCAGCATTTATCTCAAGTATTGCATGAATAGACCCGGCTTCTCCAACTGAATTCCTCTTCCAGCCCATCAACCTTGAATTACTACTTTTTGGTTTGTCTTGAGTAAGTGACAGCTATATTGCCTATATATATCTCTGCGAAAGAAAAGATCATAATTCATACCTGATATTTTCCAATGTACCTGCTGATCAGTAGGTCTTGTTCTCTTTGTCTGCGCTGCTGATAAGAAATAAGAAACTATTCCCAGCATGCCTAGAAAGGCATTAATGGTTTAAGTTAATTCCTATATATGGTAAAAGGAAATTTATAAGGACAAACTTCAACTCAAGCAAAGGGTCAAATGGCTTATTATCTAACTGCCAGGATCCCACAAGAATGATCTGGAATATTAGCTGCCTGTCAACGGCATCCCAAGTACATTTGTTTTTTGAGGAGCCCACACAGGTCTTGAGTTTGAAAACCAACTGTTTAAAGTGTGCTACTACCATCACGTCTATATAGAGGTTATACATATCTGTGACTCTGTTAAGTTTGACGAGCTACAAGATGAAACCTACTACGCCTTTCATAATAAAGAGGACTATTTGAGCATGCCCCTCATTTATGCTTCTGTAGAAACCCAAGATTTTGACATCACTCTGAATTAAATCTCGTGAACCAAATATGAGCCCAACAACGAAGCAAATTGAAGGTCCAACATGAGGCGTGCATTAACCAATTAAAGAGCCCAAGTTCTGTTTGGGTTTCAAGCATGATTGTAAAGGAAAAAGCCCAAGTTCTGTTTGGATTTCTATTTGTTTTTGTTGTTAGTTTTAGATTGTAATAAAACCATGAGATTACTCATAAAGTAAACTCATCTTAGGCTTGTGTTTTGCTGCTATTAAGCTTTTGATTAGGCAGCAAATTAGGATAAAGTGTGCTGATTATAACCTCTTGTAACAGCTCATTAAATGAGCATGAAAAGGGGCTTGTTTTAAGGGAGTTTGTAACTCCTAAAACCTGTCCAAAGGGAGGACGGTTTTCTATGGTTTTTGGCTTCATTTTTGCTGCTCCAATATCCTATTTAAGGAGAGCATATGGTATGAGAAGGGGAGATTTTAGTTTGATAAAAAACCTTTGTGTTTATAGTTTTTACCTTGAGTTTGTCTCAAGTATTGCTAACCCTTATTACTTTGAGTGAGTCTTGAGTGATAAGCCTGTAGGAACAAAAACTGGTAACTAAATTGACACACTTAACTGACCACCGTGGCGTGAGAAGATCACTGCCCTAAAGTTGAATTTGCCCCGCAACAACACACGGACTCACAGCAATCAACCTCCAGGGATACATGGCTTCTGCCTTTCCGGTGTTGACAGAAAAGCAGATTAAGAACGCTCTTGAATACTGCCCAGAATATTCGAGGAAGAAAGAGAGGAGAAGTGAATGTCTTTCTGTCTTTCGAGAATACCAGAACACTGGTATTTATAGAGCCAAGAAACCCAGACGAAATCAGAACGTGGCTGAAATCGTGGGAAAAACGGTCACATCATGGGAAGAGTCATGACCGAAAATCAGGAGAGTGATTAAGGGAGAAAACGGCAACTTAATAAGACTGATTAAAAAAACGGTCAAAAAATGCCAACATAATTCTGACCCAAAACTATAGTTAAGTTAAGTTTATTCCCCAAAGCCCAAGGCCCAAGGCCCGGTCCGGGCGGGCGGTGGCGGCGCGCGTGAGGTATCCACACATCACCACATACCCACTAAAAGCCTCATTGCTACTCAACTCAAAGGGTAGAGGAAGAGTAATAGTTATAAACTTTACCCTTCCCTCATATTCTTTCAATGTGGGACAATAGGAAAAAATGACTCTTCATATTCTTTTGAAGCAAACTTAAAGTTTATATTAAAAACTCCAACAATCCCCCACATGATTCAAAAGAAGAAAACAGAAAGAAACGGGGCTGAAAAAGATGATCTGGGCAATAGATACTAGGTTTTGAAGTATCAATGTCTTATGGACTTGAATTGACACTTAGTGCATACAAGTATGTCTTACTGTCATAAAAGGTAGATTTCTCTTTGAACCTTTCATGAGGTTAGCAAACCATAGATGTGCACTCAACCTTTTTCAAATCAAGAAACGTTCTCGCAATTGTAATATTAGTACCCCACAATTAACCTGGATTCTCATGAATGCTCTAGAGAGTCTAAGCCTTTTGACTCTCATAGGGGATTGGGCGTAACCCCCACATTCACATAGGTAAGTTCATCAAGTTTGTATTGTCACAAACCACCTTAAGTAAGGCTATGAACTTATTAAGAGCTATAAGCTCAACCTCACACATACAACAGTATAATGAAATAAAATACTACATCACTTTTTATTACTAGGAATGGTAGTAGTATTAACAACTTGAGTTCTTTTGTGATTTCGTTTGACCCTTTGAACTTAGGAATTCCTAAGAAGGGTATCCACCACAATTCACTCCATAATAGGCTTTAAACCCATTCCTTGTGCCGACTCCAAAGACCATTTTTCTACAAAGGCCTTTGGTAAGAGGATCAGCAATATTCCTCTCTGACTTTACATACTCGAGTGACAACACATTATTTTTAACTAAATTTCTAACAACAGCATGCCTTAAGCGAATATGCCTTCTCTTTCCGTTATAGGCTTGATTATTCGCTACCCCAATTGCTGCTTGCGAATCACACCACATAGAAACCGATGGAGCCGGCTTCCCCCACAATGGAATATCGCAAGCAAACTCCTTATCCATTCAGCTTCTTGACCTGCCAATTCTAAAGCAATAAATTCAGATTCCATGGTAGATTTCGCAATACATGTTTGCTTTGATGATTTCCATGATATAGCTCCACCAGCAAGAGTAAAAACATAACCGCTAGTAGATTGAATTTCATCATTATCCGACACCCAATTGGCATCACAAAATCCTTCAAGGACACAAGGTATCCTTTGATAATGTAGACCCCAATTGATAGTGCCTTTTAGATACTTCAACAATCTAATCAAGGCAACCCAATGCTCTCGATTAGGACCGTGAGTATACCTGCTCAATCTACTAACAAAGATAAGGTATATCAGGTCTAGTATAATTCATCAAGAACATTACACTACCAATTATTTTTGCATATTGTTCTTGGGATATACTATCACCCTTATTCTTTTTCAAATGAATACTAGAATCATATGCGGTTTTCACGGGAATGCAATCAAATTGATCAAACTTCTTTAATATTTTCTCAACATAATGAGATTGATTTAAAGATATCCCATATGACGTTCTAGTAATCTTTATTCCAAGAATAACATCAGCCTCTCCTAAATCCTTCATCTCAAAACAAGAATTTAGGAAACTCTTAGTTGCATTTACTACGTCTATATTGGTCCCAAAGATTAACATATCATCCACATATAGACATATGAAAACACAACCAAGTTCATCAACTTTGGAATAAACACAAGCATCAGAATCATTTACCAAAAAATCATTTGAAGTAATAGTTTGATGAAATTTATCATACCATTGTTTTGGTGCTTGTTTTAATCCATACAAAGATCTAATAAGCTTGCATACCTTGTCCTCTTGACCGGGAACCTCACATCCTTCAAAGTTGCTTCATATAGATCTCCTCATTTAACTCACCATTCAAAAATGCAGTTTTCACATCCATTTGATGCACAATCAAATCATGAATAGATGCAAGTGCAATTAACGCTCTAATGGTGGCTACCTTAGTCACAGGAGAATAAGTATCAAAAAAAGTCTAAACCGTGTTTTTGGCGATGCCCTCCAACTACAAGTCTAGCCTTATATTTGTCTAAAGACCCATCAGGCTTACATTTCTTTGTAAAATCCATCTACTACTTAGGGCCTTACAACCTCTAGGAAGGTCTGACAAAATCTAAGTATTATTACTCATAATAGACTCAATTTCACCGTTAATAGCCTCTAACCAAAAACTTGAGTCTACGAGATCTCATGGCCTCAAGCATAGGTTCTTGGGTTCTCTTCCAATACAAGCACATTGACATCTTGCTCATCTAAACACTCTTTTTCAGCTAGAAAGGTAGTAATAAAATCAGGTCCGAAACTAGACTCAATTCTAGCTCTCTTACTCCTTCTAGGTTCTAAAGTCTCACTAGATGATGCAATGTCATGATGCAAAGTAAAAGAAGATGCAGCAGGCAAGTATGATGATATACTAACTTTCATAGGAAAAACATGCTCAAAGAATTCAACATCCCTTGACTCTCTAATAGGACCAAAACCAGAAGCATCCTTAAGAATGAGTCTATATGCAGCACTGTTAGAAGCATAACCAATAAAGATACCATCTACGGTCTTAGGTCCAATCTTACTCCTTTGAAAGTCGGGAAGTCCAATCTTACCCAAACACCCCCACACTTTGAGGTAACCCAAATTAGGCTTGAAGCCTTTCCATAATTCATAGGGAGTCTTATCTAACTTCTTATGGGGAACTCGATTAAGAACATAGCAAGCAGATAAAATAGCCTCACCCCACATGTTAGTAGGCATACCTGAACTAATAAGCATTGCATTCATCATGTCCTTAAGAGTCCTATTTTTCCGCTCAGCTATTCCATTTTGCTCAGGAGTATAGGGAGCTGTAACCTCATGAATAATCCCATTAGACTCACAAAATTTCTTAAGGGAAACTCCATCATATTCCCCACCCCTATCTGATCTCACCCTCTTAATCTTAAGGTCCAATTGGTTCTCAACTTCGGCTTTATAAATTAGGAATTTCTCTTCAGCCTCATCCTTAAAACTCAATAAATAAACCTTAGTATAACGTGAAAAGTCATCAACAAATGTAATATAATACTTCTTTCCTCCCCTACTCATGGAATTCTTAAAGTCACCTAAGTCACTATGGACTAACTCTAATAAAGTAGAGGAACGGGATACATTTTTATTTAATGCTTTCTTAGGGTGCTTAGCTTCTACATACTTCACATTTCTCAAACGATGTATTGCTAAAGTCAGGAATAAGACTAAGTTGCTTAAGTCTTTTAACAGATGCAACATTCACATGACCTAGTCTAGAATGCCATAAAGAAACAGACTCAGCAATATAAACGGAAGCATGAGAGTTCTTATTATCAATTACAACATCCAAAACAAAAAGTCCAGCATTACAAAAGCCTTTACCCACAAAAACACCATTTCTGGTTAATACAAGTTTATCATGATTCAAAAGCTAACTTAATTCCAGCTTTGTTTAAAAGAGAACCAGAAATGAGGTTTCTACGGATGTCGGGAACATGCAAAAATTCGTGCAAAAGCAATGGTTTTCCCGGAAGTTAATTTCGGGAAAACCTTTCCTTTGCCTAGAACACTCACGGTGCTTGAGTTGCCCATGAAGACGCATTCCCCTTCCGAAACATTGTTGTAGTCCTCGGAACATCTCCTTGTTGGCGCAAATGTGACGGGTTGCACCGGTATCAACGATCCATTCAAAGAACATTGCTTACCAGATTGACCTCGGACACCACAAAGCGAATAATGTCGTCTTCGACAAGGTTGGCTTGAGCTTTGTTGTCTTTTGCTTTGTTTGGAGCTTCCTTTCTTAGATGTCAATCCTTGGCAGCATGCCCATACTTACCACACACGAAGCAATTTCCCTTAAACTGACCTTTTCCCTTGAAGTTGTTATAATTCTGCCTTGTACCATGAAACTGATTAGGACCCTTACCTTTTGGTCCTTTACCTGCAGCAGCCTTATTTTCCACAAGATTAGCAGAAGAGGAAGAATGATAAACATATTTTCCTTTAATTTGGATACGGTTCTGCTCCTCAATCTTAATGTGGGAAACTAAATCTTGAAGGGTAAAGTCTTTCTGCCTATGTTTTAAGGAATGCACAAAATTTTCCCAAGACGGAGGTAATTTTTCAAGTAAACAATTGGCTTGGAACATATCAGGAATAGCCATACCCTCAGCCACAATATCAGCACACAAATGTTCATACTCATGTACTTGATCTAATACAGGTTTATCATCAGACATAAAGAACTTCAACCAACGGCTACAAGCATATTTTTTAGTCCCAAAATCATCAGTACCATACTTAGCATTCAAGGCATCCCAAATATCCTTAGCATTTTTGGACTTACTATAAATCATGTACAGGGCAGCAGTCATATAATGTAGTAACATTCCACGACAAGTCTTATTATCTTTAACAAAATCCCTACTTGGAATTCTCGGGAGCGAGTATCGCGAGACAAACAAGAATCTACCCCAATTTGACCCAAAAAGAATTCCATTTTATCAGACCACATTTTATAATTTTTTCCATCAAACGGATCTAACTTAGACATGTCAGGAATAAACGAATTGGTAATAGGCACAGCAATAACACGCACAGGTTCATCAGATTTTTCACCAGCCATAGTTCCGAAAAACAGATAAAAAGTATAAAATTCAACTTTAGAATGTATTGTTGGAGTTTTTAATATAAACTTTAAGTTTGCTTCAAAAGAATATGAAGAGTCATTTTTTCCTATTGTCCCACATTGAAAGAATATGAGGGAAGAGTAAGGTTTATAACTATTACTCTTCCTCTACCCTTTGAGTTGAGTAGCAATGAGGCTTTTAGTGGGTATGTGGTGATGTGTGGATACCACACGCGCGCCGCCGCCGCCCGCCCGGACCGGGCCTTGGGCCTTGGGCCTTGGGCCTTGGGGAATAAACTTAACTTAACTATAGTTTTGGGTCAGAATTATGTTGGCATTTTTTGACCGTTTTTTTAATCAGTCTTAAGTTACCGTTTTTTCCCTTAATCTCTCTTTTAATGCCGTTTTCTCCCTTAATCACTCTCCTGATTTTCGACCATGACTCTTCCCATGATGTGACCGTTTTTCCCACGATTTCAGCCACGTTCTGATTTCGTCTGGGTTTCTTGGCTCTATAAATACCAGTGTTCTGGTATTCTCGAAAGACAGAAAGACATTCACTTCTCCTCTCTTTCTTCCTCGAATATTCTGGGCAGTATTCAAGAGCGTTCTTAATCTGCTTTTCTGTCAACACCGGAAAGGCAGAAGCCGTGTATCCCCGGAGGTTGATTGCTGTGAGTCTGTGTGTTGTTGCGGGGCAAATTCAACTTTAGGGCAGTGATCTTCTCACGCCACGGTGGTCAGTTAAGTGTGTCAATTTAGTTACCAGTTTTTGTTCCTACAAAGCCTAGGAGAGATTGAGTGAGTCTTATCTCTGACCTAGAACTCCAAAACATTGAGTGTGTTCTTGTGTTTTGGCACTATCCCTTGTTTCGAGTGACTTTGAGTTGAATTGTGAGTGATCTTGGTTCATTGAGTTTAGATTCATCATCCAATACTTTGGAGGGTGTTTTTAGATTCACATCACCTCGTTAACTGCTTGATATACTGTTTTAATGTTCTAAGCCATGCTGTCTAAAGTCGATTTTAAGGGTTGTATATACTTATTGATGCAATGGTGCTGCAGATATGAAATGAAGGTGCGTGAGCAGCAACAGCAGATAAGGAATGAACGTAAGATGTTGGTATTATATCCAAAACACTGCCTGGAATATTGAACTTCATTTTGTTTTGTTGACATATGAACGTGAATTTGTGTATAGACAAACATCACTGCTACCACATTCTCATATGCGCTTGAGTTTTCCGTTCGCGACACTGTTAGCATTTATTGTCGCGATCTCCATATGGAACTAACATGATGTTTTCCAGTTCATTTTAAATTCATAAAGATGGACGTTTCCTCATCTTATGTATTACTGATAGTGAGTCTAGTATATAGCTGTTCAGGACCCAAAATATTCTTCATAATATGAGATGAAGGATTCTCTAGAAATGTAGGGGGCTTCTTTTTTTGATTATTTTCAAGGGTGTGCAGCATATAGGTATTATGTACCATTCTCACCAATATTTTTGTCTTTATATGGTGAACAAACCTGGAGCAGTAGTCCTGAAAGCATGCTTTGAATATGATTAATCAATGAAGGTGATAATAAAGACAAAATGAAGAGAACGAAGATGGATGAGGTAATGATAGTGCAAGGAAGGAAAGGGGAATCATAACTTCCATATTTGAGAGTATTTTATTACCGGGGGGGAGGTGGGCATCTACTACCCCCCAAAACGAGGGTAATAAATCCCCCCTATGGCCATACCTCCTCTTTCCACAATCACCGCCTCTTTGAATCTACCACCGCCTCCATCTTTGCTCTTTTTATATTGTTTTTTCCCTGTCGAGTATCACCCTTTTGATTCAACCCACAATACAAGGATGCTCCTTAAATGTTATATCTCCTGAACTTAATGGGTGTTACTGGAGTCTGGACATTATTGCTTAACTAATTATAGTTTGTTGGCATCATCTTTTCTTTTGGAATGCTCATGCTACTTTCCTGTTTTTAGGTTGGGACAGGTGCTTGTGCTGAAAAAATCCGAACATATAATTACAAGGTATGATTACAAGTTTTGTGTTACTATATAGTTTATGAAAGTCTATGATGCATAATTAGATATATGTTTTCCTTCTTGAGCTGGACATGTGGATAAATTCCAATGCCAGGATATTTAAAGATGAGAGAAACGTGAAATCTAATCAATTGAATAGCTTCATTGTCATTGGTCCTTGGAGTTGCATTTGTATCTCCCTTTAAGAGTAATAAGCACCTAATTTGTTCTAAATATCCTCAGGACAATAGGGTGACGGACCACCGGTTAAAAATGAACTTTGATCTCACTTCTTTTCTAGCGGGCGATATAGAGACTGCTGTCCAGGTATACCATCTTGTTGGGAGGCTATCTTATACATAGCGCTCTATAATGATAGATACTCTTTAAGTAAAGGTTCTAAATCCTTGAAGGGGTAGTTGATTTATATCCTTGTGGCTCTCTTGCAGTCTTGCGCAACTATGGAACAAAAGGAGTTATTGGAAGAACTAGCATCGTTAAGAGCAACAGCCAACTAAACTAGTTGACTGAGTGCTCTTGGTGAATCAACACGGGTGTAGATGTGATGTATGCTTTATGAAAGATTGAAATATGTTGTAAAATGAGAGACTTCTTTTAATTAAAACATACTCTGGTAATTCTTTCTTGGAAAAGGATTTTCTTGTATACCGATATTGCTCCATTGAATAGTTCAGTTCCCTAATAGTGCACTTCTCCCACTCTAGTCCTCGTTTGAGATGGTACAGAGCCTAACTTGACTGGGCTCCATTTAAGTTTGAGCAGTGCACACTCAAATGTATGTATGCGAAATATATTAGCCAAAATTCTAATGAGCGTCCCTTAATGTTATATCAAGATTTTAGAAATACAACCTTAGCTTCGAATATAAGTCATAACTAGTTGAGTTTGGCTTGAATTCAAATTGTCGATACGTGTCAATTCGAGATTGAACCAGTTTGGATAACCATAAGGTTGATTGAACTCAGTTTAGCATGTCAGCATCACTAGTCCTTGTATAAATGCAAGAGGTAAAATATAATTTTTTTTGGTTTCTCTCAGCCAAAACGACGTCGTTTTGGCTGAGTTGGCTTTCTCTCAGCCAAAACTCGTCGTTTTGGCTGAGAGAAAGCCAAAAAAAATTATATTTCGCCAGATTTCTGACGCGTGTGTCAGATTTTCTGACGCGCGCGTCAGAATTTGACACCTGTCAAATTCTGACAGGTTAGATAAATAATACAATTACTAATATTAAAAATGCAATATCTTAAAAAATACAAAGCCAAAAATAATAAAAAAATTACCTCTATTTTTCAGAGATCTACAAATAGAGACCCATTTTGTAATATTTTGGACAACTTTTTTTTTCTAGCTAATTACTAATTTTCTATAATTTTGCTTATTTTATATGAAATATCTTCCACTTTTACACTCTAAAAAAAATAAACAATATTTTTGTACATTTAATTTAGTTATTGCTAAAAACGCTAATTATGTATTTATTTCATTAATTTTTTTATCAATTAGTAATAAATATTAAATATTATTAAAAAGTAAATAATAAAAATATTGTATAATGGTGGTTGGGTGATGAGAGAGAAAAAATAGTTGGGTGGGGTAAAACGTAGTTGGATAAAAAAAGTAGTTGGGATGATTTTTTTTTGGTTCATTGTTAAGAAGAAAGTGGAAAAAGATTGGGATGCAATTTTTTAGAGAGAGAAAGTTAGAAAGAGAGTGGGATGATCTTTTTTTCATTCACCATTAATGGTGCTCTAAGTTGTCATATATTGTTGTATAAATGTAAGAAGTCAAGCAGTCATTGTATGTCTTTGTTGCATGTATCATTTATTGAAAATTTAGTTTACCGAAATTCTTGACGCATGTGAACATTAACCACTCAATTTCGATTCTCGCGGCGGAGCTTCATTACCCATTCTCCCTAGATCTTCATCTTCATTTTTTCCCTCTAAACTCCATTGTAATCATTCGTTCCTCACTTTTGGACATGATTCGTGCTCCAATTTTATTTCTAATAGACATGTCGGTTCTTTCTCTCTCCCTCGCTGGTGAATCTCAGAGAAAATGAGGAAGATGAACACTGCTTGCGGGTGACTGTTGTTCGCTGGTTGTCGGTGCTCGTTGGTGCTGGTGTAGTGAGCTTTAACAGCGGCAGGTGATGCAGTGGAGTTGCGGTCTGGTGCGGCATGGGGTGAGAGGAGGTTAGGTGGTGGATGTGGGTGGTGGATGGCTGAAGGTTAGGTTTTGAGTGGGAGGAGAAAGAAAGAGAATTATAACTTAATAATAGCATATGTTTGGTGAATGATGACTTGAAAGTGATAAATAATGATATCATTTGTCTTGTAAATGGTACTCCCTCTGTATTTTTTTATCTTTCCTACTTTGACTTTGCACGTTTGCCAATGCACTTATTCTACCTTAAATATCTTTCATTACATATTAGTAAAAATTATAATAATTGAATATTAATAAACTACTTATTTAGACGAATCAAACAAGATCCCACATGACTATATTTTTTCTTATATATTGAGAAAAATTTAAAAGATTTTCTCTAGTTGTGAATAGTGTCAAGATTCTAAGTGAGAAAGATAAAAAAATACAGAGGGAGTATTAGTTTATGTAATAATGATAAAAATTTATTAAGAGAAATAAGTGAAAATGATATTGCTTAAAAATAACATAAACATAGGTAATAATGATATCATTTTGTGTTATACTAGAAGGTATATAAAAAGTTCACAAATGATAATAAAATATGGGAAAATGATATATGTTTGCTGAAAAAAACATAAAAGTTAGTAATAATGATATTATTTCTATTATAAATTATATAAGTTTGTGTAACAATATTAAGGTATTTAAGAAGTTGAAAAATAATAATGAAATGGAGGAAAATAATATAAGTTTGCTGAAAAATGACATAAAAGTTAACAATAAAAATAATTATATCAATTCTATTATAAATGATATATGTTTGTATGATAATGATAAGGTATACACAGAATTGAAAAAATTATAATGAAATAGGGAAAAATAATAATGAAACAACTCTAAAATAATAAAAGTTTGCTGAAAAATGATATTATACTCGGTACATGAAAGAGTTTTACTAATGACATGAAACTAATTTTAAAAAATGACGTGAGACATCTCAAAATAATATGAAATATGTCAATAACGATACAAAATAGTTTTATAATGACATGAAACACTAATATTAGTTTAAACATGCGAGAATGTGGTCACACAAAAAGTTATGGTGTAATAATATTGAACCATGTTATTCTTACGCATTTTTTTTTGTCATTTTTACTCATATCTATGTCATTTTTCAGCAAACTTGTATTATTTTTACTTATTTTGTTATCATTTGTCAACTCCTTATGTATCATATCTTTATTGATCATTTTTTTCATTTTACTCACTTCCATATTATTTTCCAACAAACTTGTATCATTTTTCCCTATTATTATTTGTCAAGACCTTATGTACCATATCATTATTACTCATTGCTGTGTCATTTTTATTCATTTTTATATCATTTCTCACCAAACTTATATCATTATTATTTGTCAACATTTTACATAACATATCATTATTATACATCATTGAAGATTGGATATCTCATAATATTTCATTGAAAATCAACCAGATGCGCATTATCAAATAATAGTGACTTGCCAACTTCTAAAATAATATTTTACTTCTTTTCAAATAATATCAATACAATACAAACTAATTAATATATTACCATGTCATTAGGTCTATTCTAATAGTTCGAGATGGATGTCTTAATACCATGAATAATTAATGTTTTGATTTCCTTGAAATTAATTAATAATGTTTCCTTGTAAGAAGATATTAACAACAATGCTAGTAGAGCATCATACGATACAAATGCATTTCGATTATTAATTAACCATAATGGATATGCTACATAATGAATCAAGAAAAAAAAAATTACTAACTTACAACTTTCAAGCAAATTATTTAGTATTATTCATTCATTAATCTTATATGATTATGATTGTAAGTCAACTAACCAAAACCCCCAAATCTCAAAGCCCCCAAACCCTCCCTCCCCGTCACACTTTCTCTCTCTTTGCAACTACCTTTCTTCTTGCCTGTTGCTTGGTTTCGACACTGTCGGTCGCCTTTGCTCACCGAAGCTTCACCTCCGATCGCCGCCGCAACTAGCAGTTTCTTCGTTGGAGCTTCCTTTGTTTTGTTGCTCGATCTTTCTCTCTCCTCGTGTTTTAGGAGGCCGCCTTGTTCTCCCTCGCCAAAACTATTCAATGGAGTTTCCTCCACCTCCACCTCTAAATAATCATCAAAATCAAACCAGAGAATTGTCGAATTCATCATTTATATTAAAATTCTTTGTTTCACTCTAAAAACCAAATCAAGAACTCAAAACCTAGTATTTGAACAAAACATCAACTTAATTCGCCATTGTTGCGAAATTACAGAGCTTGTATCATTTTCCATTGTTGCGCCTAACATACTTAGTATCATTCACCATTGCTGCAATATTGGAGGATAGACAAAAAGCGAAAGAGAGATCGACAGATCGGATTGGGGAAAAATTCAATTTCTAGGTCAGAAAATATTTTGAAAATCAATTGGAGATCTGGTAGGCCTCGGTGTTCTTCTTCGATGTCTTCTTTTTCTTTTCTCCGACAGTAGCGGCGACACCTACTCCATCAATGGCGGATACATTGAAGGGGAAAAAAGAGGAGAAACAGAGGTGACTTGATTTTAGAAAAAAGGTCAATGTTATTTCGCATGTGTGAGTTTTGTTACACCATAAATTATGGTGGAACAGGTAACATCCAGGATAGACTCTTTGGTTTATTAAGAATTTGAAAATAGTTTTTCGAGAGTTACGATCTAACAAAATGAACAGGAGAAATAGGCCAAATCAACAAAATGCGACAAATGTTAAATAGGACTATGTCACCTTCAACTTGATATAATGAATTCATTGTCCAGAGAAAACAAGTGAGGCCCTAGTTGTGGCATGTGATTATTATCCTTTTAGCCCTTGGTAAATGACATGCTAAAGTCGTATCACCTAATATAAAATAAACTTAATTAAGGTCTACTAACTGGGTATTCAGGAAAGTTAGGATCCAATCCACAGGGATATAGCTTTACTACTATGTCTGAACTATAACATTAAACTAATTAATTGCAAATAATCAAATCACATATATCAAAGAAGAGAAAGACTAGGGAAACGATTCACTATGTATTCAATTCGGGATATCAAGAACGACTGAAGAAACTCAAATCAATCTAACTAGGGCACATGTAATATCTCTCGAACATAACCTCCCTCGAAACATACTAAGCCGCTCTCGCAATGGTCATGGATCGCTATGCATACTATTGAGAGCCTATATAAAATCATACCTCTCGGTCTATAACTTCATATTGCAATAATAATCAGACAAATTTGGCCGAACTTGTAGATTGACAAAAGTAAGTCAATAGTAAGAATTAAACGAAATCAACAAAATAAATAATCATCCAGTCAATCCCTCATATGCATATATAGATCTCCAAATCCCTCGAAAGTAAACTACTCACTCATAATTGGGGAAAGTATAATCATAATCAAATAAGCAAACATCATAAACTAATAATGAAGAATAGATAAAAGAAGAAAAAAATACCAATTGAATAACAAATCTTGAAACCAAATACTTCTATTAAAACTTTAATGTATTGGAGAATCAAATTAAGCTTAAAAACTAAAACTAGAGTTCTTTAGAGAATAAAAGTACTTAGAAAACTAAATAATAATGTAAAAGTGTAGTTTTGCTCCAATAAAACGACAAGTATTTATATTAAAGTCATAAACTACGAAACACGCGCATAACCCGCACAAAAACCGACCCGCCCGGGTAGCCAAGCCGATTCCGCCCTACTGGGCAGTCATCAGCTATATTAAAATCTTCGTCTTGCTCGATCGAGCTGCCTTTAGCTGCCTTCTTCGTGAAACAAAACTTCGACTCGCCCGACCAGGCGACATCTTTCCCGGGCAGGCCCGCAAACAAATTCCTCTTCTCTCACTATTCTTCAAAACATCGAAATTCCGCTAAGTAAAGTTTCCCCACCCGCCGGGGCAAAACTCGTCCGACCGGGCGACATTAGGTTGCCCATTTTTGTCCATAAAATCCAGCTCTTGAACTTGCCATGATTCTTGCCTTCAACAATACTCAAATACATAGGGTGAAATAAATCAACAAGCACCTCCAAAGTTTTGATTCCTCCATTACAAGTCCAGAAAAACAAAACAACACCCAAGCGTAAAATCATAGCAAAATAGAGTCAAAAGAGCTCCAAAATCTCACATAATACTAGGGAAAAAGGGGACTAAATTAGATAAAATAAGAACATATCAGTTTAAAGTAAAATGATGAATGAAAAAGAGATGAATTTTTAAACTATTGAGATGATGAAGATAGATTATTAAACAGGAGAAATTATCGTTAATAATTCAAACTATTAATGAACTCAATATAATCTTAATTCTTGATTAACTCAAAATAAATCCCAAATTTGAGTTTACCCTTTTCAAAATAAACCTTGTTTATTGATATACTTTTATCAGTTTTATAAAACCCCTTATCACCTCATTCTACCTCTTTTGCCTTCTTCCTCTATTACCTCTACTCTCTTTCTCCCTCTCGTTATCTTTTGGCACCATGAATACCCCAACAAAACCCTAACCTCCTCCCACCAAACCAAATAGCACCATTAGTCTCTTACCTCACAGCAACCCCTTCCAAACATAACAATTGATGTGCCACGAAATCCCAAATATATGATAAGGGTTGATTTATCAACCAAAGAGGGCATAGATAGTTGACATGGCAAGGAGCATCTTAAGGTGGTTCAGAACACAAAGCATTACCCTAGGCTTTAGGAGTTCAAAGGTAATTGCAACCTACTCCATAATTCCAGAAGTAAGTAAAGGAATATATTCAATTTGTCTATCTTGACAAAGCTCAACAAACTTGGGGGATGATCAAGTGTAATGGAGCAAAAGCAGATTGTTGGAAGTAAGGATGGCCACGGGTTGGATCTGGACTGGATCCTTATGGACCCAGATCCAAATATGCCCTGGATCCGAAGGGTCTGAAAAAATAGGATCCAAATGTGGATCCCACGGATTCGGGTCCAGAATGGATCCGCCATAATTTGTACTATTTTACCACACCTTCTAATATAAAAAAAATTCTCAATTCAAATATAAAAGCAGCACATTTACCAAAAAATTTAGCACATTTACAAAAAATTCGCAACAAATTAAGTAAATCTAAAAACTTACAGTAACTTTTCCCAAAAAAAAACTTGCAATAATTAAAGTTAAATAAAAAAAACTTAGTGAGGTTGTGATATGAATTTCGAGGCTGTTTTCGGACTCTTTTGTGTTTTATGATTTTTGTGGATGAAAGTAAGTAACAAGGATATGAACAACTCAACTATCTCGGTATGAATTGAACTAGGTTTGAAGAATAAAGCTATCTCAGCTAAATTCAACAGTGTTATTTTGCTATCTCGGCAAAAACAACAATAATTCACAAGGAATAACTTTTATCAAAACTCAACTCTTTCTACCCTTTAGGAGGATAGGCGCCTTTATTTATAGTAGAAGAGGCAAGAAATCCTTGCTCTCCAAGTACATCACATGACCAGATTTCCTAAGCAAGAAATAAGGAAAGTTTCCCCTAAATTAAAGCCTAGAATTTAGCTAGAACTTAAGGAAACACTTGATTTAGGAAAGCATTGCAAAACTTTCCATAAATCTTACAAAAACCACACGCCTAAGCCTTCCCTTATTACAACTCATGACAACTCATCTACTTAGAGCTTAAGTAAATGAATTACAACTGAATTTTCGTCCCTTAGTTAAAATAAGCTACTTTAATTAACTAACTTAACTAATAATAACAATAAAAGACATATTTTCGGTTACATGTAAAACCTTCACTTTAAGAGTAAAGTAAAACCATGTAACAATTCTAATAAAGCAAATAAAGATAGTTGGTGAAGCAATCCATGCATGTATCATGCATCAGGTTGATGGTGCGGCAGGTTGTATATGGAGCCTGCCGGACTAACGAGAGAGGCGGCGGTGGAGGTCATACAGTGGTTATCGCGCGTTCGACGGGTGGCGGGCCTAGTAAAGAGAGGCGGGCAACGCAAAATCGTTTGTGCTGGTGAAGATGGAGAAGCTGCGTGCTGGTGGAGAAGGTCAGGGAGTCGCTGGTAAGGTTGGTGGCTGCAGGAGAGAGAGAAGGGGAAGGCATGAGAGAGAAGGGGACAACGTGAGAGAGAAGGGGATGAGAAGTTTGGTAGGGCATCATTTTTTGAGTTTGTGTCAAATGTTTAAAATTTAAAACAACCCAGCTGTTCTTTTTTAATGGATCTACGGGACCGGGTCTGGGTCCAGGATCATATCCGGGCCTAGATCCGCAATCTGACCACCGGATTCGGATCCCACGGGTCTAAAATTTTGGGATCCAGATCATAAAAAAACAATCTGGATCCATTCCTAGTCGAGTCCAAGATCTGTAGGAGAATATCTATTTAAAGCTGTCTGTCGGTCTCGATAAATCGTGAACCAACTGACTAAGATAGGGGTACTTTATAGAAAAATTGTCAAAAATAAGCCAATCTTCGGACCATCATTTAAAAATAAGTCATTATTTTAATTATTTTATAAAATATCTAACTTTTATACCCATCTATTTTAAACAAGTTATGACATGTTAACCTCTTCAACAAATTATGTATGACATGTTTTATTTTTTAATTGGTCTAATTTTTTGGATGTAAAGTTAATTTTAATATTATTTTTAAAATTCAAATATTTATTTTTTTACATAACACTAGTAGAATAATTGCTTATTGCTGCGGTCATTAAGTGGCCTATTGCTGCGGTTTTGGCCGCGCAACAATTAAGGGCGCAACAATATGTAATCAACCTATTGCTACGGTTTTTAACTGCAGCAATAGAGCAACATATTGCTGCGGTTCCTATCCAAAACCGCAGCAACAAGTATTTTTTTTAATAAAAAATGAAGCCTATTGCTGCGGTTCTGGGTAGGACCTGCAACAATAGGTACTGTCATGTGAAATTTTTATTTTATTTTATTTTTTTACTCTTTGCCATCAAATTTAAAAGGAAAAAATGCAGGAAGAAAATAAAACACACAAATTGAAAGTAATGACAAAGAATGCTTATACAAAAACATAAAAGATACCAAAATATCAAAATATATTAAAAAAAAAAATACAAAAGAAAAATATGAAAAACATTAACAAAAAAATCAGAAACCCTAACATCATATTGATTCTTAACAAACAAAAATGAAGAAAATCCAAAAAAAACTAAAATAACACCACCCTAGCCATTAGATCTGATAAATAAAAATAGAATCTAACTACAAAAGAGAAAAAAAAAGAAAAAAAGAAAAAAAGAAAACAAGAACAGGATACAACAATAGTGCGCGATCCTCGCAACGAAGATGGACTCCGGTGAGATCCTTGCAACGAAGATGGACTCCGGCGTCGTCGGCGGTTTGATTACGCCGGTGATGAACCACAATCCTCGACAAATCCTCCTCGCAACCGTTTAATTAAAAAAATGAAAAAAATCATAAAAAAAAGAACATACTAACGTACCCATCACTCCATCAGATCGAAGAATGAAAAAGAAGAAGAAGAAGACACCGGTGATGAACCACGAACCCAAGGCGCCGGTGATGAACCACCATAGTCGGATTTCAACAAACAGCAGGAGGAGTGAAGACGTCAGCGAGAGATGATGATCTCCAACACTTGAGATATGGAAATTCGAGGAGGAATTTTGAAGAGAGAGAGGACTTGGTGGTCGACGAACTCCGGACGAGCGACGATCCACGAGGGACGAGCGATGACTTGCGTTTCTAGGGGTGGTGAGGACGACGAGCGACGAGAATTTGGGAGGAAGGAGGATGGTGAAGGAGGGAAAGGAGAGATACTGTGAGAGAGAGGGTGAAGTAAGAGAGGAATGACTGAGTATGAGGAGTGAATTATGATGAGGAAACGGCGCCTAAGAGGATTAAAAAAAACCCTAATGACCCTATTGATGCGGTTTCTCCTATAGCAATAGATTAAAATACTATTCAAAAAATAATATTTTAATCTATTGCTGCGGTTCTGAACGAGAACCGATAGATTTGGTCAAACCAGTCAATGAATTATAAAAAAATGGCCGTTGACGTCTATTGTTGCGGTTTGCACTCAGAACCGTAGCAATAGATTGATTTTCAATTTTTCTTTTTTTTCACGTGGTTTATTGCTGCGTATGGGTAAAAGCGCAGCAATACTACCGCAGCAATAAGCAATTATTCTACTAGTGTAAACCTGTCTTCTCCCTCCTCTCTTCCCCAAGATTTCAACTCCTCGGTACTGTACTCCACCAACAATGCAACCTCCGACGACGTTTCCACCCCATCAAACCCTATCTGTCTCTCCTCTGCCGTTGTCGCCACACACTTTCCTTCCTCTCTCCCTTCGGAGTCACAATCACCTTCACTACAACCACAACATCAACAATGGCCTCCACCAACCGTTTGAGTTAGGAGCAAATTGAGTTGCATATTGCAATACCTCAATGAAATCTATGGATAGCTTTCTCTCTTCTAGTTCATCAAAGCTCAAATATTTCCAGATTTCCTCCATGAAAACCAGATAAGAAATGATAAAATTACTTTACACCCTAGAAGAAAACCTTAATCAAACCCCATTTAGCGCATAAAACGATTTCTTCAAAAAAAAATTTTAACCCCTCAATCAAACTTCCCCGCATTTTCTCTCTTCTAGATGGGACAGTCACTGCCTTCAACTGCAAGACTAAAGAAGTTTGCCAGAATAATCTCATAAAAAATAATAGCCCCACCAAAACAATTAAAACCCACATCAAACACCAAAGTTTCAACTTCAATTTCAAAATTAGCAACAAAACCCAGAAAGATGTCCCATGTTGACTCGGTCAGACTCAGCCTGAAGATGGAGAACAACTCAGTGAGTCGGACTCGGGTACCCTTAGTAGATGTTGGCTCGTATTGAGAGAAAGAGAGGGGTGGAGGTTGTGGTCTACTGGTGGTAGAGTGGGAGAGGGGTGGATGGGGGAGAAAAAGAAATTAAAAAAATGTAAAAATTATAAAATAGCAAAATACAAACAAAATACAAACAAGTAAAAAAAATCTACTTAAAACAATGCAAAAATACAAAATAAAACATAAAATTATGAACATAAATACAAAAAATTATAGGCCCTTACCCGTAGAAACTGTCATAGGTCATTCGACTTATTTAAAATTAAGGGGTATGAAAGTTAGACTTATTATAAAATAATCAAATGAATGACTTATTTTTAGAAGATGGTCGAAAGGTTGGCTTATTCTTGACAATTTTTCCTATTTTATAACATTAATGTTGTGAGTTGGTCTATTTCTCCCCCAAATTATATACTTACTCCGTTCTATAATAATTGCAATATACCCTATTGACACATTTATTAAGAAAGTAGGGGCGGGACAAAGGTAATGGGGATACAATTTCTTAAAATTGGGCGCTTGATTTGTAGTTCAAAGCAAATATAAGATTCTCAATTTTAAAAAAGGTACTTTTGCATTTAAAATAATGTCAAGTTACATCATATTACAAAAAATATATACTTAAACAACAATGTTGCTCTTCGGATGATATGAACAAAGTAATATTGCAACATGTATTAAAACAATTAAAAGACATTCGATTAAAATATTAAAAACCAACTTTTAATCTTGCATAAATCTGAAAATGGAGTTCAAAAGTTTCAAACCTCAACTTTCTATCTCCTAGGGTTCTAAAGTTTGAATGCTAAGAACAAATAAATCTCACTTAATTAGAATGTAAATTAGTTTAACCTAAAATAAGAGGAGTTTGTCTTATATAGTCCTGAAATAAACTAAGTATAATTACATAAAAACCCCCTTACACAAGAGGTTTGATGTGTGCGAGGAAGCTTCTCTACTATAAGTCCTAGTTCTGTTAGGACAAGTTATGTAGTTCCCTAGTTCTAATAGAAAACTATGTATTTTACTTGCTTTAGAACTTTTTTGTCTATATTATTTTACCTTTCACTTGAAAGGTTTTTTTTTCCTATCTGAGACTTTAGTTTATTTCTTGTTTAGGAGTTAGAATTACAATAGGAGTGTTGCTAGCTTAGCCGTGTGCTTTGTTTAGGATTGGCGTGTGAAGATTGCTTGGTTTCCAAGTATATCTTACTTAGTTATTTGTTGCTATCCTTTAAGCTTTCCTAATTGGATTAACTTAAGGGATCTATGTACTTATATAATTCGGCTATTATGAATATAAAGGGAGGGATTGTTTGAGTTTAATCTATTCCATTGTGAATTAACGTTTTAGGAGTGAATCCAAGCTTTGGCAGTGAATGTAACCCTAGATGTTATTAATCCTTGGTTAGGAATTAATAGCTTCATATCCTTTGTTACCTATTTGTTACTAATAATCAGCCATAAACGTGCCTATATATAATCAAGAATCCGAATTTACCCTTTAATAACATTAAAGATCCACGTTCTTGGTCCAAGATTCATCCAAGAATCAATCTTTATTTCAAGAAAGTAATGAAGAGCCTTCAAATCCATATCAAATCGGTGTGGCTGCTAAGATATTAAAGGCTACACCCTCGAAAGGTGTCAGAGAACGTCGACCCTATTACAACCTTAGCAAAACAACTTACGGATCTCATGGAGATGCAAGCAGGCGTGCAAGCAAGTTGCTACAGATGCAGCGTGAGATGTATGAGTTGAAGAGTGGTGAGCAATCGGATAGGTCGAACAAGAGTATCCACAACCGAAGGAAAGAAGAGGACTTGGAACTTTCGAACCTTCCTTTCTTTGATGGAGATGCTGATGCCGAGGCATATATGGATTTGGCAGTGGAGGATGGAGCGTCTCTTCAACCAAAAATAACTCGAGGAACATACACGTTTCTCCTATGCTACACTCAAGCTTCCAAGGTATGCTTCTCATTGGTTCGATTCCCTTCAATATAAACGTGAATATGAAGGTAAAGCACCCCTTGATACTTGGACCAAATTGAAAACAGAGATGAAGAAGAGATTCGTTCCAAGAACACATAAACAAGACTTGTTCTTGAAACCGAATTCTGTAACTCAAGGTTCCATGAGTGTTGAGAAGTATATTAAATAATTTGAAAGACTCTATATTGCGCGTGATTCTTGATATGAATTTTAAGTCTGAAAATTCACAATGTTTACCCTAGATTCTAAGTGAAGTTTTTATGTTGTTTTTATGAAAGAATACTGAAAATAAGAAGTCAAAACAAGGATTGTACTCTTGATTCTCACAAGAATTAGAGGGTCTCTTCCTAATCGTAATTAGAAGATAAATACAAGTCACAACAAGTATTATTTTGGTTAACAACAGAAATAAGCAATACTCACAATTATCAAATCAACTCTAGCCTCTAAGGACTAGGCGTGTACTATTATTTATAGGAGTAGCAATAAATCCTTGCCCCCCAAGGAATATCACATGACCGGATTTCCTAAGCAAGAAATAAGGAAAGTTTCCCCTAAATTAAAGCCTAGAATCTAGCTAGAACTTAAGGAAACACTTGATTTAGGAAAGCTTTGCAAAACTTTCCATAAATCATACAAAACCACACGCTTACGCCATCCCTTATTACAACTCAGATTTCGGCCCTTATTACAACCAAACTGAAAAAAAAACAACTCAACGACATTGATTAACTAAATTAACTAACAAACATAATAAAAGATATATTTTTCGTTGCAGGTTAAACCTTCACTTTAAGAGTAAAGTAAAACCATGCAAAAACCTAAGAAAGCAAATTAAGATAGTTGAACTTGCATCATTCTCCCCCTCTTGTAAAAAACTTGACCTCAAGTTTCTTCAAAACATGGAACTAGATCACAAGCATTGAAGGACAAACTCACTCCCTTGCCAAGAAGCACTTGGTAAGTATCCCAATTGTCATGGTGAACAACTTTAAATGGACCTTTCTCCACCGATGCTTGGTCACTCTTGGAATTATGGTAAAACTTTTAAGCAATAAGTGAAAGCCATACATAATCACCAACATTATTAGGAGAAGTTTTCCGAATTTGAAGTAGCTGGTCTTGTTTCCAAGCTCTCCTTCCTTTCTTGGTCATCTCCTTAGAATCAAAAGATGAGATATAGCATGCATTAAGAGAAGAATCTACCTCTTTATTCTTGGTTTTAATTGCATTCGAGTACTTTGGAGGTAGGGGCAGTAATCCAATTCGTTTTTCTCCAAAAGCCACGGTATAGATGTTTTGCTTGCTGTGATGAACATCTCTATTCCATTGCCATGGACGCCCTGACAACAAGGAACAAGCATCCATAGGGAGTACATCACACCATAGTTCATCCTTGAATTCGCCAATTTCAAAAGTAACCAAGGCTTGCTTCTTAACAGTATGTCCCCCATCACTATTCACCCAACTTAGCTTGTATGATCTTGGATGATCTCATTGCTCCAACTCCAAGGTTTCCACTATCTTCTTTGAAGCCACACTCGTACAAGAGCCACCATATATGATCAAGGAACAAGGTCGTCCCTTCACTAAACATCTAGAGTGAAAAAGATTATCTCTTTGTTCTATATGCTTCACTTCCATAGTTGGCACCACATGTAGCATGCGTCTAAGTACCAAGGTGTTGTGGTCAGGGACTGGTTACACAAAAGGACCACTAAAGCCCGTAGCTTCTATGTCAAGATTATCATCACCATTAGCCGCCTCTTCTTCAGCTAGAAGTGAAGTCAAAAGTGCATGTTGTTCGGTTAAGGTAACCAACATCTTGCTAGGACATTGTGATTGAATATGACCACTTCCTTTGCACCTAAAGCATATCCTTTCTTTCATCACATGCTGCCCATTGGAAAAAGGTGTAGGTTTTTTTACAAAATCAGATGTAGAAAAAGAAGTTGTACCCTTTGCTTGACCATCCGAAACACCAACAGATTTGGTCTCCTCTTGCTTTGGACGAAAACCCTTGCCCTTTGCCTCTTGTTGCTGCCTTTTAACCTTAATAGCTAATGTGCAAAGCTCATCAAAGAAGTAATATTGCTGCAATTCTACTTGATTAGCAATAGGTTTGTTCAAACCAACTAGAAATTTAGCTGATTTTTATTCATCAACATCATTGCATTCACACCCTAAACTTAGTCGTTCAAATTCCTTAGCATATTGTTCTACACTTAGATGATTTTGTTGCAAAGTATTAAGCTTATAGAACAAATCTTATTTATAGGAACGGGGAACAAACCTCTTTCTTATATTGGCCTTCAAATCTGTCCAAGTTTCAATGGTTTCTTTGTGTTCTCTTTCTCGTTGAGTTTGAAGACTCTCCAACCAAAGAGAAGCATATTTGGTTAGTTTCCAAGTAGCATAAGAAAATCTTCTCCCAAGCCCTTGTGATCAAAGAGTCGGTTCATACGTCGCTCCCAATCAAGGAAAACATGTGCATCTTGGGTGCCATCAAACTCGGGTAAGTCTCCAAGTTTAAGACCATCCTCTTCCTTGCGTGGTGTTCGATCATAAGAATTGTAGGAACGTTCACCAGTTATGTTCCTCAAAACCAATAACTCCGTTTGCATCTCTTTAATAACACTTACCAATGAATCAAGATTAGTTCACAACTGCACCATCCTAGTCCCCAAAAGGTCCACATTGTCCTCCAACTTCTTTTAAGAATCACTCACCATCCTCGCACAAAAGACAAGATTTTCCTCCAAAAGTTTCTGCTTGCTGTGACTTCGTTACTGATCGGAGTGCCACTAAATTTTGACACAACAAATTTCAAGATGTCTACTATCACCACACAAAAGTTCAGCTTAATCCAAGTTTTCACGCTCTCTCACGTGCCTCAATAACCACACTGCTCTAATACCAAGTTGAATTGAATTTTAAGTCCGAAAATTCACAGTGTTTACCCTAGATTCTAAGTGATGTTTTTATGAAGGAATACTGAAAATAAGAAATAAAAACAAGGATAGTACTCTTGATTCTCGCAAGAATTAGAGGGTCTCTTCCTAATCGCAATTAGAAGATGAATACAAGTCGTAACAAGTATTGTTTTGGTTAACAACCGAAATAAGCAACGCACACAATTATTAAATCAACTCTAGCCTCTAAGGACTAGGCGTCTACTATTATTTATAGAAGCAGCAAGAAATCCTTGCCCCTCAAGCAACATCACATGACCGGATTTCCTAAGCAAGAAATAAGGAAAGTTTCCCCTAAATTAAAGCCTAGAATCTAGCTAGAACTTAAGGAAACACTTGATTTAGGAAAGCTTTGCAAAACTTTCCATAAATCTTACAAAATCACACGCCTAAGCCATCCCTTATTACAACTCAGATTTCGGCCCTTATTACAACCAAACTGAAATGAAAACAACTCAACGACATTGATTAACTAATTTAACTAACAAACATAATAAAAGACATATTTTTCGTTACATGTAAAACCTTCACTTTAAAGTAAAACCATGCAACAACCTAAGAAAGCAAATTAAGATAGTTGAACTTGCATCAATTCTCGAGACTAAGAAGAACAAAAGATTACAAAGTTCGTTCTCCGTTTGAACAAGAGTCTACGCAACTATATTGAACTCCAACCTTTGACAACGTTTGATGAAGTTTACTCCTTGGCGTGCAAGTTGGAAAGGCAGCACAAACGCTCGACCTTTGGTGGGTTTAAGTCCATAAAAACCGAAACTGATTTCCCTAGTTTATCTAAGGAGAGTGAAGGTGCAAAGTCCACTACACAAGAAGTCATGGATGCATTAAAATAAGCTAAAAAGAAACTCCCGTGAAGAAAATAATTTGTTTGAAGTGTCAATGTTTGGGGCATATGGCTCGTATTTGTCCAAATCGTGTTATGGTGTCAAGAGAAGAGGATTATAACTTCTTGGTGCATAACAAGAAGGATTTAGGCGAGGAAGAGCAAGAGGTGGCGCAACAAAAATCTGTGCTTGATATGTCTAGTAAGGAGTTTTGGAGCAATCAAGCTAAGTGTAGTCCCGAGAGTGCAAGTTTAGTTATGGCGTTAACCAGGTCTTTGCTTGCAGAATTTTAAGATGAGTAAGAAAATGTTCAAAAAAAAATCTTTTTCACTCGAATTGCATAGTTAATGATACGGATCCAAAGGCAACTACTCAAGATGAGCCAATTACACTTCTCATGGAACATATGGGTTCCTTATGATGGCTCAAAGGAATGCATTTGTGTCGTGTGTTGCTTTGATTGAAGATGAAGCTACTTAGCATTTTAATTAAGTGTCAATGTTAGTTAAAATGTTAGTTAAAGTAGTTGAGTTGTTTTCGCTTCAATAAGTCCGAAAATATTTAGTAGATTCGGTGCATTAGAGAGTCTAGCTGTCATGGGTTGTATTTTAGGAACGTTGCCTTAAAATTGGAGTTGTAAATGGCGTGTAAGGAGCTTCCTTAATGTCGTGTGGTTCTAGTTGTTTTTAAGGAAAGTTTTGCACATCTTTACTTAAGCTAGTGTTTCCTTAAGTTCTAGCAAGATTATTCTAGGCTTCAATTAAGGGGAAACTTTTCTATTTTACTTATTGTAATCCGTAGCATGTTGTGTGCTTGGGAAGCAAGGCTTTCTTGCTTCTTCCCTATAAATAAATGGCGCCTAACCATGCACATCAAGGTTAGAGTGAATTTTACACAAAAATTGTGTTAAGTTTATGAATCTTCATGAACCTTAATTCAGCCATTAATTCGATTTTCAAGAGTGTTAATCTTGTTAATGATAAACAACTTAATTCCAGTTAGACCTGTTTAACGGGTCGAGTCGGGTCAGGTCATGCTGTATAAGGGTCGGGTCGGGTCAAGGGCTAGACTGATCCGACCGACCCTATTTTAAATAATATATTATTCAAAAAAAGAAAGTAAAAAAATGTTTGATACTTTTTCCTAACAATTAAAAACATGACACTGTACCATTTACATATCATGACAATAAATTACTACCTTGTATATTAGTATCTCAACCTGACAAACTAATATTATAGTTTTCACATAATTAATTGTAAAACCATCCAAAAATTATTAGAAGGACCATAATAAGAGTTGGGCAGCAAAATAATAAGTCATTCACGTCATCAAAGAATCACCCTAAGACAACATTCCATAAAAAGACAGCAAAAAAAATGACGGAGAGAGAAAGAGAAGCAATGAAGAAGAGGGCATTGTGAACTTCACTAAGGATAAAGAGTGGAACTCCAACTCCAATTAAAAGAAAAAGTAGGATGAAAATGGCTGTTTTTGGGATCAAAATATAATTATGAGCTGATGCATTTGAGGAGGAGGGTGACAGGTTGTTCATCACTTCCACTCTCTCTCTCTCTCTCTCTCTCTCTCCTCTTTTCTTTTGCCTTGGTTTGTGATTCTGGGTGCTGCGTTTTTGGTTTCCGCTACTGTTGTGTGTTGCTAACTACAAAAGCCCGAACCGTTAGCTGTTGTTTCCATGGAGGAACATGTTTGCTAGAGAATACCGTACAAAACCAAGTGACCATTTTTTTACCTGACCCGACCCGCCAATGGTTTATTAGGGTCAGACCCTGTATGACCCGACCCTACAATATAGGGTCAAGTCAAAGGCTTTTTTTGGGGACCCGACCCATTAAATAGGTATACTAGATAGACATTCATATCAGTTAAATTCCAAGCTTGTTCCTTTATCATTGATAGTGGGTCGTGCACAAACGCTTGTTCCTTGACCATGGTTGATAGAATGCAATTGCCAACAAGGAAACACCCTAACACCTATAAACTAAACTGGTTGAATGAAGATGGTGGCGTGTGGGTGAGGAAGCAGGCTTTGGTGAACTTTAAAGTAGGGGATTATCATGATAAAATATGGTGTGATGCAATCCCTATGACATCTTGCTCTTTGTTGCTTGGTAGGCCATGTATGGCAAAGTGATAGACATGTGCTTCACAATGGAAAAACGAATGAGTACTCAGTGCTAGTGGGAACTAAACGTATGTTGCTGGAATCTTTGCCACCAAGGCATCATTCTTCGATGCCAGCCAAGGGAAAGGAGAAAGAAGAGGGGGCTCATGTATGCTTAAGTTCGTGCCATAGTGAGGTATTGGAGACAACAAACGCAAAACAAGAACGAAGAGAACAAGTGCTACACATGAGAAAGGGTACTATGCTAGCTGTGGGTGATAAGGTATGGCTAACACTTCCAGAACAAAAGCTTCATGTGAGTCATAAACATGACGAACCAGTTGATGAAGGACCCTTTGATATTGTCGAGAAAGGTGGCTATGAAACGTTTAAGGTGCTACTAGGAGTTAGAGTATGTGCTACATTTCCTTCGTGTGATTTGGTTACTTGCTTTGATGACCAAACTTGAGGCAATGATGACCAAACTTGAGGCAAGTTTTTTTCAACAAAGGGAGTATGATGTGTGCGAGGAAGCTTCTCTACTATATATAAGTCCTAGTTCTGTTAGGACAAGTTATGTAGTTCCATAATTCTGTTAGGAAGCTATGTATTTTACTTGCTTTAGAACTTTTTTTTGTCTATAAGTCTTTACCTTTCACTTGAAATGGTTTTTCCTATTTCAGGCTTTAGTTTATTTCTTGTTTAGGAGTTAGAATTACAATAGGAGTGTTGCTAGGTTAGCCGCGTGCTTTGTTTAGGATCGGCGTGTGAAGATTGCTTAGTTTCCAAGAATATCTTAGTTAGTTAGTTATTTGTTGTTATCCATTAAGCTTACCTAGTTACATTAGCTTTAGGACTCTATGTACTTATATATTTCGGCAATTATGAATAAAGAGGGAGCGATTGTTTGAGTCTAATCTATTCCTTTGTGAATTAACGTTATAGGAGTGAATCTAAGCTTTGGCAGTGAATGCAACTGATATGATTTCGTGAACGGAATTTAGCTTAGTTCCTCACAATCTTCACTCACTTATGATTTCCTAAGGGTTCTAACTCTAATACCTAGGCTTCACTCAGCAAGGGTTCGAATTAGGGTGTTTTGAGATGAAGTTTATTAGCTTCACTCACTAACTCACTCGGATCTCGCTTAGTTTTAGGTTTCACTCGCCTAATACTAAGGTTCTTGTGTTTAGGTTCACTCCCTAAAAACAATGAAGTCTTGGAAAAATACGTTCAATCCTTACAAATACAAGAAGTTCAAAATTTCAATAATCAATTCTTCTTAGCCTCATAAGACTAGGCATGTACTTATAGAAGATGAACAAGAAAACTCTTGCTCACCAAGCAAGCATATGGCCGAAATTACAAGTTAAAGTATAAGGAAAGTTTTCCCTTAAAACTAGCCTAGATCTAGCACAAAATAAGAAAACATTTGATTTAGGAAAGCTTTGCAAAAATTTCCATAAATCTTACAAACATCACACGCTTATAATAATCACTCATTCTTCCTTTATTTTCGGCCTTAACTTTAATTAACTAATTTAACTAACAACAACAATAAAAGACATATTTTTGGTTACATGTAAAACCTTCTCTTTAAGAGTAATGTAAAACCATGGAACAATCCTAAGAAAGCAATTTAAACATAGAAATGATGCTTGATCTCACATCATTCCCCCCTTCTTGAAAGAAAACTTGTCCTCAAGCTCCATAATTATGGCATGGAACCAAATCAGCAGCTATTAATGAAGTACACACGCCATTTCCAATCATAACTTGAAAAGTATCATAGTTCTCATTATGCATGATCTTGAATGCACCTTCTTCAATAGGTTCGGTTTTTCCTTTTGCATTGTTATGGAGCTTTTGCGCACTCAAAGACAACCATACATAGTCACCAATCTTGAATGGTGGCTTTTACCATGCTTGTAAAATCTGGTCCTTGTGCTTTTCTTTCCTTTGCTTACGGTTCATTACAGGTTGCTCCACATCAAAAAGAGAAATTACTTTGGTTCCCTCCTTAGCCACTTAGCTCCCTTGGGTGGTAATGGTTTTAATCCTACTCGTCGCCCCTCATGCAGTATCGAGACCACGTTCTTCTTTTCTAGGTAGATCACATCCCTATCATATTGCCATTGTCGTCCCAATAACAAAGCACATGCATCCATGGGATCTATGTCACACCAAACCTCATCCTTGAATTCTCCAATTGAGAAAGAAACAAGGGCTTGTTTTGAGACAGTCACCCCACCATTATTCGTCAACCAGTTGAGTTTATAAGGCTTTGAGTGCTTCCTTGTTTCTAACTTCAATGCGTCCACCATCTTCTTGGAACAAGCATTAGTGCATGAGCCATTATGTACAATTACAGAACAACTCCTCCCATCCACCAAGCAACGTATGTGGAACAAGTTTTCTCTTTGAGCTATATCTTCTAATGGATTTGCTTGTGCATAAAGAACCTTTCTCAACACCAAAGTTTCGTGATCAGGTACAACATCAAACAAAGGTTGTTCCTCCAATTTCCTAAACTCCATATCATCTCCTTCTTGTATCACCATCTTCTCTTTCATAAGCAACACATAAGTGGCATCTTCCTCATCTAAGGTGTGATACATGGAGGCAGTCATTACCCTCCTATTGGGGCATTCGGACTGGTAGTGTCCCCTCCCTTGGCACTTAAAGCACTTAATCTCATCCTTCTCCACACGCTGAAATTTACTAGAAATCTCACTCTTTAAAGACTCACTCACTCCCTTACTCTTCTCTAAAGTGTCAATTTTTGGAGAGGAAAAGATGTACTCAGTTTTAGGACGAAAAGGAGAACGAGTGTTCTTACCTTTAGCCTTCTTTCGCTGCCTTTCTACTTTGCTAGCAAGTTGACAAAGTTCATCAAAAGTGTTGTAGGGTTGTAACTCCACTCGATTAACCACATCTTTGTTCATGCCAATGAGAAACTTTGCTGATTTTTGCTCCTCTTCCTCCTTACATCCACACGCTAGATAGAGCCTTTCAAATTCCTTCACATACTCTTCAATAGACAAGTGCTCTTGTTGAAAAGGATTGAGCTTTAAGTATAGGTCGTGTTTTTAAGATCTTGGAACAAACCTCTTCCACATCTTGTTCTTTAAATCTGTCCAAGTTTGCACTTTTGATTTCCCATCTCTAACCCTTTGTACTTGAAAAGAATAATACCAATCTGAAGCATAGTCCATCAATCTCAAGGTTGCATAAGAGAAACATTGCTCCTTGTTCATCCCCTTGTGATCAAACATTCTATCCGCCCTTCTCTCGCAGTTCAAGTAAGCTTGAGGGTCCTTCAATCCATTGAATTGTGGAAGATCTCCAAGTTTTAATTCGGATTCTCTAGTGTTCTTTTCTCCTCTCCTTTCATTTGTGAGTTTAATCAAGAGTTCTGAATTATCATTGGTCTTATTTTCATACTCCTTCAAGCGCTCATCAAGGAGTCCAGCTACTTGGGTCGTCACTTGTTCAGTTAGAGTTGCCACTAAAGCCCTCAATTAATCGGAATCCCCCATAGTAATTGAAACTGCCAGGAATTTTTCGTCAAAATTTTTTGATTGCTGCGACTTTATTACTAATCGGATTGAGCTGAAATTTTAACACAAGGTAGCCTTGTATGTTAGCTTTCCAATGGATCAAGAAAATCACAATTCGGATTTTAAACGTGCCCTCACGCGCCGCCTCAGTGACGCTGCTCTGATACCACTTGATATGATTCCGTAAACGGATTCTAGCTTAGTTCCTCACAAGCTTCACTCACTTATGATTCCCTAAGGGTTCTAACTCTAATACCTAATTAAGGTGATTATCTTGATCCTCCTTCATATTTAATCACTAATTAAGGTGATTATATTAACCTATTTCATTCACTAATTGGAGTGATTAACTTATTCTTAATAGATTTATCTAATTCTAAAAGGTGAGATATTCATAATCTAATTTCCTTTCCTTTTCTTCCCCAATGGAATAGGCCATTCACGGTCAGACATAAGATCGAACTACGATGGTTTTGATCCATGAGTGGATTCCAATTCCGTAATGATTGGTACGTAGTACAACTTCGGTGCTCAAACCTACCATGTAAAAATGATATATTGGCCCCCTTAAAAATGATTGATGTGTATATGTGCAAATTATGTGATTTTATTTCTTTTGAATAGCCGTGATTACTTTAAAATGGAAAATAACGCATTTAGTAAGAGCCCGTTCTTTAGAATGGAAGAGGATACGAGTTCCAGATGTTCGCACCTCTTAACCTAAACCCCGAACCCTATCTCATGGTATGAAAGAACAATTTTCAAAAAAGCCTTATCCATATGAAGTCATCCTTGTTTTAAATGATATTTCTTGAAATTGATTTTAAAACGATTTATTAAATAAATCTTTCCCTATTCAGATATTAATAGGGTGGCGACTTCAAAGTTTTCTAATACTCATAGTCCAATGAGAGACTTTTGTGGGATTCAGTCCGTTAATTAAGACAGTAAAAAATCGGGTACCACACCGGCGTGGTACAACTTCAAGCGTTTCCCATTTACCTTGAATTTCTCACCTTTTGTAGACATAATCTCTACTGAACCAAATGGATTGACTTTAGTGACTAGAAAAGGACCAGACCATCTAGACTTTAATTTTACAGGAAAAAGTTTAAGTCTGGAGTTGTAGAGATGAAAAGTTTCTGCGTAGGATCTTCTTATCATGCCACCTCTTAGTGCGCTCTTTGTAAAGTCGGGAACTATCATAGGCATCCAATCGAAGCTCATCAGGCTCATTAAGCTGTAGGAGTCACTTCTCCCTCGCTAGTGACAAATCCATATTGAGTTCCTTAATAGCCCAAAGAGCCTTATACTCCAATTCAACAGGAAGATGACATGATTTGCCATATACCAATCAAGCGACACGGGGTAGTACCAATGGGTGTCTTTAATGCAGTTATGTATGCCCACAAAGTGTCATCTAGTTTTGCACTCTAATCTTTTCTGGATTTAGCAACCACCTTCTCCAATATAGTCTTTATCTCCCGGTTAGAAACTTTCACTTGCCCACTCGTTTGAGGATGATAAGCTAATCCGATCCCATGAGTGACCCCATACTTCCTAAGAAGAGCTTTAAATGTGCGCTTGTGAAAGTGTGAACCACCATCACTAATCACAACCCTAGGAACTCAAAATCACGGGAAGATGATTCTCTTGAATAATTTCATGACTACTTTGGAGTCATTGGTCAGAGAGGCCAATGCTTCAACCCACTTGGACACATAGTTCACAGCAACAAGAATGTACCGATTACCAAAAGAGGATGGGAATGGTCCCATAAATAAACACCCCAAACATCAAAAAGCTCAACCTATAGAATAGGTGATTGAGGCATTTCATGCCTTCGAGAAATATAGTCGCTTCACTGGCATGCATCACAAGAAACAATAAAGGTCCTTGCATCCTTGAAAAAAGTTACCCAATAAAAACCAGATTGCAAGACCTTAGCCACAGTTTTGGAGGCCCCAGTATGTCCTCCACAAGGTAGAGAGTGAGAGTGATGGAGAATGTCATGCACCTCCCACTCATGAATACATCTCCTATATAAAATTAGCACATCTCTTGAATAAATAAGGGTCATCCCAAATGTAATGACGAGCATCATGTAGGAACTTTTTCCGTTGTTGATAGTTTAAATCAGGAGGAAATTTTCAACATACATAGAAGTTAGCAAAATCAGCATACCATGGAGTCTGAATTGAGACAACAAAAAGTTGGTGATCTGAAATGAGTCATCAATAGAAAGATCAACCTTTGCAACGTCATAACTCAACCTAGATATATGATCTGCAACAACATTCTCGGCCCCCTTTTTGTCACGAATTTCCATATTAAATTCTTGGAGCAACTTGGAGCAAGAGAATCCATCGAATGAGTCATGGTTTAGCTTCCTTCTTCGCAAGGAGATACTTCATGGCAGCATGATCAGTATAGACTATGACAGTACACCCAAGTAAATAGGTCCGGAATTTGTCTAAAGCATATACAACTGCAAGGAGATCCTTTTTTGTTGTAGTATAGTTAATATGGGCTACATAGAGTGTCTTACTAGCATATTAGATAGCATGTAAGACCTTGTCTTTCCTCTAACCAAGTACAGCTCCAATAGCATAGTCGCTAGCATCACACATGATCTCGAACGGAAGAGTCCAATCCGGAGATCGAATAATAGGACGAATAATAAAGCTTGCTTGATCCTGTTCAAAGACTCAAGACACTCATCAGTTTACATGAACGGGGCATCCTTGAGGAGCAACTAAGTGGTTTAGCAATTTTAGAGAAATCCTTGATAAAGCGGCGATAAAACCTCGTATGACCAAGGAATCCTCGCACTCCTTTGACATTCACATGAGGGGGTAATTGCTCAATTACTTGAATCTTTGCTTTATCCACCTGGATGCCTCGTTCAGAAATAATATGACCAAGTACCACTCCTTCAGTAACCATGAAGTGACACTTCTCCCAGTTCAGTACAAAACTCACATCTTCACATCTTTTCAACACTTTAGCCAAATTCATTAAACATGCATCAAAATTAATTCCATACACGCTAAAGTCATCCATGAACACTTCCATAATGGACTCAATAAACTCAGAAAAGATGACCATCATACCGCGTTGGAAAGTGGCGGGAGCATTGCGTAATCCAAACGGCATCCTTCGATATGCAAAGGTACCATAGGGGCATGTAAATGTGGTCTTCTCCTGATCATCTGGGTGGATAGGTGATGCGTGCATGGATGACTCTACCAAGCTATCTTTATTTGCTTTTTAGGTTATTGCATGGTTTTACTTTACTCTTAAAGTGAAGGTTTTACATATAACCAAAAATATGTCTTTTATTATTTTGTTAGTTAAGTTAGTTAATTAAAATAGTTTATTTTAGCTAAGGGAACAAGAGCCTATCTTTTTATTTTCGTTCATAATTATAAAACACCAAAAACAAATCGTACATTAAGCTTCCGCAATCATATCCCTGATAGCTTAACTAAAATAAACTATTTTAATTAACTAACATAACTAACAATAATAATAAAAGACATATTTTTGGTTACATGTAAAACCTTCACTTTAAGAGTAAAGTAAAACCATGCAACAACCTAAAAAGCAAATAAAGATGCTTGGTGGAGTCATCCATGCACGCATCAATAGGTATTTGGAAAAAACCCGAGTATCCATCCAGATAACAAAAGTAAGAGTGACAAGCTAACCTTTTCCAATAGTTGATTAATAAAGGGGAGGGGGAAATGGTCTAAATTTCTTGGTGGCAAAATTTAATTTTCTATAGTCAATGCACGTACGCTAACTAGTGACTACTCTTGTAGCAATTACTCCATCTTTTTCATTTTTTACAACAGTAGTACCTCCGTTTTCAGTAACCACTTGAACTTGACTCACCCACTTTGAATCAGAAATGGGGTAGATGATTCCAGCATCAAGCAATTTCATTACTTCTTTCTTCACCACCTCTTGCATATTTAGGTTCAACAGACATTGGCCTTGTATACTAGGGCGATGATCATCCTCCAGCCAGGTGAATTCTATGCATACAAAAATCAGGGTTTATACCTTTCAGATCATCAATACTATATCCAATGGCCTTTTTATATTTTCTCAAAACAGACAGAAGTTGAGCCAGTTAAACATCATTCAGTGAAGCACTAACAATCACAGGATAATATTCAGATTCATTAAGAAAGGCATATCTAAGAGAAGGTGATATGAATACGAAAGCTCAAATCAAGAT
Organism: Beta lomatogona; assembly: GCA_947646795.1. Lineage (NCBI taxonomy): Eukaryota > Viridiplantae > Streptophyta > Magnoliopsida > Caryophyllales > Amaranthaceae > Beta > Beta lomatogona. Next base: position 128,407 of record CANSNZ010000402.1, on the reverse strand, counting down.
CAAAACTTTGAACACTCTAATTGTTATGAAGGCTGATTGTTTATGGGTTTTTTACTATTATGAACGAAAATAAAAGATAGGCTCTATTGTTCCCTCGAGAACTATAGGATCTCTCACTAACCTCGATTAGGAGATGCACACAAACCTCGATTTGTATGTTCTTGGTACAACGACCAAATATTCAATGCACAAGCATTCAAATAACTCAATATCAATTCACTCTCCAAATTGATTTTCTTTATTGACTTAGGCCCCTATTTATAAGGCTAAGAGCAGCAAGAAATCCTTCCTCACCAAGGCAATACACGACACGCCCAACTAGCACATATTTTAGGAAAGCTTCCCCTAAACCTAAGCCTAGAATCTAGCTTGATTTTAAGGAAACAATAGCTTTAAAGAAATAGTTACAACACTTTCCTTAAATACAAAAACCACACGGCAGCAGCTAAGGGCATCCCCTTGCACGCCTATTACAACTCAACGATCAAGAGACTTTACTAAAATACAGCCATGACAAAGCACCGAAATATTACTAAGTGTTTTCGGATTTAAAATGACTCAACTAACTTAACTAACATAATAAAATGACATTTTTTTTTGGTTACATGAAAAACCTTTACTTTAAGAGCAAAGTAAATCTATGCAACATCCTAAGTAAGCAATTAAAGATAAGTGATGAAGGAGTCTTTGCACGAGCCATGCATCATACTCCCCTTCTTCATAGAAACTTGACCTCAAGTTTTGTCGAAGCAAGGAACAAGGTCATTTGCACCTAAGGCAGCACAAATTCCATTTCCTAGCAGCACCTTATACGTTTCATGCCCAAGCTTGTTAACAATTTCAAAAGGCCCTTCATCCATTGGTTCATCATGCTTGTGATTAATGTGGAGCTTTTGTGCAGCCAACGAAAGCCAAACATAGTCTCCAACATCCAAGCTAGTAGCATGGCGCATATGCAGCAAGTTATTGCGCCTCTCCTTCTTTGTTGTAGGCAACTCTAGCACTTCATTTCTACACGAACTTAAGCAAGCATGAGCATCCGGAGGAGCAGCATCCAAGGATTTGGGTGAAACATCCCCAGGAGTCTCCTTTCTAGGCGTTTGAACATGTGGAGGGGGTAGTGGTTTCAAACCAATTCGTTCTCCATTCATAAAAACCGAACAAATGTTATCCCGGCATGATGAATCACACTCCTATCCCACTGCCATGGACGTCCAAGAAGCAAAGAACAAGCCGTCATTGGTACCACATCACACCACAAGTTGTCCATGTATCCCCCAATGCGAAAAGACACAAGTGCATGTTTATTAACCCACACACCATTAGTAGCATCCAACCAACTCAACTTATATGGTATAGGGTGAGGTTGAGTAGGCAAGTGAGCATCATTCACCATAGAAACAACACAAACATTAGTACACGAGCCACTATCAACAATAACCGAAAAAGTCTTACCATTGACGAGGCAACGCGTTTGAAATAAATTTTTCCGTTGCTCTTGCTCATTGGAAGGTTGAGGGCCAGCCATTAAAGTCTTGCATAGCATCAAAGTGTGATGCTCTTGCTCCGGTTCAAACATTAGGGGTAGAGTTCCAAAAAGAAGCAGCAGCCACGGTGTCCATGGAAACATGTTCCTTGTCGTGCTCAAGGGAAGCAAGCAAGACTTGGTGATCTTCGTAGGAAACCAAGAGTTTGTTGGGACACTATCGTTGAAGGTGACAGAAGCCCTTGCATTTAAAACACATACGGTCCTTCATGCTTTGCTGCCCTTGCGTCAAAGATGGCATCTTGGCTTTTGAAACAGCCCCTGAGGTAGTTGAGGGTGAGGGAGCATCAATAGGAGGCTTTTCAATGTCATCAGTCCCCTTGTTGGTCTCGTTTGGTGCTATGGTAGTGCCGCCAAAACCCAGAAATTTGAACTCTTGTTGGCGCTCTACTTTTTTGGCCAGCAAACACACTTCATCAAAGGTTTCATAAGGGTGTAATTCCACCAAATTGGCGATTTTCCTCTTCAAGCCAAGGATAAATTTTGCCGACTTTTGCTCATCATCATCTTTACAATCACATGCAAGCCAAAATCTCTCAAATTCTTTAATATAACATTCAACACTCAAACCCTCCTGGTGAAAAGAATTTAATTTGACGAATAATTCTTGCCTATAGGTTTTAGGCACAAAACGTTTTTTCATCTTTAAACGCAAATCAGACCAAGTACGAATTTCATCTTTCCCTTCTCTCCTTCGTCTATTTTGGTAAGAATCAAGCCAATTAGAAGCATATTCGGTTAATCGTAAACTAGCAAGATCATACCTTTTTCGTTCATGGAGCCCTTTGTAAGTAAAGAGGCGATCCATCCTCCTCTCCCAAGTTAAGAAGACATCTGGACCTTTCAAGTCATTGAACTCCGGAAGTTCATTGAGCTTCATGTCATCCTCTTTGCGTGGAGTGTAGGAGAACGAGCAGCAGCAACATTGTGCACATCATCGAACTTGTTGTTCAAGGCAGTGAAGTGGTCGAGCAAGGCTTGGTGACGCAACTCATGAGCCTCATGCTTGCTATTATTTTCAACTTGTTGCATCGAAAGATTGGTAATAGCGCTCAAGATTTTGGCGAGTTGTTCTTCAGTAGCCATGATGCACCACGTGAAAATAGAGGACTGAGAGATTGTAAAAACAACCCCTTGCTGGAAATCTGATACCAAATGATATGAATGCGGAAGCTCAAATCAAGATCAAAACTTTAAATACTCTAATTGTTATGAAGGCTGATTGTTAATGGATGAATTGTTTATGGTTTTTTTGTTATTATGAACAAAAATAAAAGATAGGCTCTATTGTTCCCTCGAGAACTAGAGGATCTCTCACTAACCTCGATTATGAGATGCACACAAACCTCGATTTGTATGTTCTTGGTACGACGACCAAATATTCAATGCACAACCATTCGAATAACTCAATATGAATTCACTCTCAAAACTGATTTTCTTTATTGACTTAGGCGTCTATTTATAAGGCTAAGAGTAGCAAGAAATCTTTCTCTCCAAGGCAATACACCACACGCCCAACTAGCACATATTTTAAGAAAGTTTCCTCTAAACGTAAGCCTAGAATCTAGCTTGATATTAAGGAAACAATAGCTTTAAGGAAAGAGATGCAACACTTTCCTTAAATACAAAAACCACACGGCAGCAGCTAAGGGCATCCCCTTGCACGCCTATTACAACTCTACGATCAAGAGACTTTCCTAAAATACAACCATGACAAAGCACCGAAATATTACTAAGTGTTTTTGGATTTAAAATGACTCAACTAACTTAACTAACATAAGAAAATGACATTTTTTTTGGTTACATGATAAACCTTTACTTTAAGAGCAAAGTAAAACCATGCAACATCCTAAGAAAGCAATTAAAGATAAATGATGAAGGAGTCTTTGCACGAGCCAGGCATCACAAGGGGGAAGGGGTTTTAGCTCAGGTTTCTTTACCCCAACCGGTTCAGTATCATGTACTAACTGTTCCTTCTCTTGACTATCAATACTATCAAGCTCTTCACCTGAAAGAGCCACTTCTAAGACATCCACTTTAGCACTCAATGGGCTACCATCACCTATAGAAGATTCAAAGCAAAGCCTCCAAAAGGATGCCCCAGAAGGGATTGAGGCAAATTATCATTAACGAGCATATCAATGACATCAATTCTAAAATTGTAGACACATAATCGTGTCTCCCCATTAAAGGGCCCAATGATGAAACATATCGCGTCTTAATTGGTCCGACTCAAGGGAAGAGTAGTCTGAATATCCAAACCCAAAAATATTTTAAAAATGTAAAGCATATTTATAAAGATTAAAAACCTTATTTTAAAGCCCAATTTATTATTCCTAATAGTTAATTGTATTTTGAGCCCGAAAATAATATTTTGAGCCCTATCCTTTGAAAAAGCCCATTTTATTCATGAAAACTAATTGTTTTTATAAATATTTTTAAAGATATTTTCAAAGTTAAAATAGGATTTTATCCCGTAAAATTGATTTCTTGATTTAAAGGATAAAAGAAAATCTTAAAAAATGCGTCTAAAATAAAGGTTGTCAAAGCATGTCAGAAGCAAGGTTGTGCGCCTGGCGCACCACATGTGCCAAGCGCACAGGGCAAGTCGCTTCAGGAGCACCAATCTGTGCCTGACACGTGGCTCTGTGCGTCACCAAGAGACGTGCGCCTTGCGCACTCCCTGCGTGACGCGCAAACTGCTTTTCTATATTTTTTCTATGTTTTCCTATAAATACGTTGCGGTTTTTCGAATCTCGAAACACTTTTGAACTTTAACCTTTTCGATTTTACGAATACACTCGACTTACAAACCTCTCACAAAAACTCATACTTTCATAAACAAAACACATACAGTCATATTGATCTTCAGGCTTCACGATTGCTCGTCCCGAAGGTTGTCAATCTCTCATACCTAAGCCACGGTATGCACTTGAGGGTCCTTGAATAAATTTCCTATTTTTATATTGATGTTACTAATTGTTTCTTTCATGATGTAGATTTTTAATATATACATTGCTCCTTTGTACATTCTAACCCTTTTTTCTTCTTTTTAATTATTATATACATTGTTATGATTGTCCAGTTTGCATGTTCATCACTTCACATGTTATTATTGCTATTCAAGACCTAAAGAACTATTCTAATGTTAAATTCAAATAATTTGGACAACTTGTGAGGTTCCCTGTAATTTGATTGCATAATAACATGCCACCAAAAAATTAGTCTTTTGTTTGTTTAATGAACCAACATAGATTAATTATACATTGCATTGAAACATTGCTTGGTTATTTAATTGCATAAATATAGACATGAATCGATATTATGTAGAGGCCATCAATTGGCAATATTGATTCCTGATCTTATTCGTACCCTTACCCTTGAACTCAGTCTATGGTTCATTGACCATTAATGGAGTCATGACGGGGAAACTTACATTGGATAAGTCCCTAAGTTTTCCCTAAGATTTCCTAATATCCAATTAGGTTATTGAGTCTTTCTTTAAAGACTTGTTGGCGACTTCAAAACGTTTTCATTAAAACCTTTACAATGAGGTAGTCAAATACCCGCTCATCCCGCGTAAGCAATTAAAACATGCCAACAATTTGGTGACTCCATTGGGAGGATTTTATAAAAAAATTATTTTTTAAATGAGTGGGTGAAACTCGACAAAATACGATTCATACTTGTTTTATGCCTTTGAATAATATTACATTTTGCACATGCATTGTTATTGTTTAAGCCACCATATGGACAATCTACCTTGCCTCATTAGCGCATGTTCTATGTGTGAGGCCAACCCTGGGGGGTTTGCGCATTATCCTTCCGAAAGCTTCCTGAGCCATAGTTGATGTGGATTTTCTTGGCTCGACTCGATCTTTTTCTTTGCTTAACATGCTTATGGTCTAATAATGGACGAAAATAAGTAACAACGGATATGAACAATTTAACTATCTCGGTCAAATTGAGCTAGGTTTGAAGAATAAAGCTATCTCGGCTAAATTTAACAGTGTTATTTTGCTATATCGGGAGAAACAACAATAATTCACAAAGGAATAACTTTTATCAAAAATCAAAAACTCCTTTTCATTAATGAACATAAAAACCTTATATAGGCGTGCAAAATAAAAGAAAACAAAGCAACGAATAACTTTTATCAAAAAACAAAAACTCCTTTTCATTAATGAACATAAAAACTTTATATAGGCGTGCAAAATAAAAGAAAACAAAGCAACCCTAGTCCTACTAAGGCTAGGAAACTAAGAACAAGATAACAAAGAAAACACACTCCTAATCCAAGTAGAACAAGCTCAACTTGGCGCCTATTAACTAGACTCCTAATACTATTATAACTCTACTCCAATTAGAATTCTAACCCAACTAGAATTTGGACTTCTAACCCAACTAGAATTACAACCAAACTAAAACTTTAAGACTCCTAACAGAACTAGGAGTTCTAATCCTACTTGGATTAGGATTTCAAGAGTCCTATTCCTACTAGAATTAGGAAAACAAACAAACTCTTAACAAACTAAGAATTAAAACACCTAAATTACATAGAATTCTAACAGAACTAGAATACTACATAATTAACACTTCGCATACGCATCAATAGTGTTGGATCTTAGTCATAAGCAAACCTACCAAACCATGGCAATGTTCTCTTGTTCCTGACTTGAGAACTGGAGTGCGTCTTACACGTGGCCATCTTTTTATGCAAAGGTACGAAGCATGGGATCAATCTCTTAGTCATGAACCCTTTTGAGCCTTAACCTAAACCTGACCATAGTTAAATGTACACTAGAGGAAGAAAGGCCAAGGGCTGCGGTGCAAGGGCTACGGTAATCTGAAAAACGTAGCCCTTGGGAATTAAGGGTTGCGATTTTTGGGCTAACCGCAACCCTTAACCAAAGCGCGAGAAAATAAAGAAGACTTGGAATTAAGGGCTGCGGTTTTTGGGCTAACGCAACCCTTAACCCACCCGCAAATTCGGGCTTGTAAATTTTCACTAAACTCAACGCTAGGGTTTGTTCGAACAAATCTCACAATCTCCTCTCATAAAGTCTCTTTTTCTCTCTCCTCTCTCATAAAGGGGTCTAGGGTTTGTTCGAACAAATCCCACAACTACCACAGGCTCTCCTCCCTCGTTACAAACCATCACAACCCTCTCCTCCCTCGTATGTCCTCTTCACACCACCAAGAACACAAACCACCACAGCCCCTCTCCTCCCTTAGCTTGTATCTCTCCTCGCGCGCACCAACACGTCGCTCACACCACTCGCCAACCACTCACCGTCTCATCTCGTCTCTCGTTGCGCGCACCAACATGTCGCTCACACCACTCGTCAACCACTCGCCGTCTCATCTCGTCGCCGGAATCTAAAGTTCTTCGTCTTCGCCGTCGCTGCATCCAAATCTAGGGTTTGTTCGAGATTTAGTTTATATTATTTTTAATTTTTTTTTGTAATTTGTTTGTTACTTGTGATATTTTAGGTTTAATTGCTCCTCATTAAGCCCTTTATGACTGGTTTTTTATTTTTTTTTCTTATTTTAGGTTTTTTATTTTATTTTGTGGAATTAATTTGATGTTCTTGTTGATTCGTGAATTTAAAATTTCGTTTTGTTATGGGATTAATTTGATCATTTAATCTAGGGTTGCGTTTTTTTGATGTTCTCTGTTTTATGTTGTTGATTTTATTTTTGTAGCATCTATAAGAACTGTAAATTTTGTTTGTAGAATTTATAATGACCTGTTATTTGGTTCATTTTGGTATGCTTAAATCTAAACAATGCATAATATACGTAATTGTTTTTCATATATATTCAGGACTAAAAAAAATGCAAAAAAAAAAAAAAAGCACAAGGGTTGCGGTTATGGTCAAAATTCGTTGCGGTCAATCCGCAGCCCTTCAAAAAATTTTGCATCCATGTCATAAGACATTTGCTTGCGATTTCAATTTTTGCTTGCTATTATTTTGTCAAAACAGTTGTTATCTATTCCGCCTAAAATCGCATCTAAAACATCGTCAAAATAATATGAACCTCCGTCGAATTGTCAAACTGCATGCCCGGGGGCTATGCACTAAACGAACAATGGTGCGCCTGGAGCACAACACCTACGCCAGACGCAAACACTTCACGCCTCGCGCACGTTGCTGCGTGGCGCGCAACTCTTATGTCTCATGCTATTGCCAATTCGGCTATTGTTCAAGTCCTAAAAAGCTGTCAATGATTCTATCGTGATATCATGTTTGTCGTCGCATACCGAAAATATGTGGGGTTAGCCAATGATGTGCATTCAAAGTGCTTAGTCTTTCTTAGAAATGAAGGTTGCCAAGTAGTCCTAGTTTTGTTAGGACTCTCTATGTACTTCCCTAGTTCTGCTAGGAAACTATGTATTTTCATTGCTTTATAACTCTTTATTTAGGCGTGTAAATGAGTAAGGGATCCAATTATGTTTAGGTTTCTAATTCCCTTAATCATGGAGTTTTGCTAGTTGTTTAGAGTTCATTTGCATTTAGGACTTTTAATATGTTAGCCGTTTGTTAGGGATAAGTTTATGCGTTTTGTTTTCGTTTATTCTTTGTGTTCTACTAGTTCAGTTTGGTTTAGGATTCTTGTAATATTTATATGGGATTTCGGCCATAATAATAAGATAGTTGTTGTTTTTTCTTAAAGTTAAACGTGAGTTTAATATTGAATTTGGACGTATTTTCCAGATTTATTATTGTTTTTAGGGAGTGAACCTAAACACAAGATCCTTGATTTAAACGAGTGAAGTTTAGATTAAGCTTAGGTGAATTGTTTAGTGAGTGAAGCTAAATTAAATCTTCTAAAACCTTCCTAACTTGAGTCTTTGGTGAGTGAAGCCATAGAATTAGAGTTAGGACTAGGGATGGCAATGGATCCTAGACTCGGCCCGGATCCGTTGACCCGGATCCGTTTTTTCGGATTTGGATCCTAAAATTTCAGACGCGATGGATCCAGGTCATGTCATCAGATTGTGGATCCGGGTCCAGATCTGGCCCCAAGACCCGGACCCGGATCCGCAGATCCGTTTTTTAAAAAAACAATAAGTTGGGCTGGCTGGGCTCAAGCGCTTTAAGTCCAATGAGAGGCCTCTAACGGTCAAAACTCCAAAAGTCACCATTCTCCCCTAAAACCCTAACTCTCAGCCGTCCTCAACTCCTCATACCTTCACCCCCCTCTCTCCCTTCCCTTTGCTCTTCTCAAAGTCTCTCGCACAAGCAGGACAGGGTCCATACTGCCAGCCATCTCTTACTCCCCTTCTCCCGCCGACCGACCGCCGACTCCCGTCTCTCGCACATGCAGGTTCAGCTTCGCTCCCTTTCTCTTACTTCAGACGGCCACACACCACCGTACTGTCAACCATCCAGGCTCCAGCGCATCACCTCCCCTTCTTCTTCGTCGGTGGTTTCCAACGCTCTTCAATGGCGGTTTTGAAACTTTCTTCAAGCTTCACTCGGAACTTCGATCCAGATTCTAAAGATGATTTTTCGGTTCTTAGGTAGCTTAAATTCGACCTGCTTAGATGTAAGATCCAACTTCCAGGTCAGATTTATGAATTTCATCTTCTTCTTTTTTCTTTGTCCTCGTTTTTCAGCTTTTGTTGTATAGTTTAATTTCGTTTTATTTACTTTGATTTATCTGATTTTGTAATGTAAGATTTTTTATTTTTTTTTGCTTAATTATGCGTAACTTTTAAGTGTATTTTTTTACTTATGCGTAATTTCCTCTTCTTCGTTTGTATTTTTTAAAGCGTTGTTGAATGGTTGTTTGGCGAAGAAATTAGGGTTTGAGAAATAGTAGAATTTTAGGAACGGATAGGTTTTGGACCCGGATCCGTAGGATCTGGATTTGGGTCCTATTTTTCAGACCCGGCGGATCCGGGGCGTATCCGGATCCAGTCTTTGAAAATGGATCTGGATCCAGGTCCTAGTGGACCCAGTCTAGATCCGACCAGTTGCCATCCCTAGTTAAGACCCTTAATGAACCTTGGTCGAGTGAAGATCTAGGGAAGCTAAGCAGATTCCGTTCCTGGAATCATATCAAGTGGTATCAGAGCAGCAAGATTGTGGAGACGCGTGAGGGCGCGTGATAATGTGGATTTCTGTGCAATTTTGTGTAGTGAAATTAGACATTTTGAAGTTTGTTGTGTAAAAATTTCAGCTTAATACGAGCAGTAACGAAGTCACAACAAGCAGAAACGCTCGGCGAAAAATTCATGGCAGTTTCAGTTAACATGTGAGAATCCGAGGCACTTAAGGCTTGGATGGCAACTATGATGGATAAGATGACTGCACAAGTGGCTGATCTTCTTGAATGGATGACTAGAGGAATATGAGAAGAAGGCTAATGACAATTCCGAACTCCTGGCTAAACTCAAAAGCGAAATGAGAGGAGAGAAGAACAATAAGGAGTCCGAATTGAAACTTGGAAATCTTCCAAAATTCAATGGATTGAAGGACCCTCAAGCGTACTTCAATTGGGAGAGGAGGGTTGAAAGAATGTTTGATCACAAAGGTATGGATGAGACTCAACGTTTTGATCATGCTATACTTAAATCTACTAATTATGCATCTGATTGGTATGACTCTTTTCAACTGCAAAGAGTGAGAGATGGGAAGGAAAAGATTAAAACTTGGACATCATTAAAACTAAAATTGAGAAAACGGTTTATTCCCAAGTCCTATAAGCAAGAGTTGTACCTTAGGCTAGATTCTTTTCAACAAGATTATCTGTCCATGGCTGAATATGTGATTGAATTTGAAAAGTTGTATTTGGCGTGTGGTTGCAAGGAAGAGGAGGAACAAAAGATGGCTAAATTTCTATTGGGTATGAATAAACCTATTGCTAATCTTGTTGCATTGCAAACGTATAACATGTTTGATGAGTTGTGTCAATTAGCAAGTAAGGTGGAAAGGCAACAAAAGCTGGCTAAGGGTAAGAGTTCTCGTTTGTCTTTCACTTCAAAAATCGAAACTTCCTTTTCTTTTGTAAAGACCGAAACTTTGGACAAGGGAAAATCTGGTTCGGATCCTTTGAAGGGTGAAGCGTCTCAAAAGTTCCAATGGGGGGAGAAGGATGAGATCAAGTGCATTAAATGTTAAGTCAAGGGGGCATTACAAATCCGAGTGTCCAAATAGAAGAGTGATGACTGCCGCCATGTTTAATGCATTGAAGGAAGAAGAAACAAACTGTGCGTTGCTTACGAAAGGCAAGGGCATGGATCATAGTGATGATGACATGGATATGGTGCACTTAGAGGATCAACCTTTGTTTGAAGTCGTGCCTGATCACCAGACATTGGTGTTGAGGAAAGCTCTTCATGCGCAAGCAAGTCCATTAGAGGATATGGATCAAAGGGATAACTTATTTCATACACGTTGCTTGGTGGATGGGAGGAGTTGTTATGTTATTTTGGATAATGGCTCGTGCACCAATGCTTTTTCCAAGAAGATGGTGGATACATTGAAGTTAGAAACGAGAAAACACGCAAACCCTTATAAGCTAAAGTGGTTGACGAATGATGGAGGCGTGATTAAGCTCTTGTTTCGTTCTGAATTGCCGATTTCAAGGATGAGGTTTGGTGTGATATAGTGCCTATGGATGCGTGTGCTTTATTATTGGGAAGACCGTGGCAGTATGATAGGGACGTGATTTATCTAGCCAAGAAGAATGTAGTCTCGGTGCTTCATGAAGGGCAACGAGTGGGGTTAAAACTGTTACCACCCAAGGTGAGTTCAGTGGCTAAGAAGAATATCGAGGTACTTTCAGTTGTAGGTTTGGAGAAGCATGGGATGAACCGCAAGCAAAAGAAAGAAAAGAACAAGGACAAGATCTTGCAAGCATGGCAAAAATCACCCTTCGAGATTGGTGACTATGTATGGCTGTCTTTGAGTGCGCAAGAGCTCCACAACAATGCAAAGGGGAAAATCGAGCCTATTGAAGAAGGTCCGTTCAAGGTTGTGCATAGGGAGAATTATGATACTTTTCAAGTCTTGCTTGGAGATGGTGTGTGTGCATCCTTGAGTGCTGCAGATTTGGTTCCATGTTGTGACTATGGAACTTAAGGACAAGTTCTTTCCTAAGAGGGAGGGAATGATGTGGATTCAAAGTGCTTAGTCTCTGTTAGAAATGAAGGTTGCCAAGTAGTCCTAGTTCTGTTAGGACTCTCTATGTAGTTCCCTAGTTCTGTTAGAAAACAATGTATTTTCATTGTTTTATAACTCTTTATTTAGACGTGTGAATGAGTAAGGGATCCTATTATGTTTAGGTGTCTAATTCCCTTAATCATAAAGTTTTGCTGGTTGTTTAGAGTTCATTTGCATTTAGGACTTTTATTATGTTAGCCGTGTGTTAGGGATAACTTTATGCGTTTTGTTTTTGTTTATCCTTTGTGTTTTACTAGTTCAGTTTGGTTTAGGATTCTTGTAATACTCCCTCCGTGCCAGAAAACTCTTGACACTTATCAAGGCACATAGTTTTAGATGATAAGTTGTTGTTTGGTTATCAATTGTTATTTTATTAAAAAGTAGATGTGATAGAAGTTAGTAGCTAGTAAAAGTAGTATTATTTTATTTAAGGAGAGAGAATGTGGGCCGTGATTAGAGTAAGTAGGTAGTAGGAGTGGTATTATTTTATTTGGAGGAGAGAGAGTGTGGGCCAATGGTTAAAAGGTAGAATGATTAAAATAATAGTGGGTCATATCCAAAAATAAAAGTGTAAAGAGTATTCTGGGACAGATGAAAAAGGAAAGTGTAAAGAGTATTCTGGGACAAAGGGAGTATTTATATGGGATTTTGGCCATAATAATAAGATAGTTGTTGTTTTTGCTTAAAGTTGAATGTGAGTATAATATTGAATTTGGACTTATTTTCCAGATTTGTTATTGTTTTAGGGAGTGAACCTAAACACAAGATCCTTGATTTAAACGAGTGAAGTTTAAATTAATCTTAGGTGAATTGTTTAGTGAGTGAAGCTAAATTAAATCATCTAAAACCTTCCTAACTTGAGTCTTTGGTGAATGAAGCCATAGAATTAGAGTTAGCCTTAGTGAGCCTTGGTCGAGTGAAGATCTAGGGAAGCTAAGCAGATTTCGTTCCCGGAATCATATCAGCCAAGACCTTGCCAATATCGCCAAACAAATGCACGGGAATAGTGCGCCTGAAGCATTAATTTGCGTCTGGCGCACCGGGCTTGCGCCTGACGCGTAGGCTCTACACCGCGCGCACTTTGTTATGTGGCACCAGCCTGCGCATCTCATGTCTTTGTTGATTTGGTCGTCGTGGTGCTCGATCCTGCGTTCTTTCCCTGTGAATTCGCGTAGAGTTATGATCGTCCTAAGAGTCTGTTTGCCTAACACGAATCTCACCTAATTCAAACGTAAAAGATTGATCTTTTCGTGTATATCATCTAAGGTCGAGTCTATCCTAAAAAAGGTGCATCTAGATAAATGGTCATGGTAGAGTTAGAGTCGTCATGCATGTCTACCTCTGATACAAGTCAAGCTCAAGGTCAAGCTCCCAAGTCAACTGATGAAGGGGAACCTATTTGCTTAGTCCTTGAAGTGTTCGGTTTCAAGTTAAATTCAAACTCCCCATTTGTGTCAATGCTTCAGTGGGATGATGATTCGATTAATGAAGCATGAGGTGACACCATTTCTAGAGTCTTAGTTAATTTAATTAAGTCTTTTAATTTCGGCAAATAAAGGTCCGAAAATCTCTTGTGATGATTCGGCCATATTGGAGTATTTTAGGAAAGTCCTTGTGTTCCAAGTTGTTAGTTGTCATGGAGTTGTAATATCCCTTTGTTTCCTTATTTCTAGTTTTCTTAAGTAGTTGGGCATGTAAGGGGATTTGGGGGCGGATTTGTTGTTTCATTAAGTTCTCCTTTATTCTCTCCTAGAATCAAGGGATTATAATGCAAGGTGTTAGGGGTGTTTCCTAAACTACTTGGCTGCTGATTTTCGGCTATTGTAGTCCTTGGAGGACAAGTCTCGTTTATTATAAATAAGATACCCATGCTACCATTCAAAGCATGAGTGATTAATACAAAAACATTGTTATTGAAATTAATTGTGCTTTTAATTATTTTCGGCCATTGAGTAATTTTAAGGAGTGATAATTTATTTAGTGTTTAATCTACTTGATTCCAGGAGCGGTTTGAGTGAGATTAAGAGTTAATTAAAATATTCAGGAGAGTTTATTTTAATTATCATATCCGGGAACTTTTATCAGTTTTTCGGACTTAGCTATTTATTCAAGTTCGTTCCTTTGCTCGGATTTTTGGTTGCTCATTCAACATTTGGACGTGCAATCATATCAGTTGGTATCAGATTTTTCCAGGAGGGTGCGGATAGAAGGGATTCTATTTTCATTGGTAAGTGTTTCTTCTAGTTTATTCTACTTGTTGTTTCGATCCTTTGTTGGGGTTTGTGTGGTTGTTGGCTTGCTATTTCTTATGTGGCGTAGCATATTACTTGTGTTACATGTCTGAATTTGCGGAATTGAAAAGTCTTATTGAGCAAATACATAAATCACAATTAGAGGCAAATGATAGGGCGGAGAAATTGGAAAAAGCTCATAAAATTCTTGCTGATAAAGTGATGAAAAAGAATGACCCTAATCACATTGATTATGAATCCGACGTTGAGGAAGTAAAATTTGTTAAACCAACTTATGATAATGATAGGGGTATTAAACTAGATGATTTTACTAGTGATTCTAGCCTCGAGGATTTACTTGAATGAATTCGTCAACTTGAGAAAATTTGTGATTATAAAGGGTTTGCTGATGAAAGACGATTTAAAATTGCCACAATTAGACTAACTAAGTATGCTGGAATTTGGTTAGAGAGCCTAAAGGCAAAAAGGGCGAGACTTGGGAAACCTAAGCTTAAAAGTTGGACTAAGCTTAAAAGGAAATTGCATGAAAAGTTTGTTCCAAGTTTTATCATTTAAAGGCAATACATGAGAAAGAATTCATTGACTCAAGACGTATTAAGCGTGCATGACTATATGGTTGAATTTGACAAGTTGTGTTTAATTTGTGATGTTGAGGAAGTCGAATAAGAGAAAATTGCTAGGTTTGTTAATGGACTTAATAAATCTATTGCTAGAAAGGTTGATGTTGTAAATTACAGCACTTTTGATGATGTGTGTCGTTTAGCTTTAAAATTTGAACGGCATTAATTGGATGAAAAGAAATCAGTTTGGGGGAAAACCGGCAGCAACAAAGCCACTTCTTCTTTTTATCCTTATTCTTCTTCTTCTAAACCCTTTGAAAAAAAAGACAATCCTTCTAAGGAGGAACAAAAGGGACAACGACCTAAGATGGTGATTTCTAAGGATAAATGGGAAGAAAACCGAAAATGTTTTAAGTATCAAGGAAGGGGTCATATTGCTAATAACTGTCCAACTAGAAAAGCCCTAACTTTAAGACAATACATGGCCATAGAAGAGGAGGAGAGAACTTATGACTATGTGTTCGAAAGTCGGGAAGAAAATGGAATTGAGAATGAGGTTGCATATGCCGAGGATGAGTCTAGGATGCTTGGATTTGTTAGGACAACTTTACATGTTGATCATTCTCCTAATCATGACCAAAGAGAGAACTTGTTTCATACTAGGTGTCAAATTGGTGAATTTACATGCAATGTGATTATTGACAGTGGTTCATGCATTAATGTGGTTGCTTCTAATCTGGTTTCTAACACTAGTAGAATAATTGCTTATTGCTGCGGTCATTAAGTGGCCTATTGCGGCGGTTTTGGTCGCCCAGCAATTAATGGCGCAGCAATAGGTAATTAACCTATTGCTGCGGTAAAAAACCGCAGCAATAAGCCAAGATATTGTTGTGGTTTCTGGTCAAAACTGCAGCAATATGTATTTTTTTATATTAAAAAATGTACACCTATTGCTGCGGTTCCTGGCCAAAACCGCAGCAATATGTGCAGGTACAAATTTAAAAAAAAAAATTTTTTTATAGTTTGTCATCAAATTTGAGAGATAAAAATATAGAATGAACATAAGACACTAAATACTGCAAGTAGAGAGAGAATCTTTAGATATATGTATACCAAAAAATTATACAACACATAAAAAATATATATATAAAAAACCAAAAATCAGGAACATAACATCATATTAATTCTAAAATTATAAAATTAAAATATATCGGAAAAGAAATACATCAACATCCTAAAATTAGATCTTGATAAATTTCAAGCTAAGTACAAAAGGAAAAAAAAAAACTAAAAAAAATAAATTTAGCCGATCGGAGTCTTCGTCTGGTTTAGCGCCAAAATTATATTTAAAACTCCCAGATCCGTTTGCTGTTTAATAAAATCGAAAAAATTAAGCAGACAAGTGAACTCATGTTATCCAATCAAAACCCTAACCCTAATCCAGTATCAAAATTCAAGTGTTTATTATTAAAAACTGAATTACATAAATCAAATAACATACGTAAAGCAATTAATGCTATGATAATCAAGCATCCAACTCGAATCGCATATCGTGCGAACACTTGAATCGATGCGAATACAAGCGCAAAAGCAACGAACCAGATCTGAAAATGCGATTGCGGAAAAAATGAATTGAAAGAGAGGAGAGAGAAAGAGAAAATACCTTGATATCGAAATCAGCGCCGCCGGTGGCGAGTAGACCAGAAATGTCCGCCGATTGCGGTTTGCTTGTGGAGCAACGACGAAGATGATGAAGATGAAGAACCGATTCGAAGTGGTCGCGACGGAGACTCGCCAACACCATCGAGCGACGAAGGACGGCGAGCCAAGAGCAAAGGCGAGCCACGAGCGACGAATTGTAGCGACGAAGAGGGAAGTCCGGCGAAGTCCCAGTAGACTTCAGCGAATGAGAGAGGAGAGAGGAGAGAGAGTGAGGAGAGAGAGAATTGTAAAACGGCTGATGAGTTGTTAAAAGGAAAGGGGAACAAAACCCTAATTGGGCCGCACAATTTTTTTTTTTTACTTAATACAGCCTATTGCTGCAGTTTTTAGTAGGAACCGCAGCAATAGGTTCAAATTTTAATATATAAAAGTAATATTTTAATATCTGGCGCAGACATATTGTTGCGGTTTCTGATAAGAACCGCAACAATATATTAAAATATTATTATTTTAATATATTGCTGCGATTTTTGCCACAAACCGCAACAATATGTCTGGTCAAAAAGTCAACTTTTTTTCAAAAATTTTCCGTTGAAACCGTGTTGATGAGGTTTTTGGCCGAAACCGCAGCAATATGTTTATTTTATATTTTACTTTTTCTTTCTACGTGATATATTGTTGCGCATGGGTAAAACCGCAGCAATACTACCGCAGCAATAAGCAATTATTCTACTAGTGTAAGTTGAACTTTATTGTTAGAGATCATCCTCATCCATATAAGTTGAGTTGGTTGGATGATAAAACTGGTTTGGTTGTGAAAAAGCAAGCACTTGTCTCGTTTTCAATTGGAAGTTACAAAGATGAATTGTGTGGTGATGTTCTACCTATGAGTGCTTGCCATCTTCTTCTTGGTAGACCTTGGCAATATGATCGAAAGGTTATCCATGAGGAGGAAACCAATGTGTATTCAGTTTTGATGGGATCTAAAATGATTCGGTTGGTACCTTTGTCTCCTAGTTCCATGGCACCTAAGAAGGTGGTTGAAAGCAAACAAAACTTGTTTCTTTCGACCAAAGAGTTCGAAAAAGAGGTAGAATTGGAAGGACATTGTTATGCTTTATGTATTAAACTTACTTTGACTAATGATGTTTCTTCTAGAGATCCGAAACTTGCAGCATTATTGAACAAGTTTGATAATGTGTTTCCGGAAGAATTACCTCAAGGGTTGCCACCTTTGAGAAGCATTGAGCATGCCATTGATCTTGTACGAGGAGCACCTTTGCCAAACAAAGCAGCATATAGGTGTGATCCCGTAGCTTCTAAAGAGCTACAAAGGCAAATTGAAGAGTTGATTGACTGAGGCTATGTAAGAGAAAGCATGAGTCCATGCGCTGTTCCCGCTTTGCTTGTTCCAAATAAAGATGGCACTTGGAGGATGTGCATTGATAGTAGAGCCGTCAAAAACATCACAATCAAGTATCGTTTTCCTATGCCTAGATTAGAGTACATGCTTGATGAGTTACATGAAGCTTCGATATTTTCAAAGATAGACTTGAGGAGTGGCTACCAAACAAGGTCTATATGAATGGATGGTAATGCCCTTTGGTCTTTGCAATGCTCTTAGTTCTTTTATGAGACTTATGAATGAGGTACTACGTCCCTTTCTTAACAAGTTTATAGTTGTCTATTTAGATGATATTCTTGTATATAGTACTAGTGTTGAGTCTCATTTGCTGCATTTAAGAGCTTTATTCCAAAAAATAAGAGAGCAAAAGTTGTATGGAAAAATGGAAAAATCTGATTTTCATGTTCCTAGTATTGCTTTTCTTGGTTATATTGTGTCTAGGGATGGAGTTCATGTGGATCCGGAAAAAGTCAAGGCCATTTCTTCATGGTTGGCGCCTACAAGTGTTCATGAATGCCGAAGCTTCCGTGGTCTAGCTTCCTTCTATCCAAGATTCATCCGGAATTTCTCAACCATAATGGCGCCTATTACTGATTTGATGAAGAAAGGAGAGTTTTCATGGAACTCTCATGCTCAAAAAGCTTTTGAAGAAGTAAAGGGGCTGCTATGCAATGCTCCTATCCTTGCCTTGCCGGATTTCAACAAATTGTTCGAGGTTTAATGTGATGCTAGTGGTCTTAGTGTTGGGGCTGTTTTGCTTCAAGAAAAGAGGCTCATTGCCTACTTTAGTGAGAAACTGAGTGGCGCCAAACTCATTTACTCCAACTATGATCGTGAATTCTATGCAATTGTGAGAGCTTTGGATCATTGGTAGCATAACTTGAGGCCCAAGCCTTTCATTCTTCATTCAGACCATGAAGCACTTAAACACATACATGGACAGCAAAAGCTCAACCATAGGCACGCCAAGTGTGTTGAATTCCTACAAGCCTTCACTTTTTCGTCCAAATACAAGGATGGTAAGAGTAATATTGTTGCTGATGTTCTTTCTAGGTGTTCCTACCTTCTAGCTATGGTTAGTTGATGCAAGGATTTTGGGGTTTGAACACTTAAAGGATTTATATGTTGATGATGCTGATTTTGGTGGATCCTTTAAGCACCCTAGTGGCTTGTTTGTGTTACAAGAAGGATTTTTGTTTAAAGGAAACAAATTGTGCATTCCTAAGAGTGGCGTGAGGGAATTGCTTGTGAGAGAAGTCCATAGTGGTGGGGTGACTGGTCATTTGATGTTCAAAAGACTTTAGACACTTTGAATGAGAGTTTAATTTTTACTGGCCCAACATGATGAAAGATGTTCATATGGTGGTTAGTAAGTGTGCTACTTGTCAAAGGTCTAAAAGCACTTTTCATAAAGGCCTTTATACTCCATTTCCCGTACCTGATGCACCTTGGGATAGTGTGAGTATGGATTTTATGGTTGGATTGCCATGGACTCAGAGAGGAAAGGATGCTATCATGGTTGTGGTGGATCGATTTTCTAAAATGGCTCACTTTGTTCCCATGCATAAAACTGATGATGCTTTGCATGTTGCGGATTTGTACTTTAGGGAAATCATTCGTTTGCATGGTATTCCTAGAAGTATTGTTAGTGATCGTGATACTAAGTTCCTTAGTCACTTTTGGAGGAGCTTATGGAAGATGGTGGGAACTAAGTTACTCTTTAGTACAAGTCATCATCCTCAAACTGATTGCTAAACTGAAGTAACTAACAGAACCCTTGGAGCTTTACTGCGTGGCTTGGTGAGCAAGACACAAAAAGATTGGGATGTGAAGCTAGCACACGCCGAGTTTTCTTACAACGGATCTCATTCTTCTACTACTTCTAATACATTTGAGGTGGTCTATGGTATCAATCCTTTTCTTCCTATTGATTTTGTGTCACTAACCAAATCTGAAATTCATGTTGACTCAAAGAAGAGATTGGAAGCATTTAAGAAGACTTGTGAGCAAGTGAAAGCAAGAATTGAAAAGATGAATGCTCAATACAAGGAAAGGGCCAACAAGCATCGAAGGCAACCAAAATTTCAGATTGGCGACTTGGTTTGGATCCATTTGAGGAAAGAACGCTTTCCAAGCAAGAGGAAGAACAAGCTCATGCCTAGAGTTGATGGTCCATTCAAATTTCTTGATGTTATCAATGAAAGTGCTTATAAGATCGAGCTTCTAAGTGATTATGGAGGTGTGAGTGCAACCTTCATTGTTGGTGATCTTAGTCCTTATTTAAATGATGAAAATTTGAGGACAAATTCTTTTGAAGAGGGGGAGAATGATACAAGTCAAGCTCAAGGTCAAGCTCCAAAGTCAACTGATGAAGGGGAACCTATTTGCTTAGTCCTTGAAGTGTTCAGTTTCAAGTTAAATTCAAACTCCTCATTTGTTTCATTGCTTAAGTGGGATGATGATTCGATTAATGAAGCATGAGGTGACACCATTTCTAGGGTCTTAGTTAATTTAATTAAGTTTTTTAATTTCAGCAAATAAAGGTCCGAAAATCTCTTGTGATGATTCGGCCATATTGGAGTATTTTAGGAAATTCCTTGTGTTCCAAGTTGTTAGTTGTCATGGAGATGTAATATCCCTTTGTTTCCGTATTTCTAGTTTCCTTAAGTAGTTGGGCGTGTAAGGGGATTTGGGGGCGAATTTGTTGTTTCCTTAAGTTCTCCTTTATTCTCTCCTAGAATCATGGGATTAGTATGCAAATTGTTGGGGGTGTTTCCTAAACTACTTGGCTGCTGATTTTCGGCTATTAAAGTCCTTGGAGAACAAGTCTTGTTTATTATAAATAAGATACCCATGCTACCATTCAAAGCATGAGTGATTAATACAAAAACCTTGTTATTGAAATTAATTGTGCTTTCAATTATTTTTGGCCATTGAGTAATTTTCAGGAGTGGTAATTTACTTAGTGTTTAATCTACTTTATTCCAGGAGCGGTTTGAGTGAGATTAAGAGTTAATTAAAATATTCAGGAGTGTTTATTTTTATTATCATATCCGGGTACTTTTATCAGTTTTTCGGACTTAGCTATTTATTCAAGTTCGTTCCTTTGCTCGGATTTTTGGTTGCTCATTCAACATTTGGACGTGCAATCATATCAACCTCCCCCCAAATTTTACCTATCAATCATCTATCCAATTATGTTCCTTCCTTTTCAAAAAAAAATAATACCCTTTTTCAAATCAATCCTACACCCTCTTCTATTCTTCATTTTTTCGAAAATATTTACTAATCATCATCATACTACATATTCAAAAACAATCTTTTCAAAATTAATGGATTATTTTTTCCCAATAAAAGATAAAAACGAAGGGGTCCTTTTTAAAAACGAATTTCAAAAAGGCTAAGCCTAGTCCAAACACTTTCATTCAATCCAATCAACTCAATTCCAATACATTTGAATACATATTAGGCTCATTTAATTCCATGCATTCATATTAGGCCCACTAACGCTAGAGTCCATCTTAGGACCATATAAGTCTAGTTCACGTCAATATCTAGGCCCTAGTTCACGTCAAAATCTAGGCCCATTTGCATTTTTATGTGAATCCTAGTCCAAGTCTATTCCTAATGCAATCTAATCTAAGTCTAATTCTAATCCAATCAAAAGCTTAGGTCCATTTAGGTCCAATTCATTCCCTAGGTCTATTGCATCTTTATGTAAACCCTCATCAAATCTTCAGACTATAAAAGATCAATTCATTCCCTATGTCTAGTTTGCATCTCTACGTAAGCCCTAGTAAAGTCTTCAGACTAAAAAAGTACAACCCTAGGTCTAGTTTGCATCTCTATGTAAACCCTAGTCACGTCTTCGGACTATAAAAGATCAATTCATTCCTTAGGTCTAGTTTGCATCACTATGTAAACCCTAGTCAAGTCTTCAGACTATAAAAGATCAATTCATTCCCTAGGTCTAGTTTGCATATGTATGTAAGCCCTTGTTAAGTCTTCGGACTATAAAAGTTCAACCCTAGGTCTTGTTTGCATCTCTATGTAAACCCTAGTTGAGTCTTTGGGCTATAAAAGACCATTTCATTCCCTAGGTTTAGTTTGCATCGCTATGTAAACCCTAGTCGAGTCTTCGGACTATAAAAGTTCAACCTTAGGTCTAGTTTCCATCTCTATGTAAACCCTAGTCAAGTCTTCGGACTATAAAAGCTCAGTTCATACCCTAGGTCTAGTTTGCATCTCTATGTACACCCTAGTCAAGTTTTCGGACTATAAAAGCTCAGTTCATACCCTAGGTCTGGTTTGTATCTTTATGTACACCCTAGTCAAGTCTTCGGACTATAAATGTTCAATCCTAGGTTTAGTTTGCATCTCCATGTAAGCCTATGTCAAGTATTTGGACTATAAAAGCCCAATTCATACCCTTAGGCCTAGTCTGCTTGCTCTCCTGTAAGTTCAAAGACTAGTCTAGTCTGCTTGCATAGTCCATGTCCGGCCCAGGCTATATATGCATATGCATATAGTTAGGCCCATGTCAGCATCATGGTCAAGCCCATACTAGTCCAAATCCTATAACCATTTATGATCCTCCATTTCAAATACATTCCCCATTTCCATTTCCATTTCCATTTTTCATTTCTCATCTCCTTTTTTTTTAATTTCTCATTTCTCATTTCCATTTCTTATTTTGAAAATCACTTCTTAAAATTTACGAGGTCCGTTCGATTTCTGTTCATCACAGGTCGTGAGATTATAACTTGGGAATGTCCGACAAAGAGGAAACAAGGTCAAACTACTCCCAGACTCGTCAGAAGAATTCTCACTTTTCAGACGAATCTTCTAAAAGTTCTTAATCATCATCTGAGATGGAAGACGCATCTGAACAACTCCATGAAATCATGGCTCAGTTCCAATTGATGAACTCTCGTCTTGAGGAATAAGACAAAGAGATCAAGGTGCTGAGAGAAAGAGTGACAACTGAGGAAGGTGAAGAAGAAGACACTCCACCACCGCCAGCTCCGATCAAGTCCAAGACAGATCTGGAAAAACTCGAGCAATTGATCCAATCAATTCCTGCACTCGAGGGTCAAGCTCATGGCCATGACATAATTGATCCTGACCTAAGGGCAAAGCTTCCTCAAAAGGTAGCATTGGGTGACCTCCCAAAATTAAAGGGGATTGAAGATCCAGATGATCATTTATGCATTTTTATGGCTCTCAAAGGCATGAGCAAGGACCTGTTTGCTTATGTTTTCCCCTTAACATTGGATGTGCATCCATCCAAGTGGTTCAGATCACTGAACAAAACTAAGCTAAATGATTGGGACTACATCAAAGAAGAGTTCTGCAAGCAATATGTATGCAACACTCAGCTTCCTATTGGTCTTTGTGAGTTGGAGTTAACTAAACAAACTCCAACGAGGACTTCGTCACCTTCCTTAACAGATGGAGGGAAAAGGCCGCGCAAATGACAAATAGCCCAACTAAAGAGGACCAAGTCCTACTGGTGATCCGTAACTTGCAGCCCAAATATGGAGATTACATCAAGCTCCAACCTATAGAGTCTTTCACGAAACTCTACAAGGTAGGCCTGCGGATTGAAGAGGAGGTACGAGCCTCAAAGAATAAGGGTTTCGATAACAACTCTTTCAAGAAGAGTAACAACAACCCCTCTAGCTCCAAAAGCAATGATGTCAATGCTCTCACTAAAAGGGAGGTTATCAAAGGCCTCAAAGAACCTTCACTCCCCTGGGCATGACATTAGAGGAAGCTTTCAATAGGCTTAATAAAAAAGGAGCAATTGACCCTATTGGTCCTACTCCAGACCCTAGACCTGAGAATAGGCCCAAGAAGTGGAACCCTAATGCTTATTGCAAATATCACCAAGGGAATGGTCATCCAACGTCTGTATGTTGGGCCTTCAAGAACACCCTACATGACATGGTTGAAGATGGTAGACTACCAGTTCTGCCTGCAGCAAAAGTAAGCAACAATAGCAACCCCTTGGGCAGTGCTTATATAATGCTGGGGCATAGTCATTTAAAACTAGTTTTCTAGGTTGAGTCGAAGAGTCCCTCCCCTAGCTTCTTCATTTCCTTTCCTGTCGAGTCTATGTTCTTTAGGACTATAATGTTTATCAGCCTTGTTTCATTTATTTCTAATCAATAAAATAATCGCATAAAACTGTGCACCATCTACCTTTTTTCTAACGGAAGTTAAGTCGTCGTTAGCTTTATTTACCAGTTTCCCATTATTAACCCCTAACCCTAAAATCTAAACCCTAATCTAAACACTAACCCTAAAATCTAAACCCTAACCACCCCCTCCCCCTCCCCTCCACCAGCCCCAACCCCTCCCCCCTAGCGCAGCGCAGCCACCGGCCTCCCCCACCCCTGCAGGCCGCAGTCCACCCCTCCCTCACCCTCGAATGATTTCGTCTTCCTCTTCCCTCCCTCAATCTGGGTTGCTCAGATCTGGGTTGAATTTTCACTGGGTTGCTTTTGCTCAGACGACGATGCCGGTGGTGCGCCACCACGCTGCTCTCTCCTCTCGCGGCGGTGTCAATTGTCCTCCTGTCACGCACGATGCTGCTGCATTCCGGTAAAGTTGCTTGTGGTAGTTGTTTGGTTAAATTAGGTTAGAATTATCAATTGATTTGGGAAAATGAGAGAGAAGAAGTGACGGTGAAGATGAAGACATTTGAAATTGCTGGTGTTCTATGGTCTGGTGCGGTGGTGGCGGTGTGGTTTTGTGGCAGGTGATGCGGTGGTGGCGGTTCTTGCGGCCGGGCCGGGGCGGAGGGAAGGGGGACGGGGAGGGGGGGGGTGGGGTGGGGGCTGGGCTGGGGGGGGGGGGGGTGGGGGGGGGGCTGGGGTCAATGGGGGCATGGGTGGGGGTTAGGGTTAGGGGTGGGTTAGGGTTATTGATTAGGATTAGGGTTTAGATTTTAGGATTAGGGGTTAATTGTGGCAAATTTGTAAATAAAGCTAACGGTGAATATCTGAAACATTGAGGGTATATGGTGAATTTTTTAATTTAGCGGGGATATTTGGTGAAAAAACCGTTAAAAAAAATCCTTAAACCATCATCTCCATTAGCCAAATAATTCTTTCAAATCAGAGCTCCACATATAACCTTCAAGCCTTTCAATACCCAAAACCATAAAAACTTGTGTGCAAGCCTCACTACATAAAAAAAATTCAATGCCAGGCAAAAAAAGAAAAGTGAAAAAAATTCAAAGTGTGAAAAAAAGCAAAAGTAAAAGAAAACGCGCAGGACAAAAAGAAAAAGCCAAAGGTAAAGAAAAAAGTCAAGCTGGGGGGCTTGCACACAAGGTCTACCCCTTTGTTTCAAATCCTTCAATCCATCAAAACCACGATCCAAATCCATGATCTTACCTTAGCCCAATTAATTGAATCTTCATCAAAACCGAAAGCCTTAAACCTTTCAACGTTTCATTAACCCTAAAACCTGAAAAGGCGGCCTAGGCAAAAGTTAGGGCACAAAAAAAAAGTTCTATCGGGTCCAGAACTACGAATGGTCTGATTCCGCAAGGATGAATCCTAGTCTCGAGGTCCGACCGCTTTAATAAACTAAATTAATCAAGGACTAATGATTTGACTTTCTAGAATTCAGGAGCATACTCTTTCTAGATCCCGACATAGACTCGAGTCTGAACTTAACCACGTCAAAGCCTTTTCCCACCTACATTCATTTAAGTCACAAATTTAAACTTTTTATTTTTTTTATCCAAGCTTTCCTTTTCCCTAAGGACTCTCCTATAAATCCATGGTTTATGGTGATATCTGACTTTGCCTATGTCAACTCCCCAAAAAAGAATCCCCATCAAAGAACTCTAAATGCTCAAGACAGATCAAGTACATTGCAACCAAGGCTTAAAATGCGCAATTCAAGACAAGCTTACCTAAAGTGAGGCTACCTATAGTGTGGTGGTTCCTCCAAATCAAACTCCCTAACTATTGTAATCTGCAGTTCCTTGCGGACCCCGTTTATTTATCAAAATAATTTTCGAAAATCAATCTATTTCTTTCTAATTACGCCACATCTCCTAACCTTTCAAAATCCTGACCTTGAATTGTATTTGAAGCCTCCTAATCTTGCATAACCCCGACATTGCATAAAATTTCATTTTTCTTATCATTGCATAACCCTGACCTTGTATGGCGTTTCACCTTCCTTAGCTTTGCATAACCTTAATTCTTGCATACGTCTCATGCATCCTTAGAGAGTCTAAGTTTGCATCTTTGCATCATTATGTGAATTATATGAGTTGTTTGCACCTATCTGCTAACATCTTTTTTTTGCAGGTAATTAGAGTACTTGTAATTATCGTCCTGCATACTAACTTTGTTTTGCAGAAGCCGGCGATATATAGATCAGTTCTAAACTGCAGAGCGTTTAGAATCTTTCTCCGTTCCGACACCGTATACTTTGACTATCGGTTTCCTGAACCTCAGTCAAAGTGGGGGCTTCTGTAGACACATAATCGTATCTCCCCATTTAAGGGCCCAATGATGAAGCATATCACTGTCTTAATTTGTCCGACCCAAGGGGAGAGCAGTCCGAATAGCCAAACCCAAAAATATTTTATAAATGCAAAGCTTATTTATTAAGATCCAAAATCCTATTTTAAAGCCCAATTAATTATTCCTAATAGTTAATTGTATTTTGAGCCCGAAAATAATATTTTGAGCCCTATCCTTTGAAAAAGCCCATTTAATTATTCATGATAATTTTTTTTTTCATGAAATAAATATTTTCAAAGATATTTTCAATGTTAAAATCGGATTTTATCCCGTAAAATTGATTTTCCGATTTAAAGGATAAAAGAAAATCTTCAAAAACGCGTTTAAAAGAAAGACTGTCAAAGCGTGTCAGACGCAAGGCGGTGCACCTGGCGCACCATGTATGCTAAGCGCACAGAACAAGTCGCGTCAGGCGCACCAATCTATGCCTGACACGTGGCTCTGGGCGTCACATTGAGACGTGCGCTTGGCGCACTCCCTGCGTGACGCGCAGACTGTTTTTCTATCATTTTTTCTATGTTTACCTATAAATACGTTGCGGTTTTTCTAATCTAAAAACACTTTCGAACTTTACACTTTACTGCTTTACGAATACACTCAACTTACAAAACCTCTCACAAAAACTCATGCTTTCATAAATAAAATACATACATTCATATTTATCTTCAGGCTTCACAATTGCTCATCACGAAGGTTGTCAAACTCTCAGACCTAAGCCACGGTATAAACCTGAGGGTCCTTGAATAAATTTCCTATCTTTATATTGAAGTTACTAACTGTTTCTTTCATGATGTAGATCTTTAATATAAAAATCGCTCCTTTGTACATTTTAACCCTTTTTTTTCTTTTTAATTACTATATACATTGTTATGATTGTCCAGTTGGCATGTTCACCATCTGATGCGTGTGTGAGCATCAAAATTATGACAATCCTAGTTCTGTTAGGATTCTTATGTAGTGTCCTAGTTCTGATAGGAAACTATGTATTTTATTTGCTTTATAACTCTTAATTTTAGGTGTTTGAATGATAAAGGGATCCTATTATGTTTAGGAGTCTAATGCCCTTGATCATGGAGTCTTGTTAGAATTCTACTTGGATTAGGAGTAGATAGGCGTGCTGCTTGTTGTAATCCTAGGCGGTTGTTTGTTTTAGTTTGCTTAGGAGTCTTTTTATTCTATCTAGTTTTAGGCTTGTGCTTTTTAATTTATCCTAGTCTTAGGCGTGGATATAAATTATCACCAAGGCTGATTGGATAAGTTACTTAGCTTAGATAGGAGTTTAATATTTTGTCTTGTTAAGCTTGTTTAGTGTGCTTAGGTTTCTTTTAAGTTGTTATATATTTCGAACTACAGCAATAATAATAAAAAGGGTGTTTTTGAGTTTAGGAAAAGTCGAATGCTTGTGCATTGATTATTGGTCGTCGTACCAAGAACATACAAATCGTGGTTTGTGTGCATCTCCTAATTGCGGTTAGTGAGAGATCCTCTAGTTCTCGAGGGAACATATAGAGCCTATCCTTATAAAGATCCAATCTTTATATCCTATCTGTTACAAAGTTCGAATCTTTCATTGTTGAAACGTGAGATTAGAGTGTTTATAATATTACTCTTAATTAAAAGCTTCCGCAAACACATCATTTGGTATCAAAAGCTAGAGAATTTTTTTTCTCAAAAATTCAATCTTGGGGGAAAAAAGTCCGAAATTTTTTTATTTTTTTTCTTTCTCACTTGCCTTGCTTTGTCACATAATATGACGGGGGAAAAGTCCGTTGAAACAATCTTTGCTGAACAACTTGCTTCCCTTAGTGAGCAGATGCGTTACATAACTCGTGAAGTCACGATTTTGAAGAGCACTCCTTCTGGTGGGTCGTTGTCTAATGGAGGAAGGAGAGATGAGGATATCAAACTTGGAGATCTTCCCGAGTTTAATGATCTTAAGGGTCCTGATTCATTTTTGAATTGGGAAAGGCGCATGACTCGTCTCTTTAATCACAAGAGCATGGGGGACTACAAGCGATTTGATCATGCTATTTTGAGATTGACGGAGTACGCTAGTGATTGGCTTGATAGCTATCAAAATAGGCGTAGGAGAGAAGGGAAAGAAGAGTTAGCAACTTGGACAGATTTGCGTGCCAAGATGAAAAAACGTTTTGTTCCTAGAACTTATAAGCAAGAACTCTTCATCAAGTTGAATGCTTTGCAGCAACATCAATTGAGTGTGGAGGCCTATATTTCGGAATTTGAGAGATTGTGGCTGGCGCGTGACTGCAAAGATGAAGACGAGCAAAAAAACGCCATGTTTCTCCTTGGTCTCAAGAAAAAGATGGCTGATTTGGTGGAACTCCATCCATACGAGACTTTTGATGACTTGTGTTTACTAGCCAAGAAGGTTGAAAGATAGCAAGAACCAAAGGCTAGGGAAGGGAGTGGTGTGATGGCACCAAGGGTTGAAGGAGCAAAGGTTTTGGACGTTGCCTCTAATTCTAGTAGTGAGGGCGTTTCATCATCTACCTACGGGACTCAAGGACCGAAAAGGACTCCAACTTTGACACCGGGACAACAAACTATGAAGGAGAAGATGTGCTTCAAGTGTAAGGGTTTTGGTCACTTGCAAAGGGAGTGTCCAAATCGAGTTCTAGTTTCGATTAAAGATCACTAAGCCCTCATGGTTGTTGTTGGGTTTGACGAGGAGGAGGACACATTGGAGGATGTGGTGGACGAAGGTTTTTGGCAAGGGACTCCATTGTTTGAGGTTGAAAACGAGCATAAAAGTTTGATCTTGCGTAAAGCTTTGATGGCTACTCCACAACAAACTAACGAGCATGAGCAACGACAAAACTTGTTTCAAACTAGGTGCCTCGTCAATGGTAAGTTATTTTCGGTTATTATGGATAGTGGCTCGTGTGCTAATGTTTGTGCTTTATCTATGGTGGAGGAAGCGAAGCTACCTGCTAAGGAGCATCCAAGGCCGTATAAACTCAGTTGGTTGGATGAGAAAAGTGGAGTGTGGGTAAAATGGCAAGCCCTTGTTTCTTTTCGAATTGGTGGCTACATGGACCAACTATGGTGTGACATGGTGCCTATGACTGCTTGCTCTTTGTTGTTGGGTCGTCCATGGCAGTCGGATAGAAGTGTCATTCATCATGGGAGGGACAACATCTATTCGGTTTTGAAGGATGGGGAAAGAATTGGGTTGAAGCCATTGCCTCCAAGGGGTGTGTTGATGCCTACGAATGATCCTGGTGGGGGTGCGTCGAGTGGAGGTTCGAGCATGGCTATTGTAGCTACGCCTCATGTGTGCTTTAGTTCTTGTAGGGATGAAGTATTGGAAGTGGAGAGCAACAAGAAGGAAAGGCGCGCCAAACTGCTACACTTGCGCCATAATCCGACTTTGGACGAGGGAGATTATGTGTGCTTGTCCTTTGCAGCACAAAAACTTCACGTGAACCATAAGCATTGCGAGCCTATGCATGAAGGACCACTCAAGGTGGTGAAGAAGATTGGCTATGAGACTTACAAGGTGCTATTGGGACATGGAATTTGCGCAACATTGCAAGCTAGTGACTTGGTTCCATGCTTAGACGCAACTTGAGACAAGTTGCAGTCTAAGGGGGGGAGTATGATGCGTGTGTGAGCATCAAAATTGTGACAATCCTAGTTCTGTTAGGATTCTTATGTAGTGTCCTAGTTCTGATAGGAGACTATGTATTTTATTTGCTTTATAACTCTTTATTTTAGGTGTTTGAATGATAAAGGGATCCTATTATGTTTAGGAGTCTAATGCCCTTGATCATGGAGTCTTGTTAGAATTCTACTTGAATTAGGAGTAGATAGGCGTGCTGCTTGTTTTAATCCTAGGCGGTTGTTTGTTTTAGTTTGCTTAGGAGTCTTTTTATTCTATCAAGTTTTAGGCGTGTGCTTTTTAATTTATCCTAGTCTTAGGCGTGGATATAAATTATCACCAAGGCTGATTGGATAAGTTACTTAGCTTAGATAGGAGTTTTAATATTTTATCTTGTTAAGCTTGTTTAGTGTGCTTAGGTTTCTTTTAAGTTGTTATATACTTCGAAGTACAGCAATAATAATAAAAAGGGTGTTTTTGAGTTTAAGAAAAGTCGAATGCTTGTGCATTGATTATTGGTCGTCGTACCAAGAACATACAAATCGTGGATTGTGTGCATCTCCTAGTTGCGGTTAGTGAGAGATCCTCTAGTTCTCGAGGGAACATATAAAGCCTATCCTTATAAAGATTCAATCTTTATATCCTATTTGTTACAAAGTTCGAATCTTTCATTGTTTAAACGTGAGATTAGAGTGTCTATAATATTACTCTTGATTTAAAGCTTCCGCAAACACATCATCATCTCACGTGTTATTATTGCTAATCAAGACCTAAAGAGATGTTCTAACGTTAAATTCAGATAATTTGGACAACCTGTTAGGTTCCTATAATTTGATTGCATAATAACATGCGACCAAAAATTAGTCTTTTGTTTGTTTAATGAATCAACATATATTAATATACATTGCTTGGTTATTTAATTGCATAAATATAGACATGAATCGATATTAAGTAGAGGCCATCAATGGGTGAATTTGATTCCTGATCTTATTCGTGCCCTCACCTCCGAACTCAGTCTATGGTTCATTGACCATTAATGGAGTCATGACGCACTAGTACACAAAACATCAATTGCTCCGGTTAAAAACCCATCAAATGCTCTGTATTTAACGCGTAGCGGACGTCGTACGAGCAGTTGGACAATTAACAAATGCTCCGGTTGTCAACCGGAGCATTTGACCTATCAAATGCTCCGGTTGTAATAAAAACCGGAGCATTTATTCATTTTTAAGCTTTAAAAATCATCAAATGCTCTGGTTTTTTGGCCAATAACCGGAGCATTTGCATATCAAAGGCTACGTTTTTTCAAATTAACCGGAGCATTTGTTTTTTTTTTTTTATAAAATCAGCACTGCTTACAAATATTATTTCTAGAGCTGTTACAAATATATTGCGCAAGCACAACTCTGTTACAATACACCACCTCGTGCCTTCTTCACTGCTATACAAAATTCATCCAAAGTATATCCAACAAATTGCATACAAAAATTCAATAATCCAACAAATTAACTTTCAAATTAAAATAATATTATATGAAGTGTAGAATTGAATTACAAAATAGTACTCTAGATTCAAAGTATGTGTATACATCATAAGTACCTAAAGTTCAAAATCAAAGACAACTATCAGTAAGGAATGAAGCAAACTTGTCTCGAACTTCATTGATTTCCTCAATAGTGAAAGACTCCTCCTTTGGCGTGTTGTAAATCTAATAAGAACAAAGACAATAATACATATGTCAAAATTTGTCCGTTATAGGTCGTTTCGCCATTAATTATATCCTTTTCATACCATATCATGTATTTTTAGCTTATAATCTATTATAATAAGTTGTTTTGGGATTATTAGGATGATTACAAGTCAAAGTTGATCGTTCAAGTCAATTTTGTGCAAGTAAATGCCTTTACAAGGTTGGTTTAGCCCGTTTTGGGTCCAATACATCCATTTCATATCACATCATGTAATTTTAGCTTATAATCTACTCTAATATGTTGTTTTAGGATTACTAGGATGATCACAAGTCAAAGTTGATCGTTCTAATCAATTTTGTGCAAGTAAAGGTCATTTGGACCATGTTGGGTCCAATTCATCCATTTATATACCATAGCATGTAATTTTTGCTTATAATCTACTCTAACATGTTGTTTTAGGATTACTACGATGATTACAAGTCAAAGTTGTTCGTTCTAGTTAATTTTGTGCAATTAAAGGCCTTTCAAGGTCGTTTTAGCCCGTTTTGGGTCCAATTCATCCATTTCAAGTCTAATAGCATGTAAGTTTAGCTTATAATCAATTCTAATATGTTGTTTTAGGATTAATAGGAGGATTACAAGTCAAAGTTGATTGTTCTAGTCAATTTTGTGCAAGTAAAGACCATTTTCACGGTCGTTTTAGCCCGTTTTGGGTCCAATGCATCCATTTCATACCATAGAATGTAATTTTAGCTTATAATCAACTCTAATATGTTGTTTTAGGATTACTAGGATGATCACAAGTCAAAGTTGATCATTCTAGTTAATTTTGTGCAAGTAAAGGCCTTTCAAGGTCGTTTTAGCCCGTTTTAGGTTTAATTCATCCATTTCATACCATAACATGTAATTTTTGCTTACAATCTACTCTAATATGTTGTTTTAGGATTCCTAGGATGATTACAAGTCAAAGTTGTTCATTCTAGTTAATTTTGTGCAAGTAAAGGCCTTTCAAGGTCGTTTTAGCCCGTTTTAGGTTCAATTCATCCATTTCATACCATAACATATAATTTTTGCTTACAATCTACTCTAATATGTTGTTTTAGGATTACTAGGATGATTACAAATCGTATTTGACGTGTGGAGTCAATGTTGTGCAAGTAAATGCCAATTTATGGTACAAGTTGCTTAAAGACTAATTAGGAGAAAACCAAGTCATAGTTTGTAAGGGAGATGAAATGTTACAAACCTTCTCTAGATCATCAAATTCCGTGCAAGAAGAAATTATATCGTACATAAACCTCATCACATAATAGCCGCAAGCAACCCCGTCATGTTGTTGTGCACACTAAATTCAAAAACATATTCAAAAAATAATTCTCAAAATTCTGATCAATAAATCTAGGGAGACTAATAACTTAAAGATAGAGGACAACCGAAATCATTTACTTACCTTCACCGATTTCCATTGAGGAAGTGTGTCTCTTCTTGGACCAAAACCACGCAGTTTCTTCATCACACTACAACACCACATTTTATAATAGTGACAACAATGTCATGCATGTTAATGAAGACCTAAAAGGAAATGAAAATATAACAATACCTATTCAATATGCTTTTGACTAGTAAGCTTCGGGGTGGTTCTCGACGCAGAGAATCAAAATGGTATATTGTGTGATTTGAAGGAGATATCACCAAGAGCATCCAATGAAGACTAATAATAAAAATTTAAGTTCAACAATCATATATATATATATATATATATATATACGTATATATATATATATACGTATATATATATATATACGTATATATATACATATTTGTACCAATAGTATTTATCCAAAATAGCATTATGAAAAGACATTATCAATTAGGTACTAAAACATACTCTTCAATGTATGGAGCAATAATATACTTATCTCCCGATCGAACACATTGTCTAATACTCCGTTCAATGTACTCATTCGCTTCCGCATGGTTGTACAAGCAATTGGCATCACGAATCTCTTGTGGACATAACCACCCAACTTTTGAAACAGAATCACATCCAAGTAAATCTTCGTAAAGTGCACTAAAAGAATAATCAAGTAAAGTCAGAATGAAAACCGTTAACAACTAACAAAATATTGAAGTAGTTACTTTAATTATATATAACCTCATGAAGACTTGTAATATGGATATATTTAACATCGCTCCACAGAGGAATTCCCGAATATCCACTTTATATACCCAAGTAGCTGAATCATCACCTAGGTAGTGGAATTGAGACTTCTCCAAATCCACCTATATTGGAGAAGAATCGGGCAAGTTGCTAACCCGAGCATGTAGCCAAAGACATGACTTGCTAAGAGATTGGATCACTTGCTCACACACAAGTGGCGTTCCTTTTGGTGTTGCATCAGGAGATGAGCCCTTGGATGAAATATTTCCTACAATTGCAGGAATAGGTTGTGATTCCGTCTTGTTACTGTTAGCTTTTGAGTCCACCTCATTCGATTTTGAATGGTTTCCTTGCGAAACCTCTTTGTTCACATCCAAATTCTTCACATTTTTTGCCTTTTTTGTTTTCTGCAAAGCCTATTTAGAAAAAGACACAAAAAAACATAGTTGAAAAGATCATTTGGTATGTTTTCATGCCAGTTTTATTATAGAGAGAAAAGGAGAGGAAATAAAATAGCTATAAAGCGTATGGTGATTATAAACAACAAATTGAACAGATAAAAGAAAAAATAATAAATCAACTCCATAATGTGCATATATTTTTGAGTTGGGCAAAACTTTTATATCACTATCATCATGCTTAGTCACATATATTTTACCTCATCTGTAAATCGCACCCAAGCACATGGCCATATCACAAAACTACCCTCTGCGTCATTGAGTTTTGTGATATATGCATGTCTTTCAAAGGTCCTTATCACTCCAACCTAACCCATCCTTTGACGTCTAATCCCACTAGTAAATGTATGTCAGCGTCTCGATTCTATGGAAATTCTGACAGCATTTCCCTACAGTTCTCCAAGTACACAATGTAGGTAATTACTTATCTACATATGCACCCAAAGAACAAATTAGGGAAATGAGTAGCCGTGATTTTTCATAGAAACGAAAAGAAAACATATATTTACCACCTAAGTGAGATCAAACGTCTAAGAACAGTCCCAAAACGGGGACTATCCAAGACTTACTCCTAATGAGTAAGTCTTGGATGGGTATCTAAGCATATGATTATGATGATACTTTAATTGTGCATAATAAAAACAAACTTTTGAAAAAAGTTCAGTCCTTGATTCTTAAAGCATTCTTAATGATTCAAAATTAACATACAAGTAAATCATTTGAACAAAGATGCTAACTAATTTTACATAAGAGTAAAAGGGAGCACAACTAACCTGTGGGAGACCGAGAGAGAAAGCGCGCGCGGAAGCTAGTAGACACAGACGGGGTGTAAGATATGTAGGCACCCTGAGCATTATAACCAAAAGGAGAGGATTGATATTAGCAACGACTTTAGCAGACAAAAGAAGTAGTCATTCATCCCCTACTAATAACTTCCTTTCTTAGTTCCACTAATAACTTCCTTTAATAGAACTTAGACACGGACGAGGTGTAATATATTAGCTCACTGTTAACTATAATTCTCATTTAGTATTTATATACTAGGAATGACTCATGAGGTAGATGATCCTTACCGTAGCATTACAATTTAGGCACCAAAATGACCAAATAGTTCATTTAATAACTATTCAATATGTAGATACTGGAGCTGATGCGTGCATGGATGCTCCATCAAGCTATCTTTAATCGCTTTTCTAGGTCGTTGCATGGTTTTACTTTACTCCTAAAGTAGAGGTTTTACATGTAACTAAAAATATATCTTTTATTATGATTGTTAGTTAAGTTAGTTATTTCAAGTATCGGTTGTAATAATGTCCGAAAATCCTAGAGTATTTCGGTTCATTGGAGTCTAGTTGTCAAGAGTTGTATTTTAGGAAAGTTACCTTAAGTTGGAAGAAGTGGAATGGCGTGCAAGGGGGAGCCTTGTAGCCGTGTGTTTTGATGTAATTAAGGAAAGTATTGCATATCTTTCCTTATGTTTTTGTTTCCTTAAATTTAGCTAGAATCTAGGCTAGAATTAAGGAAGGATACTTTCCTATTTTACTAAGGGTGGGACGTGTGGTTGTGTAATCTTGGGGAGCAAGGTTTTTTCTTGTTCCTCCTATAAATATAAACACACGCCTAGTCCTAAAAAGAGAGAGTGTGATTGGAGTTGATCTATTCCTTGTGGAATTAAAGTTTTCGGAGTGAATCCAAAGTTTAAGCAGTGAATGCAACCCTTGTTTGATTTTCGACTTGGTTAGTTGAGCTTCTACAAACCCTAGTTGTTATTAACCCTTGGTTAGGAATTAATAACTCCATATCTTTGTTTCTAATCAGTTATTAGAGTACTTTAACTTGTTAAATTCTAAACTACACTATCCTAAACACAAAAGAACCTATCTTTTAATTCGTGTGACTTAAAGAGCCTTCCGAATTCATATCATTTTGGTGTGGCTGCTGGGATTGTTTGAAAGGTATTTCTATTTGATTTCGAGGGCTCGAAATGACGGAAGCTAATGAGAATATGAATATGAACACCTTTGCCTCGAGACTTGCTGATCTTTTTTAGATGAACACAAATTTAGAAGCAATCATGCGGGAGATGAGACGTGATATGCATGAACTGAAAAGTTCTCGACCTACTACTTCCAGTCCTAGTGTGAATAACCGAAGGAGAGAAGAAGAGCTGAAACTTTCGGACTTACCATTCTTTGATGGTGATGAAGATGCGGAAACATACTTAGATTGGGAAAGGAGAATGGAGCGTTTGTTTGAACACAAGCAACTCGAAGATCACACATGTTTCTCCTATGCCACGCTTAAGCTTACAAGATATGCTTCTCTTTGGTTTGAATCACTTCAATCTAGGCGTGAAACTGAAGGAAAAGAACCCCTTGATACTTGGACGGAATTGAAAACTAAGCTAAAGAAACGGTTTGTTCCAAGAACACATAAACAAGATTTGTTCTTAAAACTGAATTCTTTAACTCAAGGGTCTATGAGTGTTGAGAAGTATATTAAAGAATTTGAACGACTTTATATTGCTTGTGATTGTCGAGACCAAGAAGAACAAAAGATTGTTAAATTTGTGCTTGGTTTAACTAAAAACTTGCGTAATTTTGTGGAACTTCAACCCTTAACCACTTTTGATGAGGTATGTTCATTAGCATGTAAGTTGGAAAACAAAGACAAAGGTTCATACTTTGGAGGATTTAAGATCATAAAATCCGAAACCGAAAATCCAATGGCATCAAAGGAGGGTGATTGTTCGAAAACCTCAACACACGAAGTTGTGGATGCTTTGAGAGGTAAAATTCTTGCTGGTGGTTCTAAGGAAATGCCACTTAAAAGGGTGGTGTGTTACAAGTGCCAAGGTTTAGGACATGTTGCTCGTAATTGTCCAAATCGTGTATTGATCACAAGAGAAGAATATTACAACTTCTTGCTGCATGAAAAGAACGACACAAAAGAGGAAGAACAAGAGGAGATGCATCAAACACAAATACTTGACATGACTAGTACCGAGTTTTGGAGTAATCAAGCTAAGTGTCGTCCGGAAAATGCAAATTCAGTGCTGGTTTTAAGAAGGTCTTTGCTTGCGGAACCTTATGAAGAACAAGGAGATGTTCAAAGAAATAATCTCTTTCATTCGAATTGCATGATGAAAAATCAGGTTTGCCCTTTCATTATTAATAGTGGTTCATGTACTAACGCTTGTTCTTTGACTATGGTGGATGCTTTACAATTGCCCAAGAGAAAACATCCTAATGCATACAAGTTGAGCTGGTTGAATGAAGATGGTGGTCTATGGGTGCGCAAACAAGCCTTGATCAGTTTCAAGGTTGGAGATTATCATGATGAAATTTGGTGCGACATACTACCAATGACCGCTTGTTCCTTATTGCTTGGTAGACCATGGCAAAGTGATCGACATGTTCTTCACAATGGTAAGACCAACGAATATTCTGTTTTGATGGGGACTAAACGTTTCTTGTTGGAACCTTTACCACCGAAACGCTATTCATCATCCCAAGCTACTGATTTAGAGAAGAAAGAAGGTGCTCATGTGTGTTTAAGCTCTTGTCATCATGAAGTGTTGGAAACCGCTGCCACAAAGAAGGAGAGACGATATCAAATGCTACAAATGAGAAGAGGTACTACGTTTGATGTTGGTGACAAAGTATGGCTTTCACTTTCAGCACAAAAACTCCATGTTAGCCATAAACATGGTGAGCCACTTAATGAAGGACCGTTTGATATTGTGGAACGGATTCGTTATGAGACATACAAGGTATTTTGGGGGATGGAGTGTGTGCTACATTTCCTTCGTGTGACTTAGTGCCTTGCTTCATGGATCAAACTTGAGGACAAGTTCCTTTGAAGAGGGGGAGTATGATGCGTGCATGGATGCTCCATCAAGCTATCTTTAATCGCTTTTCTAGGTCGTTGCATGGTTTTACTTTACTCCTAAAGTAGAGGTTTTACATGTAACTAAAAATATGTCTTTTATTATGATTGTTAGTTAAGTTAGTTATTTCAAGTATCGGTTGTAATAATGTCCGAAAATCCTAGAGTATTTCGGTTCATTGGAGTCTAGTTGTCAAGAGTTGTATTTTAGGAAAGTTACCTTAAGTTGGAAGAAGTGGAGTGGCGTGCAAGGGGGAGCCTTGTAGCCGTGTGTTTTGATGTAATTAAGGAAAGTATTGCATATCTTTCCTTAAGTTTTTGTTTCCTTAAATTTAGCTAGAATCTAGGCTAGAATTAAGGAAGGATACTTTCCTATTTTACTAAGGGTGGGACGTGTGGTTGTGTAATCTTGGGGAGCAAGGTTTTTTCTTGTTCCTCCTATAAATATAAACACACGCCTAGTCCTAAAAAGAGAGAGTGTGATTGGAGTTGATCTATTCCTTGTGGAATTAAAGTTTTCGGAGTGAATCCAAAGTTTAAGCAGTGAATGCAACCCTTGTTTGATTTTCGACTTGGTTAGTTGAACTTCTACAAACCCTAGTTGTTATTAACCCTTGGTTAGGAATTAATAACTCCATATCTTTGTTTCTAATCAGTTATTAGAGTACTTTAACTTGTTAAATTCTAAACTACACTATCCTAAACACAAAAGAACCTATCTTTTAATTCATGTGACTTAAAGAGCCTTCCGAATTCATATCAGGAGCTCTGAGTATGATAAAAAAAATGCTAGTGGGAAGGCAATCCTGAGACATAAGACATCCGCCACATTGTTGGACAAGAATCATCAATCATAGAGAAATTAAAACTCAAAATTGAGAATGCCAAAAAAAAAAATAACTAGAAATATACTAACCGTATTACACTAACCAGACAACTAAGGTCTGTTCACTTCACATTATAGAGTAAGTCTCAGGTCTAATAAGTTTGGAATACTTAGAATAAATTCTGAATAGTTTCAAAGAGTCCTCAGAAATTCCGAATAGTTTCAATACGACAAGTTTCTAAAAGTTCCGATAAAGTATGATAAGTCTTGTTCACACCCTAAGAATAATCAAAGGAAACAAAACTTGGATCATGCAAAGAATTATAAAAAGGTATAACCCATAAAAGAAAGAGCAGTGTTGTCATTCTCCCATATTTAATGGCGAAAAATCACCAAAACTAGTCACAGTTCACAAAACTACTACCAAGTTTCAAATTTGGGGTATGTCATGCTAAAAGCATCCTACTAGATTAGAGTTTGAGAAATGATTGAGGAAATTAATTAAATTAAACCCTAGAATTATTTTGAGTAATTCAGGAAAACCTACAAATTATGATAAAATTGAACCTGAAGGAATTAGGGAAATTGACATCAAATTCGAACCTGGAGGAGTATCCGGCAGACTGATTCGAGTGCGACAAACTGATTCAAGTGCGCTAGCGAATTCGAGCCTGAAGGAGTATACGGTTGGAATTAGCCATTAAATAACCAATCCCAAAATTCAAATTTCAATTAATGGCAATGAAAAACACTCTAATACAAATCCGCCATAATCAACAAAATTGGCAACAGTTATAAAGACTAAAAATTGACTCTTGCCATGAATACTTGCATTTATAGAAGAAAAAAAAACGAAATTCAGAGGAACAGGTAGCAAATAAATTGAATGAATTATGCAAACTAGGCGCAATTTGAATAATTAGAAGCACATTGAAAATTGGTAAATTAGGGTGTTTCACATAAATTTTTGGAGAGAGAAAGAAAGGAACCTGAGGGATCTTGACTGTGGTGGAAGCAGCAACGATTATTACGCTATGAACGAAATTCAGATTGAACTGCGGCCAGGGACTTCGAACTATAACGGCGGCTAAGTGGGGGAGGATGCGAAGGACTTGGGAGGGAGAGGCGACTTAGGAGTTAGGATTGATAACTGATAAGAGAGGGGTGTTGATTACATTAGCCAGGGGGGATTTCACCAAAAGAAAATAACTCGCACCTGACTATCCAAGTGCTCCGTTGATTAACCCGAGCATTTGTGATACAAATGCTCGGGTTGATTAATCAACCAAAGCATTTGATAAGTAGCAAAAGCTATTTTTTACACTAGTGACGGGGAAATCTACATTGGATAAGTCCCTAACTTGTCCCTAAGATTTCCTAATAT
Source organism: Beta lomatogona (assembly GCA_947646795.1). Taxonomy (NCBI): domain Eukaryota; kingdom Viridiplantae; phylum Streptophyta; class Magnoliopsida; order Caryophyllales; family Amaranthaceae; genus Beta; species Beta lomatogona. Next base: position 88,225 of record CANSNZ010000402.1, on the reverse strand, counting down.
CCAGTTAGGTTTATGAGTCTTCCTCGAGCATTAGACTTTTTAAAGCATTAGTCATACTAAAAGTCACCTTGTCATCTCCCACAATCAAAGTGAACTTCTCATTCTTAACATCTATAACAGCTCCAGCATTATGAAGGAATGGTCTCCCTAAAATCATTGGGATTTGAGTATCCTCTTCCATGTCAAGCACAACAAAATAAAATTTTTACTTATCCATACAGGAACATCCTATAAGATACCTGGGGGTACTTAACAGAACGATCAGCCATTTGAAGAGTAATATTGGTGCATTTTAAATCTCCCATGTCAAGCTTTTTGCAAATAGTAAGAAGCATAACACTAACACTAGCACCCAAATCACATAAAGCTTTATCAATAAAAATGGTGCCAATGTTACATAGGATAGAGAACTTCCTTGGGTTATTCAATTTAGATGGGGACTAATTTGACAAAAGAGCACTACATTCCTCAGTAAATGCTACAGTCTCAACTTCATTAAAAGCTCTCTCCCTAGTCAAAATTTCCTTCAAAAATTTAGCATATGCAGCCACTTGAGTACTTCAATAAAAGGGACAGTTACCTGAAGCTTTTTCACTATCTCCAAGAACTTACCAAACTTCTAATCAAGCTTCGTCTTCAACATGCGATTGGGGAACGGTAGCTTGATTACAAGAGTGGTAGAAGGAACTTTTTCTGCTATTGTCTTCTACTCTGCATTGCTGGCCTCTTCAGGAGCCTTTGAATTCTCAGTGACAACTTCATTGTATTCTGCTTCAACCTGATCATCCTTAGGCATCTCTGGACCATCATACTTCATTCCACTCCTAAGAGTGATGGCATTGGCAGTATCTCTTGGTTGCATTGGTTGTGAAGGCACTTACCCACATGGCCTACTAGCAAAAGAACTAGCCAATTGAGCTAGTTGAGTCTCTAACATCTCGTTATGTGTACCCAAATTTTCCAGCTGAGCTTTTGTATCTACTTGAAAAGCATTAAAACCTTTCTGCCTCCGAAACATCATGTTCTTCAACTCTGTCATTGCTGGATCAGCAGTAGGAACAATTTATTGTGGAGCTTGATTTCTCTGGAAGCCAGGAGGAGTTTGTGGTTGAGGTTGATACTGTCGAACTTGGTTTTAAGGCACATATGGTTGTTGTGGTTGAGGTTTTAACACATTATTTCTCCTATATGAGAGGTTTGGATGATTTCTCAACCCCGGGTTACAGTGTTGGAATAAGGATTGAACTAACCCTTAGGCTGTGACTGAAAAGCATTAATTGGCTCACAGTTGCCCCCTACACAAGAAGATAGGAGAGCGGGGCACTCTTGAGAGTTGTGCCCAGGTATCCCACAAGCGTCACATATGAGAGCATTATATCCAGAAGCACTAGCCATAGCATTTACACTCATGTGGGAGGAGGACCAATGATTATCTAACTTCAAAGAATCGATCTTCTGATTTAAAGTAGCTAGTCGCCTGGACAGTAGAGAGTGGGCCTCAGCATCATGCTTGCCTCCTTTCATAATAGAAGAGCGAATAGTGGACGCTTTATTAGAAGCAAGTTTCTTAAGAAGTTCATACCCTTCATCAATGGCTTTATCCATGAAAAACCCACCAGAGGCTCCATCAATTACCCGTCTCGTATCTGCTTCAACTCTAGTGTAGAAAATATGACACAAATACCACTTGTCAAAACCATGATGAGGACAAAGGCTCTACAGATCCTTGAATCTTTCCCAAGCTTCATACAATGACTCTCCAGTGGGTGAAAGTAACTATCTCATGACGCATATCTGCAGTCTTTTGATAAGGACACCACTTGATAAGAAAAATCTTGGATAGTTCTCCCATGCGGTGATGGAGGCAGGCAACTTGTTATACCAGAACAGAGCTTTGTCTCGCAAAGAAAAGCCAAACATAATCATTTTCATCTCCTCAGTAGAAACGCCAGCTTGTTTCTGAGTAGCACAACATTGTGAAAATCGCTGCAGGTGCTGGTTTGGGTCTTCAGAAGGTAACCCCGCAAATTGGTTGTTTTGAACCTTATTCAGAATAGGAGACTTGATTTCAAAATTTGCAGCAGCGATAGTAGGCATTCGTACCCTAGTGGGTACATTATCAGGGGATGGTTGTGCATAATCGTTGAAGGTTCGGGCATATTCTCACCCATTGTAAGAGAAATAGGGGTGATAGGGAATTCTTGTCGCGGTGATGATGGTGGAGTATGTGTCTTTTGGAAAGGTAATCATGCAGACAACTTTGCTTACTTAGTTTTCTTTTTGAGTCTACGAGCAGTCTTTTCAATATCCGGATCAAATGGAATTAGATTTGCGGATTTTAATTTCCTGCTCATACACCAAAAACACTAAAACAACGTGAGATGCTTCGAGGAACATGTGTTCTTCAGAGTAGGTTAGTTTAATACTATAATTCAAATAAGTTAGAAATAAGCCACCTCCCCGGCAACGGCACCAAAATTTGACAGGCTAAAGTCGTATCACCTAATCAAAAATAACCTAAGGTCCACTAACTAGTAGCTAGGGAAGTCAGAATCGAATCCACAGGGAGATAGCTATATAATAATATATGAACTCTAATATTATACCAACTAAATCAGATAAAAAGGAGTTGTTTACTAAACTAATTGCAAATAATCAAATAACAAATATCAATTAAGGGAAAGACTATGGAAACAGTTTACTATGTTTGCAATTCAGGATATCAAGAATAACTGAAGAAACTCAATAAATCAATCTAACTAGGGAAATTTCTCTCGAACATTACCTCCCTCGAAGCTCACTAAGCAGCTCTCGCATGGCCATAGATCGCTAATCCTACTATTGAGAGCCTATACAAAATGCTACCCCTCGATCTATAACATAGTTGGCTAAACTTGTAGATTAACATAAATAACTCAATAGCAAGAATCAAACAATTCAACGAATTAAATAGTTATTCAATCAATCCCTCATATGCATACATAGATCCCCGAATCCCTGAAAAGTATACTACTCACACATAATTGGGGAAAACATAATCATAATTAAATAAGCAAGCAACATGATGGAATAACAAGGAAGAATTAAAAAGGGAATAGTAAGGGATGAGAGACAGTACCAATTGAAGAACGAATTTAAAAAACGATTACTCTATTGAAATCTTGAATGTTCTTGCAAAGTAGAATAAACTAGGCTTCAATCTTGTATGATTAAATAAAGGTGCGGAATTTATGAATTGTAACTACGATAAATGAAGGATAGAACTTAAACCAATTAATAAAGCAAAGCACCACAATATAGTTTAAGTGTTCTGAAGCATAAAGAGAAAGCCACCAACTTCAACAATTTGATTAACACTTAAGGTTTTTCGAAGAACTCGCGAGTTTTGTATTCATTAACTAAGAAATAAAAGCCATATACAATCTAAGCTATATATACTAGCAATAACTTTATATGATTTTGAAGGCTCTTCATTAGTCTCTTGAATGAAAGATGGTTTCTTTTAGTGTTAAAGATGGTGTAGTTCGAATTCTATGAGTTTTTAAGCACGTAATTGGTTGATTAGTAGCTAAACAAGTAAGTAACAAAGGATACGAAGCTATTAAGTCCTAACTAAGGACAAATAACTACTAGGGTTTGCATTCGCTCCGAAAACGTTAATTCACAAGGAATAGGTTAAACTCAAACATCAACTCTAGTCTCTAAGGACTAGGCGTGCCGTATTTATAACACAGGAAGCAAGAAAACCTTGCTCTCCAAGCTCATACATGCCACGGTCAACCTAGAAGTAAATAAGGAAAGTTTCCCCTTAATTCAAGCCTAGAATCTAGCTAGAACTTGAGGAAACACAAACTTAAGGAAAGATGTGCAAATCTTTCCTTAGATACACTAAACCACACGGCAGCAAGGACACACCCTTGCACGCCTCATACACCTCATGCTTTAAGGATATTTTCCTAAAATACAACTCATGACAACTAGGACTCACATGAACCGAAACAAGCTAGGATTTTCGGACCTTATTACAACCAAACATAAATAAAAACAACTCAACTACTTTGATTAACTAACTTAACTAACAATAACAGTAACAGACATATTTTTGGTTATATGTAAAACCTTCACTTTAAGAGTAAAGTAAAACTATGTAACAATCTAAGAAAGCAAATAAAGACAGCTTGGTGGAGTCATCCATGCACGCATCATAACTCCTAACATGCTTAGGACAAGTCCCTAAGTCTTACTACTAACAAACTCTTAAAGCAAGATAAGAATAAAAGAGTCCTAAAGTGCTCAAAACAAGAAAAACCTATTCCAAGTAGGAATAGTAAAAACCCTGTGAGCCAAACAACTCTAACAATAAAGGTATGAAGAATCCTAACAGAACTCAACTAAGCATACCATTTGCACTCCAATCTCATTCCTAATAGAACCAGGAATGTGCTCAACTACACGCCCTACGTTGCTTCTTTTCGTAAGTTCGTAACCATGCACACCAACACCTTGGTAGTAAAGAAACCAACTAAAGAGCCATGCAATATGTCTAACTCTAATTGAGGAACCTTCTAACCAAGAGCCACTAATTGAGCAACTTGATCATCATATACTCCTGTATCATCCTCCCCTTCTTCGAAAGCGATTATCCTCAATTGAGCATCTTCATCATCATGTAAGTAAGGAGCTAAATCATGTATGTGAAAGGTAGCACTCACTCCATAGTCTCCCGGTAACTCCAACTTGAATGCATTATCGTTAATCTTCTCTACTATCTTGAAAAGCCCTTCTGAGTGTGGCATTAGCTTGTCCTTACGCAAGTTAGGAAATCTCTCTTTCCTCAAGTATAACCATACTAAATCGCCAACCTTGTAAGAATGTTGCTTGCGGTGCTTATTAGCTAACTTCTTATACCGATCATTCACTTGTTTAATACGAGCTCTCACTTGCGCATGTAACTTCAACATCGTTGGTGCTTTGTCCCTCACATCGTTGTGCACATATACCCCGTTAGGCAAAGGAATCAAGTCCAAAGGTATGCGTGGAACTACTCCATACACCACTTCAAATGGCGAGTGCTTTGTAGCATAAGTAGGTACCCTATTATACGCAAACTCAACATGCGCCAACTTCATGTCCCAATCCCTGGTACATTTACTCACCAAGCCTCGAAGCAAAGCCCTTAGAGTTCGGTTGGTGACCTCCGTTTTCCCATCTGTTTGTGGATGGTGAGAATTACTAAAACAGAACTTAGTTCACAATAGCTTCCACAATGTCTTCCAAAAATAACTTATAAATTTAGTGTCCCTATCACTTACAGTAGTCTTAGGAACTCCATGAAGCTGAATGATTTCTTGGAAGTACAATGTTGCTACCTTACTTGCATCATCTTTTTTGTGGCATGGAGAGAAATGTGGCATCTTCGAAAACCTATCTACCACCACCATAATAAAATCCTTACCCCTTTGAGTACGAGGCAAGCCCACAATGAAGTCCATCGACACATCATCCCAAGTAAACTCTGAAACATATAGTGGTGTATATAAGCCATGATGAAACGTACTCTTGGCTTTTTGACAACTAGCACACCTAGCCAACACCCTTTGCACATCCCCTTACATCTTAGTCCAATAAAAATATTTTTGGAGAATAGCCAAAGTTTTATTAATGTCGAAATGACCTACAATGCCTCCACCATGTGCTTCTCTTACTAGCAACTCTCTAATGGAACACTTAGGCAGACACAATCTATTTCCCTTAAAAAGGAAACCATCTCGCACCACATAGGAACCTACTGCCCCCTTCACACAAGACTCCATGATAGGCTTGGAATCAACATCACCTTCATAATACTCTTTAATAAGGTCGAAACCAAGAAGCCTAGAATTCAAAATCCCAACAAAGAGTACCTTCACTAGTGGAAAAAACCCCATCTGATGCGGTCAAAATCGGGCTTACTGTTGCGGTTTTGGGCCGCATCAGGTGGGCTCGCAGCTGATATCAATTATTTGCTGATCCGGTCCTAAACCGGATCAGTAAATGATTTTCTCAGTCCTGTTTTTTAGGAAAACCGGATCCGATAGTTATATTATAGAACATAAAAACTCGAAGCGGCATCATCTTCACATGCAAAAGTCGGTAAGGTAGCGTGCTAGCAAATCCCGAACCTCGTCTATCTCGGGCTGGTGAAACAACCATCCCTTGGTTTGCCATCGAGGAATACCTTATAAAACAAACATAAGAAAACACACATATATGACTTTAGTTGACTCTAAAGAGATTGAGGAAATAATATAATGTAAGAAATTAAGGAAATCGAGCTTAAAATGTAAAAATCGGCAAAAAATGACAATCATTTACCCATAATGGGTTTCACAGCATGTGAGTGGACTTTAGTTGACTTTAATACTTACATATATACTTATTAGAACTATATATGAGCTTAAAATGAGAGTAAGTGCGGGAGATTAAGGAAAGTTGAGCTAAGAAGGCCAAAATCGGGCCAAAATGACATTCATTTACCCAAAATGAGTTTCAAAAGCATATGAGTGGAATTTACTTGAATCTAATGGTTATAAATGTTGTTATTAGAACTATAAATGTCCTAACATGTGGCTACATGTAAGAAAATAAGTAAAGAGAGCTTAAAAGGGCAAAATCGTCCCATACTTGGCATTCATTTACCCAAATTGGGTTTCAAAGCATGAAAAATGATTTTGCTTGACTCTAATGGTTATATATGTTGCTATTAGAACTATATAAGTCCTAACATGTGGCTAAATGTAAGAAAATAAGTACAATGAGCTTGAAAGGCCAAAATAGGCTCTAAATGGTCTTCATTTACCCAAAATGGGTTTCAAAGCATGTGAATGGATTTTACTTGACTCGTTCACAAATAAAACAACTCCAATAATATACATCATTCCCAAAAATTAAGGTATTTACCAAAACTCTCTTTGTAATCATTACATATTCAATATTACATGCACAAGTGGATTTTATTCAAATGTTTTTCATCAAGGACCATCCTAAAACGATAGTATAACCAAACTCATAAAACAACATTTTACAACACTCAAAACTTTTTTAGGGCAAAATTCAAATTAATTACTTATCATAACAAACCAACCCCATCATATAATTCACTCACAAAATAACTACATTGAAACATAGACAAATAAGCAAAAAATAGAAGAACACTATACTTACTCTCCTTTCTAAGATTGGAACATAAAACATTAACCAAAACATGATGAAAATGTGGGTCGAAAACTAACTTCGGTAAGCGTTTTCAGGCGAGTTGTGCAAGCTTTTTCACGCCGGCGATGGAAAAATACAGTGGATGCTAGGGAGGAGAGAGAGAAACGAAAAAAACAGGGGAAGATGGAGAGAGGAAAATGGCGGTTAGGGAGGAGAGAGAAATTGACAGTGACTTAAAAAGAGTGGGAAGAGAAAAAGGGGGGAAGAAGAGTAAAAGGGGCAGTTTCCCCAAAATTAATTGTGTCCGATATATTTTTTTTTTTAAAAAAAGGTTAAAGCAAATATATATAATTTTTTATACCTTAACCTCTATTTTCTTACTTACTTTCAACTTTTGTTACACAACCCATCAACTCAAGTCAATTCTAACCTTCAACTAAAAAGAAAAATGTTAGATCTTTTATATCCTAGATTTATATTTTTGTTCTTAAACTATCAATTATGTATTAATATTACAAAATGAGTCTTTACTTCCATTACATGAAATGACAAAATCCTCGAAATATAATTATGCTAACATTCATAATCATCATCTAAAGCATTTATTGTTGTTTTTTTTATAGTTGTAACAACAATAAATGTAGTATTTGACTTTGATAAACCAATCAATGCTTAACATTTCACTTTTATAATATTATAGTTCCACATAAATTAAAAGTTTTTATATAAAGTAAACCCTACAAATTTTGAACTTTAAAAACCATTATTATATATTATATTTTTTGCAACAAAAAAACCATAGTGAACATTCTAAGTTTAAATATAGCTTTCTCTTTCAATGGTATTTTTTTCAAACAAAAAAACCTTTCTCTTTAAATGGTATTTTTTTCCAAAAATAGTGGTATAAATGTGTCCTTCTACAGAACATGTTTAGTAATTACCTGCATATATTTAGGTAATTACCAAACATATACAGAATTTCTTAACAAAGTTAAGGGAATTCAAAAATATAAGACAAGTTTAAACCTACCATTATTATTGTCATCAATAACTATTCATAAACCAATCAATACTAGCATAATCACATGAAAACTTACAATTCACAACATCACCACAACTTCTAGAACATTTTGGTAATCCCCAAACGTACATCAGGTAATCACCAAACACAAGTGAGGCAACACTAGAATAGATTACCAAACACAGTTAAGGGAATTGAAAAGGCTAGGACTAATATACATCTAGCCTTATTATAGATATCATTAACTATTCATAACCCAAATAACACTAGCATGCACAGATTACATGAAAACTTCCAATTCATAACATCACTACAATTTCTGGAATGGTTTGGTAATCACCAAACATACTTAGGTAATAACCAAACACATGATTGGATTGGCATTCCACTTAATGTTAATGATTGCATTGGCTTTAGCAAATGTTAATGATGCATATTTCTAATTATATTCAATATTTTGCATTCAGAGGTTATTGGAGTGCGTATGAACAATACGTAAACTCATGGTGTCAACGGAGCACAATGAACATATACATGGTTTGGATGACTTGGAGGTTAATCAAAAACTTGATATGGAATATGAAGCTATTCACACACCAAGGTCCGCAAAGGGTCACGATACTAAACATATTCATGAGTTGGATGACTTGGAGAATACTCACAAAATTCACGAACAAGACAAAGCTCAGGATACACCTAAGTCCCCGATGGATGAAGATATTGACGAGTCAGATACTTTCATTGATATGGAGATTTGGGAGAAATTTGACAAAGATCTAGAAGATTTCAATGAGGAAGATATGAAGCAATTATACTTTGACACTCTTAAAAATTGTGTTCAGTTTTATATGTTGTATGCCAAGGTTAAAGGATTTGGAATCCGACACAAGGCCCCAACTAAGGGTACAAGGGGTGATCACTTCACCTCAAAAACCATATGGTGCAGTATGCAAGGTTTTCGGGATAACCAATACTTGGATAATCCAAATATGAAGATTTCAGAAAGAGCACTTACAAGATGCGGTTGTCAGGCGATTGTTAAGTTCAAATGGGATAAGGTTCAAGAAAAATACTTTGTCAAGGAATTCAATGATGTCCACAATCATGATCTTGTTCCCCCACACCAACAACCATTCATAAGGTATTTTCAATATGGGTTCATTACATTTACTTCTTCTAAGATCATGCTGTTAGGTTATTACCTATCCTGTAGTTGGTTATTACCTAACCAGTCCATAAAATGAAAATATTTGGAGTAAATGGTTTTTTATCTTTGGTTATTACGAAAACACTATCTGCTGATTACCTAACACTCAATGTATTTGTTTCAGTGATTACTTAACTTGTTTTTGAATACTACCAAATATGGTCAGTAGGTGGACATTTGTGATTAGTAAACATGATTTATATCATAAAATGTGCCATTGTGTGGTTCACCTTAACCATTAAAAATGTGTTATTTACTTATCTTTTCACAGGCACCATCGTCATATTTCTGAGGCTGACAAGAGTCGTATTAAATCCATGATCAATTCAGGAGTTTCTCCTTGTGCAACTATCCGTAATTTTGTTCATGAAGCAAGAGGTCCAGAAAAAAGTTTATTTCCTAGCAAAGGACATGTACAACACTATTAACCAGTTTGAAAAGGAAGAAATCGGCGATGGTGATGCAGAGGCGGTAATGGCATACTTGATATGTGCAAAACAGCATGACAATGACTTTTTCTTACAATACATACGGGACAAAGACAAAGACTTGGAGAAGATGTTTTGGTGTGATGGGAAGTCCCGCCGCAATTACAAAGCATTTGGTAATGTCATTGCGTTTTACACGACTTACAAGTGCAACGCTTACAATAAGCCATTAGTGGTGATCGTTGGTATCAATCAACACGGGAAAACAGTCCTATTCGTCGTTGCTTTGGTTTAGGATGAAACAACGGAGACCTATAAATGGGTTCTGGAGCAGTTGGTCTAATCTGGGGAAGGAAATATACCACACACGGTCATAACTGATGGAGACAAGGCCATGGCCGCTGCAATCAAGATTGTCCTACCAAATGCCCATTATAGATTATGTTTGTGGCATTTGATGAGGAATATAAAAAAATGGAGGAAAACGGTTTGGCAGCGGCTTCATGAAATGCGTTGACAAATGTCGAACAAGAGAAGAATTTGAAGAGGCGTGGCGTGAACTTCTTTGTAAAGTACAAATTGCAAGAAAAAAAAATGGGTCGCGAATATGTACAATGACAAGGAAAAATGGGGAGAAGCTGTACAATGACAAGGAAAAATGGGGAGAAGCATTTATGCATGGCCAGTTTTTTGCCGGTAAGAACAAATCCAAATTATTTTCCTCCATGCATAGCTTTTTAATGTTTAGGTGATTACCACACCTAGTCTAGGTGATTACTAAACAGTCAATACCAACTTAAGAACAAATCCAAATTATTTTCCTCCATGCATAGCTTTTTAATGTTTAGGTAATTACCATACCTAGTCTAGGTGATTACTAAACAGTCAATAACCACTTCTGACTATACACTAAGGTCAGTGTGAGCGTTTAGTAATTACCTAGATGTGCTTTGGTTAGTACCTAACCTGTTAAGTAAGTATTAATGCTTATTCTAGTAATTACCTAAATTATTCCTGTACAGTGTTCTCACTTATTTAACCAATGAATAGGTATGAGAAGTACACAGAGATGCGAGTCAATGAACAGCACTTTGAAGACTATTCTTGGAACCAAAATAAAGTTGTATAGATTTGTTGCATTGTACGACATAGTACTAAAAGAATCAGATTCACTGAGACAGAAAATGACTACATCACGGAACACACAACACCGGTGGTCAAAGGAGTCTTGAAGAATGTCAAAGAACATGCATCAACTATATATACGCGGGGTGCTTATAACTTGATGTGTAAGGAACTTGAGTATGAAAGAATGCACGTCGTGATTGATACTCAAGTTGAACATTTCCATCCCGATGGTCCAGTTACATGTTATTGGCTATCAAACACTGAGCACAAAGATGCACAGTACGTTGTTGCTCATTATAAAAAAAATTGAGACAATGTATTGTTGTTGTATGAAGTTTGAATCGGTTGGTTTCCCATGTCGCCACATGTTTGCTGTCATGAAGTGTGCTTATTTTGATCAGATTCCGGTGGGAAATATTCTTCGTCGATGGACAAGACATGCAAAGACAACCTCTAATCCAAGCTAGGCCATGGATAACTTGAAGAGCAATGACGAAGCCGCGGTACTTGGACGATTTGCGTACCTCACACTGGAAGCAAAAAAACTTTGTACGGCGTATTCCATAACGTACAAGTCATCACAAAAGCTGAAGGAAGCTTTCTTCAAGCTTCAATTGTCTGCTCCGCCAGAGTTGAATGACCAAATCTTATCTCCAAGGGTTTTGGTAGGTTTAAATGATCCTAAGGTACTGCAGGTAAAGGGTAAGCCAAAAAGGAAGAAGCAAAAATGTTTGTTCAATGAGCCCTCCACGCCTAAGAAGAATGCGGACGATAGCTCAACCAAGTCATTCAACCTGAACAAGACACCTCCTGTTACTCCGCACAAAAAACCTGACACAAGCGACTCCCCCAAACTTAGCGACATCCTAAAGAATCATATGCCTAGAACATTTATATCTGGAGAAGCAGCAGAGTGCATTTCGTGCTACGAAGTTTCTCACTTTCAAAAGGATCCCTTAGTTTTTGATTGGGGGCCCCAAACATTTTGGTAGCTATAATTGCTAGTTATTGGTTGGTGCCCGCAACCATTTTGGGAATCATGATTTTTTTTTGTATCTCTTTTTGATATCATGATTGTTTTTTTTATATCTTTTGGAAAGCTATGCAAATCATCTCAATATACATTTTGGTCTACTGTCTGTCATTGTTTGGTAATCCCCAACATTGTTTCAGTAATTACCAAAACCTCTTTAGAAATGTAGGAGTGGGTCTGACATTGTTTGGTAATCACCAACAATGTTTTAGTAATTATCCAAACCTTATCAGAACACATAGGTTGGTCTATAACTATTTGGTAATCACCAAAATGTGTTTAGTAATTACCTAAAGCCCTTCAGAACACAAGTGCCTAAGTTGATCTGAACAGGTCAAACATCATCAAATTGATAAGCCTATTATTCATATTCTTGACAGGTCAAACATTTTTTGGGTTATGACCTAAAAAAAATTGCTTATGTGCAACATGTTTTTGGTGGGTAAAATAATAATAAGTAAATTAAATTGACTTTTACATTTAAAATGTCAACCTGCCCCTAAAATTGATAATTTTTTTAAAAGTTGATTATTTGATGACTTACCAATTCACCAGATAAATAAAAATTTACACAATAATCGCAATTTCAGGTGATTAAAACTAATCACCAAGAGGGCCTTAGAGAAACACTAAACAAGATTCAGGTCGTTACTAACAAAACAATCAAACTTTAAATCACAAAAAAAAAAAATATCTATCTTATATAAAATGTAACAAAAATGATAATCATCACCAATCTTTAGAGAACCACTTTTTTAGTGTTTGGTGATTACCAAACAAGTTTAGGTAATAACTTAACAAAGACAAATACAGTTTTCATTTTGTTCATATTTGGTGATTACCAAACGAGTTTAGGTAATAACCAAATCTGCAAAAATGAAATCATACATTTATATCATATTGATTAATTTATTGTAATTATAAGTTTTAATACCAATAAGCAAAGAAAACATCGTGCTTGAAAACCAAATATAACCTATATATCCTAATGGAAATACAACATTACAAACTTAATAGTAAGTATGTCAACAAAAGTTATAGTACCAACTACCTAGAGAAACATTACAAACTTAATAGTAAGTATGTCCACAAAACCATAATATAAATATATAATTCAAGCACCAAACATTACACATCAATTTAATTCTCGGGGTCAGAGGCATAGGTATCACTTGCTTCTCCATCATCTTCCTCTTCTTCTCCATCGCCATTACCATCACCATTAGCACGATCAAAACCTGTGTACATTCAATAACCTATTCAATCAAATACATTGAGTTTAATCAAAACTGGTAACGACTGAAAATCATTATCTAAAACAGGCATAGTACCCACTCAAAACTATATCAGATAACATTTAGGTAATACCTAAACATGTTCAGGACATTACCATACTATATCAGATAACATAATCCTAAATTTTTAAGTCTTAGGTAATGACTAAAAGTGATTACTAAATTAGGCAGATGAACAATCATCAACTTTTTAAGTTTTAGGTAATACCTGAATATGTTTAGGTCCTTACCAAACAATATCAGATTACCTTATTCCACATTTATATATTTGTAATGGTGACAGAAAAAGACATAGTACCTACCCTACACTTTTTAACATTTAGGTAATACCTAAACATGCTCAGGACATTACTAAACTATTTCAGATAATATAATCCTAATTTTTTAAGACTTAGGTAATGAGTATAAGGATTTTGGTGATTACTATAATTAGGCAGGTGAACAATCATCAACTTTTTAAGTTTTAGATAATGCCTAAACATGTTTAGGTCATTACCAAACAATATCAGATTACCTTATTCCACATTTATATATTATGTAATCACCTAATAACCTAATAAGTACCATATAAATAACAAATTCAATAATTATTACCATAATTTTCATCCCCGCTATATGCGATTTCCTCTTCTCCTTGTGGAGGCCCAGTTGTAGTGGTCGCTTTCATCACCTCCAAATGCATCCTCTTCCTTAGGTCATGCATGTAATCATCGAGAAAAAGTTCTGGATATGCACGTTTGAGTATTTCTTGAACAATTTTGGTCTCCACCAAGACATATTGTGAGTTACTCAATGTCTCGGCAACATTTCTCCCAATGGATGGAATAACTGTAGCAAAAGTTTCTCCACTTGGCCCATCGCTCCTTCCACTTGGCCCATCGGCCCTTTTTCTCTCCCCTTTGTCAGCTACAGCTTTACCCCTCTTTCTCCCCTTCACCCATTTACCGACCGCTTCACCAAAAGTGAAGCCTAGAGCATGAGTAATGGTCTTATGGTCAAATGCATCATGCTCCAATTCCTTCACAACCTCGCCTTTCAAATCCATTCCAAACTTTTGAAACACCTTTGTCAACCACATGCCATAGGGCAAAAACAAGACTTACGAGCACCTGATCTGCTTATATGGGACATCACCTCGACCATGAAACGGGGCATGTTCATTTTTGTCTTTGAAATGACACAAAACATAATCAACATGTCAGCCCACGTTAATGTTGATTTCCCCCCTATACGAGCATTGAAGGTCTGCCAAATGACAAGGTGGAGGAAACGAGTCTCAAGAGGAAGCTCATCAACTTGAGGCTTACGGGTCCTGTCGGCTTCATCATCCATCAACAATAGTTTGATGCACTTCTCAACATCAAATTCATCGACTTCACTACATTTGTTACCGGGGTAATCCCACAATCCATCCACAGGCAAACCAAGAATGGCTCCAAGTTGTATATCATTGAACTCGATTTCGACACCTTTTACCCAAGATGTGACCCTGCCATCACAAGTGTCATCCACTTCAAGATGTGTGTAGAATATCTTCACAAGTTCAAGATAGCAAGGGAGCTTAGTCTGGAGTAGTCTATGCCACTGTTGGTATGAAAACCACTCAAAAAGGAAGTTTGCATTGTCAAGCTTCAAAGACATGAAGTCCACTGTCCTACCTGAATACACCTGACGTGTACCAAAATTTTCGTTGTAACGTTGAGCATGCTCTGGGGTGTGAAACCTTTTGTTTTCATCAACATTAGTTTTGGGAATGATAGGATCACCACCCTTAAAGATACGCTGACTTTTCTATGAACTCTTAGAAGTAGATGCCTCTTGTTTTTTTGGAGCTTGCCTTTTTCTATATGAATGACGTGGGGATGCTTCGCCTTCCTCGGATTCCACATAATCCGAATCATCTTCAGTATTCTTGTACTTATTCTTGTTGGCTTGAAAGTTGTGGACTTTACCCCCATCTCACTGTCCAAAAATAAATTATACACAGATTACACATACTGACAAGTTAGGTAATAACCAGACATGGTTCTGGTAATAACCAGACATGGTTTTGGTAATAACCAAAAATAATATAACATAGAAGCACAAATTATGCATTCATTTGGTAATCACCAAACATACATCAGGTAATTACCAAATACAGGTGAGGCAATACTAGCATAGATTACCAAACACAGTTAAGGGAATTGAAAAGGCTAAGACAAAACCTATCCTTATTATATATATCATTAACTATTCATAAACCAAACAATATTAGCATAAATTACATGGAAACTTACATCATCACCACAATTTTAGAAACGTTTTGGTAATCACGAAACATAAACCAGGTAATTACCAAACACAGTTGAGGCAACACTAACATGAATTACCAAACACATTTAACGCCCAATACCTAAGATAGGTCAAGTATAAACCGAGCCTTATTATAAACATCATTTAATATTCATTAACCAAACAATACTAGCATAGATTGCATGAAAACTTACAATTCAAAACATCACCAAAAATTCTATAAAGTTTTCGTAATCACCAAACATGTTAAGGTAATTACCAAACACAAGTGAGGCAACACTAACATAGATTACCAAACACACTTAAGGGAATTGAAAAGGCTAAAACAAGTATAAACCTATCCTTATTATATATATCATTAACTATTCATAAACCATATAATATTAGTATAAATTTCATGAAAACTTACATCATCACCACAATTTCTGAAAAGTTTTGGTAATCACCAAACATAACCCAGGTAATTACCAAACACACTTGATGCAACACTAGCATGAATAACCAAACACATTTAAGGCAATTGCCAAAGATAGGTCATGTATAAACCTAGCCTTATTATAAACATCATTTAATATTCATTAACCAAACAATACTATAGAATAGATTGCATGAAAACTCACAATTCATAACATCACCACAATTTCTTAAATATTTTGGTAATCATCAAACATATTCAGGTAATCACCAAACACATGAAAGGCAATACTAGCATAGATCACCAAACACATTTAAGGGAGTTGAACAATCTAGGACAAGTAAAAACCTAGCCTTATTATAGATATAAGGATTTTTTAACTACAATAATATAAACTTTTGCCCGTTCTCTCGCAATAATACAAACTTTTGATTATTTTTTAATAATACAAACTTTACATCAAAATTCCTTGAGTAGGTCAAGTTGACTTGTAACCGGTAAAACAAGTCAAAAAAAACTACAAAATGATCTTTCTTATTTGTCCCTCCTCCCTCAACCCTCCACCCACCTGAACCACCTCAGCTAGTTACCTCCTACAACAAGTTAACAACCGGTATTGTCCTACTGGAGGAATTTTAGTCAAAAGTTTGAATTATTAAAAAATAATCAAAAGTTTGTATTATTGTGAGAGAACGGGCAAAAGTTTGTATTATTCTTGTTAAAAAATCCTAGATATAATTAACTATTCATAAACCAAACAATACTATAGATTAGATTACATGAAAACTCACAATTCATAACATCACCACAATTTCTTAAACATTTTGGTAATCACCAAACACATTCAAGTAATCACCAAACACATGAAAGGCAATACTAGCATAGATTACCAAACACAGTTAAGGGAATTGAATAATCTAAGACAAGTAAAAACCTAGCCTTATTATAGATATAATTAACTATTCATAAACCAAACAATATTATAGAATAGATTACATGAAAACTCACAATTCATAACATCACCACAATTTTTCTAATGTTTTGGAAATCACCAAAGATACTAGCATAGATTACCAAACACAGTTAAGGGAATTGAAAAAGCTAAGACAAGTATAAACCTATCCTTATTATATATATCATTAACTATTCATGAACCAAATAATATTAGCATTAATTACATGAAAACTTACATCATCACCACAATTTCTGAAAAGTGTTTGGTAATTACCAAACATGAACCAGGTAAGTACCAAACACAGTTGACGCAACACTAGCATGAATAACCAAACACATTTAAGACAATTGCCAAAGATAGGTCAAGTATAAACCTAGCCTTATTATAAACATCATTTAATATTCATTAACCAAACAATACTAGCATAGATTACATGAAAACTTACAATTCAAAACATCACCACAAATTCTATAAAGTTTTAGTAATCACCAAACATGTTAAGGTAATTACCAAACACAAGTGAGGCAACACTATCACAGATTACCAAACACACTTAAGGGAATTGAAAAGGCTAGGACAACTAAAAACATACACTTATTATAGATATAATTAACTATTCATAAACCAAACAATACTATAGAATATATTACATGAAAACTCACAATTCATAACATCACCACAATTTCTTAAATATTTTGATAATCACCAAACATATTCAGGTAATCACCAAACACATGAAAGGTAATACTAGCATACATTACCAAACACAATTAAGGGAATTGAAAAAGCTATGACAAATATAAACCTAGCCTTATTGTAGATATCATTAACTATTCATAAACCAAACAATATTAGCATAGATAACATGAAAACTTACAATTCATAACATTACGACAATTTCGAAACGTTTTGATAATCACCAACCATGCATAAGGTAATTACCAAACACAGGTGGGGCAACACTAGCGTTTAGAGAACCACACAACAAACTGTAAAACATCACAATAATATTTTTGTAATTCATCAATGAGACCATGGTCTAAACTTCCATCTTTTCTAAAACTAACATGATAATTAGATTTTTACAAATTTCTTCTATTGTCAATTTCAAACTAAATTTACAACAAAACCCTAACTTTCACTATTCAGATACTTAAATCATAGGACAACAACAAATAATTATATGTCATTATTCTCAAAAAAAAGTCGAAATTACCACAAATCAAAACCCTAAATTTCAATATTCAGATACTTAAATCATGCTTTTCAGAATTTTGGTAAGCACCTAAATTGATGTGTTAGAAAGAATAGAAATGCATAACTCATAAGATTCAAACACAATCCTTCCTCTTCCCCCCAAAATATCAAAAAAAGTACTTTTATCAATTCAAACATCATAATCAAGTGCTAACAACAAATAATTAAATATCACAATTCCAACAAAAATCGAAATTGCCACAAGAGAAAACATTAACTTTCACTATTCAAATACTTAAATCATATATTTCAAAATTTAAATCATGAATGAAGTTGTATGGTGCCACTATTCAAAAGTTCGAAAGGCCCTAAAAAATTAAACGCTACATTCAAACTCATCTTCAACAAATAATGCCGAAAGTGTTGCCGGATATGATGCCAAGAATATGCCGTGCGTTTTTCAGAGAACCACTTTTTTTTTTTTTTTGGGAGAAGAAAGTGTGATTGATGAGAGATAATGTAAAGGAAGTTGAGAATGATGGAAGGTTTAGGAGAGAGAATGAGGGTAGTTTTAGGAGAGAGAAATTAAGGGAGGGAGAAGTTGGCGATTCTTTGAATGCAATAGTGGTGGACAAAAGTACAATAATGCCCTTAGTATCTTGGTTTTACAAATTATTTAGAACAATTCAATTTTCGTATTTTACCCACAAAACGGATAGTTTTAGATGTTACCAAAACTTATACAGGTAATTACCAAACTATAGTTCAAACAATTACGAAAACTCAACAAAGAAATAACATAGGGATTGGGGAAATATATAACACTGGGTCTATAGGCCAATAACCTCATACAACCTAATTTATATATATAAACACTCATAAAAATTACTCAACCATGAATCCTTCTTATTTTGTTTGGCCTAATACTTATTTTTGGTTTTCAGTAATCACTTTAAAACTTTTGGTAATAACCAAACTATGCAGACTGTTAAGACCGAGCCACTAATGTCATTCACAATTCATTAATTTTCAAAGATTTCAACAGTACTTTAAAAAACATTGAAAATTTTAAGTTCAAAACTCCAATCCAAGTAAGAATCACTCATTACTTAACCAATGACAACAATAAAGAAAGCTTTATAATACTTTCATAAGCTCAATTGAAGTTGCATTTACATAGTATTTCAAATTTCACAACTTCTAGCCAGAAATCTTCACTATCAAAATACTCACTATTACAGAAATAGCCAAACAGGGAGACATAATATCACATAACCCTTCCCTTGGATGAAGCTTCTTCTTTCTCATCCTGTGCTTCATCTTTTCTAATTCATCAACAAGCCTCTTATTCTCATTCTTCATCAAATTAACCTCAGTTGCCAGTTGTTTTTTCTCAAATAGAAGTTGGTTTGCCACATCCCTTTGCCAATCTATAATTTCTTTATCAATCCATCTAAAAAATTCACACCCCCTTGAATTGGTGTCACGGTCACCAATATTTACATGCCATAAATCTCTTTCCAGGATTCTCATGAGTCCAAGACTTCAACTTTGCAACTGGAAAACCGCAGTCGCAATATATTTCTTCACAGTTCACAGACGAGGAGCTTTCCCTTGACATACTTGTACACGAAATAACCACAAAGAAACCAACAACCTTCACACAATAACATATAATTTTTATAAAAAAAAAACAAATTAATGAAAAATTGCAGATGCTAAATATTCACCTTAGTCAATTTTGTAATTCTTCTCAACTCGAATTCTACAGTGGTGCAGATTCTCTCAAAAGTTCGAGAATTAAGTAGAATCTAGGAGCTAGAACATTTATAGAGAGATAATAATGTGACGTGATAGATAGAATGCAAATAATATGATATTAGTACAAACATAATATGGAGGGAAGCCAAAATTTTGAACTTCAAATTTTTACCAAACAATCCTTTTTCAAATTTGAAATTTTCGTTTTTCCGCCATATCATAAGGTGTTTGGTAATTACCAAACATAATTTGGGCATTACTAAACCTACTAAGTAGAGGATGTTCTCCCAATCACAATCATTTATCATTACTCATCAAAACAATCCTATGAGGATTGGACAATCATGTCACTGGGTCCATTAGGCCAAATACCTCACCAAACCCCATTGACATGAGTTTTGAGCCCCCAATGTACGACCTTGTACAAAGAAGCCCAAATTAACCCCAATCATATGCTTTAAGGTATTACCAAACATGTTATGAAGATTACCAAAATACTAAGTTGATGATGTTCTCCCAATGACAATCATTTATCATTACTCATCAAAGCAATCCAATGGTGATTGGACAATCATGCCACTGAGTCCATTAGGCTCAATACCTCACCAAACCCCATAGACTTGAGTTTTGGGCCCCCATTGTCCCTCCTTATACTAAAAAGCCCAAATCAACCCTACATCATATGCTTTTAGGTAATTACCAAACATGTTTAGGGGATTACCAAACCCACTAAGTGGAGGATGTTCTCTCAATCTTAATACTTTATAATTACTCATAAAAGCTATCCTATGGGGATTGGACAAGCATGCCACTGGGACCATTAGGCCCAATACCTCACACAACCCTATTGACTTGAGTTTTGGGTCCCCATTGTCCCTCATTGTACTAAAAAGCCCAAATCAACCCTACATCGTATGCTTTTAGGTAATTACCAAACATGTTTTGGGTATTACTAAACCTATCCAATGACAATCATTTATCATTACTCATCAAAGTAATCCTCTGGGGATTGGTCAATCACGCCACTGAGTCCATTAGGCTCAATATCTCACCAAACCCCATTGACTTGAGTTTTGGGCCCCCATTGTCCATCCTTGTACTAAAAAGCCCAAATTAACCCTAGATCATATGCTTTTAGGTAACTACCAAACATATTTTGGGTATTACTAAACCTATCCAATCACAATCCATTCCCATTACTCATCAAAACAATCATATGGGGATTGGACAATCATGCCACTGGGTCTATAAGGCCCAATACCTCACAAACCCCATTGACTTGAGTTTCGGGCCCCCAATGTACCTCCTTGTACAAAGAAGCCCAAATTAACCCCAATCATATGCTTTAAGGTAATTACCAAACATGTTATGAAGATTACCAAACTACTAAGTGGATGATGTTCTCCCAATGACAATCATTTATCATTACTCATTAAAGCAATCCAATCGGGATTGGACAATCATGCCACTGAGTCCATTAGGCTCAATACCTCACCAAACCCCATTGACTTGAGTTTTGGGCCCCCATTGTCCCTCATTGTACTAAAAAGCCCAAATCAACCCTACATCATATGCTTTTAGGTAATTACGAAACATGTTTAGGGGATTACCAAACCCGCTAAGTGGAGGATTTTCTCCCAATCTTAATCATTTATCATTACTAATCAAAGCTATCCTATGGGGATTGGACAAGCATGCCACTGGGTCCATTAGGCCCAATACCTCACACAACGCTATTGACTTGAGTTTTGGGTCCTTATTGTCCCTCCTTGCACTAAAAATCCCAAATCAACCCTACATCATATGCTTTTAGGTAATTACCAAACATGTTTTGAGTATTACAAAATATATCCAATGCCAATCATTTATCATTAATCATCAAAGCAATTCTATAGGGATTGGTCAATCATGCAACTGAGTCTATTAGGACCAATACCTCACCAAGCCCCATTGACTTGAGTTTTGGGCCCCATTGTCAATCCTTGTACTAAAAAGCCCAAATTAACCCTAGATCATATGCTTTTAGGTAATTACCAAACATGTTTTGGGTATTACTAAACCTATCCAATCACAATCCATTCCCATTACTCATCAAAGCAATCCTATGGGGATAGGACAATCATGCCACTTTGGTCTAATAGGCCCAATACCTCACTAAATCCCATTGACTTGAGTTTTGGGCCCCATGGTACCTCCTTGTACAAAGAAGCCCAAATTAACCTCAATCATATGCTTTAAGGTAATTACCAAACATGTTCTGAAGATTACCAAACTATTAAGTGGATGATGTTCTCCCAATGACAATCATTTATCATTACTCATCAAAGCAATCTAATGTGGATTGGACAATCATGCCACTGGGTCTATTACGCTCAATACATCACCATACCCCATTGACTTGAGTTTTTGGGCCCCCATTGTCCCTCCTTGTTCTAAAAAGCCCAAATTAACCCCAATCATATGCTTTAAGGTAACTATCAAACATGTTTAGGGGATTACCAAGCCAACTAAGTCGAGGATGTTCTCCCAATCTCAATCATTTACATTACTCATCAAAGCTATCCTATGGGGATTGGGCAAGCATGCCACTGGGTCCATTAGGCCCAATACCTCACACAACGCTATTGACTTGAGTTTTGGGTCCCTATTGTCCCTCCTTGCACTAAAAATCCCAAATCAACCCTACATCATATGCTTTTAGGTAATTACCAAACATGTTTTGAGTATTACAAAATATATACAATGCCAATCATTTATCATTAATCATCAAAGCAATTCTATGGGGATTGGTCAATCATGCAACTAAGTCTATTAGGACCCGATACCTCACGAAGCCCCATTGACTTGAGTTTTGGATCCTCATTGTCCCTCCTTGTACTAAAAAGCCCAAATCAACCCTAAATTATATGCTTTTAGGTAATTACCAATCATGTTTTGGATATTACTTAACATATCCAATGACAATCATTTATCATTACTCGTCAAAGCAATCCTATGGGGATTGATCAATCATGCCACTGAGCCATTAGGACCAATACGTCACTAAACCTATTGACTTGAGTTTTGGGCCCCCATTGTCCATCCTTGTACTAAAAAGCCCAAATTAACCCTAGACCATATGCTTTTAGGTAATTACCAAACATGCTTTGGTTATATTACTAAACCTATCCAATCACAATCCATTCCCATTACTCATCAAAGCAATCCTATGGGGATTGGACAATCATGCCACTAGGTCCATTAGGCCCAATACCTCACCAAACCCGATTGACTTGAGTTGTGGGCCCCCAATGTACCTCCTTGTATAAAGAAGCCCAAATTAACCCCAATCATATGCTTTAAGGTAATTACCAAACATGTTATGAAGATTACCAAAGTACTAAGTGGATAATATTCTCCCAATGACAATCATTTATCATTACTCATCAAATAAATCCAATGGAGATAGGACAATCATGCCACTGAGTCCAATAGACTCAATATCTCACCAAACCCCATTGACTTGAGTTTTGGTCCCCCATTGTCCCTCCTTGTACTAAAAAGCCCAAATCAACCCTACGTCATATGCTTTTAGGTAATTATTAATCATGTTTTGGGTATTACTATACATATCCAATGCCAATCATTTATCATTACTCATCAAATCAATCATATGGGGATTGGTCAATCATGCCACTGAGTCTAGGGGTGTGCACCGGTCCAAAACCGACCGGACCGGTGGACCGGAATCCAAAAGTTTTTTGGACCGGAATTAATATTTTTTTTATAAAAAAAAACTTTTTCTTAGATTTAAATATATTAATAAATTCAATATATTAAAATATAATAATTCTAAAAGCAATAATCTTAAAGGCAATAAATATGAGGTTTTAACTTTCTAACTTTTTAACTTTTAAACTTTTTTTTAACCTTTAAACTTTTTTTTTAAAAACAAAAACTGGAATTCCGGTCTGCCGGTCCGGACTGGAAAATTCCGGTTTTGGACCGGACCCAACCGGAAACCCGGAATCTCAACTTTTCATGGACCGGGGACCGGACTGGAAAATTCCGGTCAGGTCCATTCCGGTCCGGTCCCGGTTCGGTCCAAATTCCGGTCCCGGTCCAAAAGTGCACACCCCTAACTGAGTCCATTAGGACCAATACCTCACCAAACCCCATTGACTTGAGTTTTGGGCCCCCATTGTCCATCCCTGTACTAAAAAGCCCAAATTAACCCTAGATCATATGCTTTTAGGTAATTACCAAACATGTTTTGGGTATTACTAATCCTATCCAATCACAATCCATTCCCATTACTCATCAAAGATACCTCACCAAACCCCATTGACTTAAGTTTTGGGCCCCCAATGTACCTCCTTGTACACAGAAGCCCAAATTAACCCCAATCATATGCTTTAAGGTAATTACCAAACATGTTATGGAGAATACCAAACTACTAAGTGGATGATGTTCTCCCAATGACAATCATTTATCATTAATCATCAAAGCAATCCTATGGGGATTGGACAATCATGCCACTGAGTCCATTAGGCTCAATACCTCACCAAACCCCATTAACTTGAGTTTTGGGCCCCCATTGTCCCTCCTTGTACTAAAAAGCCCAAATCAACCCTATATCATATGCTTTTAGGTAATTACCAAACATGTTTTGGGTATTACTAAACATATCATATCACAATCATTTATCATTACTCATCAAAGCAATCCTATGGGGATCGGACAATCATACCACTAAGTCCATTAGGACGATACATCACGAAACCCCGTTGACTTGAGTTTTGGGCCCCCATTATCCCTCCTTGTACTAAAAAGCCATAATTAACCCCAGTTCATATGCTTTTAGGTAATTACCAAATAAAGTTTGGACATTACCAAACATATCCAATCACAGTCCATTTCTATTGCTCATCAAAGCCATCCTATTGGAATTGGACAATCATGCCCCTTTGTCCTTTAGGCCTAATACCTCACTAAAGCCTATGGACTTGACTTTTGGGCCTCCATTATCCCTCCTTGTACTAAAAATCCCAAATTAACCCCAATTATATGCTTTAAGGTAACTACCAAATATTTTTAGGGGATTACCAAACCCACTAAGTGGAGGATGTTCTCCAATCTCAATCCTTTATCATTACTCATCAAAGCTATCCTATGGGGATTGGACAAGCATGCCACTGGGTCCATTAGGCCCAATACCTCACACAACCCTATTGACTTGAGTTTTGGGTCCCCATTGTCCCTCCTTGTACTAAAAAGCCCAAATTAACCTCAGATCATATGCTTTTAGGTAATTACCAAACATGTTTTGGGTATTACTAAACCTATCCAATCAAAATAATTTATCATTACTCATCAAAGCAATCCTATGGGGATTGAACAATCATGCCACTGAGTCCATTAGGACCAATACCTCACCAAACCCCATTGACTTGAGTTTTGGGCCTACATTGTCTCTCTTTGTACTAAAAAGCCCAAATTAACCCTAGATCATATGCTTTTAGGTAATTACCAAACGTGTTTTGGTTATTACTAAACATATCCAATCACAATCTATTCGCATTACTCATCAAAGCAATCCTATGGGGATTGGACATTCATGTCACTGGGTCCATTAGGCCCAATACCTCACCAAACCCCATTGACTTCAGTTTTGGGCCCCCAATGTACCTCATTGTACAAAGAAGCCCAAATTAACCCCAATCATATGCTTTAAGGTAAGGGATATTATCTCAGAAATAACCCTGACATATATTTTTTTCCTAGATGACCCTAAACTTGTATTTTGTCATTAAACCTAACGGGATATCTAATGGTGTTAACTTTTTAATTAAACCCAGATTATCTCTCTTGTTCTTCATCTTCTTCCCTCTCGTGTTCTTCATCTCCAAACTACCATCACCACCATCACCAAAATCAGCCCCAATCGAACACAAAAGGCCCCAAATCGAACCATCACCAAAATCAGCCCCAAAATCACTGTTTTTCTTTTACGAAATTGTGTAGAAAACTGGGCAAATTCGACCAAAAATCTACACATATTCGACCCAAAAATCTGGGCAATAAACTTCGATGTTGGAGATTTCAGATCTGAAACCTTGCCATATTCAACCATTGTAGGGTAGATTGCTCGAATTATGCACAAAGAAGATTTCGAGGTTGGGCTCTTTAATATTTCGCTAATTTTCTCTCTCCTCTCATAGCTAACATCAAAAGCCTCAGATCCCCCATTAAAAGTTGATTCACAAAGGAAGAATCAAAACCTCAGTAAACTTTGCTATCCTGCATGACCTACTCTTAGTTAGAGCTACTGCTACATGACATCGTTTCTTTCAGATGGATACTTCTCGGTGGCCACAGCAAAGTCTGCATATTTGCTCCACCCTCTTCACAGTACTTTGAAGCCTCATAGAGACTGAACTTCAAAAAACCTCCATAATCCTAGTTGACTTTTTTGGTCATGATCCCCGATGCTTTTTCTCTCTCCTCTTGCGGCGAAAATGGTGGCGTCGAAGCGCCAGTTGAAGGCGATGCTTCGCAAAAACTCTCTCCTCTTTTTTCTGTTGCTTGAATTTCAGTTCAGTGGAAATTCGTTGTTATCTGATTTTTGTTTAATTGTTTTTTGTTGTTCAGTTTTTGGTGGTACAGTTGATTGTTTTTGTTTTTGAGTGTATGAGAAGTTTGATCATCTTCATAGCAGGGGAATGAATGAAGTTATGTCCATTACTCTAATTTAGTTTTCATAGTAACCATTGATGAATGCTTGAGAAGAGATGAAGAACAAGAGAGAGAAAGAGAAGAACAAGAGCCGCTAACAAAAAAAACTGATGCGGTCAAAAACCGCATCAGTATGGTAACATTTAACGAAAACATGAGGCCATTGCAGACAACGAAAACATGGAGCCATTATAGACAACGAAATGGGGCCATTACAGACAACGGAAATCTAAAATAAAGTAAACGAAATTATACAAACGAAAAATAAGAAACTAACTAAATGAAATTTATACAAACGAAGTTAGTGGATTTAATTTATACGAACGAAATTAAATGAAAAAAATAAAGTAATTAATCAAATCTGAAATTACAGAATATAAACTAATTAACAGAAAAAAAAAACAAAATGAGACTAGATCTGAAATTATACAAACGAAAAATGAAATTATACAAACAAAATTAACAAATACAACAAAAAAACGAAAAAAAACCGTGATGTGTGGGTGGTGATCGGTGTTTCGAGGAGGTGAAGACTAGATTTGGGCGCCGTTGAAGACTAGGACGCGGTCGTTTCCCTTCGTGGTTGGTGGCGTTGGCGGACTGTCGTTAGGGTTTCGTGGCTTGGCGTTGGTGGTGTGTCGTGGCTTGGCGGTGGCGTTGCCGTTGGTGTTTGGCGGTGTTTGAGAACGACAGATGTGTGGTGGTGGTGTTTGAGAACGAGGAAACGAAGTGATTGTGTTTGAGAACGAGGAAACGAGAGAACGAGAGAGGAGAGAGGAGAGAAGAGAGAAGAGAGAGGAGTGAGAGGGCGCCGTGAATGAGGGAGAGGAATGAGGAAGATTAGGGTTGAGTGAGGAGGAGGGGGATTAGGGTTGAGTGGGGAGAGTTATGTGGGCTAGGGTTGTAGGGGAGGGAAATGAGCCACACGTTTTTTTAATAAAATCTGATGCGGTCCTAGGAACCGCATCAGATTCTTACAAACCGCATCAGTTGTTTTAATCTGATGCGGTCCACAAGAGGACCGCATCAGATTTTCTTTTCAGCTTTCCTTCCTATTTTTTAATTGATTTTCTGATGCGGTTTTATAAAAACTGCATCTGTTACTAAGTGACAGATGAGGTTTTCTAGTGATAGTTAATGCCGTTAACAATTCCGTCAGGTTTAATGACAAAAATCAAGTTCAGGGTTACCGGAGACAGGGCTGCCAAAGTCGAGGTTATATTGGAAAAAGGCCTATAAGTCAGGGTTATCTGAGATAATATCCCTTAAGGTAATTACCAAACATGTTATGAAGATTACCAAACTACTAAGTGAATGATGTTCTCCCAATAACAATTATTTATCATTACTCATCAAAGCAATCCTATGGGGATTGGACAATCATGCCACTGAGTCCATTAGGACCAATACCTCACCAAACCCCATTAACTTGAGTTTTGGGCCTCCATTGTCCCTCCTTGTACTAAAAAGTCCAAATTAACCCTAGATCATATGCTTTTAGGTAATTACCAAACATGTTTTGTGTAATCCCCCATAATTTTAAAGGATTTTATAAATATATTTTAGTACTTGTATATTTATATTTTAGTTTAAATGATTTTATTATTTAAAGAAGGTTGACTATTTTAAAAGTCAAATGAAATTATTTCAAGGATTTAAGAAAGTTGAAAATATTTTAATTAGGCATGCTTTGAAAAAGGTTTGAAATACGAATTTGATTTAGAAAAGAAGTCTAATGGACTTGAGCAACCCCAAATTCTAAGTACATTAGGAAAGAGGAGTTATATTGATGCTAGGAGTCCTCATTTATCAATCCTAGTTGTCATCGA
Source organism: Beta lomatogona (assembly GCA_947646795.1). Lineage (NCBI taxonomy): Eukaryota > Viridiplantae > Streptophyta > Magnoliopsida > Caryophyllales > Amaranthaceae > Beta > Beta lomatogona. The sequence goes on along the minus strand of CANSNZ010000402.1, from coordinate 59,753 downwards.
ATTCTATTTAAACTCAATCTCCTTTTCCTAAGCCCAAAAGGAAACCCTAACTATAAATACCTTAAGCCCAATTATTTTACCCTACACAAGAATTATTTTCTCTCCTCTCACTCAAATCACACGCCACTTACTCTCTCTCTTTCACGGCATTCTTCTCTCTCCTCTTCCACGTGAAATCAGTTGTTTCCTTCCTCTCAAGCTTTTCTTTCTTCTTCTTCAAGTAACGCTTTCTTCTTCGCCAAGAAACGTCACGAAGCTTTCCAAGATCACAAGTTCGGTGTCTTTGTCTTTGCTGCCGTGAGCCACCTTTTTCGACGTGTTCTTGATTCTTCTTTGTGTTGGTTAAATTCTTTCCTTTTTCCTCAAGTTTTCCATTAAAGACTATGTTTTTATGCTTTATTTTAATGTTAATCATGATTATCAATGTTAATTTACTGTTTTAATGAATAATCTTGATTCATATATATATATATATTATATTATAAGAATTAAAATTCAGATTTGTTTATTATTGTTAGATTGAAGTTTTATTAATTAAAGCATGGATTTTTAGGGTGTTAATTATTAGAAAACCATAGTAGCATATTAAATACTATGAGATTGATTTAATTTATGATTTTAAGCATGTTTAAGTGGGTTTAAAGAAGGTTTTATGATTTTATAAGTTGCTGGAATTTCAGAAAGTATTTTATTTAGGGAGTTTTAAGAATTTTAATTACTAGCATGGTAGTACTATGCTAGGAATTAAAAATAATTGGAGTTTTGATAGAAAAATCAACTTTTGAATATGTTTAAAGGGGATTTTACATATTTTAAAGTTGCTGTCTTTTTATTTAAGAGTATTGATTTTAGTTATATTTGATTTCTAGGCGGAGAGTATTCCGTAGGAGATTTTTAAAGGGGCTAAAGTGGCCGGTCGACTAGTTTACACAAGGTACGTACATACCTATGTGATGATTGAGATAGTATCATGATTTTATGAAGGAGAATTATGTAGTATCATGTATAGGAACTATGTTGAGTTCATGTATGATATTTATTATGTTGAATTTTGCATGTTTTATGCCTGCGTGCAAACATGTTGATTATAATATTTGATTATGAGTAGAATATCATGTTTGTATGGAATATTGATGCAAGCATGTTAAATGGATTGGGAACTTTATTTATTAATTCACATGGGGGAATTAATATACTCCCTCCGTCCCATAATATAGTGCTTACTTCTCATTTTTCACAGGAATTAAGGAAAATTGAATGAGTGGTAGGATTTCCAAAAAAATATATTTAATGAAGTGTTTTTTTGATATTTTTGTATTGAAACTAGTTATTTATTTTCTTTTTCCTTTAAATAAAATCAAAAGGCAATAAATGTTCCTTGGAATGGTGTAAAGCAATAAATGGGGTCACATGTTTTGAGAGAAAAGTAGGGGTATTTTGGAAAGTTTGTGTAGAAATTAAGGATAATTTAGTCCAAACAAATTGACAAAAAAGAAAATAGACACAACATTTTGGGACACCAATAAAGGAATGTGAGCACTATATTATGGGACGGAGGGAGTATTTATTAGTAGTGGATCATGTTTGATCATTGTTCCCTTTTTGTATTTCACTACTTTATGAGGACTGTGGGCCTTAGTTGGTAAGTTGACAAGTTATACCTTTGAAAGGTAAGATTGATTGTTGGCTAGGTTCAACAAAGTAAGAAAGGTTGGAATTAAAGAAAGTAATCTTGGATTGTAAGTTGTGTGATCACTTATTAAATCCTAAGATAAAAGAAGTTCAGTTGTGAATGTTTGAATTATATTCTGTGTTGCTTGTATGTGTGTCATAACAAGTAATAAATTGTTAATCACGTAAAGTCTAACTTGGATAGTAATAAGCTTTAGACTGGTGCACGTCTGAAGTTGGACAATCAGGAGTTGGGGTACATGGTGAGCGTGCCATGGCTTTTTCTAGGAATTGGATTGATCACCGTTCCTCTTTTTATTCAAAGGTTCCTCGATATCGCAGGTCATTATGGAATACGGAGTCGCGCCCGTATTTCGTCTTCCTAGGTGAAGGCTGGTTTTAGTTAGACAACTCGGTCCAATAACTATTCCATTTAATATAATAAAAGATGATTAGAATTTAGTTCAGTAGAAGTTATCTGCAGAATGTTATATTGTTGTGTTATTATTTACATCTGTTTATTATTTCTTAGTATCATGATTAGGATTGTTTATGAATTGATATGTAGTACTCAGCTTTGCTGATTACGTGCTTTGTTTGTGTGTGTTGATCATGGCTTTGCCTTATTGATCCTGCGATGACCCAATTTTGGTGAGCAGATTCTCTAGAGCATTAACATTTACAGGTTCGCAGGTGTAGCATCATTGGGGATATGGGAATGGAGAGCTTGTGAAATTTTCTATATCATATTTTTCTGCATCAGTAGGAACTTATTATTATTAGTTGGTTTGATAGACTTTTATAGAGTGGTTTATTTATGAAGTACTTATTTAATTATTTATAAAGTTTAGTTTGTTGTTTTCCGCTGCAAAATTCTGAATAAGCCGATACGTTATCACACGGGCGATAATACTTGGGTAATTCTCTAAGTTTTGTATTATAAAGGTATTTATGGGAAATAGAGAATTATCGGGGTGTTACAAAGTGGTATCTGGGAGCTTTAGGTTATTTTCAAACCTTTCAGGCGCCTAATGAACTTACTAGTTATTTGAATAAACTCTTAGAATTGCTCATACTTATTCATTTTATAGGAATATGTTTTTTTTATATACAAAATTTTTTTAAAGAGGACCGAATTTTTTTTTTTAGAGGAGTTTGAAATTTTTTATGGTTCGAAATTTTTTTTATTTTGTCCGAAATATTTAATCTTTTTATTATTGGCCGAAAAAAAAAAAGAATTTATTTTGGCTCGGGATTTTTTTTTAAGATGTCCGAAAATTATTTTTGTTAGTCGTAAATTTTTCGACACTTATTATTATTATCTTATAAAAGTGTCTGCATTATTTTTTCATGCCTTTGAAGTTTTACTTGTTGCATTGTGAAAATGGGTAGTATAGGAAGGGCATATAGGATAGAAATATTATATGCCTGCATTGAATAGCTAGTTCAGCATGTTAATATTTTTCTTCCCTGCTAACTATTCATGATTATTTTTCTTCCCTACTAACTGTTTATATATTTCTTCCCTGCATTGTTATATTTTATGCCTATGATGTTAATGACATCTTTTTTATTGTTATTGTCGGGATTTACGTACAGGGAGAGTACTAAAAATGTTATTGAATATATGTATTTGTTGTAGATCATTAATCATGTCTGCCAGATTAGGAAGCTATTATAACCCCATTGTTCTGAGTGACGATGAAAGTGATGAGGACATAGCACCTCTTGATGACAATAACTATACCAGTCTAGATTGGACTATGCGTACTTTAATGAGGAGGGAAGTAACCAGTGATGATGAGCTCATTGTGGAGTTCGACCATGCTAGAGGCCAAACTAGAAAAGATATCTATCGTGCATGGTTCGGGTTTGAAGCGGATTCGAGTTAGAAGACGAAGACCCTCGGCCTTCCGGGAGATCTAAACGACAAAGGAGATATGTCGCATATTATGATGAGGACATAGATGAGTTTGAAGATGAGATCTTTGCACCTGAGCTATACATAGAATTTGAGGACAAAAATGATAATGTGATACCTTAGGTTACTATTTATTTTTTTTATTATTATTCTTCTTAGCAAATAGAGGAAATAATATTATAATCAGTTGGTTAGTCGACCAACAGTGATAGCATACTTTTATTTTTATTTTTACAATCATGGTTTCTTTTAGGAAGGTATAATATTATAGCAACATTTATTTCATTTAAATACCCGTTATGGAAGAATAAAAGTTATTACTTAATTATATGAGTGAGTAAAATTTATTCTGGGCACGTAATGGGGATATTTTTATTTTCATTATGCAATTATATTCTTGCTTTCTTGTTTCTATTTGCGTGTTGATGTGAATATATTTTACATGGATGATTATGTGATTATTAGAGAACATTTCATGTTGAACTTGGAACTAGTCGAGAAATTGTCTGTTGATGCGATCTTTAATGATCAAATCAAATGTTGCCTTCCTAGATGGAAATGTGAGTTATGCTGGAACCTAAAGTAGAGTTATATTACTTACAGGTCCCGAAGTAGAATGGCTAACAACAACGATCTAGCTGCTGCTATTCGCCTCTTGGCGAAGAAATTGACTCGGGGAGAGAGGCGAGCGTCTCGAGAGTGCCGGGATATGTTTGAAAGGCTAGCTAAGGTTAAGCCACCATACTATAAGGGACAAGCTGACCCTACCTTCCTAGAAAAACTGGATTAGGGAGTTTGAGAAACTTTTTGAGGTTGTAAACTGCCCTAAAATTTGAGAGTGGGTCGGGCGTGTTGTACCTTAAGGATGAGGCTGATTTATGGTGGAGGGAGAATGGAGCTAGGCGAGTGCTATAGAAGGATTCAATTGGGATGCTTTTGTGGCTTGCTTTGAGAGGGAAGTTTTACCCTGCATTTATGAGGAAGCAGAAGGCCCAGGAATTCATTAACCTTAGGATGGGTAGTATGACCATTTCTGAGTATTACAGTAAATTCATAGCACTGTCGAGGTTTGCACCCGAGGTTGTAGCTACTGCGGAGTTGAAGGCTCAAAGATTTGAGCAAGGGTTGGTGATGAGATACAAGCTGGGGTTAGGAGGTGAGACCTTTACATCCCTAGATATTGTGTATGGGAGAGCCGCCCACATTTATGGACTCCAGTCGAGGCGGGATAAAAAGAATATTGTGGTTGGTGAGAAGAGGAAGGACTTTAATGCTGGGGGAAATCAGGGGAATTTCAAGAAGGGTAGGAATGGTAATGGGAGTTTCCAAGGAAGCAATAACCAGGATAACCGCAATAGGGGTCGAGCTGAAAGAGTGTATCACTGCAAGAAGTGTAGCAACAACCACCCTGGTAGAGACTGTAAGGGGGACCCAGTGATTTGTAACTATTGCCAGAAGAAGGGCCATAGGGAGTATGAGTGCTTTGCTAAGCAAAAGAAAGAGCAAAATGGCAATGGGGGTAGTAACCAAGTGAGGTCTGGAGTTAACTAGTCAGGAAATCAGGGTTCGAAGCCTGCAGGGGCACAAATCAATCAAGGAAGCTATAGCAAGCCTGCTAGTGAGAACAACCAGAACAAGGCTCCGGGAAAACTGTTCGTGATGAGTCGAAATGAAGCTGAACGATCTGCCGACGTAGTGTCTGGTACTTTTTCTATTAACACCGTGCTAGTTAAAGCATTATTTGATTCGGGGGCGACTTATTCTTTTGTCTCGTCGATAAATGCATTATTAAAAGTCTGGGGGCTAGTAGATTTTGAAGTGATTAATTTGCTGTTAGTATACCTCTTGGTGAGACCATAAGGTGTACCAAGATGTTTAGAAACTTGCCTCTAAAGATAGGAGGCTGTGTTTTTCCTACGCCTTGATAGAGTTTAATGCGGGAGACCTAGATGTAATTACGGGGATGGATTGGCTAAGTTTATACAAGGCCAAAATAGATTGTGAACTTCAAAAAGTAGTTTTAAGGAATCCTTTGGGTAAGCTGACTTCGTATAGACGTTTTGGGAAATCCAAGAACTTTGGGGTCATCTCTGCAATGCAAGTGAAGAAGTTGATGAAGAAGGGGTGTGAGTTATATTTACGTAGTGTGCGAAGATGTGAGTAAAGAAGTTGGGGTAGGTATTGAAGATGTTCCGATTGTGAATGAGTTTATGGATGTGTTTCCGAGTGAGATTTCGGGTATGCCGCCGGTTAGAGCTGTTGAGTTCACCATAGACTTAGTTCCTGGAACTGCTCCTATATCTAAGGCACCTTTTAGAATGGCACCTCCAGAAATGAGTGAGTTGAAGACGCAGTTGCAAGAGTTGTTCGATAAGGGTTATATTAGACCTAGTGCATCACCTTGGGGAGCTCTTGTGTTGTTTGTCAAAAAGAAAGATGGAAGTATGAGGTTGTGTATCGATTATAGGGAGTTGAATAACGTAACCATCAAGAATAAGTACCCTTTGCCTAGAATAGACGACCTGTTTGATCAATTAAATGGAGCGAGCGTGTTCTTGAAAATTGATTTGCGTTCGGGGTATGGCGGGCCGCGCTTGTCGTGAACGCCACCCGGCCAAAGATAAAATTTCTCCTACTCTCTTTTACACTAAGGTAGTATAATGGAAGTAGGGTTCGTATCCACAGGGAAACGGGGACGAGTTCTATACTTAGCGTGCGTTAGTACCTAGAAGACTCTTAACGGTCGAGAAACCTAATAATAATAACAAAGGGGGTTTCGAGTAGATTATAACTAAACTACAACTAACTAGCATATAAACAAGATGAGAAATCAATATAGGAAGATCTTGAATCCGATTAACATGCACTTCAATTCATTATCGATCATTGAACCTCGATTCTATTCATTTCCATAATTATCTATTGTTGAGAATTAATCTCGCATTCTCCTTATTCTTAGTTGAATAGCACGATCAGCGTGACTATAAAACCCTAACTAAAGGATAACCTAGTCCGATCTGCGTCTAAGTTCAATCCAATAGCAGCAATAAACACGAGAGAACCAATAGACTGCTAATGTCATACACGCGATAAACATTCAACGGTTTATTCAATTTCCCTAAGAAATAACCAAGATGATCAGCATCTAAATTACTCCCTAGTTTGCTACCAAATGATAAAAGAATAAAACAATCCGATTCTATTCTTAAATCTAGCATTAGATTAATCACACAATCAAACTAGTAACGTTCCTAGCATAATCATGCAAAAACCATTGAAAGCAATCATAGAAATTAAACCATAATCAAAGGAAATAAATAGAGAAGAAAGATCTCACAATAATGCTTGAAGCTCCATATTAATCTCGTTCAAGAACGGTTCAAGCTACAATCGGCATAGCAATAGCCAATCCCATAATTGAAATCTACGAAGACTAAACTCGAAAACAAAAACTAAAAAGAAAAGAGAAGAAGAGAAGAATGGAGTGTTGGATATTCTCTCTCCTCAAATGTGTGTGTCTTAGGTCAAAAAAACTAAGTTTAGTATTTATACTAAGGCCCAAAAGTCAGCCGTCATTTAAACCGCCATAGGGGTCGCGAGGTGCGGTACAGGTCGCACCGTGCGATGAGCTCTTGCCTTCGCAGCGAGCGGAAGAGTTGACGAAACCACGCAGGTCGCACCGTGCGAGAATCCTCGCGAGGTGCGAGCAGGAGGTCGCGAGGTGCGACCATGCTCGCGAGGTGCGAGCTGCTGAGCGCTGGGCTGCTTGCTTCGAGCTGCGATGGGCGCTGGGCAGGCTGGCTGCTGGGCGCTTGGACGAGCGCTGGGCTGACGAGCTTGGGCGAGGCTGCTGGGCTGGCGATGCTTCGATGGGCGAGCTTGGATGGGTTGGCGATGATGCTTAGGCTTGCGGTGATCACGAGAGCTTGGCTCGGATCAAATGCACTTCACCTTGGAAGCTCGGAATACATGACGTTAACACAAATTATCTCGCAAAGCTCCGAACTTCCGCTAAGAGCTAAATAAGACACGAATGTTAACAATTACAATCAAACCCCTAGCAAAGTGCACCTAAAATACCACAAGAACATCGTATAACTTGAGCGCATCAAATACCCCCACACTTGAACTTTACTCGACCTCGAGTAAACTCAAAATGAGGATCACCAAATGAATCATCACCCAAACTAACGACACCAACCTACACTCCCCATCAACTACATCATCATCATCACATCTTAACATCATCCGCTCAAAAACCTAAACGTAAGGGACGATGATTCCCCCACACTTAGATTCGAGCTCACCTGAAAAATAAAAAGACGCGACAACAATAATAACCAGCAACACCAACACGAATCAAAATGTCAGCTCACAACACACTAAACCATCAGCTCTCCCAAACCTCCAAAAGATGATCTAAAACTACTACTACTACAACTAATCTAAACAAGCAAGCCATGGAACAAAGACAAAAAGGAATATACTCCATGCTTACTCCCAAAAACAAACAATCAACTTAAAAGAATGTGAAAGCTAACTTTAAATAGATCTTCACAAAACAAAGGATGAATTCACTAACCCGACCCGAAGCGCTTTCAACCTTATGACACCATCTCCGGCAAATGAGTTTTCAAAGTGTATAATTCTCTCTTAATCTCTCATTTTGCCTAGGAGCCCTTTCGGGTTTTCATCCTAGCTTCTCACATTTTTTTATCTCACCATCTTACCCGCTCAATATAAGCCACTCTTTTGCATAAGTTGCCCTTTCGGGTTTTCAACCTATCCGGGCCCCCATTTTTGCCCGAGTCGCCCACCCTTGTGGGTTTTCAACTCAGCGGGTTTCATTTCATCATCATTTTTTTTTTTTTTTTTTTTTTTTTGGTTATTTTTTTTTTTCATTTTCATTTTTTTTTTTTTTTTTTTCAAATTGAAAGTAATATACACAACATAGATACATGAGAATGAGAATACCCTCCCCCTACTTAAACTACACATTGTCCTCAATGTGTCGACAATTAGAAGAAAAGTAAGGCGAAAATGGGGGAGAAAATCGAAAATCGGGTAAATCGAAGATCGAATGCTCAAAACTCATGACCAAACAATCCGTCAAACTCAAATTTCTTAACAACACCAACGCAAATCTCATAAATCAACTCACAACCCTCTCCCTCGAATCACTCAAACAAATGACAAGTTCAAAAGTTTTGAATTTGTGAGTTTTTCACCTAGCTTAAGAGATCGAAAAGATACATTAACAATCTCGACCCTCTAGTTGTACCAACTCCTAGCTATTGAACTCCTCCCAATGGGTTTTCTTTTGTGGATTTTGGTTCCAAGTGGATGAAGATTGGTTGTGGATCTTTTTAGTGGGTGGGTGGTGGGTGAAAGAAAATTTGTTGTGGTGGTGGAAATTTGATGAAAAATAAAGGAAAAGAAAGAAAATAAAGGGGTCTCGGGGTCTCGGGGTGTTGGGGTCTCGGGTTGCCTCCCGAGAAGCGCTGTTGTTTAAAGTCGTTAGCTCGACTTAATACCTTAAGCTTAAAAATTGGGCTTGTGCTCCATATGTGACAATGGAGGCACCATGTCAACCTCGATTCGAGTACTCGCAAAACAAACGGAGTAGAACTCTTGCAATGCATCGTTAGTGGTACACTTTCAAAACAAGGTGGTAAATCAGGAGGCTTTTTCCGCTCTTCCAACTCCGGCCCCATAACCTGCATGTTAGTAGGAGAGGCACAATCCTCAACCAAGGCATCATCAACATTTATCGACTCATCAACATGCTCAATATCAAGAACATCATGCAAAACAGAGTCAACAATGTTAATAGAGTAAAGAGGGTTATCATCCTTAATCAAAGGCTTAGAATCATCGATTTTAAACGCCTCTACCTTTCCCTCGAACTCCATGGTCAAGGAACCAGCGCAAACATCAATTTTAGTGCAAGATGTTTTCAAGAAAGGTCGCCCCAAAGGATGGGGGCGGCATGCTTATCGAGGCTCCATCTCCAAAACATAAAAATCGGCGGGAAATTTCAATTTCCCAACCGTAACTAACACATCCTCTAATTTACCCCTAGGATAAACATTGGATCTATCAGCTAATTGAATCACCACACCGGGTTTCATGCAAATTGCCAAGTTTCAAAGACTTATATAATGAATATGGAATCACATTAATTGACGCACCTAAGTCTAACATGGCTTTAGGAAACATGGTGTCACCTATAGTACGGGGGGATGGTAAACATGCCCGGGTCCTTGCACTTTTGAGGTAATTTCTTTTGAAAGATAGCGAGACATGCTCGCTAGCCTTCACTTTTTGCACTCCCTTTTGTTTTTGCTTTCTTTTCGAAGTACATAATTCCTTAAGGAACTTAGCAAACCTAGGTACTTGATTTAAAGCATCAAAAGGGGAATGTTTACCTCACATTTACGAAAGATTTCGTAGATGTCATTGGTGCGCTCTGTTTTGCGGGTTTCTCTTAATGCCTCGGGAAATGGTGGCTCTGGTTCATACGGTGGAGGAGGTGATTTTTGACTTTCTCCTCTTGTTGAGGTGGCGATGATGTACAATCTGGCTGTCGGTTCATGCTCGATCACCTCTTCCACTATCTCTTTGTCTCGAACCACCAACCTCTCTTTGCTTGCAATTTCCGCTCCACTCCTCAATGTGATAGCACTCACGTTCATCTTAGGGTTGAGTTCTATTTGGGACGGAAACCGCACTGAATCCCTAGCCTCTAACTTGGTTACGGCTCCCGCAATTTGGCTTACTTGGCTCTCCAAGTTCTTGATGCTCGAACGGGTCTCCTCCTGAAACTGAACCATATTTCCCTGCATGTTAGTGACATTTTTAGTTAAAGCATTCATCATATCCTCGGTAGACATGCCGGTACTCGGTCCTCGTGGTTGGCCATGCGGCCGAAAATATGGAGCTCCTTGCTCCGGTGCTCTCGAATAAGGAGGTGGTGGGCGGTTATCTTTGCTTTGGTGGTGGGCTGCTTGGTTCCCCGATGAGTTCCCGTACCTCAAATTAGGATGATCTCGCCATCCCGGATTGTAGGTACCAGAATATGGATCATATCTTTTAGGAAACCTTGGCCCCGAAAATCGGCCGCCTTAACCTCTTCACTAGGTTCTTGTAGATGAGGGGCAAAAATCGGTTGGATGATGTGAAGAGCAAATGCCACGAAGCCTTCACTTGGTGAGTCTTCTCTTTCACTATGAAGTCTCGCATCACGGATGTGAGAGCTTGCACCGATCTTCCAACTTAGAAGAACTAGAACCCTCGGAGACCACACGTCGAGTTCCGGACCTTCTACTAAGGCGCCTCGAACTTTCGAGTAGCTCATTTAACGGTTCCTTAGCGGCGAGTGCGGTTTTATTCACAATGGATCCACCACTTGCTGCATTGACCATCCTAGCATCCTCATCACATAAGCCATTATAGAAGTATAGCACCAAATCTTCCTCCGAATAACCGTGGTATGGACAACTAGCACATAACTTCTTAAACCTCTCCCAATACTCGTAAAAAGACTCATCACCTCGTTGCTCAATGTTACTTATCTCCTTCTTCAATGTAGATGATTTAGAAGTGGGAAAGTATTTCTCGAGAAAGCTCTTTTTCAATTGTGCCCAAGTGGTGATCTTTGTCGGACGGAAGGTAGTACATCCAGTCCTTAGTGCTGCGTCTTTTAGCGAAAAGGGGAAAGCTTTAAGCTTGATTCTATCTTCGGAAACTCCACTTGGTTTCATGCTTGCTTGCATACCACATGAAACTCGACAAATGTTTATTTGGATCTTCACCATTTAGCCCATGGAATGAGGGAAGCAAATGTATCAGCCCGACTTTAGCTCAAATGTGTCCCCCACTTCCGGTTCGGAAATGTGATACACAAGGGTTGTTGGTCAAGGTTAGGAGCGGTGAGCTCCTTTAAAGTGCGGTGCTCAACTCTAGGAGGCATCTCTTCTTCAAATTGAAGCGAAAAAGGGAGCTCTCTAAAGCCCTCACGCAATTCTCTTCTCGACTCGAAAAGGGTTAGTTCTAGATCTCGATCGTCTTTGCAAAGGTTCTTGGTTAGTAGCACGAGTATTAACCATAAACAAAAACCATTAGCAATACAATCCAAAAGCATACACTAAATATAAACAAGTAACACCGTGTTCCCCGGCAACGGCGCCAAAATTTGGCGGGCCGCGCTTGTCGTGAACGCCACCCGGCCAAAGATAATATTTCTCCTACTCTCTTTTACACTAAGGTAGTATAATGGAAGTAGGGTTCATATCCACGGGGGAAACGGGGACGAGTTCTATACTTAGCGTGCGTTAGTACCTAGAAGACTCTTAACGGTCGAGAAACCTAATAATAATAACAAAGGGGGGGTTTCGAGTAGATTATAACTAAACTACAACTAACTAGCATATAAACAAGATGAGAAATCAATATAGGAAGATCTTGAATCCGATTAACATGCACTTCAATTCATTATCGATCATTGAACCTCGATTCTATTCATTTCCATAATTATCTATTGTTGAGAATTAATCTCGCATTCTCCTTATTCTTAGTTGAATAGCACGATCAGCGTGACTATAAAACCCTAACTAAAGGATAACCTAGTCCGATCTGCGTCTAAGTTCAATCCAATAGCGGCAATAAACACGAGAGAACCAATAGACACCTTTAATGTCATACACGCGATAAACATTCAACAGTTTATTCAATTTCCCTAAGAAATAACCAAGATGATCAGCATCTAAATTACTCCCTAGTTTGCTACCAAATGATAAAAGAATAAAACAATCCGATTCTATTCTTAAATCTAGCATTAGATTAATCACACAATCAAACTAGTAACGTTCCTAGCATAATCATGCAAAAACCATTGAAAGCAATCATAGAAATTAAACCATAATCAAAGGAAATAAATAGAGAAGAAAGATCTCACAATAATGCTTGAAGCTCCATATTAATCTCGTTCAAGAACGGTTCAAGCTACAATCGGCATAGCAATAGCCAATCCCATAATTGAAATCTACGAAGACTAAACTCGAAAACAAAAACTAAAAAGAAAAGAGAAGAAGAGAAGAATGGAGTGTTGGATATTCTCTCTCCTCAAATGTGTGTGTCTTAGGTCAAAAAAACTAAGTTTAGTATTTATACTAAGGCCCAAAAGTCAGCCGTCATTTAAACCGCCATAGGGGTCGCGAGGTGCGGTACAGGTCGCACCGTGCGATGAGCTACTGCCTTCGCAACGAGCTGAAGAATTGACGAAACCACGCAGGTCGCACCGTGCGAGAATCCTCGCGAGGTGCGAGCAGGAGGTCGCGAGGTGCGACCATGCTCGCGAGGTGCGAGCTGCTGAGCGCTGGGCTGCTTGCTTCGAGCTGCGATGGGCGCTGGGCAGGCTGGCTGCTGGGCGCTTGGACGAGCGCTGGGCTGACGAGCTTGGGCGAGGCTGCTGGGCTGGCGATGCTTCGATGGGCGAGCTTGGATGGGTTGGCGATGATGCTTAGGCTTGCGGTGATCACGAGAGCTTGGCTCGGATCAAATGCACTTCACCTTGGAAGCTCGGAATACATGACGTTAACACAAATTATCTCGCAAAGCTCCGAACTTCCGCTAAGAGCTAAATAAGACACGAATGTTAACAATTACAATCAAACCCCTAGCAAAGTGCACCTAAAATACCACAAGAACATCGTATAACTTGAGCGCATCAGGGTATCACCAGTTGAGAGTAGCCGACAAGGATATACCTAAGACTGCATTTAGGACTCGTTACGGTCATTATGAGTTCACTGTAATGCCTTTTGGGTTAACCAATGCACCTGCCATATTTATGGACTTAATGAATAGGATTTTCCATGAGTTCTTAGATAAGTTCGTGGTTGTATTCATTAATGATATTCTGATCTATTCGAAGAATGAAAAAGAGCATGATGAGCTGAGGACTATATTGGAGACGCTTAGGAAGAACCAATTGTATGCCAAGTTCTCTAAGTGTGAGTTCCGTTTGGAAAGGGTTGCATTTTTGGGTCACTATGTGTCTAAGGAAGGAGTCTCAGTAGATCCTGCCAAGATTCAAGTTGTGAGTGAGTGGCCAACTCCAAAGAGCATGTCAGACATTAGAAGTTTCTTAGGTCTAGCTGGTTATTATAGAAGATTTGTGAGAGATTTCTCGAAGATAGCAAGACCTATGACCAATTTGATGAAAAAAGAGTCAAAGTTTGAGTGGAGTGAAAAGTGTGAAGAAGCCTTTCAGATCTTGAAGGATCGTTTAACCTCCGCGCCTGTTTTGACCCTACCTGATAGGAATGAGGGATTTGAGGTATATAGTGATGCTTCGAAGAATGGTTTGGGATGTGTGTTGCAGCAGAATGGGAAGGTGATTGCGTATGCGTCGCGTCAGTTGAAACCTTATGAGGCTAATTACCCTACTCATGATCTAGAGTTAGCTGCCATTGTGTTCGCTTTGAAGATTTGGAGACACTACTTGTATGGGGTAACTTGTAAGATATTCACAGACCATAAGAGCTTGAAGTACATCTTTACCCAGAAAGACCTCAATATGAGGCAGAGGATGGCTAGAGTTGATAAAGGACTATGACTTAGACATCCAGTATCATGAGGGGAAGGCAAATGTAGTCGCTGATGCGTTGAGTAGAAAGTCGAGTCATAGCATGAGCGCCTTGATAGTACCTGAGGAGTTGTGTCGAGATATGCAAAGGCTTAGCCTAGAAATTCTAAATCATGGGGAGATCGAGGCAAGGTTGAGTGCTTTGTCATTGGAATTGTCAATTTTCGATGAGATCAAAGAGGGTTAAGTTGGGGATGAGCACCTAAAGAAGATTAAGGAAAAGTTGGGCCAAGGTAAGGAAAGTGATTTTAAGATCCATGATGATGGTAGTCTGAGGTTCAAGGGTAGGTGGTGTATACCACACAAATGTGATGAGCTTAAGAGACGTCTTATAGATGAGGGGCATAATACACCGTACTCTGTGCACCCTGGGGGTGACAAGCTGTATAAGGACCTTAAGCAGATCTATTGGTGGCCAAACATGAAGCGAGAGGTAGGCGAGTATGTGTCTAAGTGCCTAACTGCCGCCCGAAGGTGAAGATAGATCACAAGCGACCCATGGGGAAAGTTCAACCATTAGAGGTTCCGGGATGGAAGTGGGATTCCATATCGATGGATTTTGTAACTGCTTTGCCTAGAACAAGGAGTGGCAATGATACTATTTGGGTTATTGTGGATCGTCTGACAAAGTCAGCCGTTTTCATACCGATCAAGGAGACATGGAAGAAGAAGCAACTTGTGAAGACTTATGTTAAGCATGTGGTGAGACTGCATGGAGTTCCAAAGGATATCATTTCTGACCGTGACTCTAGATTCCTTTCGAAATTTTGGAAGAAGGTCCAATTAAATCTTGGGACAACATTGAAGATGAGTACAACCTTTCACCCTGCGACTGATGGTCAGACTGAGAGGACTAACCAGACGATGGAGGATATGTTGAGAGCGTGTGCTATTGATTTTCAAGGTAGTTGGGAGGACCAATTAGACCTGATTGAGTTTTCTTATAACAATAGTTACCAAGCGAGCATTAAGATGGCACCTTTTGAGGCCTTATATGGACGGAAATGTAGGAGCCCCATTTGTTGGAATGACTTTAGCGAAAATATAGTCTTGGGGACAGAGTTTATTGAGGAAACTGTTAAGAATGTCGGGCGATTCGAGGCTAGAACTCAAGGCTGCGCAAGATAGACGAAGAGTTATGCTTGACTTGAAGCGACGCGATGATGAGTTTGCTATAGGTGATGAAGTGTTCTTGAAAGTATCACCCACTAAGGGAGTCATGTGATTTGGAAAAAGGGCAAGTTAAGTGCTAAGTATGTAGGCCCATATGAGATTCCGGAGCGGGTTGGGAAAGTTGCCTTCTGATTGGCATTGCCAATGGAGTTTGAGAAGATGCATGATGTGTTCCATATTTCTCAACTTAAGCGTTATATTCCCGATGAGCGTCATGTCCTAGAGCACGAGCGAATTCAGATTGATAGTAGCCTCACATATGAGGAAAGGCCTGTCAGGATTCTCGACAGAAAAGTGCGTAGTACACGCAATAAGGATGTCCATATCGTTAAAGTACTTTGGTCTAACCACGAATCCGAAGAGGCAACGTGGGAAGCTGAAGATGAGATGAAAAAGAAGTATCCAGATCTGTTCCTTGAGGTGAGTTACGAGGACGTAACTCGTTTTCTTTAAGGGGGATAGAATGCGATAAATTTCGCGCTTTTTGTCTATTTTTATGAGATTTTTATGCATATGTATGCCTATGGTGAGCAATTTGCACATGTTAGTGCTAAAGAAGTAGACTCTCCGCATGAGAAAGCGTGTTCATAAGTAACACAAGTGTTTAAGTTAGCAAAAGTGTGCCCGAAGTGGCACGATTCTTTGTAAACTTTTGAAAAGTTGAGTTCAAGTTTTGAAAAATATGTGAGTTTTCGTGTCAAGTTTCGGGACGAAACTTCTTTTAAGGGGGGTAGACTGTAATCCCCCATAATTTTAAAGGATTTTATAAATATATTTTAGTTTAAATGATTTTATTATTTAAAGAAGGTTGACTATTTTAAAAGTCAAATGAAATTATTTCAAGGATTTAAGAAAGTTGAAAATATTTTAATTAGGCATGCTTTGAAAAAGGTTTGAAATACAAATTTGATTTAGAAAAGAAGTCTAATTGACTTGAGGAACCCCAAATTCTAAGTAGATTAGGAAAGAGGAGTTATATTGATGCTAGGAGTCCTCATTTATCAATCCTAGTTGTCATCGAATTCTATTTAAACTCAATCTCCTTTTCCTAAGCCCAAAAGGAAACCCTAACTATAAATACCTTAAGCCCAATTATTTTACCCTACACAAGAATTATTTTCTCTCCTCTCACTCAAATCACACGCCACTTTCTCTCTCTCTTTCACGGCATTCTTCTCTCTCCTCTTCCACGTGAAATCAGTTTTTTTCTTCCTCTCAAGCTTTTCTTTCTTCTTCTTCAAGTAACGCTTTCTTCTTCGCCAAGAAACGTCACGAAGCTTTCCAAGATCACAAGTTCGTGTACTGTGCTGCTGCCGTGAGCCACCTTTTCCGGCGTGTTCTTGATTCTTCTTTGTGTTGGTTAAATTCTTTCCTTTTTCCTCAAGTTTCCCATTAAAGACTATGTTTTTATGCTTTATTTTAATGTAAATCATGATTATCAATGTTAATTTACTGTTTTAATGAATAATCTTGATTCATATATATATTATATTATAAGAATAAAAATTCAGATTTGTTTATTATTGTTAGATTGAAGTTTTATTAATTAAAGCATGGATTTTTAGGGTGTTAATTATTAGAAAACCATAGTAGCATATTAAATACTATGAGATTGATTTAATTTATGATTTTAAGCATGTTTAAGTGGGTTTAAAGAAGGTTTTATGATTTTATAAGTTGCTGGAATTTCAGAAAGTATTTTATTTAGGGAGTTTTAAGAATTTTAATTACTAGTATGGTAATACTATGCTAGGAATTAAAAGTAATTGGAGTTTTGATAGAAAAATCAACTTTTGAATATGTTTAAAGGGGATTTTAAATATTTTAAAGTTGCTGTCTTTTTATTTAAGAGTATTGATTTTAGTTATATTTGATTTCTAGGCGGAGAGTATTCCGTAGGAGATTTTTAAAGGGGTTAAAGTGGCCAGTCGACTAGTTTACACAAGGTACGTACATACCTATGTGATGATTGAGATAGTATCATGATTTTATGAAGGAGAATTATGTAGTATCATATATAGGAACTATGTTGAGTTCATGTATGATATTTATTATGTTGGATTTTGCATGTTTTATGCCTGCGTGCAAACATGTTGATTATAATATTTGATTATGAGTAGAATATCATGTTTGTATGGGAATATTGATGCAAGCATGTTAAATGGATTGGGAACTTTATTTATTAATTCACATGGGGGAATTAATATATTTATTAGTAGTGGATCATGTTTAATCATTGTTCCCTTTTTGTATTTCACTACTTTATGAGGATTTGTGGGCCTTATTTGGTAAGTTGACAAGGTATACCTTTGAAAGGTAAGATTGATTGTTGGCTAGGTTCAACAAAGTAAGAAAGGTTGGAATTAAAGAAAGTAATCTTGGATTGTAAGTTGTGTGATCACTTATTAAATCCTAAGATAAAAGAAGTTCGAGTTGTGAATGTTTGAATTATATTACGTGTTTGCTTGTATGTGTGTCATAACAAGTAATAAATTGTTAATCACGTAAAGTCTAACTTGGATAGTAATAAGCTTTAGGCGGGTGCACGTCCGGAAGTTGGACAATCGGGAGTTGGGGTACATGGTGAGCGTGCCATGGCTTTTACGGGAATTGGATTGATCACCGTTCCTCTTTTTATTCAAAGGTTCCTCGATATCGCAGGTCATTATGGAATACGGAGTCGCGCCCGTATTTCGTCTTCCTAGGTAAAGGCTGGTTTTAGTTAGACAACTCGGTCCAATAACTATTCCATTTAATATAATAAAAGATGATTAGAGTTTAGTTCAGTAGAAGTTATCTGCAGAATGTTATATTGTTGTATTATTATTTACATCTGTTTATTATTTCTTAGTATCATGATTAGGATTGTTTATGTATTGATATGTAGTACTCAGCTTTGCTGATTACGTGCTTTGTTTGTGTGTGTTGATCATGGCTTTGCCTTATTGATCCTGTGATGACCCAATTTGGGGGACCGATTTCCCAGAGCATTGACATTTACAGGTTCGCAGATGTAGCATCATTGGGGATCTGGGAATGGAGAGCTTGTGAAATTTTATATATCATATTTTTCTGCATCAGTAGGAACTTATTATTATTAGTTGGTTTGATAGACTTTTATAGAGTGGTTTATTTATGAAGTACTTATTTAATTATTTATAAAGTTTAGTTTGTTGTTTTCCGCTGCAAAATTCTGAATAAGCCGATACGTTATCACACGGGCGATAATACTTGGGTAATTCTCTAAGTTTTGTATTATAAAGATATTTCTGGGAAATAGAGAATTATCGGGGTGTTACATTTTGGGTATTATTAAACCTATCCAACCACACTATGGGGATTGAACAATCATGCCACTGGGTCCATTAGGATCAATACCTCACCAAACCCCGTTGACTTCAGTTTTGGGCCCCCATTGTCCCTACTTGTACTAAAAAGCCCAAATTAACCCCATATCATATTCTTTTAGGTAATTACCAAACAAGTTTTGGCTATGACCAAACCTACAAAGACATTCTTATCCCTTACATATTGTGACTTTATAACTCTATTTGGCTTATTTGGATTAACTCATTTATAGTATATTCATTAATTTGTACCTAGGATTGTTGATTTGAATTGTTTATTTTCAATACACTTTAGAATTGGAGGTTTTGAGATTTCTCTTAGTTTCTGCAAAGTTTTGGTAATTACCGGAACCCATTTTAGTAATTACCTAAAGTATCGGTTCAGTCATCTTCTTCAACCCTCATCTTCAACCTTTCGATTTTTTCTCTCTCCTCTGAAATTCTTCTTCTACTGTGAAAATGGTCATTAATACTTCAAAATGCACAAATCGGTCCCAAATCGGCGGTTTTTCAACAGATTACAACAATCAAATTATGTTTTTGTCAAATTCATAATGACCTAGAATCTTGATTTTAAGTTTGTTCATTTTAAAACTCATACTTTACTTTCCATGGATTTCGGATGTTCATGGTCTACATAGGATCATCAATTTTATGTTTGTTAGTTCATTATTTCATGAATTTACAAAGATGAAAGAGAGGAAAGTGAAACAAATTGCAAGAAAATTTTTCCCGAATATTTTCCCACAAAATCGAAAATTACAATTTCGATTTCACAACTTTTCAGGTCTTTTTTTTTTTGCAAAATCTAGGTAAAAAAAATTTTTTTTTTTGGCCGAAATTTTTTTTCAGATTTTTCAGAATTTTTTCATATTTTTTATTTATTTTTGAAATTATTTAAAAACATATTCAGAAATTAGAATAAATGATTTTGGTATTTTCTTAAAACATTTCAAAGCAAAAAAGAAAAATGAGGTGGGTGGCTCACATTGATTGTGGCCCCACTATTTCCATGGTCTTTTTTGAAAAAAGACCATTCTAGAATTTTCAAAAGAAATTGGGGTGATAAGGGAGAAGAGGGAGGGGTCATGGCTGGATAATTTATCCCAAATAGAGTTAATTTGAGGTGGGTCATCATTGTCTATGGGATTTAGGTTTTGGTTTTGATTATTAAGGTTTTAGAGACATTGAAGGTGTAAAAGGGTTAATTTGAAGATGGATGATTGTGGGTTGAGATTATGGTGAGCTTCGAGGTCTAAGAAGATTCAGGAAATGGGATAAAGCGTCCGCCATTAATGAATTGTTGTTGAAGGTTTTAAAGCTAAAAAATATTGGGCTCAAATTCGTATAAGAAATAAATGATAATTGAATTCGAATTATATGATTTCAGAATTGAGAAAACAAATTGAGGAGCAAGAAGATACTTCTCTAGCTTTTCGTTTGTAGGATGTGGATCTGATCGAACGGATAGAAAAATGATTTTTAAGGTTTTTTTGGGGGAGACTGGGAGGTGGTGGTTTTGGTGGTGGACGGTAGGAGAGAAGCAGAGGAGTATAGTTGATTTCAGAGTGAAAATGGGTAGGATAAAAAGAGAGAGCGCCTAGATCAATTTTAATTTTGCACAACATTAGAAGTTAGACTTAAAACTGCATAACTCACACACGGTCACGACCAAGTGTAAGGCCATAGTCTTTCTAATTGAAATTCTACTAATTAGGCTGATTTTAATTGTGAAAATATTAAAATAAAACTCTTTGTTTTTTTTTTTGGGTAAAACTTGCACTATATTAATTGGATTCTATAATCACCCATATTATTATGAATTTTATTTAAATTATAATAATTAAAAGTTTTAATCTAAAAGAATTATTAAGTTGCCTAATTTAAAGTCAAAATAATTTAGAAATTTTATTATTTGTAATAAATATTTAAAATAAATACCTTTTTCTCTTTATGTTGGAATTATGATTATCATTTGAGTCGTAATTGGAGCATCATGCTTGGACTACCGTTCGAATTAGGTTGCTAAAAAAAGTACCAAAAACGACTGCAATTGGAATCTATACAAATATATTAAAATGGGTTCTGAAACAAGTCTACACGACATGTAGCACTGTCCCTTTATTTGTTTCGTTTCATGTCATCAACATACATCAAAAAATTAGCAATATGTTTAGTACAAGATTCGACCACGTGACCTCAAGTTAATATAGTAAAGTTCTAACCCATAAACTATGCGGCATTAGATCTTTCTCTTTTGTCGTGAAAATATTGATAACTCGTGGTATCGCACGCCTAATAACTAGTTAGGTTACTAAAAGAAGAACCAAAAGCCTTATATAAACCTTAAAAATTATAAATAAATAGATAGGTATATAGAAATTACTATTTTGAACAGTAGTATTATGAAATTACTAGATCTAGTTACGCAATTACATTAACTTTTAATATGATTTTGCATGCATAGCGTACATATAAGGCTAGTTAACTTTTACATAAGCCCAAAGCATAAGAGCCACGACTCACGAGTCGAACCTCAGATCTTTCCACATGGCATTGTAAAGTTGTCAACAATACCTTTTGGCTTCTGCTTCATCATCAAACTCCTTTGCTAGATGGCCTTCCTCTTCAACCGTCTTCCTCTTCAACCGTCTTCCTCTCTCTATACTCTCCTGTGCACAAGAAATTCTCTCTCTTTCTCTCTCCACCGCTTTTTTTCCTTTCAACATCAAATTCATCCCAAAAAATTTCAACGCACGAAATTATTACCCTTACCTCCTCAGATTCTCCCATACTTTCGAAGACCCATTTCAACTTACAAGGTTCTTAGTATGGCGGATCACTCCTCAAGTTCTGCTTCCTCTCACAAACACTCTAATCGTCTTGCTTCTGAGCATAGTCCATACCTTCTTCAGCACGCTCATAATCCTGTAAGTCCCCCTTGGCCATTAGTGGATAGCTGTTAGGTGACAGATTGTAGCTTATTGTACTAGTTGGCTTGAGTAAATGATTATTGTATTAGCTATTTGTATAAAAGTGTGGTAAATAGTTGATAGCGGAATGTATCCAGGTGAATATATGTCATTTCACCTCAACATGTGTAATTCTGTCTCACGATTTTTTTTTGTTTTCGCTCCAAACTGCTTTTCAAAACCCTGTGTTAACGGAAATTTAATATGTGGTCAATCCTCTAAAATGGGTCAAAATCTCTAATTTATGCCCAATCATCTGTTTGGAAAAACAGGGCCATATATATTTTTTTCTTATTGTTGCTGAATCTATTTAATTGCTAGTGCATTTTTTTTTTTTTTTTTGGGGGGTTTGGGTTTGGGGTTGGGGTTGGGTGTTGGTAGGGGCGAGGCCAGGCTTGGTTGTGGAGGAGGGCCTGTTTAACAGAGAATTCTAACCATGGTTGTGGAGGGAGCAAGTTTGCCTATAAAACAAGATACAACCATTCATTACCATGATTTTCTTCAAAGTTATGTTGGGGCTACAGGGGCCATGCCCCTCTTAGGCCCCAACATAGCTTCGCCCCCGTGTTGGTTATTGTTATTGTTGTTCTTGTAATGAAAATACTCAAAGGAAGGAAGAAATTAGTTTAAACTGTTGAACTTTGATTTTTTTTCTCTGTTTTTGGGTTTTAGATTCATAACTAATATTGCCTTCATAAAGATGGACAAGATCTAATATAAGACCGTCTTGACTCTTACTAGACCTTTGATTTTTTCTCTGTTTTTGGATTTTAGATTGGCTTAACTAATATTGCCTTCATAAAGATGTACAAAATTTTATATAAGACCGTCTTGACTCTTACTATACATTATGGGAAGACTAGGATCACTTAGGGTAGAACTGATCCTTTAAGGTAGGAGATCGTTTCTTATTAAAAGTGACCACTTTAATTCAAATAAAAAAATGACACTTCTAATTTAAAAATGACTCTTTTTAGGATAAAAAAGTGGTGATCTTACTAACTTTATTGTAACTAGCCTTATATGCACGCTATGTACGCGAAGTCGAAGGATAAGTGGTAGGCTGATTTGCGGTTTGTTAGATCGGTTTTCCTTTTTTTTTTTTTTTTTTTTTTTTTAAACTAATAGAGTGGTAGGTGTTGGAGTTTTCTTTTCTAGTTAAGGGTGTATTGACAAAAAGGGTGGACACCAAAGTCCTCCAGAGTTCCCATATATAATAGAGATGCGGTCTTATAGAGGACTTACTAATGAATATGAAGGGTGATAGGCTTACAATTGTTCAAATATAATTTGGTTTTTGTGTATAAAATAATTCATCCAATATCAGGGATAAATTTTTAGTCTCTAATGTTTTCAATTAACTAATTTCTACCTATTCTGTTAACTTAGTTCCATCAGCTTACCATATGCTGAGATGAACTTTTGAGTTACATTTTGAGGGGAACAATATTGTAAGCTTGTTTATCATATATATCTTTAATAATAAGGAAAGAAAATTTAAGTAACTCCTTGAGTAGGAGCAACTTGATTCATTATTTCGGATGATTACAAACGAATTACATCTTCAAAATCTAATAGCTGGAGACGAACGCGAGTGATCTCCACTGGTGAAGAAGTCTGCAGCTTTTTCACTATTTGGGGTTAGTGAACTAAATTGGCGTTCTCAAAATGCCTCATATTCATCTCCCCATCACAAATGATACCTTCTATGCTCTCTTGGTGGAGTTGATTGCGCTCTAATTTTTGTCCTTGGTAATCATGTCAGCTACACCAATAAAAGGCAACCTTCATTGCCTCTCATGTTGACAAAACTTTGGCCATAAGAATGCAAGAAGAATTGGCGGTAGAGCTTGCCAAAATAACAGCCATCAACTACTTTCAGAGCAAACCTGATTGCTGATAAGCTTTCTTTGAGCCTAGAACTAGAACCACTCATGAAGTTTTTGTATCATTGGAGTTTAGTTTCTGAGAGTCACTTGGCTTTTTCTGATTTTACAGATAAATTGCACCACGATAGCTTGAGGGCTTGCCCGACTTAATAGTTTGTCCATAGCCCTCCTTATATGACACGGCCGACACCCGTTGGTGTCTTTCTAATCTAATTCTCATTACTTATACCAAAGAAATTCAACTCCGATGTGTGGTTTAATTATTTGTATCGTGATTGCTGGTTTTGTTAGGCTTCAATTTGGTAAATTGGTTAGAGGCTTAGACATAGCAGATAACTTGGAAGCATTAATAATCATTGGCTAAGGGCTTTTTTGGTATTGCTGAAAGTCCACAAGTTTGTTATTTCTGGAAGCTACTATCTGATATCCAAATCACTTTGTAGTGTTTATGGTTTCCTTGGTTGTTTTTTTTTATGGGATTTGTACGATACATTAGATGTTTTACGTTAAGACATGTTTTATATGACTTCTCGTACGTTTGAAGAATGAGTTTTACTCATTTATAGGATGACTTATAACGGCTGTCAACATGACTTCGAATAACAGATGACGTAACTTTAACTATTAGTCACATGACATCTGCTCAAATGTGGGATAACATTAAGTAATCCCTCCGTTTCTATTTAATAGTTACACTTTACCTTTTCACGCTTGCCAATGTAAATGTTTGAATATTAATATCTCTAAATTTGCATTTGTAAAAATTTAAAAAAAGTTGATACTCCAAAAATACATATCGAGACGAATCAAACAAGATATTACATGACTATATTTCTCATTACCCATTACTCACAAGTGATAGTCAAACATAAATTTGCGAATAGTGTCAAAACTCAAAGTGTATTCATTAAAAAGAAACGCAGGGAATAGGTCATATACAATATACCTTCTTATCTTAGGATCTGTGCCCTTTTTCAGAGTCTTACTTAGTATGAGTGACTAATATTTTTTCCATCTTTGAAGCAACATAACTTAAGACACAAATCTAGGGAACCAGCAGGCAGCAACTCAGAATGATAACATGAAGTATAGATGTTATCATATATCTTTCCTCATTTATCTTTATAGATGTCCTGGTCTTGTTTGGGATAGATTTGAATATTTAATTCTTATTGCTGTCGTGGATGCTCTTTTGCCTACTCTCTTATTAACTTAGAGCTGATCTAGTAAGAAAAAGGAAAGGAAACGAGTAAAGAAAAATAGGCGAAGAAAATCAGAAAAAGAGGCTAAGGAACCCCTAGAGTAACTGATAGTGATATGTGTCTATGCTGTGTTCATAAATATGATGCACCTCTAATCGTTGATGACTTGATGTGATATAAGCATTATGGTTAGATTGCAAGATGAAGTCTTTACTCTTATACATATGGCAAGAAATCCATGTCGGTAGATGACGACTTTAAGGATTGGCATGAAGAACTCAAAGATTATACTAAAGGGCTAAGCAATCCTATATAGCACGGAAACAGGACAGTGGGTGAACGTGTAGACCTAAGTTTTATACAATTAGGAAACTTGGAAAACAAAAGCTAATTTAACAAAACATTAAGTTTGCTTTAAAAACTGAAATTGTTTGGTTTATTACTAACAAAAATTGTTAATAAAGAGGGTATTAAAGTTAGATTGCTTTGGTTCTATAGATTTAGAAAGAAAAGATCATCTTGTGACTCCGAAGAACCTTGAGGGAGGAAAAGTTGCTATTCTTTTGAAGGAATCATTTTCCTCTTTTCCTTGGGTTCTCAGGTTTCCAAATCTGGAACCTGGGAAATGCGTCTTTCATGGAGTTTCAAAGATACATAGGTGATCACCTCTATAAAAATCTAATTGATTCTTAGTGACCAAGTCTCTACGTGTGATTGCGTGGTCCTCTAGCGTTGTCTGCGAGTCATTTCCCTTCAATGTGATAAATATGTGTTCTTGTACTAAAACCAACTGGCCCATATTGATTTCTGTATTTACGCAAGATGGATATCAAACAATCCTTCATAATCTAGGTTCAACATTTATGAGTATATGTTATTCATCCTCCCAAGGGATTTTTATTTCTTATTCTTTTTTCTTTATCTTTCCTATTTCGGGGCAAAATATATGGGGTTCGAAAGCTTAAGAGTAGTATATTTCATTGTGTAATTGGGTGCATATCAGGCTGGTATAGACTATAGATTGTGGTTAATGTCCAAAGTTGTAGGAATAGTAACAATACTGCTGATGCTTGTATAAGTATCTATATCCTTTTCTTCCAATGCTCTATATAAGACTATAACTTATTGGTGAAATATTGTGATTAAAGGTAAATTGGTATCCCTGGGGTGACGAAGCATTCCAGGAAGCTAGAAGAAGGGATGTGCCCATTTTCTTATCAAGTAAATTCTCTCATTCAAATGAGAAAAACTCTATTTCAAAGTTCCTTTTCCTTTCCTTTCTGGATTTTCTTTTGCTTTGTTGGTTCTGATTGTTTTTCATTGTTGGTGGGCCATTTCTGCTCTATGAAGTTGGTTACAGCACCTGCCACTGGTAACATTCTGGTCAATCTACCTATGAATTTAATCCAATAGCTGCAGAGCTTGTTACTATGCATGAGATGGTGATTTATTCTTTGCCGGCTTAGGTGTCATGTGATGGAGGTGGAGTCCTTTGAGAGTGAAGAGGTGGCAAAGCTGCTAAATGATTGGTTTGTTAGTATCAAGGTTAGTTTTATTTCGTTATTTGTGTCTTTGTTTCTGTAGAAACTACTAGTTTTTATTATTTTTTTATTTAGTATTAATTGATGGATCTTTGAACTTCTACTATTTTATGATAACAGTGTCTTCATAACAGGTTGACAGGGAGGAAAGGCCAGATGTTGACAAGGTGTGTGCAGAAACTTTCTTAGGCATATGTGAGAGGAAATTGCTTAATAATAGGATGTACTTATTGGCATTTCTGAAGTAAGATTGTAGAATATAATCATTGACATTTCTGACTTTGTAACAAAATTAATAATATGAATCATGTATATATCTGTCTCCTCACAAGTTATGAAGTATGTCAATTACACTGCAGGTCAAGCTGATATATATCTCGGTAGTATTTCCGACAAATAATAATAAAAAATATTGATGTCGAGGCCTCCTCTGCTTGTTAATACTATAGTAGGTGTGGATGTGTATAGTGGTCTTACAGAATCTATTCTGTTTCCAGGTATACATGACCTATGTTCAAGCACTATATGGTGGCGGAGGTTGGCCATTGAGCGCCTTCCTTTCACCAGATTTAAAGCCACTAATGGGTGGAACATACTTCCCACCAGATGACAAGTATGGGAGACCTGGGTTTAAAACTGTGCTTAGGTAAGTTTCACCACACGGCAATTTTTTTCTCATTCTGCCTGAATACTGAAGTGATTAAATTCAAAAGATGTGCCTTTTTTTTTTTTTCGTCCAACCATTTACTAGCTGTCCTCTTCTCTCAGAAAAGTCAAAGAAGCTTGGGAGAGTAAGAGGGGTGTGCTTATAAAAAGTGGATCATTTGCTATTGAACAATTATCAGAAGCTTTATCTACCAAAGCTAGATTGGATAAGCTACCAGATGGTCTACTTGAAGAAGCATTGAATCTGTGTGCAGATCAAGTAAGTAGTATATTCAGCATGTGTAGTTCTGTTGATGGGATTTAGCAGCCATGTTAGTTAAGGCCAAAGAAAGCGCTATATAAAAGTAACTATATATTTTCATTTTCTAGGTATATAAAAATAAACTATTAACAGTATTTTTTATATTGTCCTCTACTATTGTACAAACCTGCATTATATTTATTATCTAGTAGTTTACAAGAAGGGATACTAGGTCTATAATTTCAAAAGAAGGGAAACTAGGTTAATAATTTATTTTCACTTAAGAGAAACAGACTTTAATCTTCCTTATCTGGATGCGTAAAGCGTAGTTCGAAAATCCGGTTTCCGTCACGGTAGTAACGATCACGGTGATGCGGGAACGGGAATGATGCGGTTGTCTTACCGCCAAATATCGGCTTAGACCACGAGATATCCCTAGAACCCGCCTAAGACACGTTTTTTTTTTTCATCTTTACGATGTGATTAATATCGGTTTGGTTATATGGTCAAAGTTGAAGAAAAAGATAAGATTTAGTGAAGGAAGAGAAAGCGTGTACCTTTACGACACGGGTGATACGATACGATGCGGCCTTGTTTTGACACCATGGCGTAAAGGAAATGTATAAGGTTACTCTTTAACAATTGTAAAAGTATCCCCTGCGGATAGGAGATCGGAGATCCCTGTTTCAAAAAAATTCCTCATGTAGAAACATTCGTCGTTTGAGCAAAGCTTTTGAAGAGATCAAAGAGAAAACATCAAGTAGAAATGGAGCATTGGCCTTGTAGAAGTGTGAATTGAAGGAACATGACTGGTCTTTCCGGTTTGGTGGAAAATAAAATGTGTAAATTTGCTTTGATGTTGGTGCTTTATTTCGACTCTCTAAGGATCGTTTTCATTTTGTCTCTGTTCTGTTTTCTATTTGAAAAATATGTTACAGTTCAGCGTAACTTGAATTTCGAGCTCAAAACATTCTATTTGTGAGTAAACTATCTTACATTTGGACTTGTTTCAAAATTTCTTTTATCTAGAGTTGTCTGAATAAAACATTGCTCTTTTGTAGCTTACTGGAACTTTTGATTCAGTGAACGGTGGGTTTGGCTCTGCTCCAAAATTTCCAAGACCTGTAGAGACCCATCTGATGCTTTATCATTCCAAAAAGATGAGGGATTCTGGAAAAGGTGCTCGAGCTGATGATGGTTTTCAAATGGTATATTTTACCTTGCAATGTATGGCTAGGGGAGGCATCCATGACCATGTAGGAGGTGGATTTCACAGATATAGCGTGGATGAGTATTGGCATGGTTAGCTCTACACTATCATGTTGCTTGGTTTTGGTTGCTTGTGTTTAGGAGAATTCTTACTAACATGTGATCACGAAGAATTCTTCAATTTTTTCTAGGAAAAAAAGTCTATAGATAGATATACTGTGTCTATTTGTTTGTCTGACCATGGTTATTGCAGTTAACCTATTTTGGTTTCGGCTTGCAGTTCCACATTTTGAGAAAATGTTGTACGACCAAGGGCAGTTAGTTAATGTTTATCTGGATGCATTTGCAATCACAAGAGACTCACAGTACTCAAATATTGCGAGGGATGTTCTTGATTACTTAAGGAGAGACATGATAGGACAAGAAGGAGAAATTTTCTCTGCAGAGGATGCTGATAGTGCAGAAACAGAAGGTGCAGCAAGGAAAAAGAAGGAGCTTTCTATGTTTGGTCCACCGAGGAGGTAACTGGACTAGTTGTTCGTATGTGCTCCGTGTCACGGCTAGTACTCATTTATGTGAATAGGAAAAAAGCTTGCTGATAGAAAGCCTTTTGGGGTCTATGAGGAGAGCAGAAAATCTGCAGTATGTATCTGATCTAGCCATTTTATAGGACTTAATCAACTTCAACTCTACCACCAAAAAGAACCTTTAAAAAAGGATTTGACAATTCACTGTGGGTGAGGATTTTTTCCAGGGCGAGGGTGGGGGATGGGGGAAGGGAAGGGTGTGCTGGTTGGATTTACACATCCTTTCTCGTGTCATAACAAAGGAGTTAGGGATGAAGGAAATAGAAGGAAAAATAGGTAACTTAAACAGGAACTCTGAATTTCATATGTATTATATGGCATAAATCTAAATGGGACAGGTGGTGTAGGTCAGTACTCAGTAGGTGAATCATTAAAAGGTGCTTTTGGCCCCATAGGGTATCAGCATTCCTGGATTTTTTTTTTTTTCGTGTGTTTTAATTTTTTTTTTTTTGGGGGAGGGGGGTTGGGTACAAGGAGTTCGGGGGCTCTGAATGAACGAGCATGACACTCGATGAAGTTCCATATTAAGCGTTTTTTCTGTATTCCACTAAAATGTTGCCTATGTTTAAATGCTTTTGTCTTGAAGTGTCCCTCTATGCTTCCACTGCAAAATATTAGTTTCATCTCATTATTTTTCTCTTATTTTGTTTTTCATTTACCCTTAATTAGAAGCAATTCCACATTGTAATAATGGAAGTACTTTCAGTAGGATCAGATGTGTTCATTTGGTCATCTCACTCATAAGGGACGGAGGGGTTACATTTTTGACAGTCCTACTCGTAATGTGAAGAGATGACTGGTAAACTGGTTCAGCTCCCATAGTGGATCTTAAGATTGGCATGTACACTACTAGACCTTTTCCTTCTAAAGGATTTCTGCACTGCCCGTCTCCTGTTAGAGCAAGAAGATGGAGGCATAACCTCGACAGACCCTAATTGGGGAACATGATCTGAACTGTTATGGTGCCTGTGGCAAGTCTGTTATTGCTCCTTGAGCTCCTAACTTTGTGGCTATAGCTGTTTATTGTTCCTATTTCTCTGAAACTTCTCCCTTTTGTCCTCTCTTTATGTTTTCTAGAGGGTGAGTTGGGATAGGGTGTAGGTGGCTGGATGGTGGTGCATGTCTGTAATCATAAGTACCTATGATTGCAGAATTTTAGTGGTTAATTGTGAAATGTTGAGTTGGTGAACAACTTGTCGTAAACTTAAATTTGATGTGATTATGGAGTTTCTAACTATACTTTTCTAGTGTTTAAATCCTCTACATTCGTCATCTTGAGAGTGTGGTCAATGTAACTTCTTTTTATTGAACTTTTTCAGATTGAGGACATCCTTGGAGAGCTTGCTACCCTATTTAAGGAACATTACTATGTAAAATCCACGGGGAACTGTGATCTATCTAGAATGAGTGACCCACACAATGAATTCAGGGGCCAGAACGTGCTTATTGAGAGGAGCAGTACTGAAGCATTGGCTAAGAAACACGGCATGTCCATTGAGAAGTATCTTGAAACTTTAGGAATGTGCAGGATTAAACTATTTGGTGTGAGATCGAAACGACCACGACCACAGCTGGACGACAAGGTACACTGTAAAGATTATCAGTCCTTTTATGTTGCCATGTCTTACTTCTATTATTCACATATCTTGAACAGTTTTTAAACCTGCATTCTTTGGACTTGCTTAAACCGATGTGAAAACCTTCGACTACTTAGTCAGTCCATGATTTTATCCTTCTGACTGAAAGCAGGTTCCATGTGCATATAAGTTTGGCGTCAACTCTTCCTAGCAACTTGAGGTGTTTCAAATTGTTACCTCTTCATATAATGCATATCTGTAGCTGTTCATGTACTCATAATACGATCTCTGTATCAGGCACATAGTTGACACCAATATAGGTGTTGCTGCGTATACATAATACAAGAACGAGGAATAACCTTATGTTCCATTGTTTTTCCGAATTTGGAACTCTAAAGTGTCTTAGTTGTTAGAGCTTTGTAATTAACAGAGGTTGTGGCTTCATATTCTGCTGCCTCTACATAACTAGTATGGCTCATCTTGCAGGTGATAGTTTCTTGGAACGGACTCACCATTTCCTCTTTGCAAGAGCTTCTAAGATTCTAAAGGGAGAAAGTGAAGGACTTAAACACTGTTTCCCAGTTGCTGGCAGTAATGTAAGAACTCTTCCAATAGCTTGTAAACTTGCACTTTTATCTTACTCTTTGATTAAACTTTTCTTTGCTTGATGTAGTTCATCTTCGGCCAGTTTAAGCTGTTATAGACTTGCGCATCTTTTTAATGGCTATCCAAGCCAAAGACTTGTCTTTCCCTTTCTAAATGGATGAATGTTGAAGTAAATTTTTTTTTTTTTTTTTTTTTTGTATTATTACCACTATAGTAGTATGTCACATTTCAATCTTATTTTATCTTCTTCAAAAAGAATATAGGGAATAGAGAAGTTTTAAACTTTCTTTTCGTATATCCCGTTTAGTTCAGGTAATCATTTGACCAAAATATGACGAAGTTTCGTATTCCCGAGCTCAGATATAAGAAAAACAAATATAATGGCAGAGTATATAACAGAACATTTAAACCTTTATTCTGCATATCAGCCAGTGTTGAAGAATAAACATCTTCATCTCATAATGGATGAGCAGACTATTGGACCAAGCTAGATGTGGACCACCGTTGACATATTTTCCCGTATTTATAGCTTGTCCCCATCTTTTAATTTTCTTTAATGGTTGTGCTCTGTCCTATCTTTACTGGATTAATTGAAATGTAATTGCTGAAGTGCCTTTGTAGATATTCCTCAGTATCTCAACTATTCTTTTGGTTACATGATCCATTTGTTCTCTTTTCACTAGCAAATTAACGAACTTCATCCGAGTTCTTATTGAACTGAGAGCTCCACTAGAGAATAAAGATTGTTGAAGAAACAACAAGATGACTTTAAGATTTATGAGAATTACATAATAAGCAAATTATCTCTACCATTTTGATGTCCACATATGTTCACATATATTAGCTGATATGTTCACATATTTTAGCTGACACACGCGAACATATATTAGCTGACACATGCTACTCTGTCACTAACTCTTTTATCCATTCGTCTTTAGCTCTCTTCTTATCAACAAGTGTCCTCTTTAACCTTACAGTTATAAGTGTTTAGTACAGTGTCTTATTAGTTTATAAATGGGACATTTTCTACGTTTTAGATAATTTCGTTACTCTTTAGATACAAATATATAACGTAAATGTTGTATACCTTTTTGTTTTGGTTCTTTGGGCTGCCCTCTTCCCTCCTCTCTTCCCCCCATTTGATCCCACGGCCTGTAAGGATGGGGATCTAAGCTTTAATTACTTGAGCTATGAAGCTATCCACCTTGATGTTTTATGCCTTGCAAGTGATTAATAAGTCTTTGCCTGCGAAGAAATTAGTTTCCCAAGTACCTTACAGTTTCTGAAAATCCATTCAGCCCAGTGAATATATTCAAGTGGCTGAGAAGGCGGCATATTTTATAAGAAGTCATCTATATGATGAAGAAATGAAGAAACTACAGCACAGCTTCCGTAATGGACCTTCTAAAGCCCCTGGTTTTCTAGATGACTATGCCTTTCTTATATCAGGACTGCTAGATCTTTATGAGTGTGGTGGTAGCATCAAGTGGCTTGAATGGGCAGCTGAGTTGCAAGATACCCAGGCAAGTACATCAATTTGCACATCTGTCTTTCCAGTACTCTACAATAAAAATGTATGCAATCAATCATTTCAGGATTATGTGAGAATTTTCTAAATAATCTACATTTCATTCAATCCTTTATTCTAGGATGAGTTATTCATGGACAAGGAAGGGGGAGGCTATTTCAATACCCCAGGGGAAGATCCTTCTGTTCTTTTGCGCGTAAAAGAAGATCACGATGGTGCTGAGCCTTCTGGCAACTCTGTTGCAACAATCAATCTTGTCAGGTTGGCGTCATTTTTTTTCTGAAGGTCTATCTGATCAAAGGCAGAATGCTGAACGACTTCTGGTAAATACCTTAGTTTGCCTAATTAAGTCCTTTAATTATGTATTATTTTCTGTCAAGTTTTCTAATTTAAGATGGTTCTGAGTTTACAGGCTTCTTTTGAAACAAGGTTGAAGGATATGCCAATGGCAGTGCCTTTGATGTGTTGTGCAGCGGACATGCTCACTGTTCCTTCCAGAAAACAGGTGGTTCTGATTGGACGTAAGACTTCAACGCAGTTTGATAGCATGTTGGTTGCTGTTCATGCAGCTTATGATCCCAATAAAACAGTACGTTTTAGCTCGAAACTTATTTGGTTTCCCTGTCGATATATACGGTACAACTTTTTCTGGATGGTGGAATAATTGCAGGTGATCCACATTGATCCAAGCGATCCAGAGGAGATGAATTTCTGGGAAGCAAAGAATACGAAGATTGCGAGTATGGCAAGAGGTAGCTTCTGTGAGGATAAGACTGTTGCTCTTGTCTGCCAAAACTTCTCCTGCAAACCCCCTGTATCTGATCCTGCCTCTCTTCAAGCTCTTCTTCTCAAGGCAAAATAGAACTAGTGTGTAGAGACAGAGACTTGGTTAATGGTTTCTAGCTATGTGCCAAGGTGGTGTGTGTAAATAAGGTATTATGCTGATCGGAGTGTTTTCTAGTGCCAAAGCGGTCTAGTATCACCCTTTGTGTTGTTCGTCCTTTGCTCTCACTTATGCCGACACATTAATAGGATCTTGATACAAGTCAAGGTCAAGGTCAAGCTCCAAATGATCCGATTTGTTTAGTCCTTGAAGTGTTCGGGTTCAATTTAAATTCAAACTCCTCATTTGTGTCATTTCTCAAGTGGGACGATGAGTCCATGGATGAAGCATGAAGATGACACCATTTCTAGAGTCTTAGTTATTTTAATTAAGTCTTTAATTTTCAGCAAATAAAGGTCCGATAATCTTGTGATATTTCGACCAAGAATAGGCGTGTGATTTGGTTTAGGCGTGTGATTTGGTCCTTGTGCTCCAAGTTTGCAAGTTGTCATTGAGTTGTAATACTTTCCTTATTTCTTGGTGTGTTTAGGCGTGTGAAGGGGGATTATGGGCTGATTTGGTTGTTTCCTTATTTACTCCTTTATTCTCTCCTAGATTCAAGGGATTAGGATGTACGGAATTAAGGAGTGTTTCCTTAATTCTTATGGCTGATTTTCGGCCTTGCTTGGTCCTTGGAGGACAAGTTTACTCTATTATAAATAATAGTTCCATGCTATCATTCAAAGCATGTGAGATTTACCTAAAAACTTTGTTATTGAATTTAATTGTGTGATCAATTACTTTCGACCATTGAGTAATTTTCGGGAGTGATTATTTACTTAGTGTTTAATCTACTTTATTCCGGGGAGTGGTGTAAGTGAGATTAAGAGTTAATTAAAATATTCGGGAGTGATTATTTTAATTATCATATCCGGTGACTTAGAATATAAATTTCGGACTTCATTCATTCTTCAAATTCGAACCTTTGTTTCGGATAACCTTGGTTGCTCTTCAATTTGGACGTGTAATCATATCGGTTGGTATCGAGATTTTTCCGGGGAGGGTGAGGATAGAAGGGATTCTTCTTTCATTGGTAAGTGCTTCTTCTTTGTCGATCCTTTGTTGGGGATTTGTGTGTGGTTGTGGCTTGCTATTTCTTACGTGACGTAGCATCTTAATTGGGTTATAATGGCGGAATTGATTGAAATAAAAGCTCTTATTGAGAAACTCTTTAACACTCAAAATGAAGAAAAAGAAAAAAGGGAAAGATTAACGGTAGCTCATAACATTCTTGCGGGTAAAGTGAACAATAAAAACGACCCTAATCACGTTGACTATGAATCGATGTTGAAGAGGTTAAAAGTGTTAAGCCGGCTTATGATAATGATAGGGAGATTAAACTAGATGACTTTCCTTGGTGATTCTAGTCTGAGGATTTACTTGAATGGATTCGTCGACTTGAGAAAATTTGTGATTATAAGGGGTTTGATGATGAGAAACGTTTTAAAATTGCCACCATTAGACTAACTAAGTATCTTTGGAATTTGGTTGGAAAGTCTAAAGGCAAAAAGGGCGAGACTTGGGAAACCTAAGCTTAAAAGTTGGACTAAGCTTAAAAGGAAATTGCATGAGAAGTTTGTTCCAAGTGATTTTATTCAACGACAATACATGAGAAAGAATTCTTTGACTCAAGATGTGTCGAGTGTGCATGATTATATGGTTGAATTTGACAAGTTGTGTTTGATTTGTGATGTTGAGGAGGTCGAACAAGAGAAAATTGCTAGGTTTGTTAATGGACTTAATAAATCTATTGCTAGAAAGGTTGATGTGTCGAATTATAGTACTTTTGATGATGTGTGTCGATTGGCTTTAAAATTTGAAAGGCACGAATTGGAGGAAAGGAAACCATATGGGGGAAAATTCGGCCATAATAAGACCAGCTCTTCTTCTTCTTTCGTCCCTTCTTCTTCTTCTAACTCTTCTAAAACCTTTGAAAAAAAGGATAATCCTTCTAAGGGGGAACAAAAGGGAGACCATCCTAAATTGGTGATTCCTAAAGAAAAATGGGAGGAAACTTCGAAAGTGTTTTAAGTGTCGAGGAGGGGTCACATTGCTAGTAATTGTCCATCTAGGAAGACCTTAACGATGAGACAATACATGGAAATAGAGGAGGAAGAAAGAACGTATAACATTGTGTGTGAAAAGGAGGAAGAATGTGAAAGTGATGATAATGAGATTGCATATGCCGAAGATGAGTCTAGGATGCTTGGGGTTATTAGGAGAACTTTGCATGTTGATCATTCTCCTAACCATGATCAAAGAAAACTTGTTTCATACTAGATGTCGAATTGGTGAGTTTACATGTAATGTGATTATTGATGTGGTTCATGTACGAATGTGGTTGCTTCTAATGTGGTTTCTAAGTTGAATTTGATTGTTAGAGACCATCCACATCCTTATAAGTTGAGTTGGTTGGATGACAAAAGCGGGTTTGTTGGTGAAAAAACAAGCTCTTGTGTCGTTTTCTATTGGGGGTTACAAAGATGAGTTGTGGGGTGATGTTCTACCCATGAGTGCTTGTCATCTTCTTCTTGGTAGACCTTGGCAATATGATCGAAAAGTTGTTCATGAGGGCGAAACCAATGTGTACACGGTTTTGATGGGTTCTAAAAAGATTCGGTTGGTTCCTTTGTCTCCTAGTTCCATGGCACCCAAGAAGGTGGTTGAGACGAAACAAAACTTGTTTCTTTCGGCCAAAGAATTCGAGAAAGAGGTAGAGTTGGAAGGACATTGTTATGCTTTATGTGTTAAACTTGCTTTGACTAATGGTGTTTCTTCTAGTAGTCCGAAACTTGCGGCTCTATTGGACGAATTTTGTGATGTTTTTCCGGAAGAATTACCTCGAGGATTACCACCATTGAGAGGCATTGAGCATGCTATTGATCTTGTGCCAGGCGCACCTTTGCCAAATAAGCCGGCATATAGATGTGATCCCGTAGCTTCTAAGGAGCTACAAAAGCAAATTGAAGAGTTGATTGGCCAGAGGCTATGTAAGAGAAAGCATGAGTCCATGTGCCGTTCCCGCTTTGCTTGTTCCTAAGAAAGATGGTACTTGGAGGATGTGTATTGATAGTAGAGCCGTCAACAACATTACAATCAAGTATCGTTTTCCTATGCCTAGATTGGAGGACATGCTTGATGAGCTACATGGAGCTTCGATTTTTTCGAAGATTGATTTGAGGAGTGGTTATCATCAAATGAGAATTCGGGAAGGAGATGAATGGAAAACCGCTTTCAAGACCAAACAAGGTCTATATGAGTGGATGGTGATGCCCTTTGGTCTTTGCAATGCTCCTAGTTCCTTTATGAGACTTATGAATGAGGTACTACGTCCCTTTCTTAACAAGTTTATTGTTGTCTATTTAGATGATATTCTTGTATATAGTACTAGTGTTGAGTCTCATTTACTTCACTTGAGAGCTTTATTTGAAAAATTAAGAGAGCAAAAGTTGTATGGAAAAATGGAAAAGTGTGATTTTCTTGTTCCTAGTATTGCTTTTCTTGGTTACATTGTGTCTAGGGATGGAGTTCATGTGGATCCGGAAAAAGTTAAGGCCATGTCTTCATGGTTGGCGCCTACAAGTGCTCATGAATGTCGAAGTTTTCATGGTCTAGCTTCCTTTTATAGAAGATTCATCCGAAATTTCTCAACTATCATGGCACCAATCACGGATTTGATGAAGAAAGGGGAGTTTTCATGGAACTCTCATGCTCAAAGGCGTTTGATGAAGTCAAGGAGTTACTTTGCAACGCTCCTATCCTTGCCTTGCCGGATTTCAACAAGTTGTTCGAAGTTGAGTGTGATGCTAGTGGACTTGGAGTTGGGGCGGTTTTGCTTCAAGAAAGGAGGCCCATTGCCTACTTTAGTGAGAAGTTGAGTGGCGCCAAACTCAATTACTCCAACTATGATCGTGAATTCTATGCAATTGTGAGAGCCTTGGATCATTGGTCTCATTACTTGAGGCCCGAAGCCTTTCATTCTTCATTCGGATCATGAAGCACTCAAATACATCCATGGACAGCAAAAACTTCGACCATAGGCATGCTAAGTGGGTTGAATTCCTACAAGCCTTCACATTTTCGTCCAAATACAAGGAAGGTAAGAGTAATATTGTTGCGGATGCCCTTTCTAGGCGTTCCTATCTTTTGGCCATGGTTGATGCAAGGGTGTTGGGGTTTGAACACTTAAAGGATTTGTATGATAATGATGATGATTTCCGTGAGTTCTTTAGGAGTCCTAGTGGTTTGTTTGTGGTACAAGAGGGATTTTTGTTTAAGGGAAACAAGCTATGCATTCCTAAGAGTGGCGTGAGGGAGTTGCTTGTGAGAGAAGTTCATAGTGGAGGGGTGGCTGGTCATTTCGGTGTTCAAAAGACATTAGACACTTTGAATGAGAGTTTTTATTGGCCTAACATGATGAGGGATGTTCATATGGTGGTTAGTAAGTGTGCTTACTTGTCAAAGGTCGAAGAGTACCTTCCATAAAGGCCTTTATACTCCATTACCCGTACACGATACACCTTGGGATAGTGTGAGTATGAATTTCATTGTTGGATTACCAAGAACTCAAAGGGGGAAGGGCGCCATTATGGTGGTGGTGGATCGATTTTCGAAAATGGCTCATTTTGTTCCTATGCATAAAGCGATGATGCTTTGCATGTGGCGGATTTGTACTTCAAAGAGATTATTCGATTGCATGGTATTCCTAGAAGTATTGTTAGTGATCGTGATACAAAGTTCCTTAGTCATTTTTGGAGGAGCTTATGGAAGATGGTGGGGACTAAGTTACTCTTTAGCCCGAAGTCATCATCCTCAAACGGATGGTCAAGCTGAAGTAACTAATAGAACTCTTGGAGCTTTGCTACGTGGCTTGGTGAGTAAGACACAAAAGGATTGGGATATAAAGCTAGCTCACACCGAGTTTGCTTATAATCGAGCTCATTCTTCTACTACTTCTAAGTCTCCATTTGAGGTGGTCTATGGTATCAATCCTTTCCTTCCTATTGATTTTGTGTCACTAACTAAATCTGAAATTCATGTTGATTCAAAGAAGAGGTTGGAAGCCTTTAAGAAGACTTGTGAGCAAGTGAAAGCACGAATTGAGAAGATGAATACTCAATACAAAGAACGGGCCAACAAACATAGAAGACAACCGAAGTTTCGGGTTGGCGATTTGGTTTGGATTCATTTGAGGAAAGAACGTTTTCCAAGTAGAAGGAAGAACAAGCTTATGCCTAGAGGCGATGGTCCATTCAAAGTTATTGATGTGATTAATGAAAGTGTTTATAAGATCGAGCTTCCAAGTGATTATGGAGGTGTGAGTGCAACCTTCAATGTTTGGTGATCTTAGTCCTTATTTTGATGATGAAAATTTGAGGACAAATTCTTTTGAAGAGGGGAGAATGATACAAGTCAAGGTCGAGATCAAGCTCCAAATGATCCGATTTGTTTAGTCCTTGAAGTGTTCGGGTTCAATTTAAATTCAAACTCCTCATTTGTGTCATTTCTCAAGTGGGACGATGAGTCCATGGATGAAGCATGAAGATGACACCATTTCTAGAGTCTTAGTTATTTTAATTAAGTCTTTAATTTTCAGCAAATAAAGGTCCGAAAATCTTGTGATATTTCGACCAAGAATAGGCGTGTGATTTGGTTTAGGTGTGTGATTTGGTCCTTGTGCTCCAAGTTTGCAAGTTGTCATTGAGTTGTAATACTTTCCTTATTTCTTGGTGTGTTTAGGCGTGTGAAGGGGGATTATGGGCTGATTTGGTTGTTTCCTTATTTACTCCTTTATTCTCTCCTAGATTCAAGGGATTAGGATGTAAGGAATTAAGGAGTGTTTCCTTAATTCTTATGGCTGATTTTCGGCCTTGCTTGGTCCTTGGAGGACAAGTTTACTCTATTATAAATAATAGTTCCATGCTATCATTCAAAGCATGTGAGATTTACCTAAAAACTTTGTTATTGAATTTAATTGTGTGATCAATTACTTTCGACCATTGAGTAATTTTCGGGAGTGATTATTTACTTAGTGTTTAATCTACTTTATTCCGGGGAGTGGTGTAAGTGAGATTAAGAGTTAATTAAAATATTCGGGGAGTGATTATTTTAATTATCATATCCGGTGACTTAGAATATAAATTTCGGACTTCATCCATTCTTCAAATTCGAACCTTTGTTTCGGATAACCTTGGTTGCTCTTCAATTTGGACGTGCAATCATATCAGATCTTGATCTTGATCTTGATCTTTATCTTTATATATACTAATAAGGCTAGAAAAATTAGCCAACGTGTCATCCATATGTTTGCTCTTGCTATTTGGCCAACCAAAAATCGTCATCTTCTATTTTAATACACGTGTCTGAAGGAATATGTCGTTAGACATCCCGACAATTACTAAATATAAATAGGAATTAAATTGTGAAGATAATAAAGTTAATTATTTTAGTAATCATATTTTCTTGCTAGAGAATAAATATGATTAATAGAACAATATAAATTGGGCCTATAATTAAAATATATTAATTCTATGAGGTCACGCATTGTAGTACAAGTTGAACAAAATAATTCAAATCCATTAAGGATTAGGGTTGGGCCGGTCATCAGGGGAACGGAAGGAGAATTAGTTTTCTTAACTAGCCTATGACTCTTCTATTATATATAGGATATAATATTAGGATTTAGGTGATTACTTCATTAAACAATTTCTTTTCACAAAAGAGAGAGCTTGAGAAACTCTAATCTACTCTCCCCTAAACGGCGCCTATACCATCAAAAGTTAAGGCAATTTCATCTCTTCCGTTCTAGCAAGCGTTGGTGTTCAATTGGTGCTCGTGGGCTGTTTAGAGGAGCAACACTTGGAGCTCTCATATCTTGAAGCTTGCATACAACGGGAAATCACGCTACAAAGGTTTGATATTTAATCTCTACTGAATGATTTATGTGTTTGATTATGTTTGCGATCCTATGATAGATGTTAGGAAATTGTTTCTTGAAATTCCGCTATATATATATATATCTATATGTTCCTATGGTGGTATCAGTTTTGCTTAACTCATAATATTCATATGATCATGTTATTGTACGCTAACTTATTATTTTTATTCTATTAAGGGAGGATTTATTAAATTTGCATAATTGATATTTGATATTAATTGATTGGAAATTGTAAATAGTTGATTTATTTGTGATTTATTCCCAAATAATTTTATAAAGGTCCGAATTTATTATATTAAGGACGAAATAAATTGGTTAATTCACTCCAAAATTTTCGGATTTTTATAAATATATTTGTTAGATTTGAAATTATTTAGTGTTTAATTTGATTAATCATTGAAATAAGTTGTTAACAATTACAAGATTTCATTTTTTATTTTTTAAATAAATCTAA
The DNA here is from genome assembly GCA_947646795.1 of Beta lomatogona. Taxonomy (NCBI): domain Eukaryota; kingdom Viridiplantae; phylum Streptophyta; class Magnoliopsida; order Caryophyllales; family Amaranthaceae; genus Beta; species Beta lomatogona. Next base: position 18,701 of record CANSNZ010000402.1, on the reverse strand, counting down.
TATTCATCACCCACATAGATCTAGAATAATATGATGGCTGAAAATAATTTGATTACTTTTCCCACTAATTTTCGAATTTTATCATATTATTTGTGAATTTTGGTTAAATTTTATGTTAAATTTGATTATTCATAAATTTTAAGGATAAAAATTAAAATATTTGATTTTATTTGTTGTGGTAATTCAGTAGATCACCCTAAAAATATTTTTTGAATTTTTTCAGGATTTAATTGTTTTTTTTTTTTTTTTTGAATTTTTGGATATTATTTGATTTTTTTCCTAATTTTGAATTCTTGATTAGATTTATTGTTTAATATAGATTATAGATTCAAATCTAACCTCAACAAACCTAAAAATTTGTTGATTGATTCAAAATTTTTGCCATAATTTTCGGATTTCAAACCTAAAAATTTGTTTAAGATTTGTTGATTGATTCAAAAATTTTTGCCGTAATTTTCGGATTTCGAAACCCTAATATTTCCCTTAAATCTTTAATTAATTGTTAAATAAAGATAACTTTAATTTAAATGTGAATTGTTACATAAATTAAAGAATTAACCATGGCTGGGTGGACCACCGGTGACGGTGGTGCCACGGTGGCTGGCGAGGGGGGGTACCGGAATAGGGCGGGGCAGGGGCGGCACAGGTGGGGAAGGGTGGGCTCGCAGCCCCTCACTCCTCTCGCGTGGCTGCTGGTGCTCAGGTGGCTATTCTCTAGCCGGCGAGTGCTAGTGGGGCGGTTTGGCCGGCGATGCTGGCGGTGTACGGCTCGACCCTGGCAGGGGTTCCGACAGGACTACTGTTGTGCAGTTGTTGTTGTGTGCGGTGCTTTATTGATTTCCGACGGGTGGGTTTTGGGTTGGTCGTTGGTTGGCGGCCTTGTCTTTGCTAGTCAACAAGTCAACCATAAATAAAAATTACAAAAAAAAGGAAAATCTTATTTTCCAAAGTTGAGCATAAATCCAAAAATTTCCTATTTTGCAAATTTGTGAATAATAATGATTATTACCATGTTTAAATGATAATTAAATTAAAATAATAAAGTTTCCTAAATAATTTCTAGCTTAAATTTGTTAAGTTTCATTATTATTATGGAAAGTTTTATTAGCTTATTAATTGTTAATAAGTAAATAGTGTGTGTTTATTTTATTTTGATATTATAAATGCGTAGATGTTTAATGTAATATGTATGATATTATATTTTGCATGTTATGACTAGTAAGTCCCAAATTAGGATAGTAAATATGATATGCGAATCGTTATATTTGAATGTAAATTAAATACGATCTGCGAAACGTTTGTATTTTTGTAACTTTAAATTTTCGTTATTTATTTAATTCAAATTATGTAATCAAGCATGAGGATCCAAGGAGTTTCAATGATGGTGATCCATGGAGATTTAAGAGAAGATTCATGAAGATTAGTTATTTTCCTAAGTTTAGGAGCCATACTAGATCATTTTAATTATTGTTTTTATTAGTTTTTTTCATTTATTTTGTTAAAATGCTTGTTTCTAAGTTTGTATGTGGTTAATTGATTCATATGTTCACTACTAATTGACCATATTAATTAGTAAACTTAGGTCCCCAAAAGTAATATTGAGTTTTAATTGCTTTTCCAAACAACATCTATAACGCCTTAGATAGTGAGTAATAGGTTCTGCCAAAGTAGGGTGTTCCTCAGTTATCCGGGGATAGTAAACTTACATGTTAATGTTTGGTTTAACTCAACAAAATCATCAAAAGACAAAGTTTTAGGTTTTGAAGCTAAGAGATAGGAGTAAAACAATGAGTTGTTAACATGTCTACCAAGAATTACAATTAGTTATAATTAGTAAAATGTTTACTTATCTCAACTACTATAAATTGAAGGCACCGCCAAAGTCCGTTTGATTGTAGTGGGAAGGAATTTTGGTTATATCTTTATTCAATGGGGACTTTCATTTTCAATAAAGGATAATAGTTAATTAAAATTTGTTTAATTGCTGCTTTTAATAAACATTGATGGAATTCTTGCTTTATTATTCTCTTGTTGTAGTTATCATGTCTGATTCAAACAACAATACCCCCAGTTTTAATTTGCGCTATTTACTCGAAAAGGACAAACTGAATGCACCAAACTTTCTAGAATGGGAAACGACTGTTAGAATCGTTCTTAAAGCCGAAGGAAGGGCAAATGTTCTCGACAATCCTCTCCCTGAACCTCTGCCAGAGAATGATAATGCAGCTGAACGGAGAACAAGACAACCTTAGAGGCTAATTCAGTGCAAGTAACATGTTTGATGCTTGCTTGCATGGAACCAAACTTTCAAAAGTGTTTTAATGGTCTGGATGCCTACATCCTCCAGCAGCTGAAAACTATGTTTCAGAAGAATGCTAGATTGGAGAGGTTTGGAGCTCAATGTAAGTTGTTGGAGTGCAAATTGGGCAAAGGAAAACCCGTTGGTCCGCGTGTGTTCAATATGATTTGAAATTTTCAGATCATGGAAAAATTGGGCTTCCACTTACCCATTAGAACTAGCAGCGGCAGCGATATTGTGATCAAATCCTTGCCTAAAACTTTTCAAAACTTTCGGTTGAATTTTTACATGCAAGGAGGGGGTGCTACCTTGCAAGAGGCTGCATGGTATGCTAACTCGGGTGAAAGGAGCTTGCTGCTTGAACTCGAACATAAGGATGTTCTTATGGTTAGGAAGGACAAGCAATCCAAGAAGAAAGGGGCTCCTAACAAGAACAACAAGGGCAAGGTTGTTGCCACTGATGATACTTCTAAGCCAAAAGCCACTCCTAAGGCAAAAGTAGCAGCACTACATGAGTGCTTCCACTGCCATAAGATTGGCCACTGGAAGAGGAACTACTCCAAGTATCTGGAGGATAAGAAGACTAGCGCTTCGACTTTAGGTATTTATGTTATAGAGATTAACTCATCTACTTTTACTTCATGGGTATTTGATCTTTGCGTGTGCATCTCACATTATTTGTAATGTGCAAGCACTAAGAAGAAGTAGAACGTTGAGCAAAGGAGAAGTAGACCTCCGCGTGGGCAATAGAGCACGAGTTGCTGCTTTGGCTGTGGGAGATTGTAGTCAACTTTTGCCTTCTGGTTTAGTATTAGAACTTCATAATTGTTATTATGTTCCAACTATTACCAAGAATATTGTTTCGATTCCGGTTTTGGATTCGGAAGTTTTTTCATTTCAAATTAAGAATAATTGTTGTTCTGCTTATTTGAATGATTTATTCTATGTCTCAGCCAAGTTATCAAATGGTTTATATGTGCTACACTTAGAAACCCACATCTATAACATAGACAACAAGAAACATAAAACAAATGATTCAAACCCATAAGTTCAAAGCATATTGAGAAACTTTATAAAGATGGAATTCTCAAATCATTTGATTTCAAATCATTTGAAACTTGTGAGTTTTGCTTGATGGGGAAAACGACAAAGTCTCCTTTCACAGGGTCAAGTGAAAGGGCCAATGACCTTTTAGCCCTCATACATACGGATGTGTGCGGACCTATGAGTAAGTTGGCTAGGGGAGGGTACAGTTAATTCATTACTTTTACCGATGATGTAAGCAGATTTGGATTTGTTTATCTCATGTGGCATAAGTCGGAATCCTTTAAAAAAATCCAAGGAATTCTGAGCGAAGTCCGAGAACCAACTTAGGAGGAAAATTAAGGCATTTCGATCTAATCGTGGTGGTGAATATTTATCTCGGGAGTTTGGTGATCATCGAAAGATTGTTGCATCCTTTCACAATGGACTCGACCGGGGAACACGACGGTTAAATGACGTTTACGAAAGAAGGAATCGAACTCTACTTGATATGGTTCGATCCATGATGAGTCTTCTTGATCATCCTATTTCATTATAGGGATTTGCGCTTGAAACAGCGGCATTCACACTTAAAAGAGCACCATCCAAAGCAGTGGAAAAGACACCATATGAAATGTGGACTGGAAATGTTCCAATATTGTCTTTTCTAAGGATATGGGGGTTCTCTTTATGCGTTACCGAAAAGAGACTAAGGGATACTTCTTCTACAACCAAAGCGAAAACAAAGTGCTTGTTGCTCATAATGGTGTCTTTCTGGAAAAGGAGTTTATTTCCAGAAAAACAAGTGGGAGTAATGTATATCTCGAAGAAATTCGAGATGACTAACAAATGGATGAGGTTAAAACCTCGTGAGAGGCAGCACAACATGAAAATACTCAGGAGGCGGTGCATTCAATTCAAGTACCTCCTACCGTCCCTCTTGGAGATAATCCTTACGAAGTCCCTCAACCTAATGAGGTAAAAACTTCTACTTTGTTCCCCAACGTAGGTATAGTAGGACCATCATTTCGTCAGAGAGATATATTGATTTCCTTTTGACTGAAAGTTCTAAAATAAGGATTTTAGAATTAGAAGAATTACTAGCTACAAAGATGCTTTGGAGAGTCAAGACTTCGAAAGATGGCTTGAGGCCATGAAATCCGAAATGGATTCCATGTCCGAAAATCAAGTATGGGACTTGGTTGTTTTTTGCTGACGGGGGTAAAACCCATTGGATGTAAATGGATTTTCAAGTTGAAAACAGACAAGGATGGAAACATTAGTGTTTTCAAAGCAAGGTTGGTGGCGAAAGGTTTCAAACAAATTCATGGTATTCACTATGATGAAACCTTCTCACCGGTAGCTATGCTAAAAGTCCATTAGGATAATCCTTGCAATTACTGTCTTTCATGACTATGAAATATGGCAGATGATGTCAAAACTGCTTTCTTGAATGAGTTCTTGAAAGAGGATGTGTACATGACACAACCTTAAGGTTTTGAAGATCCAGAAAAATCTAGGGAGGGTATGCAATCTTAAAAAGTCCATTTATGGACTAAAGCAAGCATCAAGGAGTTGGAACCTCAAATTTGATGAGGCAGTCAATAAATTTGGCATTCTCATAAATGAAACGAAATCTTGTGTATAGAAAAAGTTAAGTGGGAGTAGTATTACTTTTCTGGTCTTGTATGTGGATGATATACTTCTCATAGGAAATGATAAAACCACTAGTGGAAAAAAGGCCAAGGGCTGCGTTTTTTGACCGCATCCCTTGACATTTTGGAAGGGTTGCGGTTAATTAAGGGCTGCGGTTTTCTCTCAAAATCGCAGCCCTTAATTGACCGCAACCCTTAACGGATAAAGGGTTGCGGTTTTGACATGTCACCCCAAAAAAACAAGCAAAAAAATTTTGTAATTTTTTTGCCCTAAATGATCCCCAAACAGTTATATATAAATAAAACATCATTTTTCATTGTAAATTATGTGTTTTATACATATATAGAGAAAGTTACAAATTATATGTCTGCACAATAGTTGGCTACCCACAGATGTGATATATAGTATCCACATATGCCTCAATAACCAAGCGGATAGAATAGTGGCAAATGAAGCATTTGAAGAGCTCATATATGAACTCCATCTACTTATTACAAGAAAACCATCCTTCCCTTTTGACCACTTGTCCTGCTGCAAAGGCCTTGTAATACCGGACAGACTTAAGTTGAGACACAACAGGTTCTGAAACAAGATAAGGGAATGGCACACAACACTTCCAGCACATGATTCAAGCACTCGCTCTAGTGACTGCCATTAAGCCCATTTCATTAAGGTAAGTTTATATTCAAAATGAATCCTATCTATCAAAAGCAAAAGGAAATTTTAGAAAAAGACGAGAAAATATAAGCAACAATAACCAATCATTGAACTTTCTTGCTCACTAGCCCATACACACATATGTCGTGGTAATTATCAATAAGTCGATACTCCAACAACAAAGATAAGATCCACCAAGCACAAGAAACAAGCTAATATGCTATAAGATTAGAAAGCATGCGTTTTGGTATTAAAATTTGAATGCAAAGAAGTTGACACTCCATCACCACAAAGAGTATGCAACTCTCATACCAAACATCCAATAAGTAATCACTAAAGAAACGACATAAATTGTCTATAATCGTCAAATAAGGATAAAGATACAATTAATCATGACAATTTGAGGAGAAGAAAAATGCACCACTTCTCAGTATAGCCACAAAGTTACTTGTAATTGTTTAGTTATTATTTTGTACATCACTTTTGGTGAGGGGAGATGGCTGCTGCAAGTTCTTGACCAAATTTAGTAACTTTTAAGTTTTTTTATACCCGAGTAAATTTTATCTTAGAAGTTTTTGCACTGTAGGTTTTCTCAACGCTTCCGGGATTCAATCTTCTCTCTCTAACCCTAAATTCTCTCGCTTCTCACTAAACACTTCTAAACCCAAACGGCTTAAGCCGCCGCCCGGCGCGAGGCTCGGCGGTGGCCGGTCGGAGCGCCGCGTTGCTTCCCGGGTCACCGAGCGAGCACACGTCGATGGGTCGGTTTTCCTTTTTTTTCGAGTCTTCTTCTCCTCCCTTCCCTCGTCGGTCTTAGGTCTTCTTTCCCTATCCCCCACCTCTACTAGTGTCGCACCACTGTTCCGCCGTCGCGTAGTTCCCCTTTCTTCAAGTGTTTTCGTCGGTCTTCCCTTAGTGTTCGAGTTAGTCGCATGGTTGTGTGCTTGGGCATTCCTTCCCCCTCCCCCTCCCTCTCCCCTGTTTTGTGGTCGGTTTGTGTAGGTTTGGGTTTCCCCTCCCCTTCCCCCTCCCCCGTGGTCTCTGTTTGGCTTCCCCTCCCCCTCCCCACTGGTTGTCGGTTTGGGCTTCCCCCTCCCCCTAGTTTCCTCGGTCATAGGCGCAGGGCTTCCCCTCCCCCTCCCCCTTCCCTCCCCCTCCCCCCTTTTAGTGTTATGTCGAGTCAAAGTTGTAGGGCATCCCCCCCCCCCTCTCCCCCCCTTTAGTGTCGTGTCGGTCAAAGTTGTAGGGCATCCCTCCCCCTCCCTATTAGTGTTGCGTCCTTTCGTTTTCCGGCGGTGCGTCCTCCTTTCTCCCTCCCTTTTTAGTTTTAGTCTCTGCATTTTGTTGTTTAGTTCTTCGTTGTGTTAGTATGGTTTTATCGGTTGTTATCTTAACATGATTGATAATTTTGTTAATTCTTTGGAGGTAGTCTTTGTCTTCAAGATGTCGGATCTGGTTTATGTGGTTGGTTAGGGTTTGCATGGCAAGCGATTTCATGAATGGGGTTTATGTTATCTGATTTTGAAAATCGGATGGTTCTTCGAGATCTAACAATGGTTAGATTTCAATCTCGCGTGGTAATGATTTGCTCGATCATTGCCTTGACAAAACGATATCTAAAGGCGAACCCCGATTTGTCAATTGGGTTTATAACGCGTCAACTCATTTGAGCTTCTCATCAAAAGAAAAGCTCGAAATACCATTCCAAAAGGGTATTGAGTCACAAAGGAATGTGACTCTTCCGGACCCCGGTCGTAGAATCCCATGTGACGAAGGTCAGCGGGATTGGTCTGTTGCGAGTTCCTAATCTCACTTTGTTACTTCGGTGCCCTGTTTGTGAAATCGGTCCTTTCTTACGCTCCTTTCGTCGGGGTTCTAGGGATCGTCATCCACCAGTAGAAGAGTTTCACTACAGGTCGCTATCAACTCAGGCCTCCAGATCGAGTTGTTTTATCCTAGTTTAAATTATTTATGCTTTTGAAATTGTTATGTAAGAGCGAATACCGCTCAGTTTAGTTTCTTTGTGTTTGTTTGTTTGTATTAGCGTTAAGATATCTTTGCTTGGTTTTAATTAATGCACATTTTCCCCCGTTGTCAAAAAAAAAAAAAAAAAAAAAGAAAAGGATTCGGTGTTGAGTTGTTGCCCAAAGCCCAAAGGTCGGAAAAGAAAAGCCAAGTGAAGATCAAGCGCTATAAGTAACTTTATGTTTGGTATGTATGTATCTTTGCTTGTTAAATTTCCATTTTGAGAGTTGTGCAACAATCGACATATTGGACATTTTAATGGATTTCAACTAAAATGAGTCAAGTCTTTCTTTACTGAACCTTAGGTGTCAAGATATGGATAAACTATCGTTTTAACTAGTGTGGGACCAAGTCAGTGTAAATAATGCTGCAAAAAATTGTTTAGAATAAGGCTTATTGATGTTTTTTGAGGTAAATCGTTGCACGGATTTGTATTATCACATGTTTCAGTCTAAAAATACTAATGCCATTATTATACGGACTAGTGATTTGTCGCAAAAATTGAGGTGTAAATCATCTTTGCCTTGGCAAAGGAATCTTAAGGAAGATTGTATGCATCTAATTTATGTTGCCAAGGTTTCAAGGACAATTTTGTGTTGGACTATGCGGAACTTGGTGATAACTCAGACAATAATTAAGACTCGGCCCCCCCCAAACTCCACTTCTACATATTATTGAGTTGTAGTAGAGTAGATTTGTTGTGTGAGTATGCTTAGTTTGGTGGTGGATAGGACAATTTTTGGTGTAGCATTTTGGTCGAACTATACATGTACCTTAGATCTCTTAATTTGGTCCAATTTCTGCCCTTATACCCAGCGGCTAGGGGGTTTTGCATTTTGCTATGTGAATTCATGTATTATTATAAATTCATACTTACAAGGGAAGAAAGCATCTTATCATAATCAACTCCAGGTATTGGCTATGTCTGCTATGCAGTATAGCAGAGATGGCCACTGGTGCGGGTTGGGCGGGCTAGTCCGTGGGCCCCAGCGGGCGGGGCGAGATTTCATGGCCCCGGAGTTCGGACCGTGAAAATTCACGGTTTGGGCGGGATGGTCACGAGGTGAAAAATCTTAGCCCTTACCGGTGCATTACCGGTTTTCATGGTTCGAGGAGTGATTCTGGCGGTTTGTGGGCCTAGAAGGCTGGACTAGGCTGGCAATCCAGCATGGGAAATATTTTTTTCAAAATTATTGAATCATTAAAATTATTCATTACTGTTACATAAAACCTTTAAAACTAATTAAAATATATATAATTATTAATATTAATGAATAATTTCATTATTTTTGAATTTGATTGAATTATAATATATGCAATTTGATTAAAATATATACAATTTGATTAAAATATACATAATTTGGTTGAATAATTACTTGGGTTGAAATTTGAGTCCTAGGTTCATGGGCGGGGCAAAACCGATTTCGTGGGCCAAGTTGGGGGTTTTAGTAGCGGACTTTCGTGGGTTGGGCTAAAAAATTCGACCCACGATCTACCCACCAATTTCACGGTTCGAGGCGGGCTGGACCGGGCTTTTCGCGGGCTCGACCCACACGACCCACGAGGTGGGATGGGCTGGATGGGCCCAAACTGTTGGCCATCTCAAACAGTATATATCCTCATTTGACCCACAAACTGAAGCTAAAGTTTTTTCAAAGCTGATATTAGTAAGTAGTGCACTAGGTGAAGATCACAATATAGCAAATAATCATGAATCTAGCAATTAACGGCAAGTTAAAACAATGCACCATAACCAGTACCAAAGCTGGCACCATGATCCCAAAGGGGGCTACAATGCCCATACTAATTCCTCGAACAATCATCTTCAACTAAGGGGAAAGGGGAAAATAAATAAGCTAAAGTTCAACCTCGAACAATCAACTTCAGATAAAAGGGTTCTAATTTCTAAAACAAAATCGGAAAAAAACATAAAAACAATGAGATATAGAATAACTCATCTGTTGAAAGAGAATCCAATGTTTAACAAGCAGCTTGATCGATCGTAGTCACCAACTAGCGACAACCTTTAATCACTATCAAGTGACAACATCAAAATGGAGAACAAAGATAAATCATTAAATATAATGAGAGAGCAAATATGCTATTTACAATATTCTTCAATCATAGTTTTCAATCAACAATCAATGGATCACAATCGATCAACAACATCATCATATGATCCAATTAACTCTCTTGTTAACTGCTAACTAACCAAAACCGAAACTAAAAACACCAAGAATAACATGAACAATTAAAGACAAAGAATAAATAACATTAAAAACAATAATTCACCAATAAATTAACGAAACTTACACGGAACCAGGTTTTATTATGTATAATAGCCAGACTATTAGGCATAATTTTTTTATTACTAATCACTAGGAAGCTTCATAACAAACATTAAGGTAACCCATGATCCATTTCATCTATCATATAAGAATCTCTGGCTTTTCTAAAGCCTGCGTAAATACCAGGATCTTCACAATTACATCAGAGCGTTACTGAGGGGAGCTAAATTATGTTATATTTTTAACAAAGGAGTATTGGTATCGTATACAGGATATTCAAGTAGCACTAACACATATATGTACAAATTTATAGGTAAGCACTAAGCATGACTGAATGAGCATAACAATTTTTCCTTTATTTTATAAAAATTGCAATATACATCAGCACCTTAGTTTTGTAATAGGTTGCTATTCTTAAATCAAGGATGAAACTGACAGAAAGTAAGTTACAGAAACATATTGTCAGTTATGTTGCATAGATGAGAATACATGACATAAATTTTATAAAAGAATGCATTTTAGGTTGAGTTCAATGAATCAAGCACCAATGACACAGAGATAAGTATACGTACATGGTAGACATAGCATAATAAAGAACAATTATTGTAAACAAATTGACATCGCAAACTCAAACTCATTGCATAATAAAGAACAATTATTGTAATTCAAAGTAAGATTTTTTAAGATCCTAACAAAGATCCAAACCCTAAGTTCAACAGAATCAATCAAACAAACGACAAAAAATACAAGAATCAGAGTACCTTAAATCAATAACAAAAGAAACTCAAGCGATTGCAAGACTACAACAATATCAAACCCTAGATCCACGAAAATCATCGAAAAAACAGCAAAATAGGTTAGAAACTTAAAATGAAAAGAGAGGAGAGAGAAAATACCTCAGCGGTGAGGATCGGATCTCCGGCACCGACACTATCAGCAGTAGTGGTCGCGCGACAAAAACGAAAGAAGGAGGAGAGCGCGGGTGAGAGAAATAGACGACGGCGAGCAGAGGAGATGACAACAGCGGCGGCGAGCAGAGAGAAGAGCGAAGCTCCAGCGAAAGCGCGGCAGGGGTGTGAGTGAAAGTCTGAGAGAGAGGGGCGTGGTGTAAAGTGAGAGGGGTAGAGAGAGAGGCGGTTCAGCTAGGTTAAGTGGGGTGAGAATGTTAAAGCTTAGAAATTCACTAAAGTTAATTTTTTTCGCGGGTAGATTAAGGGCTGCGTTTTTCAGATAACCGAAGCCCTTGGCTTTTTTCCTCTAGTGAACCATGCTTGAGTCAGTCAAAAATGCTTAAAAATTGTTTATCTATGAAAGACCTAGGAGAGGCGAGTACATATTGGAAATAAAGATCTATAGAGATAGAGCAAAAAGGCTGATTGGACTTAGTCAAGAGACTTATATTGATAAGGTTCTTGCAAGGTTCAAGTTGGAAAACTCCAAAAGAGGTTTCATTCCCATGCAACATGTCATATCTTCCTATTAATTTTTTAGTTTATGGTGGAGATGATGAGTTGTTTGTTACTAGATACACCGATGCAAGCTTCCAGAGTGACAAAGATGATTTCCTATCCCAGTCTGGTTTCATATTTTGTCTCAATGGAGGAGTTGTGGGCTGAAAGAGCTCTAAGTAGAGTACCATCGGGGATTCTACAACAAAGGCTGAGTAAATTGCAGCAGCAGATGCAGCAAAGGAAGCTGTTTGGATCAAAACGTTCATTAGTGAGCTTGGTGTAGTTTCTAGCATTGACAATGGCATTGAATTGTATTGTGTCAACAATGGGTGCCATTGCTCAATCTAAGTAACCCAGATTGCATCAAAGGTCTAAACATGTGCTTGGGAAATTTTCATCTTATTTGAGAGACCGTTGGAAGAGAAGATGTGAAAGTAAGCAAGGTTCATAATGAGGATAATGTAGCAGATCCTCTGACTAAACCGCTTGCTCAACCTAAGCATGAGTTTCATACTAGGTCTATGGGCTTAAGCAGAATGGCTTTAGGTTGTTTACTTCATGTTTACAATTGTAAATACATTTATTATGTTTTGAATGTTTATCAATAAAAATTCGTTTTTTATTGAATTGTTTAATTGGTTTAGTATTAAATAAAATGTCCAAATAATTTGTGTTTTCAAGTAGGATTATCGAAAACGTTTTGATAATAGAACCTATAAAGTGAACTGAAATCACAATTTATTTAAAGTCCCTAGTCTAAATCACTAAATTGGACATAAGTGATTTATTTAAAAGACTAGTATATAATTAATTGATAGCACAGATCCATGGGATATGGAGACATAGAGATGTCTAATTGATTATATGGATGTATACTTGATACATTGAGAATTGACCTAATTAGATTCTAAAAGTAGAATCAAACTATTGTATTTTGTGGATTCCTTAGACTTGAGTATGTCTTAATAACCACAATATAATTAGTTTAACCTTGACGCTGTTAAACGTCGCGTCGTAATAGGAGGTTATAAAGAGTGATCGGGTGGGCTAAGAATTGAGTAGCAATTATGGTCATACAAGAGTGGATAAGTCTTCCTACTAAATAGGAATGGTGTTTGGGCCTCTTGATGAGCGAGAACTGGAAAAATTACATGGCCATGCGGAATAGGATTAAAGAGTCAATCCTTATTTGAGTAGTTCGAACTCAGCAATCAAGAAACAAAATTTGAGAATAACATAATATTATCAAATTTGGCATTAAATGACTCAAGGAATTTAACATTGCGCTTTTGTCTTCGGACAAGTGGGAGATTGAAGGACTTTGTCCTTAAACATCCCGGCAATTACTAAATATAAATAGGAATTAAATTATGAAGAAAATAAAGTTAATTATTTTAGTAATCGTATTTTCTTGCTAGAGAATGAATATGATTAATAGGACAATATAGATTGGGCCTACAACTAAAATATATTAATCATATGAGGTCACACATTGTAGCACAAGTTGGACAAATCAATCCAAATCCATTAAGGGTTATGGTTGGGCCGGTCATAAGGGGAATAGGAGGAGAATTAGTTCTCCTAACTAGCATATGACTCTTCTATCATATATAGAATAGAATATTCGGGTTTAGGTGATCAATTCATTAAGCGGTTTCTTTTCACAAAGAGAGAGCTTGAGAAACCCTAATCTACTCTCCCCTAAACCGGCACCTATACCATCAAAAGCAAGATAATTTTTTCTCTTCCGTTCTAGCAAACGTTTGTGTTCAATTGGTGCTCATGGGTGATTAAAGGAGCAACACTTGGGATCTCAAATCTTCGAAGCTTGCATACAACGGGAAATCACGCTACAAAGGTTTGATATTTAATCCCTATTGAATGATTCATGTGTTTGATTATGTTTGCGATCCTATGGTAGATGTTAGGAAATTGTTTCTTGAAATTCCGCTATATATGCATCTATATGTTCCTATAGTGTCACTCGTATAAGAATTAATGTCCACCTAGATTTTGATTCAAATGGGCCATCTTTGATTATGTATAATCTTTACTATTAGCAATAATTCATGTTCAAAATTAATCATGTGCGAATTGATCAAATGTAAATCATTTCCTACTAATATTTTAGGAAATAATGAATTACAAATTACTATGGAAGGTTTTCTTACTAATATTTTCGGAAATTAATTAGTTAGTTTTTCCATCTTGAACTTGGCACTTGTAAATAATGTAATTATATTTCCATTGCATTCCTACACCAGTCTCTACAAACCCTAGTCACTAGAAAATAAAGGTGCGAACACCTTTACTAGTAGTAACACTAGTAACGTGTGAAAAGCTCTGAAGGACTTTCATTATCCTTGTACAAGCAAGAGTTGGCTAGTAAAAAGGTAGTTCCTGCTGTTTTGTCGGCGGATCTTACGATCTCTCATAGAAAGGTACATCGGTCTTTAAGCTTGTTTCAATTTTCTATACATACTCTAAAATAATCTTGCAAATGGAAAATGAATCGAGTTCGGTTGAAACAACACCCCCATCTACGACTAAGAAGATTTGACATCCTAAATTGGAACATTTAGATTTTTTTGATTATGAAGGTATGGTGTTAATAATGTTCCGTTCGGATCATCTTCGATTTTACAAATTAAAGTTTGCAAGGAATTCACAATGGACCAAAACTTGAATTCAATCGAAATCTTGTGGAATATGTCTTTTTACGAGTAAAGGATTCTAGAATTTATTTGGATTATGAATATATGGTATTGCATTGTCTTCATTGCAATCCTCCAAGGGCTCATAAAGTATGTGAAGATTTATTTGAAGAAATCGGCTTGAACGATGGAGATGTTCTACGTCTTAAAATATAGTATTGTTGCGTTATTTAACTAATGATGATTATTAATTTCATAGTTATATTATTGTATCTGCTTTTAATAAATCCATTTGGTAGTTTTTTTTTATGAAATTATTATGTACAAAGTCCCATTATTTTATGTCATTGCAATAAAAAAAAAAAAAATTGAATTCACCAACTAAAACTTAAATGACAACAAACCAACTATTTTCTTAGGGTTGCGAAATCTGAAATATTTTCAATTCTAAGCCCATTAAATTGCTCTTATGTCAACAAGCAACTCTTACATTTAATTTTTGTATTAAATAAAAAAAAAAAAAGATTAAATTCACCAACCAAAACATAAATGATACCAACCAAGTATTTTTTTAGAGTTGTGAAAAAAAGTTGGTCGAGTTTGATTTGTAAAAGAGGGCAACCCCTCAATCTTTTGTTTACATCACTATCTCATCTTTTCTTCATGTTTTCTTAAAAATCGACTCCTCAAATTCTAATTCAAAATCATTTCAATATTCTTAATGAACGCACAAATTGAAACCCATGTGAATAAATTTGTGCGGCTTAATAATGAATTTTTAGAAGAGTGGTCAACTTATGATGAGAAGATTAAGGAGGTTGTTGACAAATTAGATAAAATAGAGCAAGATGGAAAAAAAACTATGACTTTCATCATTCAAATAATCCATGCACGTAATCAACTTGAAGTTTCAACTAAGGTAGCAAAGGATGTAGTTGACGGAATGGACGCACTTCCGAAGAAGTAGTAGATTTATGTTGGTTATTGTTATGCATGTTAGTGAAGTAGTTTGTAATCCATGTTTATTTATATATATGTTTTATCTTTTTTTATCATTAATAAAAAAAACATTTATCACTGCAAGAAAATTCGCCTATAGAGGCAACACCTTGAGGCAATCAATTTTTTGTAGCCTCTAAAAGATGCTTTTTAGCAATAGTTAATTTTGGTTGCCTCTAAAAGTTGTTTTTAGCATCAATAAATTTTAGGTTGCTCCTAAAAGTACTTTTTAGCATCAATGAAATAATGGTTGCCTCTAAAACTATTTTTTTAGCATCGGGAAAATTTATGTTGCCTCTAAAAGTAGTTTGCAGCATTAATGAAATAATGGTTGTCTATAAAACTTTTTTTTAGCATCGGGAAAATTTATGCTGCCCCTAAAAGTAGTTTTAGCATTAACGAAATAATGGTTGCCTCTAAAACGGATTTTTTTAGTATCGGGGGAAATTTATGTTGCCCTTAAAAGTAGCTTTAGCATTAATGAAATAATAGTTGCCTCTAAAACCTTTTTTCTCACATCGGTGAAATTCGGGTTGCTTATAAAACCTTTTTTCTCACATCGGTGAAATTCATGTTGCGTCTAAAACATCATTTAAACAATAGTAAAATCTAGGTTGCCCCTAAAAGTAACTTTTAGAATTAATGAAAGTCATATACTGTAACAACCCGCACTTCGGAGCTGCTAGCTAATCATGCTTAATATTCACAAATCTCGGTTATCATTAATAATCCTCAAATCATATTATCTTGCGGCGGAAACATAACCTTACAAATCGATCCTGGACATGTGGGTTATGGGCCCACAACAAAGAAATTCAAAACCAATATCGGATTACGAAATACATTACACTACCAAGACTCCTAACGGAACTAGGAGTACTTTGCACTCTTTGATCCTAAGAGAGACTAAGCACTTCTCATACGTATCACTTACGCATCATTAACGACCCTACTATCAATGCACATGCGCCCAGTACCATTTTTCTTAAGCACCCACAAAGGAGGAACGCACATGGACTCATACTCTTTCTCACATAACCCCTATACATCAATTCTTCAATTTTCTTTTGTAACTCTTGTGGCTCTTGAGGATTACATCTATATGCGGCCTTGTTAGGAAGGGATGCCCCTAGAACTAAATCAATTTGATGTTCTATGCCCCGGATTGGTGGTAACCCTGGAGGTAGGTCTTGAGGAAACACATCACTAAACTCATCAAGGACTCTATCTGAGTGTTTAGGAATTTTGTACCCTTGCTGCTCCCCCTCGACTTCTTTTGCCACCAAAACATACACCTCACTTTCCCCTTCTACCTCCCTCTCAATCTTCTTAGCACTCACCAACAAGGACCCATTAGGTTAAGGAGGGGATGTCAAAGGTTTCAAGGCGGTTCTTTTCCCCTCCCATCGTGGCAACACACACATTGGAGCGACCATCATACTTCACAAAACGATCATATTGCCATGGTCTTCCTAACAATATATGACAAGCATCCATATTGCAAACATCACCACGAGAAATTCATCCTTAAACTTACCAATTTCAAAAGTTATTAAGGCTTGTTTCGTTACTTTTATTCCATTATCATCACTAAGCCAATTCAATTTATCAATTAGGGTTGTAGACATTACACTAGCACAACTACCATTATCAATTATGTCACATACCCTTTGTTTCACTAGGCAACGAGTGAAAAAGATTTTGTCCCGTTGAGTGTCCTCCAATGAGGCTGGTTGAGTATGCAAAACAATGAGTTCTTTACTCTCATTCACATGTTTCTCTTTTGAATCAACCTCATAGTCATCCTCATCCTCATTCTCCTTAGTTTGATTCTCATCAAACTCCTCTTCTTTGAAGCTTCCCTTACCCCTAGCATAATCCTCTTCAATTTCTTGTATGTCTCTCAAAGTCATTACCCTATTATTGGGGCAACTCTTTAAGATGTGTCCATAGCCTTTGCACTTGAAGCAAATTCTTTTTTCATCATTAGCCATAGGCGTGGAAGACTTCCCCTTGTCACCCTTAAATTTAACAAATTTAGGAGGAAACTTTGAACCACTAGCCTCCTCCTTCTTCCCCCCTCCTTGTTTATCAACGTTCTTCACGAAAGGCTTAGAGTAAGAATTCTTCTTTGCTTTGGCATACTTTTCAGCTCTCATGGCAACTTGGACAACTTCCTCAAAATTCCAATAAGGCTGAAGATCCACCTTTTTGGCGATTTTCTTATCTAGTCCGGAGTTATGAACCGGGCTATTTTATGCTCCACTTTCTCCTCTAGATCACACGGCATAGTGATCTTATCAAATTCAACAACATACTCTTGACAACTTAGTGATTGTTGTTGAAACAATTGTAACTTTAGGAACATATCTTGCATAAAATCCGAAGGTAGAAGCGTTTCTTCATCCTTGCCTTCAATTGCTCCCATGAGACGCAAGCTAGGCTTGCTTTCCTTCCTTCTCTTTGTTTTCAAATTTTCGTACCATAAACTAGCATACCCCGTCAGTTTTAGGACAACCACCTTAAACCTCTTAGCATCATCATAGTCCTTGTAATCAAAGACCCTCTCCATGCATTGCATCCACTCTAAGAATTTTTTAGGCTTCATACTTCCATCAAATTCGGGCATGTCAAGCCTTAAACCTCTATTATCATCCACTTGTTGCCTCCTATGCCTAGGGCGTCCCTCCTCCTCCACGAGCTAGATTCATGGTTGGTGGTGCTAGAACTCCCAATGACTAGGAGTGTTACTTCGATGGTTCGCGCCTCTACCTTTGCTCTCACCGGCCGCATCATCTCCTCCATGAGTGTTCTAAAATCTTCTAGTTCTCTATCCCTACGCGAGTTTTGAGCTTGCTCAAGAAGTGTAAAGTCCCCTAAGGACTCTAACTCCTGTGTCTCCTTGTTCGTTCTCCATAACAAAATCCAAATAGAACTTGGACTAAAAGCTTGAAACTTGCGCACCAAGCAACCAAATGAACTAGATGTTTGATTCGTTTTCTTGATCGTTTTAATTGATCTTGGACAAATTTTTCACCAATCTTCAATGATGATGAAAGACCTTTTGATGAAACTTTACGAAAAATCAAAAATCTTGGAAAAAGATTTGATCTTGAAGAGTTTCTTGAAGATCAAAGCACTCCACCGTACTCGAACAAAAACCTGAAAAAAAAAATTGGAACTTCGATGATGAACTTGTGTAGGGCGAATGTGTTTTAATGGATGTGTTTAAGGTTTAATGGTGGTGATGGATGTAGCCAAAGCTCTTGATACCATATGATATATTTAAGGAAAATTCTACATGGTGGCCTCCTGTTTTGGGTTTTTTCTACTTGGTGGCAAACAAAAAAAAAAAAAAAATTATACCAAGGGATCTCCTACTTTGGCTAATTATATTCTAATGGCCTTAAATGCATTAAAAAACCTAAGTAACCCATCATTTAAAGTAAATTTACTAACATATCCCCTAGTTAATTACCTTAATTCAAAATCACCTTCGAATTCCCGTCCCAGGATAATACCAAAGGGAGATTAACAGGGAGGAGGAGTAATGATGTTATGGGTTCAAATTATTTCGGGGCACTTGTAAATATTCGCATGAATCAAGTCTGTAATTCATAGCAAGTATCTTCAAGTTTCATCCAACAAC